>CM067376.1:160678516-161878516 GCA_034510155.1 Eucriotettix oculatus | reverse complement strand
AAACCAGAGAGAGAGAGAGACGAGGGAAGGGGGAGGGAGAGGGAGAAAGGGAGGGAGAGGGAGAGAGGGAAGGAGGAGGGAGACAGAGCTATAGATCCCCGAAGGTAGCTCCCTACTTCTGAACACCTGCGAAAGATGAAACTACCTCCCATACGTTACACCTTATGTAATATACACTCCCCAACATGGGAGTATCTCCTTGTTTGGGGCAATGCTTACTACTGTAATATCCTACAACTAAGCCAATTACAGAAACCTCATTATATTTACCTCTTAACTCCATTCGCAATGGAAATTTAGAAATATTCTGATACCTAATCTGTAAGCAACGTCTAAAATGCCGATAATTTAACTGAAATAATTTTGTTCTGAATTCTGAAAGATAGTGTTTCAAGCTTTTCCTGTTCGTTATTGCACGATTTAATTGACGTGTAAGATTTTAATAGAGCGCACAATCCATTTTTCGTCCTATTCGAACTATTCCAACCTTAATGCCTCAATTTCCGTGTTAGCAAATCCCAATAATTAAAATTTGATGCTCTCTCCGCAAGTTTCCTGAAACCTGTGCTGTTTTCTACAAAGAACCTGCGCCATGCATCAGTGTGGGACGCACCAGAAATTTAAAGAAAGCAAGGTCTTTTAAATTGCCGCTACCATATTTTAAGCCTCTGATTACGTTTTTCGAGACGTTAAGTTTATTTGCTGTTCCCATCATGTTTTTGTGTTTAAATGATTAGTAGATTTTCACAACTATTAACTTTAGGTACATACTAAGACCCAGTTATTATATACCATTAACGAGAATAACGTGACAGGTATATGCGTGAGGCAATAGTCAAGCACAATCGTGAACAGAATAAAGCTCGTATCTCTAGAGAGTCCGATTTTGTGTCTCTGTATGAATTTCGTATGGGAGGGAGATTCGTCTTCTTCGCTGTATGGCCCACAAAACAGATGTAAATCCGAAGGAGACGTCTTGGGCGCTTATCCGTGTATGGTTCCACACCAACAGCCCAGAGCCATCTCGTTCTGCAACAAATATCGGGTAGTCGTGCAGAAGGCGTGTTTGTATGGCCGCTTCCCTTCCTCTCCGATTTCCGGCAAATAATCGTCAGCAGCTTCCGGGCAAGCATGGGGACGGAAATAAAGAGGAAGTGTTCCAGCTAAGCATTCATTAATCGATTTAGAGGTACTTCGAAGTGTGTTGGGGTAGCCGAATAAACTAAAACCATATTCCCATCAGTCCGAGGGTTGTGAATGTACTTTCAACTTAATTTCCTTGCGTTGTCGTCTCATTAAATGAATTATCGACCGATTATCTTATAAACCTATTTTCTCTACTTTACACAAATGAATAATAGTATCCATTTCTATTGAATTGAATTTGAATTTTAAATGCGAACTTAAACTTTTATACTGGTTAAAGCATTTAGTTACAGAATGATTCTTCAATCTTCAGCTAAAAATTTGCCACAGTTATCATTGCATTGCATCCAAGTAAAACCATGGACGTTCCATGCAAATCACAATATATACACAACTGCTGCTGGACATCTCAATTACCAAATGTATTTATGCAATATATTTCCAATAAAAGCTTTGGACACGTGGGTATGTATTTTTGGCACTGATTGTTAAGGATAATGCATCCATGCGGCAGGATTATATTAGAATATTTCGAAGTAATACTGTTGCCGTGTTATATTTTATTTCACTAAATTTTTATGCTGTAATACATTTTCTGAATATATAATTATGATTATTATAGATAGTTAATAAATTGCAATAAAACCTGCTTGAAACGTGGAAAATATATCAAAGAATATAGTGAGATACTGTTATTATTTTTTTTGGTAAGCTACATGAGAGTGATTCAATAACTGGCATCTCCCTTTTAATAATATAGTAAGGGAAATAGGGTAGCGTAAGGAAAAGGAACGCCGCCAAGCGTTGATTGAACCTAAAGTGAAACCTTTTATGTTTCTAATAATTATATCTCCTACCGCGGCAGAATAACAAATTCGTAGTCTATGAATTTTAAACGATAATTGTCTTTGACGTGATGATAATTAAGGCTTATAAACTTGGGAAGTTTGTAGTAGGAATCATACAGAATAACAATTGCTAAGAAAACAGGATATTAATAATAATAATTATAATGTTAATACAAAATTTATAATCATGATAATAAATATTGTTATTATGTAATACTAATATTTAAAACTGTTTCGGCAATTCCGATTACAATGTTGTAATGGTCACGTTCACATTTTCAAAAATTTATTATTTACTTTATCACACCGCAAGGACAAATTAGATTTTAAGTCGAGCTTGTGGATATGTTTTCACAGAATCGAAAATTAACGTATTCAGAATCGCGCTTTATCAGTCCAGATATTATGTTGCTGAGGAATTATGATACCTAAAGGTTAAACTGAAATACAATATGGTATAATGCTGGTTAAGAAATAATAAATCCTACTTATAATCATTTTTTCGGAGTCGGGGTCCAAGATGGTGCCTTAACCTACATCTTGCCCCAAGCTAAGGCACGTGTGTTGTAAAGATAAATGGAGATGGGGGTTGAGTTTAATTTACTTAATAATTATTCTATAATACGGGATCAATTCCGAAAGATTTTATTATTTAAAAGCAGAGATTAGATTTAAAAGACGAAATTTAATAACATTAAAATATTTTAAAAAAGGATTGAATTAAATGATTCAAAGTATAAAAGAAAACGTTGCCATTAATACATTTATATTGATACTATTTGAAATCAGGGTCATCTGTGGGGTAGACCGAGAGAACTAATGTCGTTTTATGGCAATAGGTCTGACAATGTGAACTTTATTTTAACGATACTCGCGAAGTTCTGCTGCTGCATTTTCTGGTTTTCATTGACTGCTTTGTGATGATGGCTGTATGCATCTGCTGTTTGACACTTTAGGTTGCATCGGGGTTGATCTCGTTGTCTGGTTGACACAGTGGGCAAAATTTGACGGAGACTTCTACCAAGAAATCGGGAATCTCTTTGTATCGCGGACACCTTGGCCCAAAATTAGAGGAGACACCATTTTCTCCGTTCGACGGCTAGCATTGTTTATGTTCTCTCCGCTTCAAAATCACTTCACTCGTCACCTAGGTAGGAGCTTTAATTCCATCCTCTCAGTTCCAGCAGCCAATCGGTTTCAATTCCCAATAGCATCCGTTGCCTTGCGTTTCAACAATTGCAGACAATGGAAAAATTTCAGCTGAAGGGTGTAAATGTCGCATATTACTGATATTATTCAGTTGCCGGTTGCGATTCCATATTATTGACTCAACTTGTGAATTTTAAAGGCAAAACCTTCCGAATGAGCAACGCATGACCCTTTTTCGTGAAAGGCTCCCTTTCTTCTATTGTGACAAAGGGGTCGTCCTTTTGACCTAAAGAATTTTCGGGGAAAGCGAAGCCACACACAGCAAAAAAATGCGTCGCAGAACTTAAGGTTTACTTTACGTACTTTTAACATTAAGCAAATTATGCATAAATCGGACCCTGGATACAGTAGTTAGAGGAATTGTAATCTTGGAGGCAACGTGACGAAATCTGTTTATAAGAAGAAACAAATATTTAGCAAGCAAACAATACACATTATTTGCTAATTTCTGTTTAACAGAAACGTATATCTTAGAGTGATTGACAACTGTAATGAAGACACATATTTTATAATTAATATTCACCGCAACAAAACCAATCGTAATAAAAAATAATAAAACTGTATCACCAAAGTTAAACTATTTTTAACACTGCTAATGAAGTTTAGCTAAATTAATTTCTTATATATAACCCAGTGAAACAAATTAGAACTTTGTGTCTTGCCGCGAGATAAAAGTGTATGTTCTTTACTAAGTCATATTCCCCAATTGAGAAAATGAATCTGAAAAGTTCCGTCTGGAAAAGTTACGGCACATATACCACTTTTGAGAAACTTGGAAACGTATCAATAACAATATGGGAGGTATCTGTAGTTGATTATTATTCAAATCATGTAACAAGATTAATTATTTTTATTACAAAACAGAAAATGAAAACAGTGCGAGAAAGGTGAATAAAGCTTGAAACGTATTTAAATTTCAGAAACGTTTCTTGGAAATTTCCATTTGTGGTGGAAATTGAAACTTTTTGTAGTATCCAGCAGTAATCCGTCAAAGGTTTGATGACCATTTTTCCCTTATAGCGTTTTCCCACGGCAGAAATATCTTGGTGAAATCGTTCACCATGTTCGCACACGCATCTCCAAGATTAGGTGAGAAGCAATCCAAATTCGAATAAAGGAAAAGTAATTTCAAAGACATGTTGCACCCCATAACCTTGTAACAGTCCAGTATGTGTTCCGTCAGTTCCCTGTAATACTCAGACACTACGTTTCGCAATAAATTGGCGTATACATATTTCAATGCAAGCGAAGCTGCTTTCTCAATATTTGAGCAACTCTTCACTCTTTCAAGTACGGATCTGAGATGAAATGAAAATTCCTTTTTTAATCTTTGCAGTACTAATCGTAGGAAATTCCGATTGTAAAATTCCAAAATCCTAGCCACCTTTGTCCATTGCTTTCACAAAATTCTTCATAAAGCCCAATTTCAGAAAGAGTGATGTTAACAGCACAATGTTTATGACAAAACTGGGTTCATTAGACACTTTTTTTTTCAGAAGGATTGAAAATTTCTCTCAACGTCCACTCTTCGACTACATGATACTCTTTCCTTGCCTTATGATTCCATTGGCACAATAAACAGCAATGTTTTGTGTAACCAGTCTGAGTTTCCAGAAAAAGTCCCAGAACTTTGAGATACCACAGATTTTCCATTTGTTATTCAAATAGCCAGTATTCTTAAACTGAACGGAATGGGCCACTGGTATTGTAGGTTTTTTCGTTTCTGCTATGTAATAAAACACCTTTGAGATTATTCCTTGAGGAATCTATAAATAGGCAAGATTCTTCTGGATACTGAATCATGTCAAATTTTTTAAGAAGCCCATTTATGGCATTACAATACACCAAACTCTCTGTCATTGATAAATAAGTGAAAGACAAAGCTGTCATTTACGGAATGTAATACTAGTGTTTATTTGTAATAGTTTATTTTCTTTGAAAGAAAATTTTTTTCATCTCATACAAGATCGTTCAATCTGCGTGCGACAATTGCTGCGGTTATAGCCGTGCTACAGATGGCGTGGAATCAAGATCTTCATGATCTTCGTGAACTGTTGGTTTGTCTCTACCATCGTCTGGTTCATCTTACAGTGTCCATTCCATTGATGATTTTGGACTTGGATTTACTTGATATTTATGTTTCTTTCGTTTAATCAACATTAGCAATATGTAGTGTGATATTTACAACTGTGGTGTGGCAAATTGCACAGATGGGTGGGGTTCCGTGCAACCAGTCTCTTAAATAGCCGAAGCAACTTGAGCTATAGGTCTGTGGTGCCCAACTTACCATCATCTACCTTCGATTATAAATACAAATCGCATGCCTTTCAAACGCTCGGAGAAATAGGATGTCTTTGAAAGTTAGTCGTAAATTGGTCACACACGCTGATTGAAAGAAACACAGACAATATTTTTCACGTTAGCGGATTTACACACTTCAAGAATAGATACTGTGTGATCTCACTATCGCTTGATGCAACAGCAATTTACCTTGACCTACCCAAAGTTGCTATCTCCCCCTCCCCTCTCTGCGTCCACCACTAAGCAATAATATTCCAAATAGAACAGAATATATCAATATAAATAACGCACCCGAATGCAGATAAAATTGCGTTCCTACGCTAAAGCTTAGATGATAGCGGCGAATGGTTTTCACCACTGAACTACATACTAATCACATATTTCTTGTTTTGTTGCAAATTTTATTGTTCCACTATAAAATATGAAACTTAAGATTTCTTTTTCAAGAAAAATTGTACTTATTAAATTCACAGACGATTCAGACACACAGTTTTATTTAAATCCTTCAACGTTTATTTCTTACGTTTTGGTTGTAACTTTCCCTGGAGCTGTCCAGGCCTATAATTTTTGTCCAAATTAATGTTTAATTATATAATTCTGTACTTCAAAATTTAATATCCTTAAAGTGACGACGAAGCGTCAGAGGAAATGAATAAAAACTTTGAATGACTGTGGATTGGTCATTAATTTAATTTTATGTAATGTATTTCAATACTCATTACAATTATATCAATTTCATAACGTTGACTATGATATTGAAAAACATAAATGACCATTCCCGTTGCTAAGCAAATTAGCAATAATAATTGGTTTGGTATGATACTGAATATGCTACTGTAATTATGAATATTATATTGGTTATAAATTCAAGTCTGCCTTCATTTTTTAGGAGTATTTCCTTGCAATAATAATTTGCAGGAGTCTTCATGGTATACAGTAAATGGGTGAATGAATGGAAGGAAGCAATTTTCTGCTGTTCAGGCATATTGCCAATAATCCGATGTGAAGCAAGTTTAATTCCCGCTTCCTGCAGCAGAGTAATGAGAACTGGCAAGGAGAAGATTAGCCGTTCTTTCGATGGCTTGACTGGCGGATACAAATCACGCCAGGGAGTCCGGTGTTTGCAGCAGCTGAAATCTGCTCTCTGGCGGAAAGAGAAGATGGACAGAGTTCCCGTGTCAATTGTCTGAGTGGGGCGTGACTGGAATGCCAATAGCACTATCGGGACCGCCAGAGTCAATTTCACGTGGCCGCCATCCTGCTAGAGAAAATATTTCGTCGCGTCCCAGTATTGAGCTCTGTCGTAGAGTAGGACTTCGTGGGGCTATGTCGGCATGCAACATTCACGATATTGGACGATTCGTGAGTAGCGACGAAAGCCTCCGTGGCGCCACTGTTCGCAGATACTTCATGTGCGTATTCTAATGTACGCAGTCATTTGAATATCTTTACCGCGTATGTTACTAAATATTCTGAAGAACAGGTGAGCACCAGGATATTTAATTTCATGTTATTCGCTAATGCTGTAATGCCATAAATTGATCCATTAGCTTACATATCAAGTAGGTGGGATGTATCCTCAGTTCATTATACGTTCTAATTTCCTCCCGTAGGAAAAGATACTAAATATTGAAGCATACTTCGAGAATATCCAGCGGTGTCAAAGAATTTCACACAAGTTGATGAAGTATTATTAATGAAGAATAATACGTTGTGAATTATGGGGGGATATTAATTATTTAATGAATTTAAGTTTTGGATTTAATATATACATTTATTTAAAGAAAACATAATAATTTTAAATTGGGTCCTGTGCGAATATTACAGATACAAAATAAGTAATTCGATGGGACTATTTTAAAGTTATTAGTTGGGTAACCACGTGCAGCAGTTTCCGTTCACTGAACGAACCTGTTTTGTTTGTCTTGCGTCTTGGTGCGAATAACAGGCGACTGGACTTCCTTTTCTCGTTGTTATGGATGATCCTGGAGATTGAGGAAAACTCGAACCTTTTCCTCCTTCTTCCTGTGTTGTTTTCCTCGGATAATAATATTTCAATCATTTGCTATCTGTAATGTCTCACACCATGCTTCTGCT
This sequence comes from Eucriotettix oculatus, assembly GCA_034510155.1. NCBI lineage: Eukaryota > Metazoa > Arthropoda > Insecta > Orthoptera > Tetrigidae > Eucriotettix > Eucriotettix oculatus. The sequence goes on along the minus strand of CM067376.1, from coordinate 161,870,915 downwards.
TCCTCCAATGATCAATCCACGCTTCATACTCTCCTCTACGTGCCAATACTTACATTAAACTGACCATTTATCTGCCCTTCACCTTCGCAGGTCAACTCCTTATATTCCCTCTCCAAGGGACGATTGTCTGCCAATCATCGCGAGTTCTCCATCAAGCGCGGGTATATTTAATATGATATAGGTATGTTTACCTAGGAAATTCCGAAAGGTGAACGCTCCTTTAGCGAAATACATGTTACCGTTAACCACGCACTCGGGTACACCTATCCAGCCGCCAACTCGGCGCCCGGAAATCCCATTTTTCCTGGCCAGGAACACGCTCTTGCAGAAATATTATTTAATATAAAATTCCATAAATTGGAAATAAATTTTGCATGATTCTACTGCGCTACAAATTTATACTTAGTATTCATTAGTTTTTAACTCGAATTGATCTCGTATTACCTTTTTAAAATTAAAAAGAAATATTTTTAGAGAATTTACAATTTTATCACTTTGATTTTGATATCATAACGGAAATTTAAACAGCTTAGTAGACTTTTTAATATAAACTATAATATTTGTCACGTTTTGGAAGTACGAGCTACGTCTTGCGCTTTGTTCCCTATATATAGATTATATAGATATATAAATTTCATTTTGAGTCTGGAAAATTTAAACAAATTGAAATCGACCGAAAAATGAAATTTAATTAATTTTACAAATGAATTTTTGTACGGAAGAAAATTCTAATTGAAAAATGAAAAATCTTTTTCATTGCTCATTGAAGTTTGTTGTGTTGATTATATATATACATATATATATATAAGACGAAAAGCTGTGTTTTCCCTGTTTTAAATACCACTGAGAACTAACCACCCAGATAGATTTTGAATAGATAATATTTCAGTGTTTCTTATTAGATCTTTAGAAACAGAATTACTTTAAAAGATTAAAACGTGATCAAAACCTTTTGTTAGCATATGTACAGATCAACCAACGCGCCACTTCTGAAGATGATAGCTTTATATACCAGCTAAAGTGGACAAATGAATTCGATCGCAATTGCGATCAAACTGACTTTCAAAACATCCAACTGGCCATAGCCGCGACTTCAGTTTTATTACATTGCGTCTCTTTATTTCTAATTCCTTGGCGCGGAAAACATTAATAATGAAATTTTATGTACTGTATATGCGCTCTTAAAGTGACTAAAAGAATAATATTTAACTCACAAATGGCAAGAAGGAAAGAAAATCAGTATGCTTGCCAAAAATATTGACATGAGCTACATAATTGCCAATATCGATCAGTAGGGAAATTATAATATGGCCTAATATGTCAATATGCTAGCCTAGTAGCTGTCGTAAGGCGGTGAAATATATAGGATCAGCGAGACACTCAGTACAAACCAAGTGACGAACTCAAATATATTTGTCTTTAGTACCTATTTTATCACATTTTTATTGCATGCACTTCTTTTTGTAATATAGGATTACATTTACGTAATTAATGAGCATTTATATATACACAAACCGACTTAAAGTAAAATAAACTGTCTGAGTCCTGCTAAGAATGCTCCCAAACTATCTTGTTACCATTTTAGTTTCCTTTTGCCTCTCATATAATTAAATGTTCAAGTAAAGTACTGACAGCATCTTTCGCTGAGATTTAAAAAGATAAACCTTTCCTTGACTAAAAGTTACGAAAAACAAACATCATTATTGTTTAAAAAGCTATCAATAATTAGAGATAGAACATATTAACTGAATATCTTATATACTTGATGTTGATAAAGTATACGATTGTTCAACAAATCAATACAATAGCTTTCCCAGATTTTTTTAAAATTTAACATTAAGCTAATTTCATGTATTACAATTAATTTTCCATACATTTTCTTTTCTATATTTATTAATTTATATAACTATGTTAACTATATAATTTAACTATTTTAATTAATGATTGAAAAAATATTTCCTGAAGACAATAGTTATAAGGAAGATATTAACGGAGGAATTTATGAGAGACGCTATTTTTCAACCAATAAGGGCACTAAATTCACCCTAACATATTTCGTACGTTAAATGTGAAACAATCGTAATTAATTATGAAACTTGCCCATTGATACCAGGTCTTTCATTCAAAAATATATTCTAAATCCTTTTCTACCTTTTGAATAAGTGTTTTAACCTGTTAATTAAAGGTTATAGTAAGTTTTATAATACAATTTGTAAAAAAATTTCGACGCGTTCAAATATATTATTTTCACAAAAATTAATTATTATGACCTAAACGTTATCGGCTATTTTTATGTATACCTTGTAAAATCCCAAATTAAGGACGAAACGTAGTGCTGTTCTGTTTTTCTATGGGTACTAATTTCAATGTCAATATAGCCTTTAAATTGGTTGTTGTAAAGAGAATTTTGGCCATTTTATACATTTAATTTGTTACTAGCTTAGATTTAATATCATCCCATACATTTAGTTTGCAAAACATATATATTGAACTTCTCTAATCATGATTAAATAACTACTAAAGTATATTCAGATGTATTCTGCAAGTAACTTGTGGGTGAGGGTCGTAATTTTAGACTGTCGGTGGCCTTGCCAACACTACACTCAGGAGAATAAAAGTTCATAGGAGAACTTACAAGTCCAAATCCCTCAAAGCCATCGTGTATGGTGAAGAGCCGTGTCCTATCGACGTCCCCTTTTCTCTAACGCAACACGACGGATGTGGGACTTTGTTGGTCGATAAACAATCTAGCTGACTTGAGGGAGACTTGCCGGTAACTTGTGATGCTCGAAAACTTGACAAAATTTAACAACCATAGGGCAAATGAAATTTTGTTGAACACAGTTTTGATAAAAAATAAATAAAATGAATTTCTAGTATTTTTATAAATTAACTTCCAGTTTCATGTTAATTTAAAAATTTAATGGATAAGCTTATAGTAAACAAAACTAAGTTGAAAGGGACATCGATCGTATACGCTTGTATTAATAATTCATTTTTACACACGCAAACGTAAATTTATATGATTTCAAATACAGCACACATAAATAACTCTTATTTTTATTTATTTACCAAATCGCCTTTGGTTAAATAATAATTTTGTTTTTTGCAATTTAAACTTGACATTTTATAACCATATATATAAAATATCCACATATTAAGATCAAACGAATAAAGAATCGATTCAAAATTCCATCTGACCTCTCTACTGGGCTTTATTCTAATCTATTACTACAGTGAAATTCGTTGCACTCCTGATACTAAAATAAAAAGCAGGCTCTAGTAAACGTTAGTGAAAGTAACGGACGTAATTTGTACAAAAAATGATTTCAGTAATCACTAATTTCAAAAGATTACTGAGTAATACGAGCAGCCATAATGTTTTGAATAATTTATATTTCCTATTGTTGTTATGGAGTGGCATTCAATGATAGGGATAGGATACAGATCCTGATGGGAAATGAATGAGAGCCAGGTGGAAGTTGACTTCCTCTTTCCCTCCCCCCTTGGTCCATGGACAAGGTAACTAATTTAAGACTCCTGCAGGCTGTGATGACCTTGGGCATTTTGAGAGGTGTATGTACGAGGGTCGAAGACCTTCGGCATACGGTAAGAGTTGTTCGCTGATCCCACTGAACCAGTCGGCCAACTGCCTCTCAATACTGATCAAGGCACGGAGGCGGGTTTGTTGCGTTCCCACAGCAATCCAGTCTCCCGTCATCAAAAGGGCGCAGGAATAGTACCCACTAGCCCGACCTACCTGATGCAGGCTTTCTAGGGATTTTCCCTGCATCACCTTTAGGTGAAACACCGGGTAGGATCCTTACACTATAGCCTGGGGGCCCTAATCAACCCTTACTGTAATTTCCACATCCCCAATTTTCAAGTCCCTTCCTATGCTATTAAAGGGGAGTTGCCTGCTTCATGATCGCCCTCATGTAGCCTGTTACCCAAAAAAGGAGTGGCTTTCACCGATTCCTATACAAAGTTTCGCCACGATACGTGTATAAATTGTAATATTTTACTTTTTTACTTTATTAAATGTCTATTCTGCGTGTAAATATTTTCTCTCTCATTTTGAGTAACGCTGTGTCACAGAGTTTTGAGCAGTTTTATTTTATTTTCTCTGTCTACTCTAATAGTGATGTTTATACCAATTACTGAATTTATTTCACGGCACAGGAAACTACTCTCCCGTAATTTTGAAGGGCCTAAGACAAGTAAGTGCCCAACACCGGACATACCTGTTTTACAGGTTTTCTAAAGTTTTCCCTACATCTCTTTCACGTGAATCACCGGCTAGGATCCTCAAACCATAGTCCCTGGCCCTAGTCAACCCTAGATTGCCTTATTCTCCCTTCCGCATATCCCTTTTCAATTTCTATTAGACAGGAGATGCCAATTTCTGGATCACCCTCACATAACCTGTTACCCCCAAAATTAAGTAAAAGTCTGACATATTGATTCAAATATTTTAATTTTTTAACTGAGACATATAGTGAAACTACTGCTTATTAAGTTTAGTGATTGTTTTTTTTACTCTTAGATTGAAAATATTGAACCAGATGATCAACATCGTTCTCTAAGGAAGAAACTACAAAAAAATAGATGCAAAATGAGATCAGGAGAAGGAAATAATTTAATTTGGTGCTCAAAGAATGAGACAGAAGTAGATAAATAAAAGCAACCAAACTTAAACAGAAGGTAAAAAAAACGTTTCTCACAGGATAATCTTATACATAGATACTAAAATTTGAAAAAGGGTTACCCAGATTTATTTGAGAAAGATAGCTGTTAACCGTAACCATTTCAATGATTCACTTTACGATAATCAGATTATGGAAGACGTGGGTTGTGCTAGTTATAAGACAATGAAAAGGCTTGCGCAAGATAGGTTAGCATGGATGGTTGCATCAGACCAGTCTTAGGACTGAATACAACAACTTTAAAGGAAGTTGCCGAAAAATGTGGCACGCGTAAATCTACTATTTTTATGTTATTATCAAAACGTTTACAAAGGGGAGCTTCCTATTTTCAAAATTTTTAAACTGATCATAATTAGTAGCTGATTTATTTCATATTAATAAACGCAAACGGAAGGACAACAATTAATTTCAAAATACTTTATGTCATATATGAACTTATAATAATACCCCCAAGTCACTCAACATAAGGATTTTATTATCATTACATTTATTCTTTTCGGATTAGGTGCTTTGATATATACATTCAACTTATACGTTTCTTTCATTTTACCGGATGGTTAACGTTTTCAAACTTTCTCAGACAATATATAGGTGTAGTAAAGTGTTACTGCGTGTCTCGCTTCACATAAATAAATTTTTTATATATGGTTATATAAAAATATATTTTTATATTATAGAAATTAAATTTGTATATTACAAAAATTAAAGTATTATATCTATATCGTGTATCGTGTAATTTATTTTACACTATAACTTCATCAAAATTAGTAAAATATAAACGTATTACTATTGAAATGGTTATAGTTACAAAAGTATGAGAGAAGAAGGAACATGATTTATTTAATTGAGACTTCTATAATTCATTACCACAGATTAAGAGTGCCGAACAAAACAGTCCGAACTCTGGACTACTAAATTAATTCAGGGACCCGTCGTCTTGGGAGTAATGAAGCTTTAAACTACTGGTCGACAGACAGCTCATTAAGTTTCTACATCCATTACTCAACGGCCTTCAGCTGGTTTTTGTAGTTCGTTGGGAGCTCAAGAAGCCGAATTTCCTCAGTGTATAATGTCACGCTGCTTTTTAACAAAAACTAGTTGCGTTGATTGTAATAACCATATATGAGAATTATCCCTACTTTATGACGATTGTATATGCGTATGATATGAAGGTAATTAAATCATATTTAGAAATTGACGCATTTTTAAGTTAAATAATTAGGTTTACGTAAATATGAGTACGTACATATTTAATCCACTATATCTGTCATTCATGAAAACGTTTCTTAAATATTACAATGTAAAAAACCAAGGGGACATTAATTATAAATTTATTTTATTCCGTCCAACTAATTTTTCTATAATATAACTAACCTTATAGTGCGTTAATGTAAAAAAAGCAATGCTGCTAAGATAGAAGAGAAAAATAATAATTTCAACTGAAACAGTCTTCCTGTAACAAATATATAAATGGTCAAGTGTTTTATTTGTAAAAAAGGTAAATATTAGACAGAGATGGAAATCGAACTGAGAACCAGAAAGTAGTAACTGCCTCTACAATGAGTTAGCATTACGAAGCCACATTTCGTATAATTTCTATATTTTTTTATTATTTTTTGTTTTAGATAGCATATACATTAGTGGTGTTATTAGCGATCGATGTTACAAAGGTTAGGTTTTACAAACTTTGACTTTTTTTTACATATAATTGTGTAGCTGAGCTTTGACTTTTAATACTACGAGGTTGGATATTGCCTTCGTATTGTTGCAGAGATCCAGTCTTGAAAATGTTTCAACCCTGATCGTGTCGAGGGTTTCGCACTCGAAGATAATGTGTTGAGTAATTAAAGGAATATTTATTATTATTTTAGATCCCGTCATCTGTTACATTAACAAAGATAGGAAGAACATAATTAGTGTGATAAGTGGATGAAAAAGAGTTGACAGTTTGCTTCAATTAAAAACCATGAATATGTCTGTAATAGACAAAAGCTCCTGTTCTTTTTTTTTTGACGGCGACAACTTGTTGAAGTATAGACGATTGATGAATATGGTTATTTTTATATGAAATTTATGTTAATAAATCATATTGGAGACCTGATAAATGCTTTTAACGAACATAACAAATTAACCTTTCAGTTTGAGTTGAATGTGAAATGTCAATAAGTATTCCTAATTTTTGTTAAAACTTATTCTAAATTATAAAATATATTTCAACATTAGACTAATGAGTAATAAATTCGATTTGTTTAATTATATATTCTTTGAAAAATATCAAATACGCAGAATACGAATCACATTTTCATTTGATTATATTAAGTAAAATAATTAATTTTTGTCCTACAATTTGTTATGGCCCTATTCAAAATTAGTTTTATTTCTCTACATACATTCATTTTCTGAAACAAGGATGGAAAAGGACTGGGTTGTGTTTTCAAGAGCGTCCACGCCGAAATACCCCAACGTCAAACAGGAACGAACATTCATTTTTGATGCGGAGTGCGCACGAACACTTATCACACGCTCCAACATTTTGTCCACGAACGCTCGCAAAATTTTTGGAATAATTTGCGCGCTTGATTTGGAACATATGTGGACGTTAATTAGATGTCTGACTTAGGTAATAAACAGGTAATATGCAGAAAGAGATGAACGGAAACGATCAGGACAGCTGTGAAGAGTGGCCCCGGTATCGACTCTCGTTATTTTCAATCTTTATTCATAACAAAATAATAATATATTTACCCTAATAAAATTCTATTAGTAATTAAAAGTATTGGAAGTTTTTAATAATATTCTTTAATACACGAATGATCTAATCAAAAAGTTTGTTTTTCTAAAATCGGTAGTTTACAAAACATTCCATTGTTCTTTTTTTAAATTCACTTTTATACATTAAATATTTGAAATAATGTTTGTATACATTCTGTTTTTAATTGGTTACTTTAATGTAGGTTTCAAACGACCGTTTCCGCAATAGTTCCTTACCTTGAAAGACTAATCATAATACGAGTAAATTAATAAGTTGTGACGATTAAAATGTATTTTTCCTGTATTAAACCCAAAAATGACTCTGAGTCATATTAATTTTTTACTTTTACAACACTTGCTCCTGTTAGAGATAAAGTGCAAATTTCCCGTAAAACCAGATCTGATTTGCTCATTACTATACTCTACTATCCATACAAAAGTTGGTGAAGTGAAATGTAGTGCATAAATTATTTTTGATGTCAAGGTTAATACAGACTTCACTACATTAAAGTCGTACGGATGTAATGAATAATGCATTTAAGTGGCCGTCAGGTGTAAAGCGGGGTGATGTCTCATGCTCATGCGGTGTGACTCAGTGACTCACGTCAATTTCGTGAGTCACTTTCTGTAGACTTTCATCCACGCAATGTAAACCTCGAGACTGTTTATTACGTCGTTTTAAATTAAACACCAGCGACACAACACGCAAACGTAATAAATATCACAGTAAAGTATCACCTGTTTTTTCAACGTTTAATTTAATTGTTTGCTTCACGTGATTATTTTGTCGAGAGAGAAAGCAACTTCAAATCCTAAATAACTCATTATTAATAAATGTGGGTAGAAAGTGAATGCTCGGAGATTATGACAATATCATGAGTACCCCGTGTATTAATAGAGATAAAGAGTCCCTAAAATGCACGGGAAATTAGTCAATAGCGAACTGTGTTCAACTTGATATTGTGGAATCGTCGTTTCACACTCAGAGAAGTTTCATTGAAGTGCGGGGTTAACCATTCGATGGGGGAAATGTGATGCAAACGGCCCAACCAGTTTGCAGCAAGAACTTGAAACATCCCGCATGATATTGAGTCTTGGGAATTCGTAACCGATTCAGACAAAAACACCATTTCTATGTCTCTACCAATTTCCTACTGCCAGGAATGGCTCCGTTTATTTTTGTAAAAAATTCAAATTGAACAATCCTTATAAAGAAATCCGATTTTAATCAAAGTCAGGTTTTGTATCAAATGTCACAAGCGTATATATCACCATCAGTATAAAGGACTATAGATGTAGTTAATTGAATTTTTAAGTGGTTATTATTAATAAATAAACATTAGATGACAATAAAATATATTATTAAAATTTTTACATGCACCATAGAACTGACAAAAAGGTTACACGAGCAATGATAATAAAAAAGATGATAACAGGAAACAAAATAACAAAACAATTACTTCAAGCACTATAGATTTAATACGACTCATAAATAATTTTTGAGTTTTTGCTGAATATTAATAGTTTGGAAAAAAGAGATTTTCTAAAAGCTTTCGGCTTTTTGAAAAACCTTTGGGGAAAACATTAATTATCAAAACATTTCAGAGAAATTATTTAAAAATTAGTCTGTAAATTAACTAATTAGAATCACTAATCATTGATTTGGTAATTATGCATTTGCAAATCTAAAATTAATAGCGAATTTTTTTTACGAAGCAAAAGATAAAGTAATTTAAATGTTGCATACAAAAGGACCTATTAATTATAATTGATCTTTAATATTATTAACTAAAAAACGTGGATCGTAGATCGAGTTATCCAAGGGTTGACAAGTGCATTTGGGATATTGTTTAAGAATACTATCCGGCCATTCACCCGAAAGAGATGCAGGGAAAACCCTAGAAGTCTTGCTTCAGGTAGATCGACCCTTCCGAGTAAGAGTGTTTATCACAGAGTAGATTTCTCTCCAACTTTCGAAGATTTAGATTCGTTCCTTCCCCCCCTTCATGCCAGAAAGGTCGTACCCTAAAGACAAGGAAATATATATATTAGGCTCTCGCGTAGTCAGTCAAGGTTATTTTTTTTTAATTTAACCAACATTTTTATGTACTGACACTCCTTAAATCTATTTTCGCGAACGTCACGCAGCTGATAAGTCACATCCGTAGCGTGCGGGGGTGGCGGCGGTGGCGCCCACGTATTTATGTGATATAAGTTAGTAGTAGATTTTTTGACTCAATTAAGATTCTTAGTCTTCGCGGTATTTTCGGTTAAATTAAGCTCCCATAAAATAGTAGGCGTGAAGCGGTAAATTGTAAAGAAAATATGACGCACTCAGTGTTACTTTAATCACGTGTTGACAATGATATTACTGACGAACAGGCTAATATAAATTAATTCCCGGGTAAAGCCAGGCACCTAGATAGTGAGTGATAAAAGTAATCGCTATTAGTTTGATTAATAACGTGGAAGTAACTGATGCATGCCTTTATTATTGCCTGAAATTTTGATTTATATCGGACAACAAACCATAGAATTATAATTTCCGAACATCTATAGGGAAAGAATAAACCATACCCAAGAATCCTGAGTTCTATTAAAACTGATTTTACTTCGTCACTACATTGTTCGTTAAGCTTTAAAAGGTAGAACAAATAACAAGTATGTTGTCAATGTTTGAGATAAATAATTAGCGTTAACCATTATATTTCAAAAACATTTTGTAGTCTGTCAAGAATATATGGAAGTAACCACAAAATAGCTTGATAACTTAAGATCCACAGAGGCTTCAAAATTGTGGTAATTTTCTCGTGTTACGCATCCTGGAAACTCCGGCAACGTCGGGAATGTTTCCCGCTTACGATACAGGTAAAACTAAAACAGTATTCCTGATAAAGGAAACAAGTTTAAAGTTAAAAATACTTGAAGGAATTAAAAAACGTTCAGGTGATAAAATAAAATCGCGCTCAAGATCGCACTTATATTTTAAGAGCATTCGTACGTATGAAATTCGACGTGTAAGTAAATAGTTATATGAAGAAGAAGGAGAAAACTCATGAATAAAAGAAAAGGTAATTTATGAAATACCCCAAAAATATTATTTTCTAAATACACTAGACTTAATGAGAAAACATGGATAAATGAATAAATTTAAGCATGACGTTTTGTTGAGCATGATAAAAGAAGAAGCACGTGCAAAATCTGTAGAAATTTGTTGTGTATAAACAATGAAATAACCCTAATCAATCACAAATCGCAACATATATATGTAATAATATAATTCTTGTTACAAGGACAGCAGATGAATTCGTTGGCTTCAGGGCGTCTCAAACAATTATAAATTACGACCGGCTTGATACAAAAGAAAGAAGAAAACGACGATTTCATTACAAACGTTGAAATTTAACTTACTTAAAAATTAATTAATTCATTCGCACTATCCAACAGAACGTCTTTAAAATTATTATATATGTCTTGTATTTGGTATGACAAATATAATATTTAGATTAAATGATTTTTTGTGTATTTAAAAGGATTAATCTCTGTGGAGGAGTCTTTGTTGTGAAGAGTTGTTCAAACCTTATTGTTTGCGTAAATTTAGGTGTTCTGAATAATAAATTTGTTAAAAACTGTTTTATACTTGCGTATATACATCTTAATAATTGACGGTGGAGTAGATTTAATTCAAGAAAATGTGGTTAGCAGAGAGATTCGTAATTTTTATTTTGAAAAGGTATATATTAATTATCATTGGTCTCACTTCGTGTTCAAATTATTAATGATTTTTTTTGGTGGCAGTAATAAATATTTCCATGTATCAGAAACTAAATATACTCTAGTAAAGAATAACTAAAAAATTAAATAGATAAGAACAAGGTGATTACGATATTATTGACAAACGATTACTAAATACGGCCTGACGTCAGCGGATGTTGTCTATGGAGATATGTGATATAAAAAATATAGAAGTCACTACTGCGATTAAAGTAAAGAGATAAATAAAGAAAGAGTACGACGTTTGATAATAACAAAATTATAAAAAAATACTACATGTAATTATTTAAAGTTTTTTATTTTTTTTGGGGGGGGGTAACAGGCTACATGAGGGTGATCCTGAAACAGGAAACTCCCCTTTAATAGCATAGGAAGGGAATTGAAAAGGGGCGATGCGGAAGGTAGAGTAGGTAGCCAAGGGTTAACTAGGGCCCCCGGGCTATGGTTTGAGGATCCTACCCGGTGTTTCACCTAAAGAGATGCAGGGAAAACCCTAGAAAACCTGCATCATGTAGGTCGGGAATTGACAGAAGGCTGTCAGCAGTAATTAGAATTTAGAATGCAGTCTGTCACCCATATAAAAAAACAGGTGATGAAGAAAGTTAAAACGGAATACGGAAAATGAATCATATTGCACGAGAATAAATAAAAACCCAACGCTTTGCCGATGATAATGTAGTATTAGGGGAGTGAGAAGAAGGCTTCGAAACCATAATTAATCGCATGAACGGAGTCCTTGAGGAAGAGTACAACTTGAGGATTAATAGAGGAGAAACAGAGGAATAACGAAGGGATATTTTGACGGAAGTTAAGGAATTCTACTATTTGGGAAGTGTAATAACTAGGGATGGTAGAAGTATAGTAGACATAAAGAGTAGGATAGCACAGAAAAGGAAGGATTTCGCGAAAAAGAGGAATTTACTGACGGGTAATATAAGTGAATGTTAAAAAACGTTGCTAAAAATGTTCGTATGTAAAGTGGCGTTATATGGGTGCGAAACGTGGACGACAAGATTTTCGGAAAGGAAAAAAATAGCAGAAATGTGGTGCTATAGGCGAATGCTAAAAATCAGATGGATGGATAGAATCACTGACGAGGAAGTTATAAACAGAATAGGGGAAAAGCGAACAATATGGAGGACGTTGACCAAGAGAAGGGATAGATTAATAGGCCACGTTTTAAGACATGAAGGTCTTGTAAAATTGGCATTAGAGGGAAGTGTATGGGGTAAGATGAGAAACGGGAGGAAAATGATGGGATACGCTAATCAGGGATAGGAAGGATGTGGGATGTGCACGTTATGTGGAAATGAAAAGGTTTGCGTAAGGTAGATTAACATTGAGGATTTCATCAGACCAGTCTTATGACTGAATACCACAACAACAACAATTTCAGTTTAAGCACCTTTCTGTGACATTTCTGGGATTCCATACATCTTCATTGGTATGGGTATAAATATGTTTTTACTAATATATTTTGGTATTCTTTCTGTTTCGTAGATTTTGCAAACTATTTTGAACAGCTATGATATTGCTTCTACGCCCGATGTTCTTATCAACTCCACTGGAATATTATCAATTCCTGGCGCTGTGTAATTGCTCAGATCTGTCAGCGCCCTATTATCCTCCAACTTTAAAATTTATTCCCCAATTCTTTATCATCCACCTCCCCATCTTCATCTATTACTGACCGATTTAGATTTCCACAGTGATACAGATATTCCTTTTATCTTTCTGCTGTTTTCTGTTTGATCCATAATTGGCTTCCCATCCGCTTTTCTAATGTTCGTGCTAATATTTTTCCTCTCTTCGAATGATTATTTGATTTCTCTATAAGCGGTCTCTGTTTTCCCTTTCACCATGAATTTTTCAAACGCTTTGTATTTTTCTTGGAACGATGCCTCTTTGACTGTTCTCACTTCCTATCTATCTCATTCTTCAGTTTCTGTACTTTTCTTTATCATTTTCATCTCTCTTTATAATTACGTATTTCATCAATTACTTTTATTATTTCTTGAGTTAGACAAGCTTTCTATTGATCTGAGCTATTCTTCCAATTTTTTCGTCAGCCAATAGATGCTATTGGTTGCTGATTGGTTGTCTGGATTAGGTAGGACGGCTAAAGGATTCCTGTCGAGTTTACGTGGGAACTGATTTTGAGATAAAGAGGGAGAAGATGATGAGAGGTTGGAAATAGTTGATGAATAGACAAAATTACTAGACGCCAACAGATCATGTGGAGTGGTCGGCAAGTGCTGACTAGAAAATGAGTCTCCGCCAAATTTTGCCCTCGCGTTCACCATACAACGAGATCAACCGCGATGCAGGCAATTTAGGTCAACAGCCGATGTATCCATATATCATCACAAAGCATACCAGAATATTTAGCTGCAGAGCATCGCGGGTATCTTAAATTTTGATAAAAATAAAGTTCACATTTTCCATACATATTGCCATAAAAACTTAATTGATTCTCTCGGTCAACCCCACAGAGGACCCTGGTCTTGATGTAAATTTATGGTTATTGAAACCGTTTCTTCTTTAATACTTTTTAATTTTTATTAAATACCCTTATTTTTATAAATTCATAATTTTTAATTTTACTTTTCTTTTCTATTAAAACCTTTATTTCATTGGTCCCTTATATATATATATATATATATATATATTAAAACAAATCAACACCTCGTCCCCACTCTTTTTGTTTACAGAATTTTCTGAAGTCCTAATAAATTTATAACATTTACCTTTCTGAACCCCATTTCATCAAAATATAAGTTACAATAATATTACTTTAACAGTGAAAGCCGTTTTTGAAAGAACTATGTATATATTTTATGTATATATATATATATATATATATATGTACAAAAGACAGAACATTATATTCCAGATACTTTATTATGGTTAATTACGTTACACCTCACACTACTTCGCCACACCTACAGAGCATTGTCAACTTTGAGTTTTCCTTTTGTTAGAGAATTTCTAAATGTTAAAAGTATCTGAACGACATTGATTGGTTTCTTGATTGCAAGGAATGTTTGGTCAGTAGAAGTTCATCGGCGATTGTGTGGAAAGCAATAATAAGCGATGAAATAGTGAGGAAGTGTATTTAATATATATTGAAGGTCTTGTCGATGTTCACGACGATGACGATCTGAAACAGGAATTGCCGACTTGGCCTTGATCATAGGTGGTATCTTAATTTCTTTTAATAATAATATCATCAGTGTGCCTATCATTGAAACTAGTCTTTAATGGCTAACCATTAATTTTCTCCTCACAAATCTTACACTATTTGATGGAGGCATACAAAAACTGGTATTTCGTTACGAAAAAATGCCTGAATAACGGCGGAGACTAAGTGCAGGAGTACTGTGATGTGCAAAAGAATGTTTTCTTTTTCAAATTTTATTTTATTTCGCATTAACCCAAGGGTTATTACTGAACAAAAAATACATTATTTATATTGTAATTAATATCATTTCTTAAAAACCTTCGACATTTGTCAGAGTACAACTGTTACTTCTTATTAAATTACATTTAAAATTCCAGTTAAGACCAAAAAAATTATTTAAATACATAAAACTGATGTCATCAGTATATCTGAAACAGAAAATTTACTACTTAAAATTTCATTAAAAGTTCCTACTTCGCATGCAAATTCAATTTCTTTGTTTGTTGATAAATGAATAGGATTGAAATTTCTCAGAATCTTCGTTTTTGTATTGTGAGTTTTGCATTCCATTAATATATGTGGAATCGTCAGGTTAACGTTACAAGTTGTGCATATTGGTTTTTCTCCTCCTGAGGAAAGGTTGGAGTGAGTTAGTTTAGTGTGCAGTGCAATGCCTTGTTATTTTTTAAATAAAAAATGGTACTTGATTTAAAAGTAGCCTTTGTAATTCTGAAGTTCCACTATCAGAGAGTCTCTATAAACTCTCAATATAAAATAATTCACTATAAAAAATAAATAAATTCATTAACCTAATCGATGAGAAACTAATAACATTAAAAAGTCGATTACGCCATTAGTTAATAACTCCGTTTCACCTTTTATATCGGAAAAGATTCTTAAGAAAGCGACGCATTTAATAATATTGTCATTTCTTTACGATTATTTAAAAGATAAATATTTTGACTGTCTAAGTGCTTTAAGCAATATGGACGGACGGCTAGGGGAAAGAATTCGCCACTCGTGATGTATTAGTTCCACGAGCAGGCTTCAGATGGCAGCAACGTATCACTTCGCTTTCTGCCGTTGGAGCGTGCAAGTGAGTGTGGCCTTAGTTCATTGTGTTTACTGCTCCAATACCTTCATAGTGGCAGAGTAAATTTGCTTCAAAATGTCACTAACCATGCCGACGTAGTAAATGGCAAAGTTGCTGTTCAAAATGCCGCTGATCCTTGTGAACAATACCGGTTACTTAAAATATATAATATAGATATATCACCAGATAAACAGAAAACTATTCGATAATGAGCTTTTAATAATAATTCTATTTGCTGCGAAAAGCCACTACAAGACCTTAAGTTTTGAACTCCTATTTATTTTATTCATGCAATTCAGGATCTAATGCTAAGCTAGGAAGGAAAGAAAGCTATTCGGAAGATGAACAATGGACATCATAATTTTCAGGAATGAGAAAAAAAACAATCTATATATTCTAAAGAACATAATACCCAGGTAGAAGAAAGTCAATGTTTTCCAAATAGTTCACAGTACCAAAATTCCGTAACAATGACACGTGTTTAAGTGAGTTCTACATTATTTCCAACCACTACAACAGCACGTCAGTGATGGCTGTTCATAGCATTTTGGGACGAGTAGCTAATCATCCCTAATTTTATGCCTACGAAAATCTACAAAAGGGAAAATAGTCTACTATCTGGTACGTGCGTGGTTATATGTTCCTAAAATCATGCATTACAAATTAAACTAACGAATAATCCATTATTGAATAAATTACAGGCATGAAGATTTTATTGTATTAAATTCACGTTTCGCCACCATATCTCGAACTTCTCAAAATGGTTACTAAGAATATATTACTATAATTTGAAGAAAAATTTCAATTCGATTACTCGAGGAAGTGTAAATATACAAAAAAAAACTGTTGGTATGCAATTTCGCTGTAATTTTATTTTATTTAATTCTTGTAGAAAAGGCGTTAATACTTTTAATATTTATAATCAATTATTTTTTATATTCATATCAACTACAGTACGTTAAAACTGAATATCACTTAAGTATTTAATATTTAAAATGCTTTTGAAACTTTTAATATTGATTTTATTTCAAAGACAATAGAATTAATTCAAATTTAAGATTAGCCATTAGCTATACTATTACAAATAATTTATTTATTGTGAGAAACCACTTGAGTTCCTAACGTTTTAACATATGCTAAAAAACCATGCTTTGGGTAAATTATTTCAATTGTTGATCACCCGTTTTATGGATATAAACTTGGGTACATCTGCTATTTGTTTCCTACAACTTACTTTCAATTTATGGTCCCACGGGCCGATTTAACGGAGATTTTGCTTTTTGGAGTGTTTATAATCCATGGTTTTTGAGTTCTTTGTGACAAGCTCTAACCTAATTGTGCCATATTTTCGTTGCATATTGTTACAAAATTAGCTGCATATCTACGACGATTCTATTTGAATTTTTCTACCACGAACGCAACAAGCCTCCTCGTGTTATAAAGTTGGTCGCGGTTTTAATTGTGGAAAATTTTTCATTTTTGACTGTATTAAGCAATGAAATAAAAAGGTCGTTACATGAGTGAGGTAAGTGTTTTTAAAATGGTGAAAGGCTAAAAGCTCCGGGGGGAATTCGTAAGGATAATGTATCGTAGAACGGTCTACAAAGTAATAAAGTAATACGCTTGAGTAAATACAGAAATACAATAGAGTTAACAAGTGAGGCTAAAACAATACGTAACTGACGAACGTATTCCTTAAAATTAGTAGAATTGGAGGTTTCTGAAACTGGGATCAAAATTAGCTATATTTAATGGTTCAGAATTGAAATGTTTAAGCTGTTCGACTTTAACAAACGAAGGAGAAAAACAACTAACAATGAAAATGTTAACTATTAATTGTGAATCTTCTTTGACGAAATACTATAAATATCCACAGGATATCGGTAAAATAAAATATTTTTTATCGGGGCAACAGAGTTTACAGGTCGACAATTTTTTTATATCAGAAAAAAATTATATACGTGAGAATTGTTTCTAGAAACCCGCTTACAGATTGCATTGTTCAAAGGATGAGCCAAGAGAATGAATTACCAGAGATAACAACATTATATTTCAGAAGATATATGATATTATTGAAATAGAAGAGTATTTTTCCAAATTTATTGCATTTGTTTTCATTTGAGTTCATATCATCGTAGCTCGCATGTAATTACTATCATTATCGATTAGGCATTGAAACTTTTGATTATTCCATAAATACATTACAGTAGTATGACTTTTTTAATCGATGTTAATGTAGATTGCAAAGAAAACCAAAATCAGAACTGTGTACATATAATGAAGGTACGAAGAGTTTTGTTAAAAAGTAACGTTGTGGAACAGTATTAACATACAACGATAATTAATTTATCTGTGGTAACAAGCTCAAAATATAACGGATAAGGTAGCTATTTAATGAGCTCACTTTTTAACGTTTCATCTTTCAATTAAGTAGGAGATCATACACACTTGCCTTTGATTTCAATTTACGTTTAGAGAAGCGCTTTAAGTGGTTTGGTGTGGAGGGAAATCGGTTTTCCTTTTTCAAGAGGGGCTGAAAGGACGATAGAGGCAGCACAAGCTACCGCATTGCAACTCAATTAATATCCACCGAGTGATAATATAGTAGCCAGATACGAGACAGCGACTCTGCGATAATAAAGAGCAATACACGAGAGAACCAAATTTACTTTGCAGACCAACCAATGATTCTAAGCACAAACATTTTCTCAACAGCGCTGTTTATTCTGTATTTAGTTAACATGATAATTAATGTGCTATTTAATAATTTTATTAAACTAGTCACATTGATAATTAATTTTCAATGGCGTAATTTTAGTATTTGTCTCAAATTATAAAATTAACCACTTTTTTTCGTTTTATATCCTTAATTTGACACTCTTACTTTCCTACGGAAGAAAAGGGCAATTTTGAAAACAGACAAAAACAAATTAATGTTCATACTCTCTAATATTCGGCCTCAATTATGATTTTAGGAGTAAGGATACTGAAAAAGTAAATTAAAAATGATTTAATACAAAGATGAATATTGTCAAATGTTATGCAAGAGGAGTTATTAAGCGCACATTACACTACTTAATACTGAATGATTCTAATATACATATTTTGAAAAATAAGAATTTATGTAATAAGAGTCATGGATGAGTTTAAAACTAAAGTTTTTTCAAGAGTATACTCAGGATAAAATTCAGAATAAATATTGGTAAATGTTTGTGTTGATAAATCGGTTTTTAATTTTAAATTTGCTTCAGATCTTTAATAGAAATTCGTTATAAAAAATTATGAATTTAATACAATGAATGTATATAGTCACCATTGTTCAAAGATACTTTGCATTTAATAGAAACATACACGCGAAAGTATAAACAAGATATTTTTAACCTTACACCAATTTTTAATATTTACTATTATTAACATACTAGTATGAGATTTTTATAGCAAGATAATCATCACATACTCGAAATAGTGTGCTTTCACATAAAGTCCATTGCATACGGTATGCAATGGAACCATAAATCTCTTACTCATGTATGCATATATGATAAAAGACTTTGTCAGACAAAGTATGATCTGAATATAAGTAAGATATTTTGTTCATGCAAATAAAATAGTTTTACTAGTTCCTTTTATATTAAATAATTATTCTAATTACCTATCCCACTCTCAAACCAGAAATAAGTCTCTTCAGTTATAAATAATTAATATTTTGCCTCTCTATGAAATTTGAGGTACTTTCGATGCGGTTGTCACAATTATAAAATGTCTGCATTTAGCATTAATTAAATTTATGTATACATTTGAAGTCTCTTAAAAGTTATAATACAAGTATCAATGATTTTAGAAAAAAACATGACGTAGTCATAATAAAAAATTCTTGGGAGCGTAATTAAAATTCAAATCGAACAAGTAACTTTGGCTAATTTTTTAGATAGTTCAATTGACTCCATGTTGTTTAAAGAAATGTTCCTATATCATTTTTAAATATGGTCTTATAGGATATCATATCACATTATTAATATAAGTCGTATTTATAACGATGTTCATGCGGGTATTAAATATTAGGCAGTATTCTTAAGTTGACAAGTATATTTATCTATTTGTCTTAAATTTATAGGATAAAGCTTTATTATTTCAATATTGCATTACATATCACTCGAGGTTCCAGTATCGAGGTTTCTTTAAATATTTGCCTCTATCTATAATTTTATGTACTCACATAGGAACAAAAATTTTGTTTAAAATAAAAATAAATGTATGAATTTATTTACCTTTTTGAATTGTGTATCACAGTTTTAAATAGAATTAATGTTATTCAAAACTACAAAGAAAAGTCCTTCAGCAGTTTTCCTATAAAAAAACGAAACAACATTAAAGCCAGGTTTTAGACGTCAGCCATTTATTTATTCTCCATATGGCTGACGGAACTGTGGTAATTCAATGAATCGCATTTTGTTTGTATATAACAGAGATATAAATTTTTATTGTGAAAAGAGAACGGAATGAATTCTTTTAGGGTCTCTTGTAATTTTGTCTCAAGATAGCGGCTGATATTTTTATGTCACCGGGAACCTTTTTACGCTTCTACGATAAAGAATATAAAGTTTCATGTCGACTGTTTTATTGTGTAAGCCTAACAAAATCAGCTTAGAATCCCCTGATAAATGAAAGATAATGTATGATACAATCAATTGATTGTAATATGAGCCGTTGCAAAAGCACTGCTTTCATGTGGATTAATCTTGTAGTTTTTGTTTAGGAATAATTATATTTTCAACTTGAAATATTAGTTGTTTTGTACACTTAACAATTATTCTTAAACTCTGCCAAGTTAGAGAAATATTTTAAAGGTAAGCATTTATGATGTACAGCGTAACGATCCTTGCTGTCATTCACTGAAAATGCTTTCTGGTGATATTAAATGGCTTTTATACTGCATAGCAAGTACCATAAAATACAATTAATTTTATAATTTAGACTATACGAAGGCATTCGTTTATATGCCCGTCTTTTATTGGCAGGATAAAGTTTAATTATTTTTCCTTTATGGCAATAAATATCATTCAAAATGCCAGGTCTTTTCTCTTCAGCTAAAAAGCTTTCTAATGGGATTAAATTGCTTGCCTACTACATATCAAGTACTTTAAAGTGCATTTCATTTTTTAATTCAGACTTTACCAGGATTTATTTTACCTTAATCAGTAATTAAAAAATAAAATTTTCATAATAATAATCCAATAATTTAGGTTTAAAATTATATTGACAGATGCTAAGTAATGAAACTTAAAAAAAGATTAGAAAAGTATTTCATTGTGATGAGAAACAGTTGTAGTCGTAGCACAAACATCAGTAAGTAAACAAGATCTCAATACACACTCCAGGAAAACCAAATTTACCTGTTTCTGGGATTCAGCAAATTGTAATTCACAGTGCGGGGCATTAAATAAACATGAAATTAGTCTGTTTCGTAACATCTTATAAGGATAAAATCAACAACAAAGTCAAGTGTTAGATAGAATCATATGTAAATATTTTAACAATATTGCAATAATCAACTACGTTTGACAAGCACTGCAGTTTGCCTTCCATAACTATTAATTTATCCGTTATTCTTTTATACATTCCAATGGGCATTCGTAAATAAAATATAGTGTAACAACTCCTGACAATTGCATTGTAATATGAGACAAATGAAATTATTATATGTTACAGCTCAAATTTTCGATATACTATACATTTCGGATGCCAACTAATTTTCAAATTTTTATCATTTGCTTCTCGTGCGAAACATTCTTTTCTATTCGTTGTATAAAATTTACCCCTTTTTATCTTGTTAACACTACATTATTGAGTTTGAAAAGAATATAACAACGTTTCCTGTGATAGAGCTTTAAAAGCCCTACATTTTGTATAGGAATTTTCATCTTACGAAATCTACTTGTGCCGATGGTCAACTCTGAATTGTATGAACTTAAAGAACTTATTATTGGTTGCATAAACTAGTTATATATATATATATATATATATATATATATATATATATATATATATATTGTAACATGAAAAGTTACACTTAACAATGCAGGCCAGCTTGCGAGTTGCAATTGTTGAGGAACTGACGCAACTTGGGCCAACAATGTGGTCTGGCGAGACGTTGAGGAGTCGTCATGGGGTAATGGAAGGAGCAGGTTGTGTTGGCGGGACGACGAGAGAATGACCACGCCCTGCAGATATAATTATTTTTCATGCTCTGATTGGAATTAAAACTACTAAAATCCATTTTTGGTGTTTTTTGTGAATCCGCTACATTCGACGCCGCAACGTTGGGTCATCGAACAACGAACATGGCAGGAGTTTGGTGAATGTGTTGACGGACATTGAGCAGTGGAGAATTAACATGCTGCATGCGGCGAGCCATCGAATGGCCTAGAACAACGAAAAGTGGCGAGGCATCTGTGAGGCTCAGAACATCCAAGTTTTGTAAGGATACGACGACTGAAGGTGTGGAGGTGCTGCAGAAGGAACGCTGTGGGAAGAGAGCTGATCTACGCATAGCGTAGCTGAGGGGTCAAGTGTTCCAGTGACCGCTGCGTGGATATCTTCGAGAGGTGTGTGTGTCTGTGTAAAAAAGCAGAGTACGGTGTGTATGGAGAAGTGGAAGTAAGAGTAAGAAGACAGGTTCCACAAGTAGGTAGCAAATAAATGTATTTTGCGTAATATTTTGGTTGCGGTTTCTGTGTTCTGTAGTGTTTTCAAAATGGAAGAAGTGCAGGAGGGTATTGAGAAGGCAGAGGACTCTATACTCAGGAAATTGTCCCTGGTACTTAATAAGATATTTGATGAAAAAAAGGAAGTTCTTGATGACATGGTTAATTGTATTAAGGAAATACAGGCAGATTTGAAGTCTAGTTTAGAGAGCGTAAATGAAACAGTAGAAAGAACAGAGGAAAGAATTAATGCACGGGTTAAAAAAGGAGGTCCATCACGCGAGAACTGCCACGACTCCAATCAGCTGATCATGCATGCAGGTGTATATAAGGAAGAATGTGTAAATAGTAGTGATAAGCAGATAGAAAATAGGGTAGAATTAAAAAGTGAGATAGATTTTAATGTTAATGGTATACGGAGTGATTTTAAGCTGGCTAAGCATTCATGTGCTAAGATTGCCAAAGAGAATGTAAAGGTAAAGGATACAGATTTGGTAATGAAACCTTTCTGTATACAAAATTGTGCTCATTGCCGTAAACGGCGAAATAGAAAGAAAATCCCCCGAAGAACACAGAGGAAACAATGTGTGGGAGGAAATGTTAAGCGAAAGAAATTGCGAATTGTCATACGTGCGTAAAAAGTTAAGGAAGGTGAAACGAATGTTAATCATAATGTCGAGAGTGGTGTATCTTCGGATATGTTTAAGAAAAATGGTAAACATTTAATGCGTCAGATGAAAATTGGTAGATATGAATGTAATGTGAACGCAGTGAATAAGCAGATTAAGGGACAGCGAGAACAGCTGATCATGGTTCTCAACAAAGATGATGTAATTAAATGTTTTGCAAATAGATTTAAGAAAAGCTCCCAAAAAATGTACAAGGAAAAATTACTATAATAAAAGGTTGTCGCAAAATTAAGCGAAAATTAATGTTTAGCAGAAAATTTGTTTCCATTGCTCAAAAATATGCATCCTATGGTAACAACAGAGTAGAAGAAATTTTGTATGTGTTAAATAGTTGTAATGATTGTGGATTTCCTTGGAATCCAGGGGGAAACCGGATGCTGTATTTTTTACTAATGTCAAAGGTTTTAAATAAATTGGCTATGTTTGAAGTTTATTATTGTAATTAGTGTTAAGGAATTGTGGTGGTTATAGATTTCTTTGGAACCCAGGTGGAAAAATCCAATGCGGTATTTTGGTAAATGTAAAAAGAATTGTTACATTAAATGCCAAAAATAGCTGTTCTGCCAGATGTCAAATGACTTTGTAGTAGATGTAAGAAACAGCTGATGGCAGATAAAAAAATATGTACTCCAAATGTAATTAGCTGTAAAAACCATGTGGTCAGTTGACTGTTTTCGAAGTACATCAAAGAACTGAATGTCAAATTAATAAATGTCATATGATACATTAAAAACAGCTGAGAATGAGTAAAATTTTATGTAAACACATTGTAAAGAAACAGATGTTCTGTCAAAAACAGCTGATTGAAAATTAAACTGTGAAATGACAGGGTAATACGGACAGAAGTCTGCTGTTATTCCCAAAGATTCATCCCACTGTCAATAGATGTAAATGCCAAGTGTTTAAATTGATTTACATTTACTTTAAGAAAGTCTTCCAAACAGCACATCAGAGAAAATGTGTAGGAAGAAGAAAAAAAAAGTAAATGGAAAAATATAATGTGTAATTAGAATTAAAGTTGGTTAATTGATTGATTTGTAAATTTACTCAATGTTTGCTCTTATGAAAGAATATGTCAAAGAAAATTGTAATTAGTTCTAAGTGAATTTTTGTAAATATTTTGTAATTTTAATTAAGGGCGTTGGTCATTTATATTGTTTACGACTGTGGTTCAGTGACTGTCATTAAAAAATTGTACATTTTTTTAAATTCATTGGGGGCGGGGAAAATGTAACATGAAAAGTTACACTTAACAGCTTGCGAGTTGCAATTGTTGAGGAACTGACGCAACTTGGGCCAACAATGTGGTCTGGCGAGACGTTGAGGAGTCGTCATGGGGTAATGGAAGGAGCAGGTTGTGTCGGCGGGACGACGAGAGAATGACCACGCCCTGCAGATATAATTATTTTTCATGCTCTGATTGAAATTAAAACTATTAGAATCAATTTTTGGTGTTTTTTATGAAAAATACCTGGCGCACTAAAGGAATTGAGAAATCCTCGAATACGGAGGAACGTGGAATCTGCTACAGTATATATATATATATACCTTTATATCTCGCGAAGATGTGTATAAATTTCAGAGGAAGATCTTCATTGTTGATCTTGATTTATCTACCAATAATCTTAATTATTTTTGCTTTAATTACTAAATATTACAGAACGACAGTTACTGGTGTCTTCTTGTTTGCACCCAATTACGTGTTCGGAAAATTTAGCTTGAAACTTGACTTCTGGATTAGTTTCTTTTCAATAAGAAATTGTTATGATATATAAATAAAATTATTATATTCTGTAAAAACGCAATAATACGTTAAAGAATAATTCTTCTCCAATCCAAAAATTATTTTCAAAGCTAATTATATAGACATAATCCTTAAATAAACTATGTGTGCCTTTATAATGACTCTCTAACATTTTTTAAGTTATTTGGAGGCTCTTTGTTGGTGATTATAAATGCTTCAAATTTGACTAATTTTCTTATAAAATGGTTTCTAAAGCGCTTTGCTGAGAGGTATAGAGGTAAATCATTTGAAAATTCTGCAATAAATATATATTTTTGATTCTTCATTATCAGGATCAAAAATAATCCTTTCAGTACTGTTAAATTTGACTAAATTAAAATAAATGAAATGTTAAATTAAAGTTTCATTTCGTAATTTTCTTTTCTGTTATGTTGAAAATATGAATAGCTTTTTGCTACCGATTCACCCAGTTTCACTATTCATATCGCCTTTCAGTATACAAGTATGTTTATTTAAAAAATTAAGATCAATTGAACAAGAAAAACTCATTTAGTATTCTTAGTAAAGTGACACGTGCAGATTCTTAACTAGTGGTATTTTCGGGCAAAATTTAAGCATTTATAAATGTAATTTGGAGGCTTGCGGCGTTCCCCAGGCAGCTGGGGTAATAAAACGCCGTCCGCAGCAGACTATCAATATTGTGCACGACATAAAAATACTATCTCGTCGGAGCGGCTCGGCGCAGTGGATCACTCATTTACACCAGCGAAGCGCAACGCAGAGCCGTAATCTGGCGGCCAGGCTTTTCATTACGGACTAACCGGCCCACAAAGAGCTGCGGACGTACCTTCCCGAACCCCAAAACCGTAATGAGCCCGCTTAACGCTTTTATTGCGAACTCCGACCCGGCTAAGTGTCTCCGCTCTAAATGAGAATCCTTTCGATTCTAGTTCATTTAGTCAGAAACTTGCCTATTGCGGACCTCCCTATGAAACTTCTTGATCCTCGCGGTTGAGGTGGAGAATATCTGCCTTGAATCCTACTGACCCAAAACTGAAAAATTTAATGTATATGTACAGTTTTGAAATTTCTGTACATTTACGCATCTTAAATCTTAATATGGATTATCAGTTATTCAATAAAAAATTTATAATGTGAAACACTAAAAAAATAAGGTAATAAGAGTATACTTGTAGCGATGTAAATTTGCAATTCCCCCTGTTTCAGGGGGACGATTCTTCTCTATTTGGCTTAAGATAGCAAAAATAATGGTCTTCGTCCTTTAATTCATAATTTTTGAAATGACGGAACGCCGCTAATAACTTGCTAACAATTCAACACTTTTACCATCAAATTAATTCACCTTGTATGCAAAAAATGGATTGACTATTGCTGCAGAATTGGTGTGTGCCTCTACGAAGCATTATACAAAAGTCACCGGACAATATAAATTATATTAAAAATATGTTCCCTTCAGAAAAAATCGTTTTTTATATAAAAAACAAATGTATGAATTGAATAACATTGTAATTACAACAATTTTGATGTATTTTTCAATATTTTCATCATATCTCATAAGAAATATTTAGCTTCTGATAAGTACTACTCAACATTGAATATTGTACATTACCATTTGGTTATATGAAGTTCATTCCTTGTACTACAGTAAACACGCCTTCTTGGATTATCGCATATTGGCATTTCAATTCGTATTTTAGGGGGTCAATTGTTTTAAATTTACAAACTAAGATAAAGGAGATTTTTCTTTTATAATTTACAAACAGTCTTGAACACGGATATTTTTCCTGGAATTGAAGTTTTCAAGAAATAACTGACAACCAAAATATTTTATATGTAATCCCGCGTACTCTGTTCGACCATCTTCTCGATTTCTGCTGTGAGAGTAAGTCATTGAATTACGTATTTGAACCTGCAGCGGGCGATCTTTTTACGTTTGTTTCACTATTTGCCCAAAGAATTGGAGCAATATTCGGGTGAGTCCCGCGTGGATCCTGCTATTCATCCCTCGAACCGTTCTCGTCCACTTTCTACCAAGCGCCAGCCAAGAATAATCCATTTTTCTCCTCTCTCAAAATTTATGCGAGTTCTACCCCCCTCTCCCTTTCTTATTACGGTTCCCCTGATTGGCGGGAACAAATCGACATCTCCCCAACAAAATCTGTTATTCATGCTTAATCCAGCAGCACATAAATATTCCTAACATAAAAATTTGAATATTGAAATAATGACAATTTAATCGCCGGCGCACATAAAACGTGATTAATATAAAACCAAATTAAGCTAAATAAAGAGCTGTGCGCTATAATAAGTAAGTTTTAAGAAGAATATGAGAAGAGAGAACAAATTGGAGGACGTTTACCAAGATAAGGGATGGATTAATAGGCGACGTTTTAAGACATGAGGGTCTTGTAAAATTAGCATTAGTGGGAACGGCGTGGGGTAAGAACATAATATGAGGCTCAATCCCGCTCATTTTTCACTAAAAGTACCACGTTTTAAAATATCTTTCGGCAGTGAACAAAGTATTCCTATATATGGTGGAAAAGTTATACTGTTAAATTATGTAGTAGAAGTATCTTGTTGTTCTTTCTGACATTCAGCTGTGATTAATAGAATATACGAGTATTCGATTCGTATTACTATATTCATCACCATATTTCAAAATGCCTCTTACATATATGATAGGTGGTTTACGTATGCTAATTTGATATAAGATGCACTAAACTCCACTCCCGTGTTCCGGAAAAGCTTGATACAAGTACCCAAGGGCCCGATATACTTGATAGAGGTTTTCTATGGTTTAACTGCATCTGGTTTTGGTGAATACCGGGTAGGTTCGTAAACTCAGGCCCTAGACTACCTTTTTCTCCCTTCCGCATCCCCACTTCTAAATTCCCTTTCTTTGCTATTAAAGGGGATTGCCAGCTTGTGGATCACCGTCATGAAGTTTGTTACCCCTCAAATATTCATCAGGACGGTTAATATGATTTTGATTTTATTCTCAGCACGTATTAGAGTCATTTATACAGTAAGCTGTATGGTGATGTAAACAAATTGTTGAAAATTTGCAAAACTTGTATATTCAATCGTTTACGACAAGCTAGTGACAGGAATATAAATTTCAAGTGCCCGCTAGTTGCACTCATCTCTGGCATTGCAAACAACGTCCTAAAGGAATATGCTAATCAAACAACTTCCCTTCTTAAACTCATGTTTAATTTTTAACTGTTATCCAGATTATTTAAAGAGTCTCTTAAAAATGATAACGTAATACGGCTCTTCAAGAAACATTCATTACATACCATATGAAGTTATAGATCAATTTCATACATTGTATGAAATAAAATTACTATATTTTTGAATATTTTAGCTTTGCCTACATTTGTAAAAAAATAGTTTTGTAGTTCCGCAATTATTAAAGAAATTTTTGGTTTACATGTGTATAACAAATCAATTGCACTATTCCCTTTGTGAAATCAAATTAAGAAAGTAACCATTGAAAATTATTTAACAGAATTGTACGTGCTTGTGGATTAGCCCAGGTTTGAGTTTTAAAACTATACCTTTTACATGATATATAAATATGTTTAATACATAGGAGACGAAAAATGTGTCAGATATATTTGATAGTTTTTTAGAAGGAAATAGGAATGTTGATTGCAATATAATGAATTCAAGCACCGTTCAAATAATTTCCTGTAAGTAGTAATATTTTTTATAGAAAGAATTAAACATGATTTAAAATACCTAGTGATGTGAAATATTAAAACGTTATAGGATATTTAAAAGCCAATGAATACAAACCATTAAAGATAAATAGTGATCTACAACTTTCTATGAAGATTATTATGGTCCAAACTAGTACGGGCGGACTTTGCCAATGTTCATCTGATACATGAATTTCTTTAATGATAAATTAATAGTTTGTTGAACATATCGACAAATAATAACATTTAATGGTCGAGGAACAATCAAAATTATTAATGAAGCAATTGAGTAATGCATTATTAGTACATATTACCACCGTCTTATTCTTAAGAATATTCATGTTTCAATTATAAAGGTGAAATGTTATAATAAATTTTTTTGATGAAATTATAAATTATTTTCATTGAGACTGACTTATTAAAATTTCAATTAAAATAAAATATCAATTTTCTTAGCATTATAAACGATCATTCGTATGAAAAATAATATTTTAAGAATTACGTGTTAGGCTACATATTTTATATTGTTGGTTTTAATTATATTTCCTCATATTAACTATAAATAACGGTATACCGACGAAATCACGTAATCTGCAGAGATGATGTTATCTTGTGAATCGTTGACATGTATGTCAATATTGAGAACCTTCATTGCTAAAATGGTTTACAAAAGTTTTATTAACTTATTGTTTCGAAACAAAAACAACTTCTATGCAGTTATTGAATCGTAAGAAAAGTGAAGTGGAGACAGACGGCGCCTCCCTACATAAACATAGACTCCTCCCTCCAACAGAGGGAGGTTGTTTGCGAGTCTAAGTTAGGCCTTGCAGAAGAAGTGCACCGATTGGCGTTGACGCTAATGGATCCCTCAAGTACGACACAAGCCCAAGTTGAGACCAACCACAACGTTCAAGTTTACCTCAAGGATACTTAGGCGTATTTCTATAGTAAGAACTCCGTTGGCTAATTCCTTAAAAGACGGTAACATTAGTAAAGGCCGTTGGAGCTTATTATTACTTAAGTGCTTAGGAGTTTAGTTTAGCAAATTAATATCAATAAAATTTAATTTGCAAAAATGTACTTTTTATGACTCGAATAGTGATTGAATTTACTGTAATAAATTAGTTAAACTACATTTAAAACTATCTGGGTGCCCGGTGTTGCCCGGGTATTATATTTGTCCGTTTACAAGATTTTATTCCACAGTAACCGTTTGGACAAAATTATGTTCAGTAAATTAAATTATGTCTAAAATACTGTATATTTAGTAGAGGTTATAATCTATAGTGTGGTATGTTTTTTCACTAAATCTTTCGCCCTACAATGTGACTGAAATACAGCATATGTTGCATGCATATAATATCGTAATCACCTTTGGTAACATCCATAACGCAGTAAGAAACACTAATTTTAATTTTTTTTTCACCAATCCATCGACGTCCCTATCGGTACTCCTCTGACATGGAAAATAGGGGTGAAATCATACAACGGGATAGACTCTATCAATATCACTGGCCTCAAAATATATTTATTCGACGTAAAAATCAGTATGCTTTTACATATTTTCCACCATACTTGCTAGTCGTGTATTAGCCTGGAAAGAGCTCGGCTTATGGTGGCTGGGTCAAATTTTATCCAAAGTTTAGATATGTATACGGTACATGGAGACACGCCTACATAATTTTTACTGAGTGATCTTACACGAAAATAGTTCATTTACTTATAAGAAGAATCTAGTTGGTTCATCTCTTAGGTCTGTTTAGTGTGAAATAAATAATAGTACATACCAAGTTGTTAATAAACATACAAAAAGGTTTTATAACTCACATAAACTTCATAAGGGACAATGTATGCTAACAGCATAACTAAGCCCGTTTCAACGGAAAACCCAGATAGTTACAAGGAAGTTTGTAAGGGTTTCCTATTACTGTTTTTCTTCTTCCTTGGCCTAAGGCCAATGATTTTCAGTTACGTCTTCAACAATCCGAGACTAATTTGGTCAGTTTTGAGGGATGTATGCATCGGAGTCGCAGACGCTTGGCATACGGTAAGAGTTGATTCTTATTTGTCTGGACCAGTTGGCCAGCTGCCCTGAGGAATGGAGTCAGGTTTGTTCTTCCCCACAGTAAATGCTGTCTTCGCTCGACAGAAGGGGATGAAAGTAATGCTAAATGCCCAAACTACCTGATGCAGGTTTCTCTCTGATTTTTTCCTTAAACTACCGTCCAAGGACCCCAGTCAGCCCATGCTTACCTTTCTCTACCTTCCACTAGTTCCATTTTCATCCTTTCATCCCTTTCCTTGCATTCAGCGTAAAATTTTAAATTTATGAAAAATTAATCAAAAAATTACACATGTCTAATAAATTTTACATCATTTTTCTCAATTATTGCTGTATTTATAACACAGAAAAAACAATTTATTTCCGTTCTTCACTATTTTCCTAGCATACATTTTAGGTAAGTCTGGCTTAGGTTAGTGGAATGGAGGAATGCCGAATCGGTACTTGAACGTTGACTCGGATTATGTCGGTGATATATTACCCGCTCGAAAAGCAAAAGATCCAGGGTTCGAGTTCCTCGTCCGGTCGAAAGTTTTCCATTCTTGTCTTTGTTCGCTGTAAGCTATCAATGAGCTTCAATGAGCATTCTACTTCCCTTCAAAAATTTATGATTGTGGTCGTGGGAGTAGGATAAAGTAGTTTTGACGTTGGTTAGAGGGTCGAAACCTGTCTAAACAGATTAAAACTTGATAGCGAGTAATATATAAACGTTTGGCAAATTTCCACATAATATCTAGGGTAATAGGAGTAAATATAAATAACCATCTGTTAGTTTGGATCATGTTTCAACATGTTAAATAAGTATTTGAGTGTCTCGCTGGCTAACTAATGCCACACTCAGTTTATATCCAGCATACAAACGCAACTGTTTTTAATTCATGAATATATTTCGCAGAGATTGTGTAACTTTTCCCGACAGTTTATGTTATGTTTGTGTTGAATACGCACTAAAAAGTCATCAAAGAAACGTAAGTTCGCTTATGAAGATATTTTAGTTTGCGTATTCCAAATAGAAATTATGAGGTCAAGAAAATCGTATGCAGAAGGTATGCAGAGATCATAATTTGTGGTTTCAGGGTAATAAAAAATCACTTTGTTTCTGAAAACATGTGAAATGCTTGGAACAGAAAAATTGTATATCTATCTGCTACGTCTGTTCGGTAGACGTGAAAATATTTAAAACAAATATATATATGACCCTAACCTTGACGTAGTTATTCGTCCAGTACGATTGCTGCAGACACTTTCTAATTTAGACGAAGAGTCAGAGGACTTGAACACGTTATCTTTACCAAGACGACTGTAGCTCAACTTTTTTCGCGACGAGTAATCTCAACCCTTTTCACATAGTAAGCTAAACGACCTACGAAAATGCTTAGGTCTTTCGAAAGATGCAAACTAATTCCTAGGATCTAAGCCAAAACCAACGTTCTTCTATCATAACAAACATCAGTTTTGTAAATTTTAATAGGAGGATTTATTATATAAAAACTTTTGATAAATATTTAGAATTATATATACATTTGTTAAAGGGAATGATCGTTTAAATTTAAAATAGTTTCTCAGGGTTAATTATTGGGATAACAACGTGCAGCAGGGTTTTTACGTTCGTGACGAACCTGCTTCATCTTCTCAGCAATTCCGGAACTTCTGCGTTTGTGGAGTTGCCTTCTGTATCGGAAAAAGGTTCTGTACATGGTACTTCCCGGCTATTGAGGAAACCCCAGTTTTCCTCCTTCTTCAAACCAAATTCATACACACTTTCTTTCAAGTCAGAAGTTCTGGTCTTCCTTGCCCGCTCTTCCTTCTAACTCAAGAGAAACAATTCTCAGCTACTCTGCTCACCACCCTTTCAATCCTCGATCAACATTGACTTATGAATAGTTCATTTCTTCTTCTCTCCTACTCCCTGTCACTTTCAATTTTCAAACATTGACTGCCTTCATGCTTCGTCGCACTTTCAACGTCTTGATCAACTCTGCTCATTTTTTGTCTTCTCACCTTCCAGCTAAGGGTGAAAATACCTTCACCAAAACAACCATAATCTCATGTACCTGCAGGTAGACACATTTTCCACTCGACACCTTGGCGTCGTGGATTTCTACCCTTTTGCATGACTGTCTTCGAGTCAAAACATTCTTGCTGAATTTCGATCGTTTAAAATCAAAAAATGTGAATAAAATTACAGTTTTATAGTACAGGCATCGAGACAAACAATTTCTTCAGTTTTTTCCAAAGTGGAAAAACTCATTCTGCGGGAAAAAATGTTATTTTCACAAATTTATACTAAACTAAGATTCATGAAGCAGTTTGTTAATTAAGTGTCAAGAGACTGGAATTGTTTCAAATATACGTGTTCCAAGTTCGCGAAACTGTTCGAAGATAAGTTAAAAGAGAAAAATTTCATTCACCTCAAAAAATATATATATAACAAACTTTTATCCGATCTCCTACGCTTTAAAAAATGGGAGAAAAGTAGAAAGACGCTTGAAACTCTTTAAAAAATGTAGTGCACAAGTTTTTGGTGAATATTAAGAACCAGATGACAACATCGTTGTACAAGGTATGTTGGCAACTTATGAAGCTGAGGGATGCAATATGAGCATAAAAGTTTATTGTTTAGACTCCTTAATTGACTATTTTCCTGAAAACTTGGGAGCCTACAGTGAAGAGAATGATGATCAATATCAAGAGGATGTCTGTGATACTGAGAGACGTTACTGTATATTAACTGACTGTTGGTGTATGCTCAATCAAGAAACCAGAGAAGGAAGTCGGAAACGAAATCAGAGAAGAATCAAAGAAAACAATAAGAGCTCCACAATAAATAAGAGCTGAGCAAATATTGTGTACAACGTATTTGAAGTAATTTTTAATTTATTTATTTACTTCATTGTAATAAGTAAGGTTTTATCTTTTTCTTTTCAATTTGGGAGAAAACTATATTTTATTGGAATTATGGAAGCGTAAAAACATTATGTGCTCACGATAATACATTGGTATATCACAAATATAACTCCTCAGGAATGTCTGTAATATGGTCATATTTGAGATGGTACTATTACGTTACGTTTGCTACACATCCCTTCAATATACGTTGCAGTTCAAAAGAATTTTTTTTCTGCAGTTCCGTTAGAATTTTCTACAGGTCGTTTGTTACATCCGTTTCATAAAGACGTTCTTTCCAGTTTGCGAAGACGTGTAACAAGGAACAATTTGTCGTCGAGTGCCTGGTGACTACATTAGAGGATATCAGTCAAGCGCTCTCTAAAAATGCAGTATTTGCATGAGTCTGAGGGATCATGGCCCACAGTACGTTGGGAAAAGGTAACCTTCCTTACATCAGTTAAAATGATATATTAAGAATAATAGTTCACGCATTCGTAAAAGGCAAATTATTTTCTCAGATTAAAATTGGATCTTAACTATAGTAATTATTCTTTTGTTGTTTTCAAAAAAGTTCCTAATCAAACTTTAGCGTATTCATATATACGTTTAAAATTTTGTATCACTAAATAAATTTTATCCTATACTCGCTTATAATAAGCCTTATCGATTTGTTTGAAATTCATAATTTGTATATAAATCCATTTTCAAGTGATCTTACGTATCATTATGGCGTAATTATTGCTTTTATGACTTATAGAATATGATATATCCAATTCTTAATTATAGTTGTTTCATTGACTGGTATAATTTCTGGGACCTTTTATTCTTGAAAATTAAAATTTTATACATCACATGACACCTAAAGATTATAATGATTGGTTGCATATCGTTATCGTTATCTCTGAACAATAAGCGAATAATATTGGTTGTAGCAATTTATAATTGTAGATATTATGTAAATTATTATAAATATACATATAATACTGCAGTCTCAAAAAAAATCTTTATTATATTTTGTTAAGCGGAGTCATTTGACGTGTGTCTTTTGTACGGACGAAGCCAAATAATTGTTTGAACAGAGAGAGAAGATAACTTCAGGTTTTCACAAGCAGAGGCAACTAAGAGGTGTATCTTCCGGGCTGGCAGATCGAGTGCATACGGTAAGAGATGCCCTCTGATCCTACTAGAACAGTCGGCCAGCTGGCTCCCTTTCCCATCATTCTGAAGAAAGTGGAACAACTGCTGATGCCTCATCTTGCCTCATGCGGATTTTCTACGATTTTCTCTGCACCCCTTTTTTAGAATAGCTGGTAGGAGCATAAAACTACACCCCGAGGAATATATTCATTGTCTGTCATGATCTCCGTTACGCATCTCCTTTTCTAATTCTCTTTAAACGGAATTGGATACAACGTGGCTTCCCTAATGCACCCATTATTTTACCAAAAATCCCAAACGATGACAGATAGTCGCATATATTTAAAAGTATATCACATTATTTGCTTGTAATATTATTGGAGTCAGAGAATCTGTTCTCTCGGAAATTTACTAACATCCGATTAAACCGACTGTAATTGCTTTGTTTATCGGGAATCCAATACTTCAACACAGAAAACGTTTTGATTGGGAAATTTGAAGTGCTCCTTTACTTATTTTCCAATGTCTTCTATTCTGATACATCTTAATTTATTACACTCTTCTAGGTTCCACTAAAATCATATTCCACAATATAGGGTGTTTCATATTGATTGTGGCAATAAGTGTGCATTTATATGAGAGATGCAATTACTTTACTTTCATAAATCAAATTTACAGGGAATTATAGTATTCCAAGTTTCTAAAGGTGTTTTGTGTGCTCCTACGGTGACACAGTGAATGTCTATGCAGTAATACAGTTAATGTTTTATTATACTTTCTTATTATTTTGATAACATCAGTCCTGGGTTTATTGGAGACAGAAACTCTTTGTCTTTAACAAAAACCAATAGCAGAAAATCACAATAAAGCAATGGAATATCTTTGACCCAGCATGGCGAATGAAGCGTGAAGTAGACTGTCACTCAGGTACTGACGTATGTTATAAGCCATTGTGGTAGATCACCATCTTACTACGACAACCGCAACCTTCAGCTGAGGTAACAACCTCTCTGATGGCAGATCGTGGTAAATTCACCCGTTTAAGGTTTTTTCACAAAAGCGAAAGGAGAAAAAACAAACGGTTGGAAACATTCACCTTTGACGAATCACGCTGATGTTCCATTACACCAGGAGGAATTCGTAAATTATGGCGATAATTTGCCAGAATCGTGAAATATAGCTCCACCCGTAAACAATTTTTTTGAAAAATTTCCAGAAAGATTTACGCAGCAGTTTGTTGGAATCTTTCAACTCTTGCACCATCTGAATATTGTATGGTTGGAAGTGTAAACGTATCCGTTACACACACCACACCGTCGTATGAGCCACATTAAGTTCATAACCCGAACGAAGATTTACTTTTTTCGCACTAGTTGCGAGCGAG
This sequence comes from Eucriotettix oculatus, assembly GCA_034510155.1. Lineage (NCBI taxonomy): Eukaryota > Metazoa > Arthropoda > Insecta > Orthoptera > Tetrigidae > Eucriotettix > Eucriotettix oculatus. The sequence goes on along the minus strand of CM067376.1, from coordinate 161,835,073 downwards.
AAATAAACTCCACGCGGTACACGGTTACTTATTCCTGGAGGTATTTTTCAAAGATAAGGACCACGAGGCTCGATAAACTCTGGAACGTCTTCCAGGGAACGTTATCTGGTCAAGACCACGTGGTAGTGGAGCACTGCTGTTGTGAAGTCAGGGAGAATTCCTGTTGCTGTCAGCTACCAATAGGAAGCCGAAAATGTAAAATTGGTGGAAGTTTCATGGTCGGTCAAACGGAGCGAGCTTGACGAAGGCGGAAGACGCGGACAGGATCCTATTTCTGCTATTCTGCCACGGACCAGTTTGATGTTGTGACATTCTCTGAGTTTCTTTTTGTGGCACTAGTCAGTATGAAAATTGATACCCGGAAGCTGTGGTATCGAGGCAGCGAGAAGGTTTCCACGCATTTCAGAAAACACGAGAATAGTAACAAAATTATTCTGACTCCATAACTTTTGATGTATACGAAAGCGTATCCGCATTGACCCCTGCAGACAGAGAGTTTCATCACAACAAGAGTAAATCATTACTTAATTAATTATTCGTTATTCAAAGCAACAAAAATGAAATATACTTATATTTTTGTTATATAATTCTCTAATAAATATTTCCTTTAATAAAAAGTTTACGTTTTAAATGTAAATAACCCCCCTCTCGCATACTACGGACTGTGTAAAGACGTTTCACAAATTCTTTCAACATCTATGAGTTTGACTGCTGTCCGTCCTAGTTTAAGGTGAGTCTAAAAACTTGACCTATTTCCGGTTCCTTCTTTGTCTGCAACTGATACGTTTTACAACACTTAACCTGCTGCAGAAATAGTTCTCGGGTTTCCACTCGGGTGCAGGTGCGATGAAAACGCGACGTTTCGACGACCAAGTGCTCTGTCGTCATCTTCAGGCTGAAGCACTTGGTCGTCGAAACGTCGCGTTTTCATCGCACCTGCACCCGAGTGGAAACCCGAGAACTATTTCTGCATCATCTACACCGGGAAAGCCTCAGCTCACTTACTTAACCTGCTTTTCGTAAAATTGTTAGACTGCGTTACATCCGAGTATTCAACATAATATTGGTCTATAACAAATAAATATGATCTATTTGCAAAATAATGATCAACAGTGAACAGTTGACTCCTCTGTCGTGTAGTGGCTAGCGTCACTGTCTGTCACCAAAGAGGTCCTCCTGGCAAAGACCTGGATATGTGTGAGTGTTTAAGTTCCGAAACTGAGTAAACCTGACAAAGGGAAATAATTTCCCTACTTGGATTGTCGCGAAAGACACTAAACATAATTAAAAAGAGAGAACAATCGTTGGGCTTGGGAAAACATGTTCACTAATTTGAGACTGCCGCAATACTAGAGACGGCATGAGACCAATTCAAATTTCAATGGGTCCCACATTATTGTTTTAACTATATTCCATAGAAATAATTCCGAAGAATATCTACTACTGACATTTATTTGGATGTTCGTGACTATTCCATATTTCTGCATTTTATCAAATAGAAACCAACTAGTTTGAATTACCTCCCCTTAATATTCTACAACTTATTGTACACTTCTACCAAATTCTCCTTCAGTGTATTTTCCGTTGTTTTACCACAATTTCGTTTTATTTTCAACAGTTGCTTATATAAGAGACCATAAAAATAGTTTCAGCCTCGATTTTTAGGTTACTCGGAAGTTTGTAGTTACTCTGATACACTTCGTAATTATTTACTAACTACAATTGAGAGTTATAATTAAAATACATTAAATAAGCAGTACACAGTCTATTTGTGAGAAAAAAATTATAGTATATTTATGTTTAACAGTAGACATACAAGACGTTTCGGTCCCAAAATTGGTTTCAAGTTTTATTTCGGCTTATTCACTTGTGAGACATAAGTGTATAAAAATTCCTCCTTTAATTTATTTGATTCCAGTTTAGATTACAACAGACGAGGGTCCAAACAGGAACGAAACGTCGTCAACAACTGTTGTTAAATATAAGTTAAGATTTTAATTATTTCTCACGTATAGGTTGTAGGGATAATTGGTTATCTCCTAACATTCTGATATTGAATTAATTTAAGGTACATTAATTTTTGAGTAACTCAGAAATTTAAACTATTATACATTTCTGTCAAGGTAAATTAAATGACCATTTGGAGCAAATTTAAAATACTTTATACAACTACGCGACATTTTCTCCACAAATTTGGAACTGCAGTAGATAAAAAGAAAAAAAAATTAATGCATGCATTCATGACGCAATTTTTTTTATTTGGGCCTCTACTTTTAATAAGATATATTTATAATTGCATATATTCAAAATTTTTAAATCTTAAGAAATTTGTCTTATTTTAGCTGATAAGATGCAATCTTTGTGGACGAAACGTCGTTTTCGTCACAAAAATAATTTAATATGTCTACGAAAAGGTCAGTTAGCTTACCTTTACAAAATTTTAACGAACTGGCGTAAAGAAAAACAATTTTATAATTTTCATGATGTATATTTATTATATTGAAAAATCACAATAATAATTAACTGCCTTGAAAATGAAGCAGACATTTAATTGAAAAACAAATTAGACTTGATGCCTACGGTAAATAAATACCTTCTTAACGCACGAATAAATGGCAGCACTCCTAAATCACACTGAACAAGACGAAAAAAATAGTTAAAATAATAAGGTATTAAAATTTTAATTACAACAGTAATAACATTTCATCTGCAGCTATTATGAACTTGTAACTGTAAAGATGTAGGAAGACCATACTAAAACCAATTCTCGGTGTAAGAATTATAAATTCCATAAAAATTTATTCATTAAGTTGTGATTACTGTCATGTATATTTGGTCACTTTATATAGTTTATTTGGCGTCTTCGGGTTGGTAGTGTATATATCTCCATACAGTCAAAGTAAACAATAAAATGTTTGAACATATGAACGACAACGATATTCGTTAAAATAAATATTACATGGTTAAAATGTATTTATTTTGATCTCCTTCATCAATATATTTATTAATAAAGATATTTTTGACAATTTAAGATTAATGTGTCAAGTCTTCAAATAATATTTTATTCAAACTATGTTGAGATCTACGAGCATTCGCTCCTTTATGCCAGATTCATCTGCGTTATGTGTATATTAAAAATTCAAACGTTTCATCTAGTATATTATATACCTCATATATTCTATATATATATATATATATATATTACATACTCTCTTACGTAATTATCACACTTTTGTTTATGGGTATCAAAATGTTCTCCGTTATAACGAACTTTTTTCATACAATTAATTATTCGATTAATAGTAGGCTAATATAATTGTATCCATTCTAAGAATCAATTTATTTATACAAAGGAATAACGAATTGACTGCAAATGAAATTTCCTAGTTTAACATTTAAATTGGCTCGTAAATCATTAATCATTTGTTGATCTCCATGTACAGTGAGTACTTTTATAACTTCTAAGCATTAAAAGAGGAAATGGTTTAGTTATTATATTCTGATTTTGTATGAATTTGAATATGTTACATACTTTAAATAATTTTAGCTATATTAAAAAATACAAAAATGTAAACTTTAGTGTACTGCAAATAAAAGGTATTTAAAATTTATAATTTAACTGTTACAGACTATACTTAATGCAGAAAGGAGTCCGTGCCACCGTTTTTATATTACCTTCACTTTACCAAACCTTGATTCGATGGAGCTACTCAAATGCCTTCTCGGAAACGTATGAATTCTTTACTTGTGACAGTTGGATAGATTGTGTGCCATCGATCTTCTGAGAGCAGCTTCTACTTATAATCCTCTGCAGAGGCAGTCCTCGAATGTGCGTGCAAATTTGTTCCACTTCATAAAGCTTACGCCAAGGGCTTTTGATGTACTTAGCGATGCTCGTCAACATGTTACTTAATACCATTTGATACAATATAACTAACTATAACTCTCAACTGACTCATGAAATAATGAAATTAACTTCAGTTTTAATTATAAACCATAATTTTTTTTATAAAATCTGTACATTGGATTTTTCTCTTCATAATATTACATTCAAAATAATTCAATTCAATACATCATACACACAACTAGTTCAAAAGTACTTTCGCAGAGTGCACTATAAAACGTTTATTATTAATAAATATTGGCGATATGCATGTAGGTTTCTGACACAAAATATATTACTTATGTTACTTTTATTACTTACAATAGTACCATGTATCACCAAATTTCCGTTCTTGCCATAGGTTCCTCTTTGTCTCCGTTTTTTGCTGAAATTGTCATGAGGAACACAGAAAAATCTGGTCTTTAAAAACTTGATTTAAAACTTATAGCATCTTTTGGCGTGTTGATGACATTTTTTATTATACCTTCCGATAAATTGGATAAATTAATGAATTCAATAATTATTGTTCTAATATTAGTTTTACTTTTGAAGGAGAAAAAGATTATTATCTGAATTTTTAAAAGTATCTGTATACCGTCTTAAACAATATTTATTAATTACTTCCATAAATCTACTTACTTTTATCTAATCATCGGAACAATCAGAAAATGGCTATTGGATTTAGTTTTGTTGGCAAAGTCCTATTATTTTTTTGTATTTTCCCATGATTCTAATAATCGTAATTAATTTTTCAAAATATTGTCTGCAAATTATTATTTCATGGATTTAATTGTAAAATTCAGTATTCTCAAAAGATCCAAGACAAAAATCTACAAATTAATTACATTGTTTTTATCTTATTTAGATCATAAACCTACTAAATTTAAAATGTTATTGCATTAATTCGATGTTTTTTATTATTTACAAAACTGTTTTTATCTTATTTCTTTTAAAATACAATTATTTTCTTAATACTTTTGATCGCCACAAATGTGTTTATAAATTTTCATCTAATAATTATTCTTATTGTTATATTGGTCAGATTAAATGGTCTCTGTCAACTGTAATTAAGGAAGGTAAAGGATAGTTTGAATTTTCCATCTTATAAATATACACAAAAACTGTCTAGAACTAAATCTCTCGTTTAATTTATATAATACTGTAATTTTAAAAAAGGAATTAAATTATAAGAAGAGGTTAATTTTGGAATGCTACATATTTAGTCCAAAACAATTGCTGTTAATATAAAAGAAGACACTTCTCAATTAAATTCATCGTATGTTTGATAATATTTCTTGTGTTATTTTTCGTTTTGTACTACCTTTGTTAATATCATTTCAGTCTCACTCATGTACTGACAAGGGCTACTATTGTTATAAATTTCTAAATTTGTTCAAAATATATTGTTTGCAAATATAAGTATGCAAATTGTTTAATAAACTTAACACCTTTATTGTAATGATATTCTTTAAAAAATTCAAGGGTTACTTTATATATCAAAACTTATGCACTAAAATATATAATAGACAACATTCTTCTAAACAATTCAATCTCCTTCTCAGTATGTTCGCAAAACAGCCTCTAGACTTCCCCTCAAATTATAATTCCAGAATCTTAATCAATTAATATGGCCATTATTTTGCAGAAATGCCTCATCATTTACGCAGACAAAAGCGTGTGATGATTTATTTAAGTGTGAGTAATTTTTTGGGGACTATGGACTTGGGGAAAGGAATAAAAGGGAAGATGGGCTAGTAAAATTTTGCATTGAGCTCAGTTTAGTCGTGACGAATACGTGGTTTAGAGAATCATGAAAGAAGACTATTCACATAGAAAAGGCCGGGGGACACGGGCAGGTACCAATTAGATTATATAATGGTTAGACAGAGGTACAGGAATCAGATACTAAACTGCAAGACGTACCCAGGAGCAGATATTAACTCTGACTATAATCTGCTGGTTTTGAAACCCAGGCTAAAAATGAATAAACTCAAGAAATTAATTAGAACAAAAAGATGGGAAATAGAAAAACTGCAACAACAGGACGTGCTTCAGAGTTTCAAAGAAGATATAAGGAGTAGATTAATATAGAAAGGAGAAAGAAACTATTTAGAAGGAAGTGGACACTCTTAAAGGAAGAAATGACTAGAGCAGTAGAAGAAAAAATAGGAAGAAGAGCTCAGACCAATAAGAAAGCATGCATAACACAAGAAATAATAAAAATGATTGATGAAAGGCGTATATATAAAAACGCGAGAGATGAAAATGGTACAGAGCAGTACAGACGCTTGAAGAATGAGATAGATAGGAAGTGCATATCAGCCAAAGAGGCTTGGCTACAAGAGAAATGCAAAGCAGTTAAAGATTTGATGGTGAAAGGGAAAATAGACGCAGCTTATTGGAAAATAAAAGAAACATTTGGCAAGAGGAAAAATATTAGCAAGAACATCAGGAGAGCGGATGGGACGCCAAGTATGGATAAAGAAGAAAAAACAGAAAGGTGGAGGGAATTTATATAAGAGCTGTATCATGGTAGAAGTCTTGATCAGTCAGTAATAGAAGAAGAAGAGGAGTTGGATGATGAAGAGTTGGGGGACTAAATTTTAAGGTCAGAGTTTGATAAGGCGCGGAAAGACCTGAGTTATGGTAAAGCGTCAAGAATTGATAACAATTCCAGCAGAGTTGATAAGAGCATCGGGCGAAAAAGCAATATCATGGCTGTTCAGGATAGTTTGCGAAATATACTAAGCAGGAAGAATCCCAGAAGATTTTAGTAAAAACATAATTATACCCAAACCGAAAATGGCTGGGGCTGATAGATGCAAACAGCACACAACAATTAGTTTAGTATCCCATGCATGCAAAATATTAACGAGAATAGTACATAGAAGAATGGAACGTCAAATAGAGTGCGATTTATGAGAAGATTAGTTTGGTTTGAGGAAGAATATAGGGACAAGAGAAGCATTATTGTCTTTGCTTGGAATAAAGTCGAAAAAGGAGGCTAATACATGACCTCTGCAGAAGACAGGCAGCAGTAATTAGAATAGAAGACCAAGAAAAGAAAGCCGTAAGAGTAATGCAAAGGATGCAGTCTGTCATCCATGCTGTTTAACTTATGGCGATGAAGAGAGTTAAAACAGAATATAGAAAAGGAATCATACTGCAAGGAGAAGAAATTAAAACCTTACGCTTTGCCGACGAATTGTAGTATTAGGGGAGTTAGACGAAGACTTGGAAACCATTATAAATGTCATGAACGTAGTCCTGTAGAAAGAGTTTATACCATAATTCTTCGCCGCCGTCTAGCCTTCTAGTTGAACCTGCTACTGTAACTCAACTTCGTATTACACTGGTTTCAACTTCCTTCTCAACTTTTTACACCATACATCCCTGCCTCCTCGACTGTCAATCTCACTCCATACTATTCCACTACTTACTCGACTTCACACTATACTTCTCCGCTAGCTCCTCGACTTGTCCGACGGTTTACCATTACTATACTGTCACTGTTTCTTCGACTTGTCCGACGGTTTGTTCATACTGACTGTTTATCCGCTTATCAGCTTCGCAGGCCAACTCCGTATAGTCCCCCGTTAGGGATATAACTATCTCACGTGAGGGTTGTCTGCCAATCATCGTGAGTTCTCCGTCAAGCGCGGGAGATTTTTGATAACATAAGTAACAGTGTCCCTAGGAATTTCCAAAAGGTGAACGCTCTTTTAACGAATAACAAGCTTACCGTTACAAGAACGCAGACAGCCGCCAACTCGGCGCCGGGAAAAACCCCTTTTACCTGGCCAGTGACATGCTCTTGCAGAAATTTTTATACAAATTTAAAATTTCATAAATTTTAATTAAATTTTGTAGGGTTCTTCGGTGCTACAAATTTATTTAGGGCCCAACTTATGCGTCTGTTTTATGTTTTTTGAAGAATATAGATGTTACTTTTTGCTGCTGCACCCCAAATCTGACAGCTGTAAGTAAGTATTGGTCGAAGCATCGTTTTAATTATAGTTATTTTATACCGTTTATCTAGGTGTTTAGCCCTAAGTAGGGGATGCAGTATACCGATAGCTATCTTAGCTTTTTTGTTAACTTCCATTATGCGATTTTTGGATACTAGTTTACTGTCAATGAGGACACCGAGGTATTTGCAGGATTTTTGCCATGATATTATCTTATGTCAATTATTGCGAGGTTAGGCAGGTTACATGTTGGTCAGCAGCGTCTAGCAAAAAGCACAATCCACGTCCTGTAGCGAATACAGCGTCACACCAGGTGGAAGGGAGAAAATATGAACTGCTTTGGAAATTACTTATGAAATGTAACAATATTGAAAAATAATAGAAGAAAGGTCGCAAGATAGAGACGGCAAGCGAGGCACTACCGGTGCAACAGTTTTAAGGTAAAATATTTCTTATATATAAATATCAGCCGTCTTTGGCTTACAGTAAATTTAAGTACGGATATTTTTCTCTTTTTCAGTTTATTGCACCCGCCTTCTAACCCCTCTAACTACAACGTTAGATGTATCACAAGAATAGTAAAATCCAAATAATAGTTATCGTAATTGGAAATTATACGATGAAATTTAGTGTCACTGGATCAAAGTTGAGAAGGGACCAGTCTCAGACGACGTGACTGGATATTGAACACCGAACACAGACAACGTAAACCTCTCAACGATAAGACAGGGTAAGACCTCAGCTACGAATCCCGGCGGAGTGGGTGTCAGCATCGCCCCAGATTTACGAAAAGATGTATTACGTCGGGAGAGAGCCCTGCTTACTATCAGCAGAAAAAGTAGTCAGACAATCAGATACATTATATTCACTATTAATACTTCTAAATTTAAATTTTGATAATATTAAAGTGATGTTAGAAAATGATGTAAAATTTACACTAATTTTAATACTAGCAAACGTTCTACCAATATACAGTAATTAATATTACAAGAAATTTGATGATTATTGTTCGGCAGTAAATAAAATTTGTTAAAGTGTGTGCAGATGCAGTCAATTAACCATTTCAACTCATATTTGATAGGACCATGTTTCAAATTGTTTATTTCACCACCGTGAAAAAGTTTTCTCATGCAATTATAAGATAAACCCAAGAAAAAGAATAATATATGTATTAACTCTTTTTAATTTAGTATTATCAACGAAAGATGTGTAGCAGTCAAGATACTTGGACAGTTAACTTCAAACCTCAAAGCTTGGTTTTGAAGAACAGATGTGTTATTAAGTCAGTCTTAACAAATGACAGCAAATCTATTAATTAAATTATATTGATTAAAAAATCTTACCAATGGCTTTTTTATCTTTCTGTCTAAAGTTTATGAAATGTGCTTGGAAATTTATATACGAAGAAAAGTCTTTTGTATTAATCATCACCCTTACATTTGTTCGTATTTTTCGTAACATGGTTAATGAATGATGAATTTAGCACACAATAAACAAATTGACGCCATATTACTTTATTAAATATGATTGGATTTTCCTGACTCTTTTATGTCGACATTTACCTGCTGACACAAACATATATTTGTAACCATAATTTCTTGAATGCTAATGATGGTAGTTCCTCATCACACTAGTATTTTTAGTCTTGTCCTTAAGAACGTATTTATCAAACTCTCCATGCATTTATATTTGTATAAAGGATTGCAAACAAATAAACAGACATACAAATATACAATTATGCATAAATTTTTATTAGATAGATTAAATACAGTGGGCTTGAAAGTATCATGTACTGGATAATATTTAATATAACAAAGCACGTCATGCAAAGTATTTAACCGAATGTACTTGAGCATAATACATGATGTAATATAACTATAAAAATCAACAAATTGACAAAATAATACTTTTTGGATTTGAATGAGTATTTTTGTTTCATATTGAAGATCAGTGTGAAATAAGAATAATACTACTGGTAATACATATTACTACTCTTATGGAATATTTAATATAAGTTTGGAAAATAGGAAATAATTTCTAAAGGTGTGTGAGTTGGCATAGCAGAACGCAAAAGAATAGAACCTTTGGAAATGAAACTGAAGAATGCAGAAAGTCATGGGAAGTTAGGGACACAAATCAACAGTTTTGAATAGAATTAACGTTGCGAGAACAATATTGGAGGACACTGACTGAAAGTAGCATTACTTAACAGGCTAAATTTTGAGGCACAAAGGACTAGTTAAATTAGTATAAGAGAGATGCATATGGGGTTGGAATACTTATATATATATATATATATATATAGGCAAACAGGCTGTTTGTCGGATGTAATAGTTATGCAAAGATGAATGATTAGTTACACAGATTTGCGGTGAATAGTTCTATGGACTGACTATCATAATAACAACACTGATGGATACATAATCTTTGTATCGATAATTATTTCTCTAATTGCGAGTTATGTCCCTGGTTTTTAATGAATAAATTTAAAAATATGAATTTTATGCTTAATCTATAAATATTAACCATTTACATCAAGGAACTGTACGAATTTTAACTCAATTCATGTATCAGTTCATAATTTCTCTGAAAGATCTCGAATGTCTAAGCGACCTTCTCAATATTGCCCTGACATATCGAATATATCGATACATGTAGTCGAAAACCAGGAGTGCATATTAGACTGCTTTCAAAGATAACAGACAATGAAGAAATATAAAATATTATTTTTACTTAAAAACGTGTTATCGAAACACATTATTATTAGACACGTTTCTGCAGGATCGGGAGATACAGTAACAAACACACGTAGAAGTTATAGATGTTTATTTCACACGAAGTGCTGTACAAAGTCTCGTACGGCGTATGACTGACTCCGATTCGGGATCCAGTACAATTCATAAATTCATGGAATGTTCCAGAAACAGAACATTCTCGAAACAGAAAATACTACCAATGAAATGTAAACAAAGTAAACAAATAAAATTAGTTACATCGAGTGGGATTCGAACGCAAGTCCACAATACTGCGCGCCAGATTGATATCCCTCAGCCACCACTACTGGTTTCCAATCGAATGTTCAATAGCAAATTAATAAATCTTGTCGGGTCTTCATAATTTTGCATGTTATGTATTACTGGTCTTTCAACGGAAAATAATTCCGACCAATACTACACCCATGTCTAAATTTAATACAACCACAAAGGGTTAAATTGTATTCTTAGTCATGTTGAACAGTGAAATTAAAGCGTTTTTCTTAGAATTATTTTATTGTATAAATGTTAATCTTAGCTATTCATTGGTTATCGTAGCATTACTTTTTATACCATTTGAATTTTTTACATAATGCCGGACGTGTATAATTTCCTAGACTCAACAATAATAGAATTAATAATACATATTATATAAATAGTTTTTTTGTAACCAAAAAAGGAATTTTATTTTTTGTAATGCATATTAGATTCTAATAATAACGCGCTGGCCTTTTGTTGTCTAGTGGCTAGCGTCACTGCCTCATAACACAGAGGTCCCGGGTGTAAATCCTGGAATGGAAATAGATGGTGTGTGAATGTCTAATGCATCATTATTCAATCATCAAACCCATTTAAGAACTCCCGCTGCCACGCTCGCACGGTAGAGCACTTATTGATCCGTCATCAACCGGCGGAAGACCTTGAAAGAGGAAAAGGTAGACAACTTAACACACTTGTACCTACCGATATACGCATATCACTAATTAATTATTAAATAATAAAGGATACGGAATACTGAAACCAACAAATCAGTTTTAATTTTTTAGTTTTAGTGCAGTTCCAGTATTATTGTGTCCGTTCGTTTACAAAACGGTTTTGTTCAATTAATGTATTAATAATTATTCCTGAACAATAAACAAAAAAAATTACAGAGTACATTATTTCATTGATACTTTACATTTGTGACATTGTAGAGAGTATGTAAATGTTTATTCGCGTAAAATTTGTCATCCTCTCAGAACTCATCTCTGTCTGTCAACGTATTTGTCTCCCCAATATTTGCACTAAATTCAGTGTCCATGTCTGTTTGTAGCTACGTGTGTCTGTTTGCACGTTTTCTTCTCTTTTCAGCGAATCTTTTCTCATCTTCTCATCTTTCTACTGACCTATGGTGTTTTTCACTTCTCTAGTCGGTTTTTTTCAATCAAATATTATTCTATCCTTGCCAGCAAGTATAACTTTACTGTGCCTTTAATTCTTATGTTTTCTTTTGTCATCCCATATTTCATTACTCGTTCTTTTAACTTCATTTTCTTATTCCTTTCATCCTGGCTGTTCACATTTACTTAGCAAAGAAAAGAGACTATCTGCTATAAATATTGTCTGTTGCTTCATGGGACTACCTTTCTTGAATAATTCAATACCTGAAAAGTTACCAATAATTTTATACTTCAGTGACACATTGATTATCCTCATACTAATTGTGATAGTAGACATAAAGAGTAGGATAGCACAGGAAAGGAAGACTTTCACGAAAAAGAGGAATTTACTTACGGGTAATATAAGTGTGAATATTAGGAAATCGTATGCTGAAAATGTTCGTATGGAGCGTGGCGTTATATGGACTATTACGATCTGCGGAAAGGAAAATATTAGAATCCTATGAAATGTGGTGGGATAGGAGAATGCTAAAAATCAGATGGGTGGATAGAGTAACTAATGAGGAAGTTCTAAACAGAATAGGGTAAAAGCGACGTTGACCAAGAGAAGGGATAGGTGGATAGATTAATAGGCCACGTTTTAAGGCACGAGGGTCTTGTAAAATTAGCATTAGAGGGAAGTGTGTGGGGTAAGAACAGAAGAGGGAGGCCAAGGATAGAATGCGCTAAGCAGATTAGGGAGGATGTGGGTTGTGATAGTTATGAGAAATGAAAAGGCTTGCGCAAGATAAGTTAGCATGGAGGGTTGCATCAGACCATTCTTAGGACTGAAAACGACAACAACAATTGTGATATTTATGCTGAATTTGCTGCACGTATTTTCTCGTGTAAAGTTAAAATAATAACAAGTACCACATTTTTATTGTACAACTTCAATTTATTTGAATTTATTCAGGTCCTTTTGGCGAGTTCGCTTTGATTTTGTTCCCACCCTAATTGGTTGATTGTTGGGACGTTTCCTGCTTCCCTCGTCGCATGTTACAGTCAAGCTGCCCGTTGAGACCCAATAATTTATGTTCTTGAACGATATTTCCAACACTTTTCTTTTCCAAAGGCTCTCTACTTATGAATATGTAATTCAACGTCTATGAATCATATATGCTCTTAGTTGAATAATCTTCTTTTACAATTGCTGAATATGTAACTTAGATAGAAAACATACTAAAGTGTACCATTAATCTTTGTATGTCATCTGAAGTTAAACTTGAGATTTTATAATTAGACTAGAATAAAATTTTGCATGAGTTGCAACAAGTATAAATTAATATCATGAGTACAAAAGTTTTAACAGAAAGACCAAAATAATTATACTTTATTAGATTTGCGAAGTTTGGAAGAATATTGTAACTTTAATTTTAAAAATTATTGTATAAATTTTAATAATTACTAAAGTAATTTCCATTCCTTAGAAACTCATAATCAATTTCAAGTATCTAAGGTCGCTATGCCTTAATGTATGCACTATGAAATTAAAAATGTATTTAACCAGTTATTAATAATTTTAATACAGACTATTGCTATTATATCCATATAAAGTAGACTGGTATGGGAAGCATTATCATCTTTAGCATGAATGCTCTGGCAGGCGATATCCAGTTCCCTGGAGAAATTATAATTTGCAGGCAGAGACCGTCGTCGCCATAAGCAGCCGGAAGAATATGACGAGATACTTCCTTATATCTGCGCCTTCTATATTTATGTAAGAGCTTGTAGCGCTGCTGGGGTTTGGGGCTTATTAAACTACCTCCTACTGGGAGAAAGACAGTTCGTTGAAGACTACTTCATCGCGTTCCATCTCGGTCTCATCTTTTCTGCTTGTTAAATAGAAGGAAGGGGGAGCTTAAGTCTTGCAAAATCTTCTCAAGATATTCGATTATTGAATTTCATTGACCAACATTAAACGTTACCCATGCGTTCTGGAATAAAATAACAAAGCTGATTTAATATTCGTGAAAAAAATTAATTTGTCGTCAAACAAAATTAGGATTAATGTCCTAATATGTGTATTTATTTTAGATAAAATATTTCAATTAATAATAAATCAGTTTAATATTAAAGCGGCCGTTGATACTAAAACTTTGACTTTTATAAAATTACAGTTTAGGAAAATTTAGTTCTATCCGCGTCTGTGTTAAAGGTATTCAATTACTCAATAATACCACTCTATGTTTAAATTTGTTAGATAAAATTCGTTTAATTAAATGGTATTAATTAACATAAAATTAAATAAACATCGAGATAATTTGGCAGGATTATATAAATAGTCCACTAGTGTGACTTCAGCACATAATAAAATCACTGTTAATTTGTAACGTACGTTCATAATTAAATTATTACATTAAAATCGTTTCTTGTTTATTCATTTTATAGTATTTTAATTTAGTCGGTTACCTAATTGGAAAATTTCAGAAGTTAAAAAAACAATATATATATATATATATTTACGTTAAAATTAAATTTTAGTAATTTATACTAAGTTCATGCATTTTAATAAGTAAATAGACTATAAAAATATATTTACATCGTTTAAATTAATTAACTATTTAAATATTACAGTATTTCATATAGTTTCAGAAATCAAACCGTATGCGTCTTATATATATATATATGATAATTATTATAAATGGAAGTTATTTGTGAATTTTGTAAAATGATAAATTCTGTTTTAATTAATTGAACCCAATTTTTATTACGTAGTTTACCCATATTATTACTATATATAGTAATAATATGGATAAACTACGTAATAAAAATTGGGTTCAATTAATTATATGTATATATATAGTAATAAAATGGGTAAACTACGTAATAAAAATTGGGTTCAATTAAGTAAAACAGAATTTATCATTTTACAAAATTCACAAATAACTTCCATTTATAATAATTATCAAGTTCACAAAACTCATATGTTTGAACAAAGGAAAAAAATTATCAAATTACTGAATGGACATTGAATATAGAATGATATTCTATTTCCAGGGCCATATTCTAAGCCCCGTTCAAGTGGATGGTAGCAAATGTATTAAGGAAGATTATATTTTGCAATTATAACCCTAACACACTTTTATAAGCACTATTACATATGGTTATTAATTTAATAATTAATTATATTAATATAATGTTAATTTAATACTTCCAGATTTGTGTACAATTAGGACAGATCCGCTAAATTCACCAGCAAGGCGCAAGGCGGACAGCGACGCAATTTCCTGTTTCCATTGTATTCTGCGAGCTCAAAATAAGGTGAATTCCAGCCGTGTGTTAAAATATATCCTGATTGTGACTTTCATTTACCGGTGTTTACGAACTTTTCATGCATGTGTATACCGAACCGTTTTTTGCCTGTGATATTTAAATTCGCAGTGATTTCCACGTAATTCAGATAATTTTGCATGATGTGAATTTACTAATTTATTAGAAAAATTTCCTAATGTAAGAACTTATAACATACTAATAATCGTACATTGCATGCCAACCAATAACCTCACACGGACAAGTATGTTTTGCTTCATTAGTCGCACGTTGACTGTATCTTTTGCTGTTTCACTTGAATTCATGTCAGAATTTTGTGCATTTTTTCATCCAAATATTAATTTATTTAGACATATTTTTAACATTTGTGTTTTGTTTATGTAACAATGAGATAATTTAGGTTAAGTGAATTATTTGTTTAAAGCCGGATAAGGGTCAGATAATCCCGCATTCGGCGTATATTCCATCTGAAGGTTTGAACTGCTGTTCCAGAAAACTAAGCACAAATTCTCTTCTCCGCATTGCGGACGCATACGTAGTATTTTTAACATCATTTTAAATCCAATATAGTTAATCAATCAGTATAATCACAAATATTTATTGGTACTATAAAATTTATTTTGTTTTCACATTTTATTTTGTAAAGAACTTAACGCCGTCACTATATTTTGTCCTCTCCTGGTTTTGCATCTCAAAACATAGGTAGCGCCCATATTGTTAATTAAAACGTATTATATTTATGGAAGCGATGGACCCAGAACATAATGGAAAACTGTTTTTATTTTTAATATAACGAGGAAGTACTAAATAGAACAATATGGAGGACGTTGACCAAGAGAAGGGATTGATTAATAGGCCACGCTTTAAGACACGAGGGTCTTGTAAAATTAGTATTAGAGGGAATAGTGTGGGGTAAGACCAGAAGAGTGAGGCCAAGGACGGAATGCGCTAAGTCTTAGGGAGGATGTGGTATGTGGTAGTTATGCGAAAATTATTAGGTTTGCACAAGATAGGTTGCATCAGACCAGCCTTAGGACTGAATATCACAACATTATTAATATTACAATAAATTAATAGTCATTATTGCAAAATAATTAGAATTTTTTCTTAAAAAGTGAAACCCGCATTTAGTGTCGATCGTTGTTTTGCGTAATCGATTTCATGTTAATCACACATATTATTTTCTTCTTTTAATTCCTCCCAATGTATCATTGTTTATATTTCCTCTGCTTTACTCTTGTATTTCTTACATTTATAAGTAAAACCGAATTACTTTATCATCAAATGTTACGAACATCTTAACTGTTACGTTCATCGTCCTGAATGTATTATCACTATATAGAAGCATATATTCTTGTGAAGCATTTCTTCGCATTTCTTTACTTATTTCAAATTGGATACAGGCATAACAGTTTTTAAAATGGAAAAAATTAGAGAAGAGAAAATATTAAGGTAGTGCAGTTATGCTCACTTATTTTGAAAGAATGAGATCTGGAGACAAGGGAAGAAGACGCCTTCCATAACGTATCAAAATCAAAAACAAGTCTGCATAAGAAATTCTGATATATTAGCCAAAACTCTCTGCTGAAATATAAACATCATTACCGAGATGGAAGACTGGTTTCCTTCGACTTTTGACGGTGCAAAATTCACTGTTTTCGCACTCCGAAATCACACCTGTCCGTGAAGATGAAGAGTTGCAGCAGCATGCTGCCTCCCGCCTGCTTAGTAAATTACATCGAATTCTTGGAAGTCACTGGAGTATCTGCACGAGAGGGCTCCGGGACGCCCAGATAAGAAATAAAACAGGTCCCATATCAATTAATTTCCTAAATTAACTCACCTGAAATAAATAAAGTCACCTTAAATTTCCCACTGTTATTAGTTGAGAAACCTAGTTTATCGTAATTAAATAAAAATTAGTACATTAAACAATTAATTTTGTTGATTGAATTCATTTTACTCTATGATTACTATATAAATATTAATTAGCTTTGACTTGGTGTTAATTGATTTAGTTAGAGCTGCCTGTTTGTTATCTGGATTTCTCAACTTTCATGCATCCCGCGACCGATGCATTAATCAGTCTCTGAGACGTCTCAGGAGAGCAACTAACGAGAGCGCCGTCTGGGAGCCATTAACGGCCATTTGTCTGTAACTATTGCTTGACGAACTATGCGGTATTGGCCAAAACTTGACTCCGGCGGAAGAAGTTGCACATTAACACATAAGTTGATATATTTAAAATACATTTTACCTTTAATAGATGTAAATAGGCTTATTTTGTTAAGTTTTTTATGGTTTATAAATCAACATAAAATCCAAAGAAATTGGGGGAAAAAGGGATGATTTACGGATATGATATTTCTGTTATAAATTGATTTGCCAATATTTACAAATAAGGAGAGTACGTTAGTTTTTAATATCATAACGGGGTCATAACGTAAGCACATTATCATCAAACCACACAAATCGGTTGGCACAGATAAAATTCATTCGACCATCAAAAGATTAGATTTATATCTTCTTCAACAACATATTTTACATCAGGGAGCCCAACATGTTTGAGCAATAATTTCGAGTTGTTATTTGTGAATGGCGTATTTGTGATTAAGTAAATAAATTATACATCCATACACTGAAAATTGGGATGGTTTTTCTTTCGTCTTAAAATATCGTCTTGGTATTATTGATCGCACAACCGAAAAATTAATTGTAAATACTAAGAATAATATGAGACTTGTCTCTATTATGTTTTCTTAGTATAACACATGGAAATTATCAATGAAATAATGGGACATGGAAAATAATATTCTAAATATTATTGAGTATCGATGAAATAAGGTTGTGAGATAAATGTTATAAAACATTTTTGGTTCATAATTCCTGGAGCAAAAGCTTTTATTAGAAGTTCTCCACTACCAATGTTTTCTCTATCCATGTTTAATTTTCTTATCCTCAGCGAGAGAACATAACTGCACGATTCATAATATTAATTTGAATATAGTTATGGTATTATATTATTTTAATTTAAACAGCTTCTAAACAGTTATATTGATTTAAATAACAATTTCGATAAATGTCACTGTCAACATGTACTTCAAAATTCTGAGATTCTTTTATATTTCTTGCTAAAATTATGTTTAAAATAAAATATGAGTTTAAATTCTTTCACGGCAATATTTTTAGTATTTTCCGTCCCTTCGCAATTTAGTGAGACATAATTCCAGTCATTTAAATTCAATTACTTAAATTTTAATTTTATACCTTTTGCATAATAAATAATAAATTCATTTGTAATTGTCTGTTTAGATTAACTTTTTAGGAGAGAATTTCTACATATCTCTGACCAACACATGTCTAAAACTTCAGAAATAATATTAAAGTAGATATATTTATATAGTCTTAATAATCTATATAAATGTTCCACAAAATTGTGACAATTTTTAATTTAATCCTCAAGATTTAAAATAACAAACAATTCCCTAGTTTCTTTTTCCATCTCGTCTTTATGAAAAAAAGGAAGTGATTTTTCCTGGATACATTTATGAAGAGATGAAAAGTAAATTTTACAATTGAAGAAACTTTTTCACAAAATACACGTTTCGTTTCCTATCGGACATTCTTTACGTGTGTAAGTGTATCACTTCTAGTGAAAGGGGAACATATTCTTTTAAAAATATTTATATATAATTGTGGGCCACTAATACTTAGAATAATTTGTAAGAACGATCGTGTTTATAATCAGATATATTAGAAACGCCATTTATTCATTTTATTACTTTAAAATGAGCAGTCGTTTTCCAATAATTATTATTTTTCCTAATATTATTCTTGAGTTTAATCGGAATGCCCACCACATTTAAATAACTAGTTTAAAAACATTTTCAATACATCAAAAGCGTTCTAAAAGTTTAACACTCGACATTTTTTGACTTTAGGTTATTATAATTCAAATTTATATTGAAATTATCAGTAAACGACTGTTGTCAATGTCGTAATGAAATCATTCGTTTCCTCCAAATTCTAGTTTTTTTGTTAACTTTTTTATTGCAAAAACTTTTATCCGTAGATAGTACAGTTTTTATTACATTTTATATAGATATTTATTCACCGAATAAATAATTGACATGTTTGCTTGAAGAAATTGTAAAGTCCTCTGACAATCAATTTAAAAGCCAGAGAATCGACAGAGCTGTGAACATATTTATGTTGTTGTAGTTGATAATATTTGATTGACTTAGTGTTTGCGGTGAATATTGATAGAGTTTAGGGTTGGAGGGGGAATCAGATGAAAAAAAGTAAAGAAATAGTTGTTTGAAGAACGGAGAAATAGATGCCAGCTAACTGAGAGAGAAATTATTTTTGTGTTATGCAGGAGTGAGAGTGAAAGGATGTAGTTTATTGGTAGTTTTCTTTTGAGTCTGCGGTTGCGTGAAGGAGGAGGTGGATAGCTGTGGAAGAGGGCTATGGCCAGTGTCATTGGAGTGACTGATGGAGATTTTGATTAAGGAGTATATGCATGTTTTTATTGTGGTGGAGTTCAGTTGAATTTGGATGTCATTGGGAATTGCTAAGTTTCGATGGTACCTGGGTGAGTTGTAAATGATTCTAAGGATTCTGTTTTGCTTGGTTTGGATTTTGTTTGAATTGGAGTTGGCAGTAGATCCCCAAATTGAGCATGCGCATGACCATATGGGGCGGATTAGGAAGAGGTAAAGGAGTATTTTGGTGGAGATGAAAATTGGTGCGTTTCTGTTGAGGATTGGATAGAGTAGTTTTTCCAATTCAAGTTGTGTACAACTTTGGCACTATTTATTGATCGATTGCTTCATTGTAATCGTCAAGTATCGCTAAAATTTACATAGCCAATATACAAACATGTTAAAATTAAATTGTTTACCCCGTAATTTTTAGATAGTTTCAAAAAAAGTAAAATAATATTGACATTCTTAGAAAGCCAGGTATTGCATTTAACTAAGTGGCGAATCTCACACTTTTTCTGATATAAAAGTTTTTTTAATGCCCTTTCAAGCAATGTCGAAAGCTATCCGGTGATATAATTTTAGAAATTACGAATTTGGGAATCTTTATAAGTATTCTATAGTCTGTTTATTTCCATATTATTTATAATACTCAATTATGAAATAAAAATTAATGTACTTGAAGAAGGGAGCGACTGACTATACCAAATTTATTCTCTAAAAATGACCATAATTACAAAATAAAGGAAAGGGACCAGAAAACGGATGTAGGCAAATATTCCTTCGTTAACAGAGCAATAAGGGACTGGAATGCTTTGCCTGCAAGGGTACTGGAGGCTTTCCCTAAGAATATAAATATTTTCAAATATAAGTTACAAACCGTGAAAAGTTAGGAACTTATTTTGTAAAAAAGGGAAGAGAAATATTTTATAATTGTAATTTTAATTTTTCTTTTTCTGTAATTCATCTTTGTACTTAATTTACTAAATATGTTCTAATTTTATTATACTGCCACCGGGCAAATGTCTACCTGTAGTTATGTGAAATACAAATATAAGGGGTCACTAAGCAGGAATTTAATGTAACCGTCTTGAAAAGTGTTATATGTTTGTTCAAAATAGAGCAGCTAACTATTTGCGAAATAAATACTATTAGTTATTCGTTAATGGTGGACAGACAAATTCCTTCAATTAATATATCGTGTCGCGTAAATACGACACCGTAGTTTTAAAAAGCTAACCCATAGGATAATATTGCACATGTCTTAAAAGTTTTATTATTAAGCTTTCGGCATTAATGAAAAACGCTGTGCTCACACATATATCATACTCACTGCGTGCAACCTGCTCTAGTGATTTAAGAGTTTAATCAACGCATCATAAAACAAAGCGGAATAAATATTACTAGCGTGGAGCCCTGTAGATAGTTAATAATGACTTGCACTGTGGGATATAAACATTGACCCCCTTCCTATTAGAGAATAACAGAATTTTAACCAATGTGTAAACTGTCCTCTAAAATTATATCTTATAAATTTTCGTGAAGTATGAGTTTTTATGAATTTAGTAAACGAGTGCTAATAAATGTCACTTACGCTATTTTCAAGAATATTAAATCACTTTATATCCAGTGTTCTCGTATTCGTTATTGAATTCCACTTTTTTGAACTTTTTGCGTAACTTTAATTCAACTGTTGAAACGAAATCCTACTCGCACTCACCATAACCTATTCTCATGAGCAAACTACTTTCCTTCATTTAAAAAAATACTTTATAAAGCAACCTATTCTGATACAATACTAAACATCCTTCCCATCCAACTTCCTTACCAATAAAATTCTATGTATTTCAATTTGTTTGATTTATTTTACTATCTGATGAAATTCATCATCATTATTATCTGAAATATGTAATAAATATTTTCTCATATAACTATTAATCCTTAGAGATATTCATGTAAATTATTAGCATAACACTTGGGCACTTAAATTTTTGAAATACTATGCTCAAAATAACAGGTCCAAAATTATCGGATTAATCTAAACCAGTCTTCTGAATCATTGTAAACTACCAAATAAATCTATTCTACAGTTTAAGCCCTATATCAAAATGAATAAATATCTGCTCAATACATTTAATCACCATAATGTTGTTAAGGAAACAAATTGTAAACGTCTGTTCTGTCTCCTGTCACCCAGACTGAAAAGTCTGTGCAATGAATAAATCAATAGGAAATTCTAGACATTACAAATATAGTCACGTAACTAAACACTGTTTAAAATACAATCGCATTGTTAGGAAAACATCTGTTTTAGATAATGGCTAGCTGGGGATCCGGCGTTGCCGGTACATTATTTAATTCTTGATCAACACATGATTCTAACGGCAACGAAAACGTCACAAATATACTCCCAGTATCTCAAGAGATTCAAAAAATCTCCCGGTACAATAACAGGGTTAAAATATTTTCAGTCCTCTAACAGGATATAAATGCTATCCCATTTAAGAGATGAATTTTTACTTAAATCGCATATTAAAAGGCATAATGTAAAACAACGACTCGAATTACACCGATTTCGACACCAAGCTTGATAGTTTCCTAGTTATCTTCATGACTGATTTCCACCCTCACCCCTAACATGCTGCAAGGGGTTGAAATTATAGACAAATATTGTCTGAGAAACTCTATAAATGTTATTGACAAGATTTTTTCGACTCATGTATGAGCTTTCATTACATAAAAGTTTAATCCCTCCCCATTAGGGTGGAAGTCGTGTCTTATCTCCAAAGTATTTGGTTTTGGGTCGCGAGGTATATGGAAACAAATTTTTGTCAAAAGTGTTCTATCCTTTAACTGTATTATGCAGAAGTGTGTTTTCCTCCGTCCAATCCCCCTATTAGAGGATGAACTACAATTTAATCCGATAGGACCTATTTTGATACCAAACTTAACGTTTTTATTTTCCTATGACACCCCTTACACCCCTACGATGAATGGGTTGAAATTATACACAAAAAAATCAGCCGACAACGCTATCATATTAATATAAAGGCAGTTTATGGAATTTCAAAAGTTACCCACACCCAGTCCCCACCCCAAATGGTTGTACCTACCCTAATTGTGTTGAGTTTGTTCACCAAGAACACCTGTTTAAAATTTGGTAGAAATTGTTCCATCCGTGTAAGATAGTTTGCGAAAGTCTGTTTTACTCCCTTCCAACCCCTATAAGGTAACTTAACTTGCAATTATTATGTCAGAATTAAACAGAGTGGTTCACATTACAGCTGTTGAAAGCCGAATCTAAATTATTTTGCTAGCAGCATCGGAGGAGACACTACCAAATTAAGTGATTAAAAAATGTATTTATATAAGAAAAATATTTGTCGCAATTTTTCTTTCAGTAAGAACCTTGTATAAGGTATTGTAAAAGAAGATGAATAAAATCTGTGAAGTCGTTCTAAAGTTATGGTGTTGCCAAGGGAAATGGGGATTCATTTATATATATAATCTCAATTATATCTCAATCTCAATTCCTTTAACATGGAAGAAGATGCGATATCTTAAAACGTCCCCTGACTAATAATACATAATTATAGACATGTTCTTGTAGAAATACTTCTGGGGTTCCATCCGGCTAATCTCAAAGAATAGAGGCCGACGGCTTTCACTGCCATCGTCTTCCAGACTGAATATGTCGTCTTTGTTTATTTACCTCACTTCATCTATGTCTTGTGTTTAACAAACATCGAAATTGTAACACTAAGTTTAAAAAAATATTATGAGTAAATGTAGCCTCTAATATACGTCAAATTTTTAATTAAAATATAAACGCTAATTTTATAGTAATTTTCAATCATTTATATTTAAATAAAATAGAATTTTTGATGGAAATACCTATGTTTGCAGATTGAATTTATCAAAGGAATGAATTCATGTTTCCCTGTCAAAATGAATTTCTAGATAACTCTAACATGGTGGCGTGCTTTATTAATTTGTATTTCGTTAATTGAAATTAACAATGTGTAATGAGTTAGGGCAATTCCTAATAACTAAACATTAATTAATAATTTAAACTAATGAATGGAAGTGGGACCTACGACACGACAGAATCTTTCTGAAAAACAATTGGCGCCAGGGAGACGAGGAAAAAGGGTCTGAGGCGTGAGAGACCCTACCCGTGAGGGATTAATTACATCACTTTGAAAAGGATTCTGACCCGGACACCTACCCCAGGGAATGTCTGAAGGACGGTTCTATCTCCGGAGGAGTTACTGACCACCGCTAACTAATATTTGAACTTGATCGTAGAAGTTGTATCAAGTGACGCATAGCAGGGATGAAAAAGTTGAGTTTGGTGGAAACGCGAGATGAAAGTTATCAGTGGTGGCTGAGGACTCAAAGAGGAGTGGTGAATCCTAACTCAGACAAAGTAAATGGTGGATCTGAGCTCAGACAAAGTTCAAGGGAGATGAATCGTCAGAGATAGGTTTAGTGGATGCGATGGCAGTCGTTAGTCAATCCTTCAAAGAAGGTGGAAGACATTGAGATGAAGAAAATCTGTAAACAGCATCTGTAGTAATTGCCTACCCGTAATCTCGTGCCACCAGAAGGAAAGAAGGAAGGAAAAAAGAAAGGAGGAAGCAATAACAGAACCGTAAATTCCTGTAAAACACCTGTCGCAACAAGGATGCTGATTCCTACAAAAATACAATCAAATATGACAAAACTACTGTTTCAAGATGTGTGTGACAAAAATTCCTGCTGCACAATACTGCCTACATTTTATGACCCTATAATAGATTTTTGAGGCCCTACCAATTTCTAAGCTTAGTTAGTTCCACCATTTTAATAAACATGCATATTTTATTGTTTCTTTAAATGTATTAAACAAAACAATGTTAACGTTAATTACGCTTATAATAACACAGTAAGCGGAATGAATGGTGTAGTAACGACTAATATGACTTATAACTCGCAGTTGGTTTCCACGCCGCCTTTCGCGTGGTGATTCTTCTTTTCAAACTCTCAAATTTTCACTGATATCCGTTGAGCCGTTTCGGAGCCTATTCGAGACAGACAGACATTCAGACAGACACTTCAATTTTATTTATTGGTATAGATAATTGAAGAACTACGATGGTTTGGAAAAAAATATGTTTTTCCTCAATTTTAATTAACGTTTTAGGACTCTTTTAAACTGTTTAAACCAAATTAAATTTATTTTTAGGCCTTTTTAATTGTTAAATTCAATACATCAATTGCCCTATTATTGACAATTTAATTCATACAATGTTATTTTTTATAGCTACTCTTAATTTTCCAAGATTGTTGAGCTCGAGTGGAAATGAAACAAAAACTATTGACTGCTAACGACCAGGTCAAAATTGCTTATCGATATTTGATTGACTGAAAGGACAGAATGCCTGAATTTAAATTGGAGTCTGATCGGATAGGGTTAGTCTAACATCTGACGTGTAACCAAGGAAATATCTGCCAGTCCTCATCATAAAATTTTGGACATAAGTAAATTTCAGAGAAGTTATAGCTTCCGAAAGGATCGCAAAAGCCAACCTGTAACGAAAGAGAGAATGCTGGCATTCTATTGCTCCCGACGGTCCAGACGTCTGCAACCAACGGAACCAAGCCGGGGTCACACAATCGGGAATACCGACTGCCTAAAGTGACGTGGGCAAACCCGTCTGTCAATCGTAGCTTAAAGGATAACGCAGCAAATAAGGGGAGCTGTTTGCTGGAGTAAGAGCAGGTATTTCTACTCAAAGCCGAGCATAGAAGAGAACGGAGCCCTAAGGACTACAACCGCCACCCGTATTCGCCATTGTGCTGCATACGACGGAAGTTCAGACGACCAGTTTGAAATTCACCAGATTTTCAAAATTAATTTCTTCTTAAACTTCTCAAACTTGAAATTTTTATGCAAAATTTTGCAGCTTAATTCAATTACCGACGAGAGGGAATCCGCTGCTCAATTGAAATATCAAGTCCAGTCTTGTTTTATTAGTTGCGGATCTTACGTATATTTTATGTTTAGACAAGAGAACCTTAAATAAAATTTATTTATATTTAAGCGTATAATCAAACTGACTGTGATTTAATCAATTATTCTCGTGGTGCGGGCATGCGGTAGGGTATATCACTAATAACTAGTTGGGTGGCCGGCGATGTCCGGGATATTAAAGCTTAAATATAGCAAATATTTTTAGTAAGTTAAAATACGTTTTATTATCACGAACGTCATCGCCGCCGCGGTCGCAAGCATACACGCCGGCTTTGTAAGGATATAATATATTCTGCTCAATATCTCATTAGGTGTCGCGGGAAACAATCTCAAAGTTATTGACCACGAGAAGTATTTATTCGCTGGAAATATCAGCCGATTTGGCATATTAAAAAATTTCCACCCCCTAATCCCCGCCGCTATTGTTGGTAATCATGTCTTATCCCAGCAGTGCTGATTTCCGTGTTTCAAAGAAAGTTTGTGAAAAATTAATGAACGTTTTAAGTAAAAATATAAATGAAGTATATAAATATATAAAAATTATCTCTTGAGTGCGCCATATAAAAAGGACACATTGGAACAATTACAGTCAATGTTATTTTGTTTAAGATCAAAACTAATATTAAATTTTAAAGAAGACAATTTAATTCTATACAATTAACAATTATTGGTCTCTAAAAATTGAATTTGAAAAAATAAGTGATTTATTTTAAAAAACTGAGCCGGCTACTACATTACTCAATGGAAGGCATTAATTCTTCTTCACAAATTTAGTGGGCATATAACAAAAGGTGGCACCGAATTTTGAATAAACGCTCAAAATAACCAGGGACGAGAAACGTAAATCTTTGTATGTGAAAGTGTGGTTGCCTTAGGTTGTTGATGGAGCTCGTGGTTCCATGGTCTGCTTCTGGCGCCAAAACCCGTTATTCTCTCAAACGACAAATTTGTCATTTGTATCTGAAGAGAATCCCTTAAAACATTGCCGAATCATCAGCAAGGATGGCTCCAATTTCAGGATTAAAAGTCTACTAGCACTTGCATGAAAACTATAAATGTTACTGATTCTATATGATAACAACGAATTGAATGTTAGAACGGATGTATGTATGAGAAATTACTAATTTATAAAAAAATTATGACTGTTTTCTTCTTATTCTTCTTCTTAATCTCTGCAATTTCTTAATTGATAAAATTTGTTCCATTTTCGTCTGTCTGGCGATGGTTAAAGGCGTGTCATTACCAACAAAAAGGCAGTAATCGTTTTTACATTTGTTTGTGGTGACCTTGTCAAATCAAGCCCTTACGCGTCACAGTCCAGGCCACCCTTCCAGACAATAGTGCACCGGGATCTTCGGGCGTAAAAAAGTGTCTATCAGGACCTAGTGCTGAGACTGGTGATTTCACACGGACACTTTCCTTACCTTATCCTGCCCTGTTTATTGTCGCAAGAATATATAGTGTTCGCAGAGTGAGCACATGCTAGTTGCTCTTTATTTACACCTCTTATTCACAAGTGACAAACTCTGGCAAATATCCAGTTACTGTTATGTTCTATTGGCCTCCAGAACTTCCCTGTCAAACTTACATTCAAACTATTTGAATTGCAGTAATGTTGCAAGATTTCCGTTTCCCGTCTGTCTACATGTTTTGACGTAAACTAATACTAATTCACGTCCCAAACTTTAAAATCTGTTCAAACAGTCGTTTTTACATTATTAAATATTTTTTATTTATTATTAACCATCAATATATGTATTTATTAACACTGAAATTAGTGTGCGATTCCCCGTTTATGAACATGTCTTCATGATTTCAGAATTATTATCAAAAAATCCAATCGCAAACTTTTCTCAACGTCATGTACGAATAAATAGCGCCTCTATTTCTTATCTATATCACATATTCAGCTCATTCCTACTTTCAATATAGTCCTTTCATCTACTAAGTAGTCTTTTTTTCGCTGGCTTCTTCGGCTGCCTTTTTATTGATTTACTGGGTTGCAGTTGAGATTCACCGTTCAAATTACGAATTAGATTAAAGAAATAACTATATTGATTTATAATGACTGCCTGTTGTACTAGCTTTAATAACATTGAATTACCTGCAAATACGCATTAGACTTTAGATATTAATTATCCTGATATTTCCGGAGCTTAATAGGTGAGCATTCATTCAACGATTTCCTTTTATCCAGACAATATTGGAAGAAAGCTTTCGACGTAGAGAAACGTAGATAATAAGAGTCAGCAGTTCATAAAAGCTTCAAAAATTCTCCCTCTAGAATGAAATGACAGTCTGTCAGTCGTCTGGGTTGCTAATAATTCTCCAAAGTAGTAATACAGCGCGGATAGTAATAAAGGAGGATGCTACTTTAAAGATGGTTAGAAATAGCTTATGCAAAATTGATAACAAAGAGAATTAATTTAAAAAGTAAATGAATACATACAAACGTCGCAGGTTGTGTCTTTCTTCGTATTATATAAAATTAAATATTTTTCTCAGATGTAAATAACAGGCAATATGAACGGTTTTCTTGGTATAAGTGATGCAGAAATGTGTTGTGCAGAATCTGTTCTCATCCCAAATTTTACACCAGAAATAGCCTTACCTACTTTTTTCTTTTAAGAAAACGTCACTTCTTCTTACTAAAAGTTGTCGGAACAGTTAACACTCATTTGGGTCATTTTCTCACTTGAGCACAAATTAACGACATAAAAGGTATAAAGACATGCTATTTTAAAATAACTGAACTTGATAAAGTTGCAATTCGCACATGTATGTTTTACAAGAAATACTTTATTATTGAAAATCTTTTACAATTTCATTTAATTTTGTTGTATTGTGGCTTGCCAAATTGTAAAAGACTGTTTTAAAACAGCTGTAAGAATATTTAATTGTCCATGAATTTCTAAGCCAAGTCATAATGAAATATTATTCAAACTTATTCAATATTAGGTTGTTATGGGCGATGTTCGCCTACAACTACGTTTTTAAAGGCTAATACATGATAAACATTTATTATAGAATTGACTACAAAATTGCCAAAACAAAAGACATCACACCAACTTCCTGTGGTTGTACTGTCAGTGTCACTGATTCACTTCACAGACGTCTCGTCATCGAAGTCCGGCGAAGGCAAAGATGTTGAAAATGTGATTACATACTCACAAACTCGTACTCCTAAGTAAATATTACCCAAAAAATTAAATGTAAGAAGCCGTAAATAACCCAAGTAGCTGGTACGAATATGAATAGAAAAGTAATTAAGGAAATGGTAGCAGTATTTATTTTAAACGTGAAGGCATACGACATACGAATGTTAACTTTATGCAAGGGTACATACAATTTTTAATTTTTAAAACTAAAACAGTGAATAGTAAACATGATGTGTTAATTTAAATAATTAAAAATTGATGAAGTCCGTATCTAACAGCTCCTTGGATTCACTTTTTCCCTTAAGATGAACAGTGGTCAGAATTACCAGCAGGATATCAACAAACAAAATAGATTTACCTCTCTCAGGTAAAGTGCACACCTAATCGCTCACAAACTATTTGATCTGCTTAACTGACTGACTACTCCCGCAAATTTTTACACCTGGTTCAGGTAACATGTAGTTGCTGCATCGAGAAAATTTTCATGGGTTTACGTTCTGTCATGCCAACAATAGTTGCAACCGCCTTTTATCTCTGTAATGCAAGAATTTTCGGTGCAACAATTTATATAAAAGTTAAGTACGCCCAGGAACAAACAATAATCGTTATTGGCGAAACAAAAAATCCGAGCATGCCGAACAAAAGCATATTAAAGTTTGATTATCTTTTTGATATTCGTCATCATCATAAGTGGATTGATATGATTTTCAAATTTTCATTCGATTTAAAATTTTATTGTTGTGCCGTGTTATTAATTACGTTAATGGTAATTTGGCGCATGAATATAATCAATATCCCTTCTTCCTTCTCTATGCGTCACTGTTGCTTTACCCTGGTTGAGTTCTTCACTGTTCGACACTAGTCAGCAACCCACAGCGGCTTGCAGAACCAGTGTTCCGTGACGAGTATGAAGTCAGCATTTTGGAAGACAAAAGCTAAGCAGTGACGCGTCAGTTGACTAAGTATCTTCCCCACTGTCTGTGGCACAATGCAACTCAAATATCGTTGCCAACAATGAAAAGGCAAACCACACCGCTTAACAACCAGGATCATAAGCTGTTTAATTACACTTATTTACGAGTGGAAATCAGAGTGAGTTTAAACAAAAAAAAAATTACTTCTGATGTGAACTCGAACGTGGAAAAAAGATTATGTATACTCAAGAATATGGTAAACATTAGAAACTAAAATGTATACTTTAACTGCTAGAAAAATACGCACGAGAAACAAACTCATCTTTTATATATACTTTAAAGAGATATTAATCCAGTACGAAAATAACAGAAATTACTGGCAATCTATGGAAAAACATAAACCATAAATAGAATTAAATAAATAAAATTGTAAATTTCTTGCCTTTATTTTAGTAACAGTTTGTTGAAAATTAATAATCAATGCAACCTTTCAGTAGGATTGTCCATAATACGGCGAGAAGTAGCTATTGACGAACGAAATGCTTAGGTATTAAATCTACTATTTCTGTTTCATGATTTTGGTGTCCATTTACCGTTTCTTCGTGAAGTACTTTCTAAGTTTTTCCACGACTCAATGTAACTAGTAATTGCCTTATAAAATTTACAACAATATCCTGACAATTGTAACCGGATTGGGGTTATAGGTTTATTTATTTAATCAGATTTATGTTAATGCTTTACGTTATATATTGTTGTCGTAAAGAATTTTTCGTCACCATTTTTCGTAACTAGTGAAATAATTGTTACATTAATAAGTTCATAAACTTTTATTATTTTGGGTCATTATTTTAACTTTGATAAAAGGCTTTATTAACGTAATAAATATTTAATTTTTGATGATAAAACACATATAACCACAATTACTGGTCCTCAAAAACATTTATTGTTAGACTAAAATAGAATGGATTTTTTTTATTTCCAATAACAATTGTTTGATACGTAAGTTTTACAATATTCTGGAATACGTCAGTTTGTCTACAAGCTAGTCCTATACCCAAAAATATTAACAATGTCATTTCTAAAATTATGTAATATTTACAAAAAATACAAGGTCTATAAATAAAATTAAACATTTTTAAAATAGGGATATTTGTATAGTTATTTTATAGCTGAATTTCCACCTGTATGACTGTAGTATTCATCGATTGAATAGAAAAGGTTTTGAGTTAGTCAGGTTATTAATTTGTATTTTAGCTGGCTTAGGGTTAGCTGAAGCGAGCTCACATGCAAAGTCTTTACTAGCTTTAACCCAGAATTATGAGGTCCTTGGCCAGCCAGACATACTTGTTCCAAATGGTACCACATGTAGTTTTATTTCATGTGTCATGTTCATGAATGGCTCCATAACAAGGTTTTCCAGTAGTTAAAGTTAATATTACAACTTTATACACAATAAGTATATTACAGTTACTATTTCCAGTTCTGAAAAATATTTTCTGCATAACTGATTTGGTTACAATTTTGCTATTCTTCCTATTATATTTTCTTGAACTAATAATAATTTGTTTACATAGTTTTTTATTGTTACCGCATACTTGTAAACCATTGCTTATTATAGACTCTAAATGGGCATTATAATCTTACAAATATGACATAAGTGTACTATTATTACAGAATCGTTTTAGTCTCATCATGAATAAAACAGTTTTGGTTATCCACATGTGTATCCCAGCTCAGTATACTGTCAAGGATTAATTTTAAAAATTTAACGGTTGATTCTTGTGTTATACATTGACTTCCTATTATTATCTGCTTTTCATTATTTTGACCTCTCCTCGTATTAAAGTCTACTACAGTACCTTTATATGTATTCACCTTCAATCTGTTTTCATTAAAATATTGTATGGCACTGTTTGTACAAGTATTTAAGCTTTTTCTCCAATCTTTCACATTGTCTTCACGGCAAGTAGTGTGGTTTCATCTGTATATAATAATTTTTTTTGCTAAAAATATAGAGCAGTTTATATCATTGATGTACGTAATAAATAATAAAGAGCCCAATACTGATTCTTGTGGCACACCATATTCAATACTTAACATGTCAGAATTATATGTCCCTGTTTTCCGTTAGACATGTAGGATTCATTTACATTGAGAGAAATACCCCTGATTCCATATTGTCATAATTTATCCAATAGAATATCCTTATTAACAGAATCAAAGGGTTTTTTGTAAATTTAAGGAAACGCCAGTTACATATTCTTTATTATCTAGAGCCTCTAGAACTTCTTGTACAAAGTTTATGGTGGCTTTAGTTGTTGATGGGTTCTGTAAGGAAACCATTTTGATTTTGAATTATTATATTTGAAAAATTTTTCACATCTAATAAAGTTTATCTTTTCAAATTTCTTAGATAAATCAGGGAGTAGGTCTGTAGTTTACTACATTTGTTCTCTCTCCTTTTTTAAAAACAGGGATAGCTTTGGCAATTTTTAGTTCATCTGGGAAAGTTCCATTTACAATGTGTTGATTTATAACTTCTGCCAAGGGTTCATCAATCACTCTTATACAGTTCTTGAGATTGATAGAGTTAAAACCATCAAAACCTGTTGAATGGGAGTATTTCAATTTAGAAACCTCTACAGGTTTACGCAGGAGATTTCGGCTGTAAGGTAACTCTGTTAGGTAAATAGTAATAAAACATGTTATATCAATATGTACAAAGCAGCAAAACCAAGAAAAAAATACATTAACTTACTCACCTGTCTCCAGTCGACCAGTTCTTTATAAGCGTCCTATGCATTGCCTACATTTAACATCTTTAGAGAGACACGTGAATTACACCGCAATATATATATATATTATAAACTACGAGCATCACAGTAAAATATGCTTTAATAATCACAAAGTATGTAAAATTGGTTCTATTGTAAGATAATCAAACAAAAAAAAATTGAAATTCTAAAATTTAAGTTATGAATATCATTTAAAAAATTCGTATATTAAATCTAGCGTCACTACAATTAAAATGCAAACTATTACCTCAATAACGTTTTTGAACTGCTTCTATATAGCTAACTGCTTTTCTCTCATTTTATCTTTGCGTTTAAATTCGTTTGATCTTTGTTTTTGAGTTCGTCTCCTGGAGGTTGTGGAGTGTCGTTATTGTCACTCAAGATTGCTATTTTAATCGCCTGACGAAATCGGTGAAGAAACGTTTTGTGGTAATTTTGACTGTTGGTTTTGGTAGTTTGTGTACATTTTACCCAGACAACTTATTTTTTTCCACAATTTAAATATCATTAAACAATATTATTAAAGATTCTCAGTTATCAACCGGTAAATTCATTGTTTAAACAACGTGAAATTCACCTCCGCTGTAATCATGCACCTGATGACGGCGGAGGTGAATTTCGCCGAAATGTTGTGTTTAAGTAATGAATTTACCCGGTCGATTAACTGATAATCTTTTAAAAAATCAATATACCAGGAAAGTATACCTTATTTGATCACTAAATTACTTTGTAAAGGATACAAACAATTTCAGGTAAGGCAAACTATTAATAAGTGTTTATGCATTAGTATTCGTATTGTATGGATAATAAAACATTCGACATTAATTTTTTCGGTTATCTGATGCCACTTCAGGAGTATTTAAGTTGTGAATTGGAAACTTTTAAAAATTTGGTTCTTTTTAAGAAGGGATTTGGCCCGTTTAGCGACTAATCTTAAAGATCAAATGGAATTTGTTTCCTGAAAATTGATTCTTACGGCAAATCTGTTGAATTTTAGTAATAAAAGTAGCTTGTTCGATGTGTGTCACGGTGTCTGTTCGGCTAAGGTGCTTCTTTATATTAAGTCAGGGAATGTTATGGTGTAAAGTGACGTATCGATTAAGACTCCTGTATGTAGCGTCTATCACCCAATTCCAGACATTGACTTTTGGGCTCAGAACAACTGCTTCTCCCCCCAATTTCAAAGCTGCTCGGTCATCACTTCATATCTACTGCTTTTCCTCCTGATCAAGTTCTCGCTCTCCCTCTAAATCGTCTGCCTTTTCTTCTCCGCTAAAGAACATCTCGGTGGTATTCCCTTCCTCACAGATGTGGCCGTTCAAAAACCTCCGAGGACAACTCAACTTGCTGTTTTTGCAATGTGTTTTTTCTTCTCGAAATAAATGCAGTTTTTACATAGCATCAAATCCCTTGAGCTGGGTTATTATACTACTTGTTTTGAATACAGTCAAGTTTTTCTAGTGTAACGGCAACCTTAGGGTTCGTTTGAAATGTTTATATTTGTTCTATGAAGAAAAATAAATGGAATAAGTAGGCGATATGGCTGTAAGATAGAGAGAAAGGAGAGAATAAAAGTGAGAGTCGGAGACAGGTTAGGAAGGTAGTTGCCAGGGTAGCTAAACGCTGTATTGGTTATTTTTTTATTTTTTTTTCTCCATGACTCTACTCCCCATTGAGGGCCTGGGTCTACCGAGTCGACTGCAGACTGTCATCTTGCATGCCACATTCCGAATTTGGAGTGACACGTGGTCAGCGTATCGATGTATTGGTTATACCTACATTAAATATTTGTAAATGTTAAAATAAGTTAGTTTTGATATTGGAATTTAATTCATATTACTAACATAGAGAGATGAGGTTAAGTTTCTCTTATTTAGAAACATAAAAATATAAGCATTGTGTAAGGTGGAGCGGTTTTGGAATAAAATTGTATGTAGTTATTAGATATATAGGAGTTTATTTTTAAAAATTACCCAAGAAATTTCGGAAGTACGGCGAAGAAATCAGATCTCTTAAAAAATCTCAGGTTAAACCGTGGATGATCCGCTCCCTAAACGTCAAGGATTGAGAAACTTGACAGCTACCTTGTTCGAACGTAGCGTCGCCTCTCTGCCAGCTTCCCCGCAAGTCGCATTCCTCAGCGACGCAGGTTGACCTCCTTCAATATCCGGGACCAAACGGCGGTTGCCTTCCGTCTCCTTAAAGTTCAAAGATCATGCACACAGCCTCACCGCTGTGTGAAGAAAAGTCAAAAGATCGTTTTTTTCGCCCAGAAAATCCCACTAGTAGCGGCAACTGCGTGGTATTTAAATATATTAGTGTTTCCATAATTCCTGATTCCCATTCGAGCGTTGTTACGGAAATTCAACAGGTCATATTCCTACGTGTTGAAATGTCATCCCTGGATATTAGTAGCGGTATATAGCTTCGACATGCTGACGCCAATTCCAGTGCCCAACCTTGGTAACTTTACGTTAAGAATTATCTTCTATCGCGCTACATAAATTCCCCCTATGAGATTGACTTAAGGAGACAGTCCCTAAGATGGTTTCATAAATAAGCGCGATGGATCTGATTGTTTTTCCTTACCATCCTTACTCTGTATTATATACTAAAAGTTAAAAAAATCGTCCTGTAAACAACTAAAAAAATATTATTTAAGTACGTATTCCCTTTATTTATGTCATCTTAAAGTTTGTTAAGTGGAAAATTAATTTGTTTCAAACTAATTTCATGAATACGCGACCAGAAATCGTTCAGCTCTAAGATCGGACAAGCATCGCCTCGCTCTCCACCAGTATTCACAATACAGGGATAATTTTATACAACAGTCTTCCTCCAGAGGTTAAAATTAATGACCACAAAAGTTTCGCGAAGCAGAGTAAAACTATTCTGTTAAAGGGCGCGTTTTACTCGGTACAGGATTTTCTTAATCGTCCATCTAATATTGCAACATTGCAAAAGTGTTTAATAATCTGCCCTGTAAAATAACACACCAATTATATTTAAACTTCCTGTACAGTTTATTATTCCTTTTTTGTTTGTTTGTTTCGTGTATAGTCTGGAGTTACTACGGATGGACAGTTTCCGGATCGCGCAGCTCCAATTAGTGAAAACTCCATTGCGTGTGTTTGTGTTTTTCAGTGTATTCTTGTTATCTATTGTTTGCATGTAGTGATTTTACTGACTTAAGACTATAAACTTTTTATTTTATTAATTTATTTTAAGATTATTTGTAAGTAATTATGTACCTTATTTTGTTTCGTTATTTGTAATGTATGACGTATCCTATTTCCTCATTCGAGGACTAATGGAAAGAACAATAAATCTAAATCTATTTTAGTTTTAAAATACCTGAAAATTTTAAATTCTGCTTTCCGGTTAACTCACCCCGATACTAATAAGCCCCATAAATACGTAAATAATAACTTATTTTTTTAATATGCTGTATTATGCTAACTCTTACGTTAGGAAGAGAATATGAATTTGATTGGCACAACTTAACTCTACACTATTTACAAATCTATTATTTAATATTACAATTTCGTAACCTCGTGTATTTTACGCCTCTGTTTCTACCTGATAATTTTTAATTGCAAGGGGATTTTCGTTTGGTACCGTATTTTAGTTTCCTAGATTTGCAAAACCTGTTTTTGAAAAGTTTTATGAATCACTAGCTGAACCCAACATTGCAACAAAGGCTCGGCTCAAGTTCCTAAAATTTAATTCACGCCAAACTTGCCTAGTCCCAGTCCATGCTAGTTCTGCAATGTTCTCGTACGGATTTGTTCTCGCTTTTTTCCTGATCCAGGACAAATTTAGTCTTTAGACCCACGTGAATATAATTAGAAACTAATTACCGTTTAAGTTTAACCAAATTTAAATTATTTTCAGCTTTCGTAACGGTTCTTACTACGTTTTTATTCGTGATGTAAGTTGGTAGAGACGTTTGAAGTCTCTAAAATGTATGACGTCACCTGCAGTAATAAACTCAACATAGCGAAAACTTTCTCGCTAGATTACATGGAATTATGGTTGAATTACCACTGGCAGTTGAATAAATAGTACTTAACTAACTATATCAATAAAAAGAATTAAAGTGTTTGTCTGCCTGACTGACTGTTTGTTTCTATGTTTGTCTCGAATAGGCTCCGAAAGAGCTCAACGGATTTCAATGGAAATTTGAGGGTTTATAAACAAGAAATTGAACTTATGTATATATATTAATATAAAACATTCTAGGGGAAAGGTTTATTTTTCAACCGCGTGTTAAATTATCAAAATTTTATGCAGGTTGCCTATACTCAAGATTTGTTTATGCTTCCAAACAGCTTAACGAATTTAAATAAAAATTAGAGGGATTGAACTGTAAATTTAGCTTAAATTCTCGTGTATGCTTCATTTTGATATATTGCAAAGTTCAGATGTAAATATTTATAAATCCATAGAATTGCCGCGCGAAAGCCGGTGTGAAAACTAACTGCGAGTTGGTGTTCCTATTCCATTCATCCCACTTACTGTGGAATTATTAGTGCAGTTTTGACAGCATGCGAGATGAAGAGGGAGGGCGAGTATTGTAATTACATATATTGTTGCGGGAGGATTCCCGCCGTAATTAATTGGCAGAGATCTAACACCCTGAGAAATAATAAACTTCTTTGGATCTTTTATACGATGTATACGTAAATTGTTTTATTTTTCGCGCCAGGTAAATTATAATAAATAGTAATTGCTTATTTTTATTGGCTCCGATACGTATGAATGCAGGACCTGTTCAAAACCAACTGTGTTTTTAAATACATTGCCCTGAAGGGATAAATAAATGATAGCTAGTTATAAATATTATTTGTACAAGACATGCGTTTTAAGGCATCCACCCAGACGAATAGCGTATATAAACAAAAACGTTTGATATTAATCGGACGCTGTCGGAGGATTGCTATACAAGGCCGAAATTAAATTTGGTACTTCATTTACTTAATACTGGAACAGTCGTACGTCTGGCCAGTTGTTTATTATTCCTGTATTTCCGTACACGTACCAGAGCAATATTGCAAAATTATGTCAAAAGGAATGCAAATAGTTGAAAATAAAGTCATGAATTACATAACTGCATCTATATATTAATATGTGAGGGCAAAAGTTTGTACACTCTTTGAAGCACATTATGTGCACGAAGGAGTTCGGGATTTGACACAGTTAAAGTTCAAATGGAGAAGGAGTGCAGTTATTATTTATGTACAATACGTTTTATAATGCATTAAAGTTTTAAAAAATAACATTTATTGTTACGTTCTTAAGGAATGTCAAACCCCTAAATGTTTCTGGTCAAAGAGATTTTCTGAGTAGAGATATCGCTGAAGTATTACGAATACATTAAACTAAATGAAATGAAACGTACTTACATTATATACATATATGTACAAAAAATGTGTTTTCTGAAATACATTGCAGTCGATTCGCATAAGGTGCCCTTTCATTAAAGGATTATTATTCACAAATCGATCAAAGTTAAATAAAACTCCTTAACGATGAAATTTTTACCCACATACTGAAGAAAAATATTTAAGTAGAGCGGACATATTCTTCAAAATATAGGCAATATCCTGAGAAAGCACTGCCTATTTCCATTTTAAATAAAAAGTCATTGTTTCCCATTTCAGATTAAGGATCCCCTTTTACTTCAGGAGAAAAAGTTTCCTTGTAAGTCCATAGATAATTACTTGTAATACCCTCGCATACATGTATATTAGTGAAATACAGCTTGCATAATATTTATTACTGATGCTTACAAATAAGCGAGTACATTCAGACATTCAGACATTCGCACTTACTTCTATTATGATTGTACATTGAATATTGATGTGTTAGAGTGAGAGAAAAAGGAGAAGCGATACTTATTCGCGTACTCGAAATCATAGGCCAAACCACAATTTAAAAATTGTAATTAGTATAGAAAATTATGAAGTAATTTTAAGAGTTACATTTAAATGTGCACTGAATGTCATTCCAAGAATTTTTATTGCTTTCGATTGTGGATTGATGGATTTATAGGTTTTTCAATAACGTTCAAACTTAAAAATTTGGATGAATTGCGATCCAATTTTGACCAATAACAGGAATATTAGTTATGATACAAGAATGTTATTTTTTCATGAAACTATATATTTACACAATATTGTCAAGATGAGTGGTTCGTTATTCATAAGCAGAGCAACGTCATGCCAGATAATATTAAAATTATCTGCATCACTCGGAGTGACGAATTTAATATTCCTATCCCGCCATTTACGGTGGCTCTGAGTTTTCAATAAACTTAAGTGACTGTTAACGGCTACGACGGAATAAGAATATTAAATACATACCGATAAGCAATAACCCTCACGCTGGTGCAGATAATTCGAGTCTTATCCCAGATGGCGTTGCGAGTCTGTAAGGCGTCACACACTTTCTCCTTATGAATAACGAACCACTGGTCGTGCCAATATTGCGCGAACATATTGTATTGAGGGAAAAAAAGGACCACGAGGAAAGATACGAGCATCCGTATCTCTACGGGGAGACTAGCAGTGCCTCGCAATGGAGGTATATCAAATTTAAGTTTGGAGGAAGCTAGCGCCCAGTGCTGGCCGATAACTCATCTCGGCTTTACGTCGCCTTCGCTAG
Source organism: Eucriotettix oculatus (assembly GCA_034510155.1). NCBI lineage: Eukaryota > Metazoa > Arthropoda > Insecta > Orthoptera > Tetrigidae > Eucriotettix > Eucriotettix oculatus. The sequence goes on along the minus strand of CM067376.1, from coordinate 161,795,745 downwards.
CAACGCTGCGAAGGTCGCTCAGACCCTTCATAATGCACGAGCTGCAGGCTCTTAGTCTGTACTGAAATATTGATACACTGTGGGACTATGCGTCTCGGCTTGCTGCGTCTGCATATTAAGCATACGAGCTGCCGCCACAAGAAACACAAAAAAGGTGTTTTCTCAAATGCGCTGCAGTCGATTCGTATAAGGTACCTTTTCGTTAAATGATTCTTATTCAGGAAACAACTCAAATCTATCCTAAATCGACAAAACTCCTTAACGACGAAATTCTTACCCACATACTGAAGAAAAATATTTAAGTAAAACCGATATATTCTTCAAAATGTAAGTAAAGTTCTGTGTAAGCATTGCCTGTTTACATTTCTAAATAAAAAGTCATTGTTTCCGATTTCTGATTAAGTATTCCCTTTTATTTAACGAGAAAACTTTTCCTTGTAAGTCCATTGAAAGTCACTTGTGTAACGTGACATATGTACACGTTACCGCGCATTTCTTTTATTTTCAAATATAGTAATAATTCGCGCGTAAGCAACGTCTCTGGTATGTTAGCATCTCCCTGGTTGGAAACAGAAATATCTTTGAGTTCGCAAATATGTCATTTCCATTTATTATTATTTTTCGCGTGATTTAATTAATTTAAAAGTGTAACATTAATATACGTTTGATGTTAAATTGTTGACCACAAAGGAAATTAATACTGGTCACAAATAGTGAAAATTACAATGAATAAACAGTAACGAAAAACAATTGAAGTTATATTTTCTTTGAACTGAACGTATTGTTGATGTCTGTATTCCTTTGCTTTGCTTGGACCTGGATGCGTGTGAGACATCCAAGGGAGTGTATCACACACGACGATTCATTGTCTGTATACATTTATATATATAAACAATCTATTCAATTAGTTAATTGAATAAATTTACTTAAATAATTTTAATTCATATAAGTCAACCGAAATTGTTGTTTCCATGTTTAATAATTATATTCATTTCAAATATTACATGTACTTTGTACGTTGAAACGAGAGGTATCAAACTCGCCCGTGGCTGACCACCAGTGACGTCACGTCAGGACCAGGCCCCGCTTGCATTTCCCGAGACGCGAACCAAAGCCCCAGATCCTGCCCTCTTTCCAGTCCATCTTACTACTGGTGCAACAGAACCAGCTACAACCGGTACAGCAATACCGAGGAAAAACTACTGGCAAAAATATTATACCCATTAGGCCTGAGATATAGAGTGCTCGTGTTTTCTTCATGCATTATAAAACGGTTTAACCATTTTGTAAAAATATAATAAAAGTTGTTTATTCGTTTTGATACGAATATTTATTTATGTAATGTCGCACTTGTATACCCTCGTGATCATCGCTGCTAACGGATTACAATTCAGTTATCCGCTCTATGAAACAAACTATTAAAGACAGAAGGCGAGAAGGATAATAAGATTTAAAACTTCTCAAAGAGTTGTGAAATTCAATAAATAAGGCGTATAATCAAATATTTACAGTTATTGGAGATAAAAAATATTTAAATCGAAGATTTCATTCGTAATACTCACATTAGCATTGAAATGCGGCGTCTAGGGGTCATGCGGCGGTTGCGATAGAAAGCGCGATCGCAACAAAAACTGAAACAGAAATGTTTCGTTTCCTAAAATTGTTCGAGCTCGGAACAAGACATGAACATAATTAACAGAGGCGACGTTGTTGGGAAATTATCGCGTTGTGTATAAAAATTAAAACGACGTAAATCTGACGCATCGGCAAAAGATACGTAATTCAATATATGTGTATCAAATTGAGTTTTCCGGTTACCATTTTGCAATTGAAAGGCGTGTTAATAACGATTTACTCTCATAAAGGTACGACTCGATGCTCCTTAATTTCGTCTCGACTACATTCTTCTATCTTAAGCAAAGTAATGTCGTTAAAGTATTTGATTCTTCACCTTGGCTTCTTTATTTGATGCTTGATTAAGTTAATAAATCTGTTAGCCCATATTACCATATTCACCCTTTAAATGTAATAATTAAGTTGGTTCTAGAGGAAGGGCATTTCCCCAAGCTTCTATAGTGTGATATTCAACAATATTTGAAATACAAAATTTGCGTTTGCAAATTTATATTCCAATGACACGTAAAAGTAAAATTAACAATAGAAATTAGATAATAAATACGTAAGGAAGGGGTGACAATCTAAAGTTAATAATGAAAGGCATTTCAGGTTTCCATCCTGGTGTTATCCATAAACAGTGGCTTAGTGAAAAACGATGTTGTAGTTGTGGTATTCAGTCCTAAGACTGGTCTGATGCAACTCTCCATGCCAACATATATTTCGCAAGACTTTTCATTTCCGCACAACTACCACATTCCACATCCCCCTAATCTGCTTAGCATATTCCGTACTAAGTCCCTCTTCTATTCTCACCCCATACACTTCCCTCTAATGCTAATTACTTAAGACCCTTTTGTCTCAAAGTGTAACCAATTAATCTATCCCTTCTCTTGGTTACTTTCCCCATATAGTTCGCTCTTCCCTTTTCTGTTTATAAATTCCTCGTTAGTGATATTATCTACCCATCTGATTTTCAGCATTATTTTATAGCACCATATTTCAACGCTTCTATATTTTTCTTTCCGCAACTCCAATCGTCCACGTTTCGCTCCCATGTAACACCAAGCTCCGTACGAGCATATTTAACAATGACTTCATAAGATTCACTCTTATATTATCCGTAAGTAAATTCCTCTTTTTAGAGAAAGCCTTCATTGCCTGTGCTGTCCTACTCATTATGTCTACTATGCTTCTATCATCCCAGGTAGCAGAATTACTTATCTTCGTCAAAATATCCCTTCCCAATTTAACAGCCTTTTTTATCCTACTGTTTCCCATACTACACAAAGTACCTTGGTTTATCCTCTATTAATCCTTACATTGATATCTTTCTCCATGAGCACATTCATGCCATTTATTTACGGTTTTGAAGTCTTCTTCTGATTCCCGTAATACTACAATATCGTCGGCAAAGCGTGGGGTTTTTATTTATTCTCCTTTTCCATATTCCGCTTTAACTTTCTTTATCGCCTGTTCTATATATGTTAAACATAATGTGTGGAAGACTGAATTATTGTCTTATTCCTTTCTTGATTTCTGCTTTCTTTTCTTGATCTTCAATTCTAATTACTGCTGACTGCCTTCTGTAGAGGTTATGTATAAGCCCCATTTCTCCTGTGTTTTTCAAAATCATTAATAGTGTGTTTCACTTCACACAACGCTTTTTCTAAATCTACATATGCCATAAACTTAGGCACGCTTTTTCTTATTCTGTTGTCCAATATTAGACGCAAAGTCAATATTGCTTCTCTTCCTACATTCTTCCTGAAACCAAACTGATCTTCTCCTACCTTGCATTTTATTTGACATTTCATCGTCCTATATACAATTTTCATTAATATTAATAATGAGATACTAAACGATAAAATTAGTAAAAATACGCGACTGCACAAAATGAAATTAATAACCACTATTTTATAATTTTGTAAAAAGGCCATTTATTGTACCCATATTATGTGTATTAAAGACTCCAATCAATAAAAAACTAAACCACCGAATAGACAACCTATAGGTACAGCAAAATAAACGTTAAATATTTATAATATAACTATACAGCATTTTTTGACAGTTAACGGCGTTCTTAAGAGAGAAATCTGTCAAATTTCACCAGTTAAATTACTGTCGAATATTATATAATACAACAGGTCTTGTGCTTAATTATCGTAAGATTTGATGACCGAAGTGGGTCAAAATTATTTTACCTCAATAAAAATGTTTTTGTTAACATACAGATTGCATGTTCATTAGATAAGAATTATTACTAAATTAAATAAATTAACACCTAGATAGAGACAAAGTTTTATTTATTTGAACGGAAGGTTCTTCACCATTTTTGGCATTTCTTTGGGTAATGTTAAATTTAGATAAGAAAAATATGCCAAATGTATAAAAAAAACTAAAAGGACATCTTCAACCGAAGTATGGCGATGAAACTGCGATGAAACTTAATAAAATCGTTTTCCTAATCTGGGTTTGATTTATTTTATTTATATTTGAAAAACAGATTATAATTGTTTGCTATTTAGAATTAATATTAAATTATTGTCAAAAACTGAAAGTTGATTTCAATTTTATTGTAAAATAAATACATTGGTCTCAGGACAGAATAAAATAACGGAGAATAGTACAACTAAGAATTATGAAGGAGTACAATAATTTTGGGTTTTGTACAGAATTTTATACAATTCTAAATTCCACTATTAATGTCATCTACAATTAATTTTATGTAAATAGATTTTCATTAAAGTTTCAAAGACATGTGATGTAAAATGAACTGAAAATTTTCTGTTATTGTACATATTAACCTTTATTAGTTGCTTCTGACTTGCGGCATATGTATTTATGTATTTCTATATAGTATAATTACTTTTATATTAATGACGTCGACGTGATGTTATATTTTGACACCCTAGAATGATTTGATACAGTTAGAAATTATAAATAATCAAGTATCTAATAATTACCATTACAATGTATGAATTTAATGTCAAGAAAAATTCACTGCGAAGAAGACTGCTTGACTTAAAGTGTATTAAATGAAGTAATAAAATAATGAAAACTAGGGATACCAAAATTTCTGATACATCTTAATTTTACGATACAAAGAAAGTAAGCGAGCTTTTAGACCATCCTTTCCTTTCTTTTTTAAAATCGGATACACGATACAGTCATTTACTTGCATTTTGTTTGAATTTCAACAAAAGTTGATAAAAACGTACGAAATTACTGGCTCATAAAAGGATCTTTTGCAGCTATCGGTGGTGTAGATTCTACAGGCACAGCCTTCGTCACATTACATGCGTCTTATGGCAGGTAATTTCCGGTTGCGCTCCATTGGCGGTGCTTAATTTGGACGAGAATGGAGCTCCGGATCTTTACCCCTATCTGGAGCAAAGTCAGGAGACGATAGAAACCGAGTCTGCGCGTTTTGAAAAACCTTTCGTGAAATTAAAATTCAATCAAGGAAATTACTCACTACAACTGCATACATTATGCACTACTTACGCATAAACAAATTTATACACTTCAACTATTTCGTAAAAATTAAAATAGAATTTAATATTTTTAATATTAATGCATCAGTTAGAATTTACGAATGTTACACCAATTTGGTGTTCGGACCCCCTCCAACATCGACAATATTTATTGAAATAAATAGTTTATGTGACAATTAAATCCATACCAATAAATAAAATTGAAGTTTCTGTCTGTCCGTATGTTTTTCTCAATAGGCTTCGAATCGGCTCAACGGTTTCAGGGTTTAAAATTACATTTAATTTAAATATTCGTTCATATTTAATTTAGATGTACCGAAGAATATATTAATATAATTTGAGTATAAATTAAAATATTAATTCTAGGGAAAGATTTACTGGAATTGACGCTTGTGAAAATCAACTGCGAGTTATAAGTCCTAACTCGCGTTCCTAAATCATTCAACCCACTTACCATCAATTGCTGCAGCAGACTGAGAAAAAATTAACTTCTTTGGATCGTCGATACGATGTATACATAAATTGATAAATTATTCACGTTAGGTAATTTTTAAAAGTTAGTAATTGATAATATGAAAATAATTTGGTGTCGAAACCGGTGTAATGCGAGTCGCTATGTTACATTAAGACTTTTAATATGCGACTTAGTTAAAAATTTAACCATTAAGTGGTGGAAAATTTTTAATCTGTTAGAATATGAAAAATATATTTATTCCTGCTATTTTATCCGGGGTGTATTGGACTCTCTCGAGATACTGGGATTATATTTGAGGTTCATATTGTGACGTTTTCGATGCTGGTGGAATCATGTTTGACCAAGAATTAAATAATGTACCGGAATAAAAAAATATATATTAATATGAAACTTTTGTTTTGTTTCAAGTTCCTGCTCCTTTTGGACTATTTACGATATCTGGCCGTAAAATTTATTTTAACGGCTTCATATAACCTGCACACACATTCACATATTTTATTAGAAATTGTTTGACACTAATATTGGGTTAATTTTTTGTTATAGATTTTTCCATACCATGGAACGCCCGACAAACAATATTCCAATATTAAATTAATCACTGACAACCTCATTTTGAGTTCAAGTTATGTCATGGGTAGTGGTTTCAGACACCTTGACGTTCCCTTATAAAAATATTCAAAAACAAACATGAGTTCCGTTTCCCATACAAATTTGCCAAAGACCTCGTAATCAGTGGTCGATAAATTTTGTTTTTTCTGTATTGGACATATTTGAGTGATTTTAGTTTTTGGTAAATTTAGAGTAATTATTGTAAAGACCACTTTTAAATTAAATTAGAAGGTCAAGGTAATTTATATTATACATTAAGTAACCGTAATAACATTAATTTCGTTATAGTTTTTTTATTATATATATACGTATGCCGACCTCCTGTGGTGTAGTGGCTAGCGTTGCTGCCTCACAACCGAGAGGTACTCGGTTCGAATCCAGTCATGTTTGGATGTTTGTGATGTCACTGTAAGATGACAGTACGCAATCATCCTGGTAGTCCAATGGCCTCAATGGGTTGCAGAGCCAACGAAGAAAAAGAATATTTACGTATTAAGAATAAAGGTTTTCAGTAGATTATTTAATTAAGTAGTCAAAATTGTGTTGTCACATGAGTCTTATGCTAAGTCATTCACGTGGACTCAAAGATCAATCAAAATGAGGTTTTTCTAATTTACTTTCGGAAATATATTTTTTCTGATTATCTGCTGTAGACCCTGGCCTGATCTCATGCTGAAGTCTCTTTGTCTCGTACTATTAGAGATTACCAGGTCCAGCGCTTGGAGTCTGTGTCACATAAAAATTAGTCAGTCTCTCCTAACAAGCTAACATTCTAAAATTGACTTCATATCTAATAAGTTATATTTTAAAATAGCCTTTACAATTTTTACAGCTTAGTTTCATATTATCCTCAAGAAAATTTTGGTTAAATTATGTAAAATCTTCAATATGTCCTTTTGATTCAGATTTATTGTTATTTCCATTAGTCCTCGACTGAGGACACAGGATACGTCATAAAATATGTCAAGTAACAAAAAAAATAACATAGTTAACTATGAAAAGGTCTTAAATATATAACTGGAATAAACCGCGTTGAAAACCTTGGACAGATCAGCAAATATTCCGGATACCTTCACTCCTTTATCAACATGAATTTTGGATATTTTGAATGAACTCGTACATTAGGCTATTTGTGAATCTATCTTTAAGGAATGATGTTAAATTATTACATTTATTCAAGAATTTGAGTAATCTGATATACATTTATTTTCAAATATTTTAGAAAAAAATTGAAGTAGCAAAATGGCCCTATAATTTGTAACAAGGGTATTACTGTCGCGATTTTCATAACATCAGGAAATATTCCAGTGGAAAAGCAATAGAAGCAGCACATTCCTTTACTATTTTATTTGTTATACCATATATATTTGCTGCTGCGGGACACTTCAAATTAATATTAGTTCTCGTCGTTCCCAACAATGAACCCATTGCACTGTGAAAGGTATTTCCTTTTCCTCCAACACTTCCAGGTAGAAGGTATTTCCTATATTATGACAAGCGTTATATTGGAATTAAAGCACTCTGGAACTATGTAAAGAATGTTACCGTTTTATGTAACATGTGCACCATTTCGTAAGTTCCAGTGGTATGGTAAATTGATGCTTTTTTATGTGACAAATAATGTGGAAATTTAATAAAAAATAGTTTGACTTTATATGGGCCGAAGTGAGTTCAATAATTGTATTTCATTTACGAGCAGTATTAATTTTAAAGAGTCTTAAATCTATTACCAACATGCCACATAATTCTAGCTCACGTAAATTTGATTATATATCTTAACGACACATTTACAATAAGCCAAATGTTATATGCAAATATTTAATTCGTATGATGTCCCACATTAAAACAATTTAAATTATATAGATTTCATCGGCTATATCTTTATTACCAACAACGGTAGGTTTTGAAGATGCTACTTTCCGGCTCGTTTATTAATACTGCAAAATAATCTGAGGAAATCGGCAACTACTGCAGTATCTTGAAACATTTGAGCAATAAGTGTCATACCAATGCAATTACTTTCCTAGACCAAAAAATAATTGATTCAATTCTGTTACAAATTAATACCACGTAATTTCTCAAATAAACTGAAATAGAACGGCTCCAGTGCATGTATATGATGTTCAATAACTATTTTTCTGAAAACATTTAGGAATATCTCTGAAAACATGAATACATAATCGCTGTCGTTTTACTTGTTAGCATTTATTAAACACACTTTTCTAATATTTTAATGTTTATTTAAGGATTTCACAATAACCTAGTTCTACTTTCCTGAGCTTCTTCCTCTGCTTCAGGCGCTACAATATTATTGGCCTTCTCAACAATAGCCTTCCATTCTTTCCTATTGTTTAATTTCTGAGTCTAATTTGTTATCTTCATGTTTCTTAGATCGTTTTGGACGTCATCTTTTCATCTTCTCTTTGGTCTACCTTTAGTTCCGGTTGTTAATGGACTCCAGAAGTAAATTTTCTTCACTACAGTATCTTCGTTCTTTCGGCAAACGTGTCCATACCAATTCAAACGTAGTGCTCTAATATGGTTGATTATACTTTTATACTTTATAAGTTCGTTTAAGTTATTATTGTCTCTTATTGAGCAAGTACCATCATCTTGTTTGATTGGCCCAAATATTTTCTTCAATATTTTCCTCTCAAAGATCATTAGTCACTTTCTTTGAGGGTCCAATTTACAGCAACATATGTAGTAATTGGTCGTATTAAGGTTCGATAAATCTGAAGTTTTACAGATACTGATAGTAATTTGTTTCTTAGCAGATTCAAGTTAGCGTAATAGGCTTTATTACCAGCTAATATCCTTTTAATCTCTTCCTCAATCATATTTTTTCCATTTACAATGGATCCCAGATATATATATATATATATATATATATATATATATATGATTTAACACCTTAGAATGTGTTATCTCCAATTGATAAATTTTATATTCTTCGGATTTTATTATTACATCTTAAACACATAGATTTATGATTATTTATAATTAATCCGTATAAACTGGATTCTTCTTTGAGATTTTGAAATATTTCAATTAATGCTGCTTTATATCTGGCTGTTAATAAAATATCATCTGCATAAGCTACACATTGTTTAACTCGTGTGGAGATATTACCTCTAACATCCTGCTTTCTCATGATAACATCCATAACTATACTAAATAAAGAGGCCGATGGTGGATCTCCTTGCTTCATCCCGAATTCAACATTGAATTCACTACTCAATTCTCCATTTATCTTATTCTTGGCTTTAGTATTTGACAGTGTTAATACTGTTAATTTTTTAACCTTATATGGTACTTTATAAATGAAGAGGCATTCAATTATTTTGTTGCGATAAATTGAATCAAAGGCATGTTCATAGTCAATAAACAAATTAAAAAGTTGAATTCCATATTCAATAGCATTCCTCAAATATTTGCCTGGTTATAAAAATGTAATCGATTGTGGATCTGGTGGTCACTAAGTTGGGGGTCTTTATCTCAATTACTTTGTTATTTAGAATACTAACGAATACTTTATAGGCCTTGTTTTGTAGGGTTATTGGTTTGTAGTTATTACAGTTTTGCCTATCCCCCTTTTGAAAGACTGAGCATATAATACTTTCATTCCACTTTAATGGGAGTTGTTTACTGTGCCATATTTTGATAATTAGTTTGTGAAGTTCTGTTTTGGAATTTCTTCCCCCGTACTTGATAAGTTATGCAGGGATGTTGTCAGAACCTGCTGCTTTGTTTCCTTTGAGTTTGTTTATAACATAACACACTTCGTTGAGGGTTGGGGGAGCTGCATCTGATTCATCCCCAACTTCATTGATTGTTATATCACGTTTTGTTTTGGCCTCTGGATTAAGAGCTGTCTTAAAGAACACTTTCATCTTTCCAATATTTCTTTTTTTTTGAACTATCACATTTTTTCTTCATCTTTACGCCACATTGGCAGGCAACTTGCTTGATTAATAAATTTTTTTGATTCACCAAAAAATTTTTGGTTTCATTTTTCTTATAATTTTGTTGGATAGCCTCAACTTTCTTACTTAATCATTTTACATATTTTGTTTGCTTCTTACCTTTTCTTTTTATCATGTTCATGACTGGTTCTCGTTTTGATCTGTCTTGCTTTCTCCCGTGCACTGTTATTTCGTTTACTATTTGTTCATATTCTTTATCCCACCATTAATTTTTTGGAGTCCTATCTTGCTTGCCAATTATTTCCTCAGCTTACTTATTATTAGTTCTTTTCACAATTTCATATCAGATAACAGAAATGTTGTAATTTACCTCAATTAAAAATGTATTTCGTGTGTGAAAATATTGAGTTTCACCCATAATAATGAAACCACATTCAAAATTGTATTAGATGGTAAACGTTGACCAAGAGGCGGGACAGATTAATATGCTACGTTTTAAAACACGTGGGTCTTGTTAAATTAGCATTAGAGGGAAGTGTGTGGGGTAAGAATAGAAGAGGGAGGTCAAGGATGGATGACTCTAAGCAGATGAGGTTATCATAGAGGGTTGCATAAGACCAGTTTTAGGACTGAATACCACAACAACGGTAAATAGTACACTTCGGGTTAGCCAGTAATATTTATAAAAAGATATTCAAGCTAGCTTCCATGATTTTATCAGTTTTGTTAAGTAATTAGTATTAAATACTAATAGTAAATTAGTAACAAATTTAATAACATGTCTGATAATATACTTTACCTTTTAACACGTGTTACAAAATTATAGGAAGATAGCAGTGGAATTGTATTCAACCACCATAAAAATGTAAGCCAAGACTAAAAACGACTTTCTGATGAAGAGGCAAAGGGCGCTTTGGCGGTTATGTTAATTTTACTGTTGGAGTTGTATGCCTTTCTTTGTACGTCCTCTAAGTTTCTAAAAAAGGCAAAGCATAATTCCAAACGTAAGCTGAAATAATTTGGCTTAACATATTTTATTCCTTTACATCGTAAGACAAAGGAAATGTCTAATCAGTGAGACGTGTTCCAACCTGAATAATAAAGGTTTTAGAAAGTAAAAGTTGTAATTTATTCCACGAATGTTTTTTTCTTAATATTATTTAAATTTAATATGACCCAAAACTAGAATAATTTTTATATATTTTTCTATAACTGAAATTATTTGAAGATTTAGGTTAAAATAAGAATATACAGAATATTTCAATATTTGACTAACGGTCCAACATTCTAAAGATCAATATAATATATTATAATGAACTTGAGAATGCACTAATGTCTCAACCATTAGTCGTAAAAAAATGCAAAGAAGTTAGAGTAACTAAAAAACCAAGAATTTAAGTTTTGTTAGTCTAAAGTTAAACAAGTGAAACTGATTTTATTTACGACTACGAATATTGCATTTTTGATGTTTCCGACGAATTGACCGAAGTGTGTAATTTGTGTGCGGTTGTGTACTGATTACCTTTAGATTACCTTTGTCGTGGTTCTCATAAATAAATGTTGGTTAATGTAATATGGAGAGCTAATACAAAATGGAAGCAAAAAGTTATTTGAACATTTACAAAGGAACTTTCAACAATGTGTAAACGCATAAGAGAATCCGGTGGAATGGAAAGAATCATATCTAACACCTGTATTTAAAAAAGGCGACAGGAGTATATGTGGGAATTACAGGGGATTAGCCGTAACAAATATAATCAGCAGATTATACGGAAAAATAATAAAACAAAGAATAGAAAAGGAATACCAACAAATGGAAGCGGAAGAGAAAGCTGGATTTAGAGCAGGCATATCGACAATTGATAATATATTATAGATTGCTCAAATTATTGAAAAGAAAACGTCCTTTCAACAAGAATTACATCTACTCTTTGTTGACCTAAAGAAGGCGTATGACAGTGTCCCTTTGATAAAACTATGCGAAGTTCTTGAAGAAACTAACATTAACGTCGAACTAATAAAAACAGTAAAGACCCTCTATAAACAATCAAAGACAAAAATTAACATGGATTAACATGGATTCACAACAACCAAAGGATTAAAACAAGGCTGTTGCCTATCTCCCACACTGTGCAAAATCTACCTGGAACACACACTTAAGGAATGGAAGAAAAATGCCCAAACATGGGTCTACCCTTAAGAGATAACACCTTATTCACGTTATGTTTTGCGGACGACCAAATATTGATAGCCCAAGACTATGACGATATGAATTACATAACCCGAAAATTAATAGAAGAGTATTCAAAAAGGGGATTAGAAGTAAATATAAATAAGACTGAATACATGTGTATTGGAGGAGAACAACAGGACCTAGAAATTGAAAATGGACAGCAAATAAAACGATGAAATGAACATAAATATTTGGGAATAAAAATATAACAAAAGGGCACACTGGATGAGGCGATTCAAGATAGAAATGTACAGGGTAGGAAAGCGATAGCCATGCTAAATAGCATTTTATGGGATAAAAGTATTACGAAACAGAACAAACAAAGAATAAATCATACAATTGTAAAAAATATAATAACGTATGGCGCTGAAGTCTAGCCACTAATAGAACAAGTGGCCAAAAAGTTAACAGCGACGGAAATGGATTTCTGGAGGAGGGCGGTAGGCAGATCAAAAATGGACCAAACACAAAAATCAGAGAAATTATGGATGTCAAACACAACATAATTGATGACATAAGATACAAACAACTGATCTGGTACAAAGGATGCCAGAAACAAGACTACCGAAACAAATTCTACAATGGAAGCCGGAAGGAAGAAGGAAACAAGGCAGGCCCAGAAAGAGCTGGATTAGTGGCATACATGAGGAAATCCGAGAAAGAGGAATAGAAGAAAATTTATGGAAAGATAGAGAAGAGTGGCGTTTGGGAATCGGAAGACGCAAGACGTTATAAAACGATATATATAATGTAAAAATAAAATTTTGGTATTTTTCTGGTTGGAAACGTACTTTGCGCACTAACAATAGAACCACAAAATTACTAAAATTACACTTCGAGATCTCATCTATTAGAGGCAGAATAAAACGAAAAGAAACCGAAGAATATTTATACATATACATATACTGTAACTGAGAAAGAGGGGGGAGACAAATGGGTTCTGCGTTTTGCATTCTAGTAGAGGCGAACTGTTGGACGGCCTTAGAAAAATGAGGCAGGGCACTTTTATCTGTGTTGTCTGGTCATTTGTCAGAGTAACATTGGCAGGTTTTTAAATTTTACTGGAAGCCTTGTTCCTCTTTTTCTTTCGTGTAAACCTACCTTAATCCAAGAGCACAACTTCCTTCAGAATGCTGATACACTTTTCAGATCGAGTTTTGCGGGTTGCAGTATTATCTTTATTGAAGCGTACGCCATATGCGGTCATAGTTTTGTACCAGAACGATTCATATAGCTTTGGAAGAATCAGATATTTCATTGCAACTTTTATTTTCGGAAGGCTTGTTTAAAAGTTGTTAGAGATAATTCAAGTAAATATTTCCTTTATGCATTTGTAATACAGAAATAAAAATAAAAATTATTTCAGTTTCCAGTGGCACATGAGGAGTACCTACAGAAAGTAGATCTGAAAAATGAAATTATTAGTTTCTCGAAGACGATTCCGTTTAAATATGAAACCGTCGTTACTTTTGGTCGAAAAATAGGGGCATACTGTATTGAGACATGACTTTGATGTCAGCACAAGTTTTATTATTTATAACGTTTTTTTTTGTTTTGTGCTGTAGATAGAGATGGATTTCTCGGAATATGAAAATTTAGGGAAAAGAAATTAAAAGAACGTGAGCAGATATTCCGTGCCGATAAGTTTTTTTCTTTACCTGAACTTTATTAAATTGTTTACAATATTAGTGTGCGGCTGCACGAGTAAGCGGATTCAATGTTAAGTTACTACTTGAGATACATATGTTTTTGGCTGAATTGGTTTTAAAAATTGTAACTAAACCAAACAGTGTACTAGATTGTTGGTTTGTTGATTCTAAGATCAATAGGCGTCTCCTTTTTTTTGACCCCCGTGCCCAAAGAATCTAGCCGCTAGCCATATACTTGGACGTTTGGGATGTTAAAATTCACGTTCATGACCTTAGCGCTGGACTCAAAATAATGCACCGAAAATAGTGTGAATATAGAAGCAGGCATTGTGAAATCCGAGTTTAGAGGAGTTAAGAGACACGTAAAGCCTGCAACAGGATAAATGGGACACAACGAACAGATTATTATTGTAAAACGTTTAAAAGGAGAGAGTATGGACACACTACAATTTCAAGAAAATCGTGCGGAGGCGAAAAATATTTTTCTGCAAATGTTAAAATCTGTGCAATATTTAGTGTTGTGTTTGATGGGCTTAATAAGATCATTGAAACGTTGAGTAGAAACATTTACTACCTGCAGAAACTGGATAGTGGACAAATACGGCCGTCTTATATCACTAATTTGGAACCAGTTTTTGTAATTACGTATACTTGGTTAGCAAACGTACTAAATTTAATTTTATTCAAAAATATGACTCATCATGTAGGAAGGCTCAGTAGGTAAGTGATTGGTTCTTTGAGGAAAGATGAACTCTGTCAATCACGTGTGACATATTTGATGCTGATGAAGGCATAGGGCCTTGTGACATAAAAATTGTGAGTCCATTCCCTCCATAAACAATTAGCAATTGGAAAACAAGTTTTTACTGTTTCTTAAGGAGAATCAAAGATTTAAGACAGACATATATTTAATTTTATGTTTTTAACTTCAGCTAATACAATTTCATTTTAATATGTATTTTATATATATTTTAATTAATTGAATAGGCAAAAAAATAACTTAATGTAACTTCAGATACGATAATGTCATTTTTCATTTACTTTTTATATTTTATAATTAATGTAATTAATTGAATGTTTCTTATAACTTCAGACAATATATCATTTTTCATATATATTCTACATTTTGCAATTAATTCAATTTCATGTTGTTTCTTAAATGTCAATCAAGATAATATCACTTGGTGTATGTAATTTATATATCCTATTCTTTATTTATCATTTGTGGAGAAGGCAAATTATTTAATATGTGGCATTCATGTGGTATGATTGAGTTGTAAGTTACATTTAAACATATGGCAATGAGTGTGCATTTGGTCCAGTTAACGGTGGTGTTGCAGAACAGAAAATTATATTGCACACGTGACTGGGTCATGTGCTATTCAATTTTCTGTCTTGGGGGCTTTGTGATGGTTTAGTATAAATGCGGAAGTGGAGGGGAATATTTCATTTTAAGTTATTTTCTATCGTCTGTCGGGTAAGAACAGGGGGAAATACCCAGAGAACGGATGTCTCCATCAGTTAAATATAATGTAAATCCTAACAAAGTGGTGAAACGGTCAGTTATAAAATTCAGGGGGTCAGACGTGAAGGAGTCGGAGAAGTCCAAGCACGCAAAATACGTTCGTGGATGAGTAGTGTAGCTGTTTTCGTCGCCAGCACGTATGAGTCTTGAAATTGACCCCGGGAGCAGAGAGGATCCTCGCCCAGGGTGAAAGAAGCCGACGGACAATTGTCACTTAACAAAAAATGGAAATATTAGCAGGTTGGAAGAAATATTAAAAAGTACACAAAAAAGCCGCGCGTACCATGTTTTGCAAAGAGTTCACATAAGTTTTAATTTGTTTAATATAAATTTATTTGTTATTGATAAATCAATTCACTTAATAATAGAAGAAAGAAAAGAATGGAAAAATGTTAACCGAACCAGGACCCTGCGATATCCAGCCGCATGTTCTACCAACTGAGCTAATCCGAGTCGACGTCCCAGGACCGACTTAACACTTCTCCATTTCGTAAACCTAAGCTAGACTCCCCTACCAATTCACTAATCACAATCCTCACGTCCTAATTCTACGAAATACGTGAAGACAGACATTGCGTAAACTGATCATAGGTGCATCGAATTCTAAGCTAAGTTAGTGTGAATGCTCAATTTCAGCCCAATGAAGCGTATAGTTAATTTTTTAGAAGAAAGACAAGAATGGAAAAATGTTAACCGGACCAGGGAATTGAACTCAGGACCTTGCGATATCCAGCCGCATGGTCTACCAACTGAGCTTATCAGAGTCGACGTCCCAGGACTATATGCTTCATTGAGCTGAAATTGAGCATTCCCTCTAACTTATCTTAGAATTCATTTAATTTTAAAATCCCATTAGAAAAACTAAATAGACTAATAAACTGTGTAAAATCTACATAAAAATCAAGAGGTCTATTACAGTACTTTGTCTAGTAAATTATGTTGTTGTAATCTGCTTACTGTAGCTTTTTATTTTTTGTTTGTGTCAGAGGCATCTTTATTTTAGGTCACAATTATAAAATTATTTATAAATGGTTGATACTAAATTTGGGAGGTGAAAAAGAATATATAATATCTATACTTCGAACTAAGAAAGGTTTCTTGTAACTTCAGAGTGCTGACTTATACGAAATGTAAATCCATACGGATATGAAAAAATTGTATACTACTTAGGGAAATCATTTTTTAAAAGACCAAGAAGGAAACACTGTGGGACCTGGACTGAGTCAGCCAAGATACATAATTATATTTTGATGGACGGTGCAACAGAAGAATATCATCGAACAATATGAAGAACTAAATCAAATCAATTTACTTGACTAATAAATGAAAAGAATTGAGGTCTACTTTATGTCTGTATGCCTAATTATACTCTGAAATAAATATTAAATAGTAATAGGGTACATTGTAGTTCCTACACAGCAGCTTGAGTGGCAACGCTTTACGCGTAATACAAGTAATTTAAAGGGTCTATTTGTGGGGTAATGCACAACCTCGAGAGTAAGTGTGGCTGGAGTATCGAACGAGCAATTAGCCCTGTGACGGACGGACGCCGGGGCCCAGGGGACGCAGATTCTAACCACCACTTAGCTGATTGTGCCGTCCTTGGTCCATAAAGACACAGCCACTTGTTAACTAAATTTTTAAATGAGAAAATTCTTTCATAAAATTAAGAATATCAGTTTAAATTATTCTATGTAAAACGAACTTAAGGAACCAGATGATAATAAATTAAAAGATTTTTGGATACATATTCCAATAATGAATATGTCTATAATTCCTAGCAGAATGATTACGTTAAGAGGAATTAACAAAATATTATAAAATAATAGATATATTAGTACAATAATTTTATGATTACAGGTTTTAGTTTAATTTATACTAACATATCATTACAGAATTTGCATGTCTGGAAACAATTAAATAGTTATTAGACCAAATTTTAATTTGCATGTATAATAACATTTCTTAAATAGTTCAGTAAAATATAACAATTTCTTTGATTCAGTATATATAAAAATATGGTCTTGCAAATATTTAAATCCTTTAGTGAGTTATATGTATATATATATATATATATATATATACAAATTTCACAATATTATTTAATTTCCATGAACATAACGAACAATTTGTAAGATATTTATTTATAATTTTGTTTTTAACTTAAAAATTTATAATTTTAAAATTATGAGAAAATATGTCAAAACTAACATATAAAAAATGTACTAAATTATATATTTTGAAAATATGTGTAAATATTAGGAAATTGTTGCTAAAAATGTTCGTATGGAGCGCGGCGTTTTATGGGCACGAAACGTGGACGATAGGAGTTGCGGATATAAAAAGAATAGAAGCTTTTGAAACGTGGTGCTATTGACGAATTCTGAAAATTATATGGGTGGATAGAATCACAAACGAGGAAGTTCTAAACAGAATAGGGTTAAAGCGAACAGTATGGAGGACGTTGACTAAGAGAAGGGATAGATTAATAGGCCACGTTTTAAGACACGAAGGTCATGTAAAATTAGCATGAGAGGGAAGTGTGTACGGTAAAAACAGAAAAGGGAGGCCAAGGATGGAATCCGCTTAGCAGATTAGGGTGGATGTAGGTTTTGCTAGTGATAGTGTTATGAAAAGACTTGCGCAAGATAGGTTAGCATGGAAGGTTGAATCAGAACAGCCTTAGGGCTGAATACGACAACAACAACAAAAAGCCATATTTCAATAAAAGTAAGAACTTTATTTTTCTGCCAAAAAATATAATTAATAGTTTGTTGATCAAATCACATATGACAATATTGTGACAAACATGTGAAAGGGATTGAAATTGTAGAAATTAAATAGGAATATAAAGCTATTTAACGTTACTTAAAATTTAATCTAGCATAATATTTGATATTAATCATCTTCCTACTTGTACAATTTAGAAAATAATAACTAACCGAAACTCAAATTGTAAATAATAATTATTTTATTCTCTTCTTCTTCCTTGGCTTTTGCAGCCCATTCAGTTCATTGGCCTACCGGATTGACTGCGGACTGTCATTTTACATTACACATTCCGAATTTGCAGTGATACATGACAGTGTATTAATAACTTCTGACAGATAAATTTTAGCGAGGGTATATATTTCTTACACACTTATATACTGAGAGAAAACGTAGAGAAAATATCACTCTTACGCCTGGATACTGCAAAATTAATTCAAAATCGTCTGTGAGATATTTTTATAAATTTACAGATGATAGGAAGTCTTTTAATCAACATCTCGATTACGAAAGACGTAAAGTAGTTGGGACAACATCTGCATTGGTGCGAATTACGCCAATGTCTTGCGATCGGTGATATTAGATAGTGTCTCGATATGCCTGTGAACGGAACTTACCTTGTTCGATTTCACTGCCATTTCACTACACCATTTCGAGGCAATATAAAAGGTCACCTATCGAAAAACTTTCGCAAAAAGACGTATCTTCCTCCGCGAAGTCAGATACCACCACGGGCCAACCTTGAAATTTGAATGGTGCATGTGATCTGGCATCAACCCTCATGGTACGGATGAGAAATACGGACATCAGATGATACGTGAGTGGAAGAAATCAAACGGGAATGGATTTTTGAAGAAGGAGGGTGAGAGGAGACGAAGTGGAGAGGTCAGTTGGAAATAGATCTTTTAAAAGGAAAGAATGTAACGATATAGTGTGAGAGTTATACCACGAGAGCCGTGACTGACTAGCGTTAGTGAGATTCAGGGGGAGGGGGAGGGGGAGGGAGGCAAGAATAGTTGATCACCATTGAATCATACATGAGAGAAGTTGTCTTTAGTAACTTGAGATAAAATAAGAGACGCAAGGAAAACGGACTACAAGCAGTAGCAGCTGTTATCGTCCGCCCAGACCAGAATTCTTGGAAGGAAGGTAGGACGTTCCTACACCGAGACACAAACTCCGGCAGGCAGACCAAGGACCTGTGACGACAAAGAATGCAGCTGCCTACGAAAACAGCAATCAGGTGTCGCGGTGCCATTGCATCAAAATGCGAATGACAAATTCCTGCAGCTCAACAAAAATATTCATGATCCTGTAAGTATATTGAGCCCCTTGCTAAATTATAAATAATTGGCTAGACATGAATTTTAATGGACCATAAATTTATAATAGTTGTAATTTTTTTCATCAATAAATTTTAACTTAATAAATTTGTTGCAATTTATTATTGCTGTAAAATTGTATTTTTTTTCAATATTAATCACATAATAGAAAATAAGTATATGTAAAAAAGCAATACATCCGCGGTGCTGACAAAATAAGACTTGTATTCTCTATCAAATCGTAAAACAACGATGATTTTCGAAGACGATAATCATTTGTTTATGTTTATGTAAATTCGTTACATAAATCGGGACATCAAGTGAGTATAATAGAAATTGTACTATTAATAAAGTCATTGCAATGTATATATCAATTACCATTAAAATCGAAGAAGGTGGACTATAACGGAAGGAAAGCCATAAAGAAATAAGTAAAACATTTGAGGTATAATGTCATCAAGATCAAAATTATATATAAACGTTTACATTGCAATTTTTGAGTTATTTTAAGAGATATTTAGTTCATTAAGCAGATTGCAGGATATAATAAAATCAAGGCAGAATATGCAGAACCTCAGGCACAATGCTTAGCGTTTGGGCACTACGGAAGTTTGATGCGGTCTCTCTGTTAGACCACACTGCGCCTCTAATTGCGAAGCTTTCGTCGTAATTTCCTACTATTACACAGCGAGTTAAAATTCATTTGCACCATATTCACACAATATTACACGATGGACATCCATTAATTAAAAATTGGTAAATTCAATTTTATTACTCGTCTGAGGATGAGATATTTCAATTTAACTCTTTCATCGTCTATTGAGATTGAATGATGTAAATGCTTTTTTATATCAATAAGGCATTACAGTAGAAGTTAATACATCTAGAAAACTATGTAACTTATTATTTTGAATACCTTCTTTCTAATATTTAGTAGATTATCAATGTAGTTGAAGCAATTATGCTTTTAATCAAAAGGTATATTAGTTTCAGAATATCTGTTAAGGATAAATTTGACATGTTTCGATTATAATCATCTGATACATTCAGATGAATACTCCGTAATGCTATTTTTCAATGTATCAGTAATTTAACGTAAACCTAGGTTAATAATATCAGAAGTTTAGCTTCTTCATTGTCATTAAACTAATAGCATTAACGTGTACAGTTAACAGAAATAAAATGGATGATTATTAGATCCGTATGGAATAACAGATTTTAGTGAATTAATATTTTAAAATGTGTAGTGGAAGTAATTTGTATTATTACTAAACATAGAACTCTCAGTCGGGAATATAGTAGCGTTAAAAATTAATCTAAATGAATATTTCCTATTGTGGTTAATTAGGTTAGATTCATTAAATATTTTCCTGTCTCACGTTGTTTGTTCATAAGTTATGTGGTGACGCGATATTGTTTCAAGTGTAATAAATTAATTAAATTGGATGTTGATATTGTCCTCCACAGTCTCTGGAACCAGCTGCAGCTGTTACAATCAATAACCCCACGTTAAATATGACTTTAAACTGGGAGGCATTATAAGTCTCCTTGTTCACATCACGCAAAAAGATATATTCTAAAATAATGTGGGTTAAATTCAAACAATTTATTTTCTCCATTTGACTCTCTTCCACCTTTATGCCGACCAAAATTCAATTTATCTGGCATCGTTAATTCTAGATATCCTTTTATAAGAGCCACAACAACCAATTAAGGGCCTCGGCCCTCAGGAAAGTCGACCAGACTCTGATATTACATGACAGATTCCGTAATTTTAGGAGTGGCACGTGGTCAGCGTGTGGATTCTCCTATAGTATTATTTACAGTTTTTTTAACCATGACGAGCACAAACTTCCATGTCCTTACAAGAATTTAAACCTGGGACCTCATTGATGGGAGGTGGTGACGCTGATCATTACACCACAGCAGGTCGGGAATATAAGTAAATAATACAAAGAAGATTTTATTTAACAAAGAATTAAGAATTATAATACTTATATTGTTTCAGAACATTTGCCTGAATCACGAAACAGATGTATCTCTGTTAGTCTTCCAAATATTCTTCGCACACTATCAAATATTCGATCCTTTTCCAAAATTCATACAAAAGCAGACCAATGGGACGTAGCTCAAATAGATAGGTTCATTTAACGCAAATAAAACCATCTATGGTGTGTATTTTCGGGTATCACTTCTCGCTCCAAATTGCAGATTTCCTAGAAGTCTCCCGAAAACTCTGGAAAGTGCTCGAATATTTCAAACAAATAATCACAAAGCTACTATATGGTGTTGTATACTTCGACAAACCATGCATAATTTACGTCTCTTCGTATTTCGGCCGCTCCCCACAAGATCACTATATTATTTTAGCATTGCCACGTAATGCAATAGTTTCTCTGTTATCAGCACGTTCTCATATTCAGAACTGTT
Organism: Eucriotettix oculatus; assembly: GCA_034510155.1. Lineage (NCBI taxonomy): Eukaryota > Metazoa > Arthropoda > Insecta > Orthoptera > Tetrigidae > Eucriotettix > Eucriotettix oculatus. The sequence goes on along the minus strand of CM067376.1, from coordinate 161,773,696 downwards.
GTAAGTAGTCATGCCAATTTGTTAGTCATAGCACGAACAACTCCGTCGCAATGATATGTCTCGTACACTATCCCAACTGAAATTGCGAACTCAGCGAAGTCCATCCCTGTGATGGTTGCAAAAGGTAGTTTAAATTACAATTCTATGGCATAATATTCCAAGTCAGTGTGGCCTGAGACAGAAGGTGTTGAAGAACACTGTTACACACAAATACCGTTAGTTGTCTCATTACTTTCGAATGCCATTAACTAACCTCTCAATTTATATTGGTGCTGCACCTTCAGTGATATCTTCTAGACCACTAGTTACGTGTATATCACGTTTGGTTGAAGTTGTTCAATTCGTTGAATAATATATATTGTGCGCATAAAAATACAATTATTTTCATGGCACCTCTCCGTTTATAACTTATCCAATATAATTCCTATATTTTTGTGTAAATATTGAATATGTATTATAATTGAAAACTTTATGCAAGGGTAAGGATTATCCTCAAAACAACAATAAAGAATGACTGAGAGAGACTAAGAAGAAATTTCGCTTCACACATCAAGAGACCCGACTTCTGACTTAATAAGTTTTACGGCGACTGCAGACTTCGACGAATTCACCACGACTCCAGATTTAGAAGAAACTTTACTACATACGTTCGAGGAACGTTTCGGACATAAAAGAAACTTTGCTTCATCCATCATACACCAGACTCCGGACTTCGGAGAATTTAGCGAGACCCTGGACTCTGAAGTACGATGAGTAGGCATAGGTTGTTTAGCTTCCCTGTCTGAGAAACCTGTCACATCCTGTGCGACGGCTCGGGACATCTCCTAGACCACGGCCGATGTTCTGGTTCGCTACCCAGTTCTGCCACCACGTGGGACACCTCATTCAGACGGAGCCTGGTTCAAATGCCTCAAATAAGGTGACTTTCATTCCATTCACATTTAGTAAAGACATAGTGAATTGCCTGTTTACTGCATAGAATCTCTCGCAGGCATTTTATATTTGTAAATTTTCATTCATTAATGTTTAAGTTTGTTAATAGAATGTATCCATCATCATAACTTCGTGTACTTGTATCACTTAAAAGAATTTTTTTTTCGTGTTTGATTTGGTATTAATCTTGTATTTATTTATAAAGCGTTAGACAACTAAGTTAAGGTGTTATAATATTTATTTACATTAACGTGTCATTCAAACAACATATTTCCATTGCGTGCACGGTCATTAATCTCATTTGTGTAACGCGATACTGCTCCTTGGTTACAGCTATTTGCGAAGTTTGTTTCTCAAAATGTGACTAACAGTACTTTTCATTGTGTACCACATAGTAATTTTGTAATAAATATGATATAATTTGGTTAAATGAAGTTAATTTCGATACACGTGTACGAGCAATAATTACTGGCAATCCCAATTACGCGTTCATATTACTTTCTGTTATCGCCTCCAAGCATTATCAATACGATCCATCAGATCAAGCTGCGGAAATTCCGCCTATTAACGTCGCATATTTTGAAACTGTAATTTCTCAGGAACTTTGCGTTCAAGGGGATTACTAGCGCCTTAATTTTATTTGTATAGTGTGCTACGACTCTGACACGTTCTCTGAAAGTTCCGTTATTGTTAGCTGGTTGAACACTCTCCCTTAATTTACCTCTACTGATTTGCTGAGCTGGGCAATCTATATGACGAACAGCCTTAATGTCAGGTAAGTGGTGGGGATCTCGTAACAACCTAGGAAACCGAGAGAGAAAGGCAGTGTCTTAGGTAGTAATTACGCTACAACGTTTTTACTCTTGGTAATTCATCAGTTCCTTTGGTACGTTACATTTTGCTTTACCAACGCGGAGCAGAATGAACATGAAACCTACCTTATCCCTCCCCCCTTTACATCTCATTTCCCCTTTAAATCGTTAAAATATATGTCAAAATACCTACATGCAAGCACTTAAAATCATATAAATTATATAAATACTTTAAAGAGACAATCCCGTTTGTGTCAAAAAGTACCCCTTCTTCGCCATCAGCTGGATGTTGTTCAAGTAAACGAGAGATACAGGTACTTTTGAAATTTTAACAAATTTTTATAGGATTGTTATGATAGTTTTGATATTTTAAGATTCTTAGAACTAATAAAATACAGATTTGAGGGAGTCTTATTACACTCTGTACAGTTTATTCATATGCTAAAGCAGCTGCGACTCTAGTGACAGAAATAATGAAGATATGGAGTTTCAATACAGATTGTAAAAATGAGCAACTGGTTCCAGTGACTGTTAATGATGCGAGGAAATTCAGTTTAATTAAATTACTTCACTTAAAACATTATTGAGAAAACCACATAGTTTACGAGAAAACAACGTAGGACACGTAAATATTAAAAAATAAATAAACTAAGTAACCATGATGGGAATATGTCAAGGATTGGTGTCGGATTCAAAGCTTTTGGGTTTTCTGAGTTGGATGGTGATATTCACTATGATGGTTAATTTTAGATACAGCCTCCCCATCAACATTGTGGAGAGGGAGGCCGAGATGGTTCAAAATGGACGGTGATGATCCGGATAACGGGTTGCCCGAGGGGTGAGAAAAAATAAATTGTAGTGTATTTGAAATGACCAACATAGGGTTCGGATAAATAAATGCCCGGGCAACGCAACGAAATCAGAGGACATAGAATAAAAAAGGAACGTGGCAAAAACTTATACGTATGGAATTTCACAGGTGGTAATTTCTATTCCGTTGCATAGGAAACAACATCGTTTTTAAGCATATTTTCTTGTGTTCAAAAGACCTTAATAACACAGTTAATTCAATACGATAAAATTCTTATTTTCAAAGAAGAAGAATATAGCACATGTATTGAACGATTCGTATAAATTACTTTAAATTTATAAAGTACAAAAAATTTGGAATTATATCTTGAGGCGGACAAAACAGTTTATAAAACCTTTAATGAAAACCTGGTGAACGAGATATTAGATTTAATAGTGTAATGTTGCAAGTGGGCTATTTATCAAATTTCCATCTTAAAAGATATCAATATATGCTACACTAGATAAGTAGAAAAAGGTTCTGCACAATGTTTTATGAGATTTATACAAACAAAAATCCGGCGAGTGAGGATTACTGATGAGCTGCGTTTGTGTATGAAGGAGTGAGATACTGGGTGTAATTTTCTAGAAATGAAGCTAGAGAAATGTGATTGGTTAATGTAGCGCTGCTCCCGCGAATACCTGTGGAATAAAAATGTTTTAAAAAATTGAATTTTAATGAGTGTGATGATAGTTTTAAAATGATTCAATTTTTAATGAACGCAGGGCTTGTAACTAATATTTTTATTTTTCAAATAAAGTATAGGATAGCTTTAAACAATTTATTTCACTCTATTCAACATCCCACCTGAATACTAATTTGCGCTTAACTTAAACTTAACTGGCATGGTTAACATCAACGTTATGCTCAGCAATTACCAAAACAACCGTTTACTAAAATCTCGAATTCTTTGGCATTATTTTTATGAAAACACCTTACACCTCAAGTGAACGTTATGTCTTATTGGCATGTCGTTAATTGAGACTGATATTAAATTAGCCTCAGATATCACAAAAACATGTATTAACTGAACATGAAATGAATTCATCATAAATTGCTGGGTTGAGGAGGAGGGGGGAGAAAAAGTTTTATTTAGATAAATGCAAGATATTGGATAATACAGTTTGCTCACTTCGAGAGATGTCGCGTACGAACTTGATGTGCATATTTTGATGATTACTCTGTCGGTTTGATTGATTACAAAAGTCTTTTCTGAGATTTCCCAATTGTTAGTTAATTTGATTTACCCATATAAAAAGGCCTGTATATGACCTGGTCATACGCCATCGAGAACGCCAGGCCGCAGAGTCGTAAGCTGTTTATGACGAGGCGACGAAGGGTCAACGTTTGAATTTATGCCTGGTGTTTAGGATCTCTTTGTTGCGTCGCCTGCTGGAACACACATTGTTGTGATTTGTAACCCCTCGCTTGGCTTCAGTAGCGCGGAGATGGTTGAAGTGACCAGATGCATTGTGTATGTGTGTCTGGCGATGAGTTTAAATTAAGTTAATTTTAATCTCACTACCAGAGAGTATGTTGTTTGCTCTGCAACACCTGGGATGAGGAAAAGTCAACAGGACGCAACTTTCGCCGTCGCGTTTACCCAGATCCGATAATTTATGATCCTGAATACCAGAAGCGACATCCACAATTGCTCCAGTATCTCATTAAAACAGGTGCGTTATACGAATCTGCCATTCTGCACTGCAAAGAAATTTTGTTAAAAAGTAATAAACCATATTTTAACTTTTTTAAATAATTAAATTTGATGATTAACTATTCATTTAGTTAAGACTGACTACCCCTATACATTTCAGTCGTAGTGCACTTCTGCAACAACACAAATGGTTTGGATACACAGAAGATAAAGTTAATTAAATGTATGAATTATGCAATCAAAGACTCATAAATTTATACAAGATAACAAAAAATTAATTGGTTTTCTTTCACCTTGTTAAATGCTGGCGCAGTAGATCGCGAAGAACTGGCAATAGCCTCTGGTACGTAGGAAGCGACTCCGGATGAGGCGGTGAAGTCGGATTGGAGGGACGCGCTATCCACGGGCTAGGGAACAGGGATACCGATTTTGCTTCTGGGCGCGGACACACAACTCCACGGTAGATATGCGTAAAAGGCTACTATGTCTTGCCGTTAGGGAAAGGCGGAAGAAGTCGCCACGTTTCTTGGACAGAAATTTACAGCGTGAAGTACAAGACATTGCTTGTGTGAGCTTCGTCCTACCATATGCCGGTGAGGACTCAATGACGTTCACGAACTTCGAGTCCGGGCTCAATAACGCTATCTGGACGAATCTGAGGAGCGCGTTGGACACTACGTCATTTGAGCTCGGCGACGCAACGTGAAGAGTTTATTCTGGACCGGACAACTCATCTCCGGAGGCGAAAAGGAGTAAGGGTGAAAAAGTAATGGGGGATCAAAAATCGTCCGATATAAATTAAACACATGAAAAGTTCCTATTGTGAGTAAAATAAAAAGATAGATTTAAAACGAATAGGACAGAAAAATAAAAAATTATTTTCCACGAAAACTGATGCTAAAGAGTATTAAGGAATTGAAATAAATTTGTAACAATAATGTAATTGACGACGCTGCAGTCAATTAAATGGGAGGAGCTGGTGTTAGATGACTCTGCGAAGGTTTTAATAGCTAGTAATTATAATGCGTGAAAACTTATGGATCACGTTATTCCCATAGAAAAATCGACAATGCGAAAAAGATAGAGTTGGGTAGATAAATTTATTTATACTTGGCCATCTGTTTATCGCAAAATTAAATACAACTGGAAGAAGTTATCACAATGGAAAGTAGGGGTGGCATTTAAGATAAAAAGATGCGATATACAAAAAATTCATAAGGAATCACAAGAAAGTATGTATCATTTTAAAAGAAAATACGAAAATATGTAAAATAGGAAAGAAATCATACTTCAAGGAGAATAAATAAAACCCCTACGCTTTTCCGACGATATTGTATTAGGGGAGTCAGAAGAAGACTTGCCATGAACGGAGTCCTGGAGAAAGAGTTCAATATGAGGATTAATAGAGGGAAAACCAAGGTAATGGAGCGTAGTATGGAAAACAGTAGAATAACAAAGGGCTTTAGATTGGGAAAGGATATTTTGAACGATGTTAAGGAGCTCTACTACTTGGGAAGTATAATAACTATTGATGGCAGAGGTATATCAGAAATAAAGAAGGAGGATAGCATGGGATAGGAAGACCCGCGAAAAAGAGGAATTTACTTACGGGTAATATAAGTGCGAATATTAAGAAAACGTTGTTAAAAATGTTAGTATGGAGCGTGGCGTTATATTGGTGATGATAGACATACTAACCATATAAAAGATTAGTTCGTATTGGCTTAATTAATTGATCGTCTAGCTTCAAATTGAAGCACCGTTAAAGTTGAAAATAGTAATCGTAAATGTTATTGTTATGAGAGCATCGAATCTCTTTGCTATGCACCCGCTAAGACAATAGCAGAAAGTCCACGATTGCTAACTATTACAGACCAGAACTATGTACCTCTCGAGTGGCTGTTCGCTGTCTGCTTAATTTTATTGTAGAAATTCGATTTTTGGAAGAAATCTAGGCAATTTATATGTTTATATGTGCCATTGTGATCGTTTTTTCTCTATTCTAAAAGTGTCAGTTCTTTTCCCTCACTCCTTACAATGTATTATTAACAATTTCTATTCAATGTTATTATTTCTTCTGTAAGCTTCTTTTTGTAGTTACCAAGATCGTCTATTTCAATTTTTAAAAAAATTCGTTGAGCATGTTAAAAAATGTTCTGACCTCAGTGACTGACGCCCAACGTCATGGGCGCCCCGTTAAATTGTCAACTCCTTCGTTTGAAACAACATTATTCGTGGAAAACGACGTTGGAAATATATAAAGGATATTGCAGTACGCATTGGCAAATTTTATAGTTTTAATTGTACAATGGCATCGTGAGTCCGTCAATCTGACCCAAGAAAGTATTGAAAAAATGCGTTGGGAGATTTTATATCATCCCTTCTTCGATCCATAATTGGCTCCAACAGAATTTTATTTATTTGGTCTACTCAACATGGCGCTAAACAGAAAAAAGTTTAGCAAAACGAAGAAGCTAGAATGATTAGTTGGTAAAGGTCTGAAACAAAAATGCAATATCTATTTTGCACCAGGTATAAATCAACTAATTCGTCGTTGGCACAAGTTTATTATTATTCTTAAATATTTCTTGAGAAGTAGTTAAAATCTCTTTTTGTACAGATATATAGTATATTTTCAAGATAAATTTGTCTCTTCTGTTATTGAATGCTCTCGTATATATATATTAATGTATCAGCAGAATATTAATGTTCAAAGTGGTAGAAAAATACTTCTTAAATTAAATTGATTAACAACTTATTAAAAACTTTCAAGGAATATGTTTTTGTTTAACATTAAATAATAACTAATCTGAGGAATTACAGGAAATTTATTTAAGGTGTCACTTAAATATCTATAAAATGGTAAGTTGTCAAACAAATATCTCATCAATTGAACGACGGCTGTAAGTTCAGCATAGTGAAAATATCAAATTATTAAGGTCTACTTTAAATACAACGAACGAAAATTATATTTAAACCGGACTTTTTCACAAGCCAGCTTTCGGAAAGGTTATCTGTTAAAATACTGCAATTGTTTGCTAATTTAAAATTCTATATGTTATCAAAAGTGTCTATAATATATTTAAAAATTCAATCATTAAATTTCTGGAAGATAACGCCATTAACTTTATTAAACTGAGTAGCGCTCTAGTTTCGTCACACATTACATGACAAAAGTTTGCAGAGAGTTCCACTTGTCATGTTAACCCTCCACGTGCGTCATCATTAAGGTACCAAAATTACCTCGAAAATATCTCTTCTGAAGGTAAATATGTATACTTTCTGTACGAAACATTGAGTTAACATTGATATTTCTTCTTATAAACTTCAACTATGCCGCTTCACTATTTGTTTCCATCCATCCATACTCTCTTATTCTATACACAATTTTTACTGTTTTAAACAAACAGTAGAACACATATATAAAGTATTTGATAATCATTGTAATTAAATTAATTGAGAATGAGAGAATAATATAATTGAACACTTAGGAAAAGAAATCTGTTCAAATGATCTCAATGCGAAGTGATCGACAAGTAGTGAATACTGTATAAAGTGTATAGGTTTCACTGGGCTTGTTTACTAAAACAATTTTCCTGATTAGACTACGTTAAGAACAACAGCATATGGTTTGTTCGTGTTTATCATAGCGTCTCGCGCGTCGAGATTCCCTTGCTGCAGCGATGTTTGCAGACAATTAGGAGAAGCAAGCTCGTCCTCTGAACGTATGTTGACGCAGTGGGCTCCAAGAGGGCTGTTTACTTTCACTGCATTGTGCCTCAAGCTTTGCATGTGCCCATTATGTTCTACGAGGGCATGGCAATTTATTATGCTGGTATTCAATTTCCGCAGGATATTTAGCAAACGGTAAATGAATATTGATTATTATTTTATTTATCAGCAACTATAACTATTAAGTCTAAGAATGTTTATATTTTTTATTGGGAAAAATGGAACACACATACACAATATTTTCACGTGTCTCACGGGAAATAATAATGATTACACCTACTTGAACGAAGTGTATCGAATGTTTTCGTCGACTGTTGGAAATTATTAAATAGAATTAAGAAAACAATATAAATTAAATTACTTAAAGTCGAAGGTGTTGAAAAGTAGCACGTACAAGGAAGCGATCGCATAAGAGAAGGCGTTAGACAATGGGGCACGTTAACTCAGTATGAAACAACGTGGAAATCTGACAATACTGTGACGCGTAAAAATTTTCGTTGTATATTTTATATTGCTTATCTCATTCTGTATGAGGATTACCAAGTGAACCGATCCTGGGATATTCGCGTGGCAGCTTGCTGTGGTTAAACCAGGAAAGGCAAAACAAACCGATAAATCTCGGCGTTTGTTGGACGGCTGCTTTGTCCACGCCAACTTTTGAGACTTGGTGAAAACCCAGGGCAGCCAAAGTCAACAATGCTATTGACCCAGGATAGCGGATAGGGTTAGATTCGCCTAAAATTTAAATTTGTAAGGGGTGAGATAGAGACTCCAACACCATTGGTCAGAAACCACGACAAGAAACGTGGATGGAGCAATAAGTTTTTAAGAGAGGTGAGTTCTAGATAGAAAGGATCTTTAAAAGAACAGTCGGAAAGTAGAATAAGAAAAGGACAGTCTGAGGAGGGAGCAAGATGATAGAGGTAGTGAGAGAGGAGCTAGAGAAACAAAAAGTCTGACTGGCTGGCTTCACGGAGTCAGAGACGAGAGGCGATCAGGCTCCAAGTGTCACGAGGAAACGAAAGTTAAAGCATGTGTCCTGAACCACAACAGAGGTCTGCCTGCTTCTCATGCCGACCCGGAAGCTATCTTTGCGTTGGATACAAGATTTCTGGTTCATCAGGAAACTAGGGAAGGATGAAAGCAAAGTAAGAAACAAAAGGCAATAATCTATCGCTCTGCTTTGCGTATAAATACGTCATACAGCTCTGAGTAAAGTACATTAAATTTACTGTCTCTTGTTATGTTACATTTTTTTAGCGCTCAGCTCTCAAAATGGAGACGAAACGTCGTCTTTGAATAAATGGTGATAAATTTATATGCTGACTTTTTGGACTTTTTGTATTGTAAATTTTAAATTCAGTAAACTATGTTGAAAATCTAAACTTTGACTCTTAAAACAATTTTATTTTCAACAAATGTAAAAGATTCAACATTTGATAAATATTTTTTAAAGATTTAAAAACTCGCATTAAGGAACATAAAAATAACATCAAATTAGACATTTGAAAGTACACAGTTGTGTCCAAACACATACAAATTAATAATCATAATTTCGACTGGCAAAGTGTGGAAATTTTAGACCTAGAAAATAATTACTTCTGCAGAATTATGAGTGAAATGTTACGGTGCAACCCTTGTGCAATAAAGGTTAAAAATGACACGAATAATTTGAACAAAATTGACGTTGCTCTTATTTTGTAGTAGTTTAACATTCTCCATTGCTAAAATGTTTACTGCCGAAAGCACTCATTGTTACTACATTATTTCGACCGCAACCGTCGTTGAAGATGGTCCATGCGCGACACTAAATTCTTTACATGTAATACTTCACATGTAAATTCAATAATATTTTCGGCTGAGGGAGTCAAGGAATAAAAATGATGTATTGCTATATTTGTAAGTTTTGAACCAATTTTTATATATAAATTAAAAAATTGTAACATAGAACACATATTCAATTTATTGTAATATTATGTTTGTAGCCTGAGGAAGTCTCAAAATGGAGTCGAATCGTCGCTTTTGAATAAATAGTGATAAATTTATATGCTGACTTTTCGCTGTATTTTTATTTATTGAAAATTTGAGATTCATTGGCACCTACCCATTTAAATACATACGCTAAATTCTTTGATATATTTATAAACTTAAAATTATAACCACTTCACAATACGTACCATACGATTCGCAGATTACATATTGTTACTCTATAGTGGTGTGAAAAAATCAGAAAAATAAATGAATGAACTATACATCGTAATAGCTTCTGTTTACTAGGAAAATAAATAGTGATGTTCAGAGAATATATTCAGGAATCAACAATATCGGTGGAATGAATTAAATGATGTATTTCAAGTATACTATGAAAAGTTCTCAGTTTTGTCCTCAAATGTCAGTAATTCCCCAACGATGTTTTCTAAACGTTTCACACAACAGGCGTTATAGATCGTGTGAATTTCAAGTAATTCAGCATAAATTGTTATTTGAATCATTTCGGTGGTGGTGCTTTCTATTTAGTTAACGTCGCATCAACCCACAGGTTATTAGGGACTCTCTCTTTACAAAAATTGTTACATAAGTTACAACATGCTGTACACTATTGATAAATCAGATACTATTGAATAAGTTTTGTTTTGATGAGATAGGCTGTAGATTGCATCAGGTGAAGTACAGAAGTCCTCATTTTTGAACATGGATGTTTTTGGTGTTGCTAGTAATGAAAATAATATAAAAAGTAATTTTCTACGGGTCATTGCACTGGCACGCAAATCATATTTAACTTCATTTTTTACGCTCCGCAGTAGTAAAATTATTAAAAAGTTAATATTTTATTTCCTTGGCAACGTTTTTCGAATAATCAAAAAGCGATTGTGGTTTTAGACAGTTACTTGCCAGAGCTTAATATGTTACAGAAACGAGGTAATGAAACTGAAGTTCCTTGATGAAGTATATTAGCAGTAAATGAGATTTTGTTGAAAATAAAGCTGTGCTCAATGCATAAATTTTTATTTTCGTTATTGGGCCGATTTGCACTATTATGAGTCAGCTATATTGTAATTTTTTTCACCTGTAAAGAATCTACGGGCTTCATTTTTTTATCATATTTAGAGAAAATGCATTATAAATTATGTTAAGAAAAATTGACATGTTGTAAATTAAGTCATTGAAATCTTTTTGTTACATTGATAGGAATGTAAATACGAATGCAAAAATATTTTAATATCTTGTAAAAAATAATCATATATTTGTATATTTATCTATTATTGATGTTCCTAACAGATGAGTATGGCTAAATGCCGAAAGCTCCTGACTTTTATATCTAGAGAATAAAGATATTACTTGAGAACTTGAATTGTGGTTTTATTAATTACCTAAGGTTTCATTAAATTAGAGTCTCTTAAAATTTAATTTCATATTTTAGGATGACGTAATTTCATAAAATTGAACGAGAATTTTCGGAGTTTGTGGAGCAGTTGTGGATATTCCAGGATTTAAAAGGCACCAGCCTGTCGGGAAGATCCGTAAATATGTTTAATATTGTACTTTTCTGTGATTAATTATATTTAAATCAGATAAATATACATCGAAACAAATAGTTACTCAAGATTAAATTTCATTAAAATTGTAATAATATAATGGCAACAATTTCAATGGGATGACAGAACATTACATAAACATCTGATATTACCTGATCTCTGGGGAAAAAGTGCACACGCAACAATGGTATTAGTGTGTCGCGTGCTAACGTGAGGAGTTTTTTTACTTTTACTATTCCCACGGTAAGCACAAATCTATTAACACGAATAGTGGAGCCAAATTTGCTAATATTATTACATTGTTCAGACATACTAATTAAGTCAACCAGGATGAAGAAACAAACAAAATTTAAAATTTCCGCCATAAAAATATTTAATTATTAAGCATTGTTTGTAACTTAATAACTGGTTTAATTTTGATGGTACTGCTTTAAATAACGAAGTAAATTATAGATGAAGGTTAATCTCTGAAATGCTTTATATCAAATATAAAATATTTTCTTTCACAATTGATTTCTTTGTGTGATGCTTTATTAAATAACCATTGTTAATATAATATATTACCCTCTTTCTCTCTCTCTCTTATACAGCCAAGATTACGTAATAATATAGTAAGTGGTATGAATGGTATAGGAACGCCTAATAGGACTTATAGCTTGCAGTTAAATGGATTTATAAATAATTACATTAATATCTTCTGAACTCTGCAAGATATCGAAATGAAACATACACGAAAATTTCAGTTAAAGTTTATGTTTCAATGTCTGAAGTTTTCTTTGAAAGCCTTTCGAAGCATAATCAGATCAAGTGTGAAGGCAACCCGCACTCACAATCGGTGACCTGAATGCACGTATGCCAAGATATATTTATATATTATATAAAGTATTATATTAATATCTTCTCCAATATATGGAAACTATTAATACACGAATCTCTTGTTTTAAGCTCTCAAATTTTCATTGAAACCGAATGAGCCGTTTCGGAGCCTATTCGAGACAAACATACAGACAGACAGAGGCAGACTGACAGACAGATTGGTATATTCTATGAGTAAACACTAGGGGAAAGTTGATCACAGAACACCGTAGTATCTATTTGATTTGATGTAATAAAAATAAAATTATACAATCCATTATTATTTTTATATTTTCCGTGGTCTATACTTTTTTTGACAACATTATCATTAAAACGGACATTGCAACAGAGACCTGATGAAGTAGAGTCAGTTTAAACAATATCGTCTTATGTCTGTTTTATGAGGTGGTTGTCTTCAGATGTCAGAATTGCTTTTACTGTAATTACGCTGACAAAAGGCATTCGTTATACAGGCGCTTCATTTATCAATCCAGGAATGGGAGGACGAAAGAATTTTTCCTAATTGATTTTAATTAGATATTAACTCCTTTATTTAGCACGGTAATAAAACCATTCGGTTATCTCATCTTTCTGAGTGCTGAAAAATTCTCAAACTGAGCCACTACACTTTGGTCTTAAATGAAATTATAATAATAAGTTTAACTTAATAAATATCATATGTCTAGAGGAGTTTAAAAAATTTCAGAGAGAACCAACTTGTCTCTGCCACGTAAATTGATATAACTCACTTTTAATATTTCGATAATAGGATTATTTAAATTTACTTAGCTAGTAAATTGCAATATCATAACTTTAGGTAATTGATTGAGGTTGTCTGATTATGAAATGAAATACATTTCTTAACGTAGAATAAAAGTTTTGTACTACAACTTTAAAACCAATGTTTACTGCTTAAGGTTATAGTATAAGAGTTTTGAGGTCTCAGCTTAATTCTTAACGACGTTGAATCTTGTAATTTCTGGTTGGTGTCGGCTTCTCCTTTTATCTTGAAAGTAAAGCTAAGAATATCAGAATTTGCCAAATCAATTCAGCTCCGACAATTATAATATATTATTATAATCTTTCTTGTTGAAAAACTATTCTAGGTTATGCATAACGTTCAACATTTTTTTGATCGAAATAACAGTTATGTTTCTGATTCATTAGGCACTGACCTTAAAAACATTCGTCAAGATCACTTTCCCTTGAAAAAAAACTTCACGTCACTTTTGCCTCAAGGAAAATTAATTTAGTGGCATAAGTGAGGAAAATTAACACTTCTACTACAGAATTGAATTTTTTTCATAGCTAATTGAAAAATATAGTTTACATCAATGTGTTAAACTCAATAAGAAAATTAAAATCATTTTGTAGGAATTTAAGACAGTATAAATTTTTCAATGCTGAAAAGGGCGGTGTTAGGGGACGGGCGTCAGGGCAGAATGGGACACTTGTTGCTTAACAATTTTTTTTTAATTATAGAAAACAATTCCTGCATAAATGTACAAAACATTAGTTTATTGTATTTAATATTTAATCTAATATCAATATAAATTAATGCAACGTATTTATATTTTTGATGAATTTTAATAAAGAAAGAAATTTCGAGTTCTGTCCCATTCTCCGGGGACGAAAACAGGATAGGATGTTTTGTATATACAATTAGTGTTACAAAATTTAATTAAATTCAAGAAAATTTATAACAACTCACGATGGAAGGCATATAAGGCCAGCAAGACCCATTATGAAACAAACGACTTACACACATTAAAACTTAACCAACAAGTCAAGAGACTAGAACAAATCAACGTATCGAGAATAAGATTGGACATAAAAAATTACAATAGCAAAAGACCCCCAACAGATTTATGATCAGCGCAATATCCAAATTTCAGTTGAACGCCTGTTAAAGAACTGTCCAAAATTTGATGATGAGAGAAAAAAACTCTAAAACAAAATGACATTAGCGATTTTGTGCAAGGGACAAACACACAAGAAAAAAGTTCTTAAGAAACCTGAATAAAGTTAAAAATTGTATATTATTAAGAATATTTCAATTGTAACAATGAAAACATAACTTTAAAGTTAAATAGTATAAAAATTGTGAATTTAAAGGTAATATGTATTAGTAATTACAATTTTAATATTGTATAAATCGGTAATGAATAAAATGTTGACACGACTAATAATAAAAATTCATAACACCTTTTTTATCTTTTGTACGGTTGATCCACTTTATCAATTTTTCCGTTCGCAAAGAGTTTTCTTTGCAACTGCACAGAATTTGCTAACATTTTCCTCTTTTTTCCGTTCATTTTCTTTATTAATCTATCCTTTTTTGGTTCAGCATACTATAACACGTTCTGATAAGTAGTCTGCCAGGTTTTTCCTTTTTTTAGGAACAAATTACATATTGCCTTATACAGTAGTACAAGTAGATTTAAACCTTACAAGTAACTTACATGCAGCTGAAGACGCCTATTTTACAAATATGTACAATTAAAGAGTTAAAAGGGAGGTGTTTTGTAGGTTACCTTCTGTCTAAATGCTGCAAAAATAATAGTTACAGATATAAGATGCCTAAACAAGAATTCATTCACAAGGCGCAGTCAAACGTTGGTCAAGTCGGCTGTCAGGACTTTTCCCCGCGTCCGTTCCATTTTTCCAACCTTATTTACTAACCTGCAGCACTATCCAGTAAAAAGAAAAATAGAGTATCCCGTTCTTCACCGTTATCCTGTTCCGCACCGACTGCTCCTAAATTCAGAATAGCACCAAATGCATATAATTAAAGTAATGTTTAATAAAGTACGACGACTTATCGTCTCGTAAAACTTGTCTTAATAATTAAGCATATAATAAACATTTTAATATTGTTCATTACTGCGACCAGTTTAAGAAAACAAATATTATAATTAATGCTTTGAGAAAAAATAATTTCTGAAGTTACTGAAACGTACTATACGAATATTTTAAAGGGGTAGGGTGAAATATTATTTCGAGGGCCGGTTCAAAAGCGGCTCCGTTAAAATTTTAGTTTTATTTTCTTCCCTGAGCCGTGCACGGATCAACGAATTGAAACTTAAAGAAACTTGCTTGTAATATATTTTCGATTTTAAGTACAACATATTGCCTCCATATTGTTCTCCAGAAGGAAGTTAGTGAAATTGAAACATCGTTCACAGTTGGCTAATCAACGTCTCTTAGACACTTTTATCTAACTTTATGCCAAATTTTTAAAATTTTGACCAAAGAATGTCGTTAGATGTTGTACATTTTATTAATAAATCTATTTTATTATACTTTAATTCTCAACTAAAATTTGGAAACATTTACTTTCTGTTTCATAATTATATTTTTGTGTGCTCTTACTTATGAATGTATTAAAAATATGTTTTGAATTTGGTTACATACGTGTGGTTCTTTAAAAAAATATAAAAACCTGGATTATGTCTATCTTTGGCTACATGCGTGACAAAACTCTGCTTACTCATACATTGTAAATTTTTACTAATTATAAGGACATCATTGAGATTTTGGTATATAAAATTATAATTTATTCTATAATATTGTACTCAATTTTCACCATGCTACATGACTTTTTACTTCGGTATATTTTTATTGCAAATACGAACACATGTGGACAAATAATAGACCTAACAAGAATCTAAATTTTTTAAAATTATAACGTTTCTTCCACTAATTTGTGGACCTGTTTAAGTACGAAACAAAATTTCTCCAAGAAGTAACAAAATGGGTTAATACTTTATTTTCTGATGCCTATATTCTTATCTGCAACAACATCACCTCTCTCCTCTTCAAAGCATTCATATTTTTACACGGAGATTTCCCAAGAGGGACGTTTATATGCTGCTGAATAGAAAGCCTTCAGTTCCCGGAAGTTGATGCAGAACAGGCTTTTGTCATGTGAATGACAGCTTTAGGCTTTTACGTCTTTGCTGTGGATTGCGATACGATATTTAAATTTCAGTGTCATATACGTGCAGCTCTCTTTGGAGATAGCCGACCCTTCTTTTTGCGTATAGTTCTCTTCGAGTCAGTAGGTCTTTTTGAAAAGTACCATTATTTTTGAGAATGTTGAATTGATCGTAACATGTACCATACATAAACGAAGCTTATTTACTGTTCATATTTTTTTGGTATCTTCATAATGTTTCGTTCAGTTCACGTGACGATTATATTTTCAAACATTCACTATAAAAGATATTTGCAGCTTCAACTTTGGTCTAAAATTAGCTAATTTTGATTTCATACTTTCAGAATTTCTAAATATCAAATTCATAAGAAAATCCTTCATTATATAACTTAAACATACTCATAATTGTTAATTTGCTTAACTTTTATTTACTCTTCCAAATAAACACCAGATACTTAAAATATTCTAAATATTATAAACTAATTGATCAACGTTTTTAATTTCTTTCTAATGTTAAAGAATTTTAATAAATACTCTTCCTGCTGCCGAAAATATTAAAACATTGGTTTCGCATTACAAATTAAAACAAGTGAGTATAAACAAAATCGTTTGTGAAACTTTTTTTAAATGAACTCGTTTTAACTAATCAGAAAAGCTATTGAGTAAATATACGATGTTGAAATAAGAGATTTGCCATTAACACGACTAATTATAATCCTTTTTTATGAAATTATTTTATTAAGTAGACAATTGGGGTAATATGTACTTTTAAATGCTTTACAAAAATTTAGATTGGGATTTTAGTGCAGATTAAAATCAATTAATCTGATGAAAAATATTATTGGTAGAACAAAATAACATTAATTAAGCATTCTAACACCATTATTATTTAAATATTATTTTCAATAATAATAAAACCTTTTACACAGCCTCCAAAGCTATTTATTCCTTTAATTTGAAACTTTGGACGTACACAAAATTGATCTCTTCTTATTTACAGGAAATATAGTCTCCACTGATTTATTTATTGCTATACATTAAAATGTTAGTATGTTAAAATTACTTTGTGATAAGACATGGAATTTGAAATCAGGAATGAAGGATTTGTATTTCTCAAAGAAGTTGTTTTATTTATGGGTTTAACCAGTCCATAACCAACACGCAAAGAACGTCTAAAATTTTACAAAAGTAGACTATCGCAAATCAACGTGGAAAAGACGTCTATAGCTAACAATAAATATTTTCAATGGTAAATTCAGATATAAGTGATGCTGATATAATGTTTCACTGTTATCTTCTGAAATTATTTATATAGGCACAGAAAATATATAATATTCACTTGCGTCTTGCATAAGAAATTAAGATCATGATATTGCATTAAATACTTAATTTAATATTGGGAAATATTTCAATTCTACAAAGTTATTTTGTTGTACTACGCATTTTTAAAATTGTGTAATTGGTTTAGAAAAACCGGTGGAAATTTTATTCAGATGCAACACGAGGTACTATGTCTTCAAGCCAATTACCCCAATTTACGTACGGCTCTTTGAGCTTGTAATGAGTGTATGTGGCAATTGCCATTTTATTTGATCAGTGGCGATTCCCCACTGGAGACACGCAGTCGGCATGAAAACGCTAGCGGACTCCAAGCTGGCGCCAATAAGCAACCAGGGCGTGTTAAATCTACATATTTGCGGATTAAGAAACATTTACTTGAACTCAGGTCATTCACACCGGGAATTTAGAAGGACGCATCTCCGTCCACAAAGTACGTAGAAAACCTTTGGGGGTCGTGTGTTCCGCCATCCACCGCATGGAGGGGGCATGAGAGAGAGAGAGAGAGAGAGAGAGAGAGAGAGAGAGAGAGAGAGAGAGAGAGAGAGAGAGAAACGATATGGTGAGGTGCAAGTGAGAAATTATCAGTTGGGAAGAAAGAGAGTTGATAAATAATCTTTGGAGGAGGAGGAATAGTGGGGAAATAATCAGTTGCTGGCGTCGAGGAAGAAAACCACGGGGTGCGACCAGCCGTGATTCCTAGAACCCAGTCCCAGGTAACAGCGCTAAAGTCAACCGAGAAAGCAGCAGCCCCAAAACACGGGAACCCAGAAACTTGACGCGTGAGTGTAAATTAATAGCCAGTGCGTATTTCTGATTTCCTGCTGCACGAAATGCCCACAATAGATAGAATCTCACAAAAAGTCATTTGAGCTACCTGTGGTAATTTGAATGGACCCAAAATTTTGTAATTTTTGTGATTACACTTAGTAAATTTTAATTTATTTTACTTATAACTTAATAAATTTCTTATGGTTTACATTAAAATTCAATCTCCCCAGAAAAAAATTTATAAATTTAGTTTCCCAAAACGTGGGGCGTCGTTTATGTAAAACTTTAATTTTGTGCAGAATAGGAAAACATTATTTTCAATTTAGTTGTTTTTAGTCTGTCACTAGTTAGTTTAATTATGTTGTGTTTTTGTTGTGCTTGCGATCTATTTGTGTTCTATTTTGTTTCCCGGAGATATATGTAGCCATGTCCACCAATTTATAATAAACTTCCTTTTTAATAACTTTTTTGTTTTGGTAGATATTTTTAATACTGGGGGAATGATTTTATGTTGTTAAGAAGCAGGAAGTCAATGGAATCGGCAAAAGAATCAACCGACATTATAAGACGCCACAGAGTGAAAAATTTTGATCGGTTCCCAAAAAATTATAATGGGGACCAATGACGAGGCAGCATTGTTTCGAGACGCCGAAGACGAATGATCCCTGAACTTTATTTGATACATTATATTTTGTAATATTTAACTGCATTAACAATTGTAAGCGATGTTATTCACATACCTCTCGCCGAAAAGCTACAGATATTTTTCGCGACTAATCAATCATATAGGAAATTTTGCCATATAATCTTATAACTCTGAAATTATTATAATTCTGTAACGGCACAATAATAATTCAGATTGAAGTTTGTTAGGATTCATATTGCTAAATATTGAAACATTTGGAGACTTTTGTGCGTACGATCATCCTGAAATTTATTCATCTTTTAAAATTAATTATTTCTACAAGTAATGTAATTTACAGCCTCGAGTAGGCGTAAAGGCTGCGGGCTTAGAATCCTAGAATGACTCCGGAAAAAGCCTTGGATATTCAGGGAGGCCAGTCAGCAAAGGACGATGACTAGCGGAGATATCTAATGAAGATATTCCAAGGGAAGCACAGAGTCAGCGATTTTGTAAGATTAGAAACAGTGCCGTACACACGCGTCACGTGAAGTAGCTTTCTAGCCCTTAGTTAAGTAATATAGATATGAGCCAGGAAGCGTAAATGGAAGAGAAAGAATGTTTTCTACACGAGTTATGTTGTTATTAATACAGTAGTGATGTTTCATTCTATGTGTAAACCCCGATTCCGTCTAATTTATGGAACCTATGACATGAGTGCCGACCTCCTGTGGTGTAGTGGCTAGCGTTGCTGCCTCACAACCCAGAGGTCCCGGGTTCAAATCCTGGCATGGGCTTGGATGTTTGTGTCGTCATGGCCGAGGACACCGGGAGACTGTTGGAGGATCGATACGCTGACCACGTGTCACTCCAAATTCGGAATGTGTCGTGCAAGATGACAGTCCGCAGTCGACTCGGCAGGCCCAGGCCCTGTAGAGACATGGACAAAGAAAGAAAAAAAAATGACATGGGTAATGATCGACAAGATGACCGGTCATACAACTCATGGGGACAAAAATTCAGGTCCTAAAAATGTCCGACCAGCCCTTCCATGTTTTCTGGTGGTGTAGGTCAACGAGATTGTGACGGCGGCTATCCCACGCAGGTTAGTTTTTATCGGATAAGTTGAAAACCAATTTGACAAGATTTAATATTTGTGACAGTACGCAGCATGAACTCCCCTTATCTTTCATTCAACTTAATAAAACTTAAAGCTTTCACGCTTCCCTAAAACTTATCATAGAATATAATACTACTTGTAACTACTTTTATTTTATTTCTTATATAAAATACTCTTTGTATAATCTATCCATCTTATAGGTTTTAAAGTTGGTCACTTCAATTTCAACTGATACTTGTTAGAATAAAGATAATACAAATTAAAATCAATGAAGTGATTATTATTGTGGACATATTTATTATAACCGGTACCTTCTTTTCTAATTAATAATACGTATCATCTAATGAAATTCCAAATATTGTATATTGCAATAATTTAACTTAAAAATTAATTATATTTCCTCACAAATGTCATATTGTAGCCACACTCCACTCATTCTAACAATATCCATTCACCTTAACAATATTTAAAAAGAATTTATTTAATAGTAGCAGCCGTATTCAAATATATACAATAAAATAATAAAAGAAAACAATTGTTGGCAGAGAGCTAAGTCCCTGGGAAATAAGCTTAGTCTTATTCGTCACTTCGGGTAAATTTTAATTTTTTTGGGGAGGGGGCGGGGGGTTTACAGGCTACTTGAGGGTGATCCTGAAACAGGCAACTCCCCTTTAATTCCATAGGAAGGGAATTGAAAATTGGGGATGCGGAACGTAGAGCAAGGTAGCCAAGGGTTAACTAGGGCCCCTGGGATATAGTTTATGGATCCTACCTGGTGTTTCACCTAAAGAGATGCAGAGAAAACCCTAGAAAACCTGCATCAGGTAGGTTGGGCATTGGGTACTATTCTCACGCCCTTCCGAATGACGGGAAACGAGTTTGCTGTGGGGTCGCAGCATTCCCTTCTCCACATCTATACTAGTTTTATGAGGCAGTTGGCCGACTGATCCAATGGGATCAGCGCACAACTCTTGCCATATGCACAAGATCTTCGACCACAGTACATATACCTCCCAAAATAGTTGAAGGTGTCTCGGCATGTGAGAATTTAGATAAAAAAAACAGAGAGTGCGAAGCATTCCCGTCATAATCAGGTGAGCCCGCAGGCTCGGGTGAAGGTGTCTTTTTTTGGAGAGGGGGGGGGGGTTAACAGGCTACATGAGGGAGATCCTGAAACAGACAACTCCCCTTTAATAGCATAGGAAGGGAATTGAAAAGGGGGATGCGTGAGGGTTGCTAATTTTTATTGACACAGAAACGTATGTTTCAACTACGAGTGATAAGGGTTTCCCTGAAGAGATCATAAATGGACGATTCCGTCCTTTTTATATATATGCAATGAATTCAACTATTTTCGTGTATAGTGAAAAATAAAAATAAATATTTCGGCATGAACGAATTCGCGGGGATTAGCTTTTTTATAATTCTTATAAACTGCAATTACAAATGATCTTTTATAATTTCAATAATTTATTTCGTTACTAAAATGTATAGTTTTATCTCTGTTTCAGTAAAAAACTTATTTCTTCAGATCTTAGAGTAAATGTATTTAGTGATATCAATTACTGCATTATATTTCTGTAGCTGCGGAACATTTGCAAAGCTTTCTCGCCTTTCGTGACAAGGCTCAAAAGATTTAGTTACGTCTTTGTGTTGCGCATTACAGCTACCAATCTCGTGTCTGAGTACTATTGATAATCGGATTACCTCTTGTGTACCTGTCGCAAAAATTTCCAGGATGTAATTTCATTATGGTCTGTGATATTTACACATGTGCTATAATAGGATTTCTCATATTACAGGCCTTTTCGCGAAATCGGTTAATATAAATCTTTCCCGACAGAAAAAGATCATTAAATGAGACTTTTCCGACGTGTTAATTAGTATTCAGTATTGAGAATATTTTACCTCCTACATTTTTCTATTACGTAATTGAAGATTATTTCAAAATGGTAACGTGATTGAAATCTACTTCTGCTATATAATTACTTATAAAAGATTAATACTGATTATCTTTCATTGTGAGACATTGTTACATAATTAAATCAATAAGTATCATTTGTAATCATATTTGACAAATATGAAATAAGTTAAAATCAGTCTCTGCCTAGTTGAAACAATAAATATAATTTGGAATAAATTTATCCTATATTAATAAATAAAACGAAAGATGAATGAACCATTTCTAAATTCTTTTAAATTTACATGGCACAAAACGTATCGTTCCTTAGGCTAGAGGACCCTTTAAGTTGTTTATAGAAATAAATAATTACTTTCAAAAAGTCAATAGTTGACTTCCAAACTAAATAAATAAATTTAGTATAACACGGATACCAACTGAATTACGAAAATGTTTTATGAATTTAAATAAATTATAAATTAGACTCCTTCCTCACCTTACAGGACCAAAATAAGAAAAAACAAAGTCATTAAAATATTTTTCAAAGCCTATGTTGTTGTAACTGATTTTTCTAAGTAAACTTTCTAAGTTCAAGTTATACATATTTAAAATCATAATAATACTTAATTCATTTATGAAACATAAGTGTGGTTTTACATATTTGAATTTATATTGAATCTAATATTCAGTATTTAACTCATTATAATTATATTCTAAATTAAAATTTTAAATATATCTTTAACATTCTGAAACCAGAATTAAAGAAAATTTTACAAATGTAGAACGATTTGTTTTATCAAACACATTGACACGTGAATAATCACAGGATTTATTGAAGTAATATAAATTTTAGATACAACACGTAATTAATAACCACGTTTAATGAGCAAATGCTGCATATATTAGATCAAATTTGAATTTAATAAACGAAAAACATACAGAATTTGAATTACATTCATTATAATTTCAAATAAATAGGCTTAGTACTATAATACATCCTGTTTTAAAAAGGCCAATTGAACCACTGTAAGCTTAGTGATCATTTGGAATTGAATGTTTTTATCTCATTTAGGATCAATGAATTTCGAAAGTAGCATAATTATTTATTATAAGTATTATTAAGTATTCATTGTATTTTTTTTATTTCTTTAAAGTTTTATTTTGTCTTTTTATTGATATTTAATTCTTTGTTTTCACATGAAACTGAAGAAGTATCTGAACATAGTATTGAAAGGTTTTGAGTAATTTACATTTTTATATGTTCATAGTTTTGGTCATTATACTATAATTTTATTTATAGTTAAACCGAGTTAAAAATTATACGTTCGTTAGAAATCATTTTTCAGTAGATACGGGCAAAATTGTAAATAACAGAAAGTCCACAATAGTTGTGTACATAGAGCATACCAACGACACAATATTACGTGCTTGCAAACCCCATAATTATATGCGTCCAACTCGTATACATACCATCGTGTCAGTAGACGAGCCGAATACAAATGTTTATGCCTCAGTAACTTAAAGCTTCTCATAATGTGACGTTGATATAATGAATCTTTTATGTATCTAAAAACTCAGGACTCAATCATTATTCTATAGTATTACAAGTAAAAATGCTTCTCACGGAAAAATAATGAGTTAAGTTTCGATCTTTTTTTTATTCACTTACGATACCAGGAAGCAATGCTGAATATTTTGAAAATTTTTTGTCTATAACAATTTTCTCAGTTTGTATATTGCTTTATATTTGATAAAATCTCGTTTAAACACAAAGTTACGCGTTTTTAATATGAATTAGAGTAAAAAATCTTTAGTGTTATATCTATACAGCCGATATTATTAATAATTAACATACAACTGTCGACATTCTGAAAAGTTAGAAATTTCAATCAAAAAGAAAGTACACATACCAAATATCTATATTGTGTAGTGAAGTTATAATCAGTCAAAGCTAATTATTTTCAGAAATAAAATATCTCAATTTTTGCTAGTAAAATATTTAATAAATTAAAACAAACAAGTATATTTTACATGAATACAATTTAACTTACAGCTTATTTGTTCTGCGCTGTTTTGTATTAAAGCCAATGTAAGAATTAAAATGATTCTACTAAATTTTTTTTCAATAAGTAAGTTAAAGAATCGTAATTTTTCAGAGTTTCATGCAGCAGGATTCACTGAAAACTAAGAAAATAAAGTTTAATTAAATTTAGCCACAATAAAAAGGTTACATTTGCCGATACAATAACTTCAATCCAATTAATGTCAGTTTTGAAATTTACGCTATAAAACACGAAGTAAGGCACTGCTTTAAATTATTTCCATGAAATCACCCCTGAAGCATTCCAAATACACAGTCCCAAATAAACAAATAGGTCAATACCTGGGAATAAATTTTCGGGACTCATCTATAGAATACTATCAAAACATCATAAAAAGTTAAATGAGCTTGATAATTTAAAAAAGATGCTTTTCAAATTTAATGCTAATATTTATAATTATACATTAATACAACTTAGGAACACAATCAGGAATTTGTTAATGAATCAGTATAGATACGAAAAAAGGTTAGACTAGTCTGCGACTGAAGAAGATAGTAAACAACGAACAACGGGTTTTTATTCATTTTACAATATATTATAAAAACTGTGCCCGTGAAAATGACTATCATACATTGATTTACTTTCCAAAATTTTTCCCTCCAACGTCAGAGTTTAATGCAATTGAAGATTATCAATATTATTGTGTAATTTAATTACAATATGATTGGTAACCTTCAGAATGTTTTATTTGATATCGTAGTGCAGAGTAAGGCTCCCCATCTAATTTATCATCAATATTTTTACAATTAGAGGAAAATATATTCAGAATAATTGAGATATATACTGTGGGGCAATAAAATTTCCAGTCTCTGCCTGTCACCATGCTTCTTGAGAATTAAAGATTGTCAACCACCCGAGGACAACGCCATGAGGAAACATTCTCCAGGAACATCCCTTTTATCGAAATTTCGGAACCTGTGATTATAGAACATTCAATACGTAGACACGTCACGTATAGTGGTGTTTTACCCCTTAGTGGGGGTGACAGAGATGAGCTGAGACGTCGCAATGAAACGAAACGAACTCTTCATGACTCGACTATAAGGCGAAGAAGGTGAGAAAGGAAAATTTACTACAAGACATAGAAAAAGAAATACGTCTCATGTAGGTGATGGAAGAATATATTAACATACCATCGATAAATTCATTGTCTCAGATTCGCTGAGAGAAAAGAAGCAGACGCTTTCAGCAAATCATTGAAAGCAAAACACAAGCCCGCCAGAAACTTTCCCATCTTAGCCAAAATTCTCGTCCTCATGGACAGCGACAACTGCTTTTCATCTAAGCCTGAAACTGCAACTCCGCTGTATACCTCCTGCAGAGATATCACCCGCCCTTGAAGGATTAAGAGATTTGCCACGACCTGTACCTCTTGTATGCTGAGCGAGACGCACCGAATATTCAGAAGTCACACCGTACCTGTTACGTATCCCTAAAATTCACAGTCTACTTTTCTGTCTAATGATTTAATTTTGTGTATAATTACGTGTCATTTTGAGACAGCGTTTGTTTGTAATAGTTAGTAATTAGTTCCCGCGAAATATATGCCTCTGTTGGGTAAAATATCCTTGCGTGAGGAAACTTCTCTGATACGTAACGCGATAAATATTGCGCACATTTCTTTATCCTGTGAATAGATGTTAATACTGAATTATTGCATTGTAAACGAAATATTATTTTACTGTCAAGAAGTACAAGTGAGTTTGACAAACATTTTAAAAATGTGTTGGTAATCAAGTAAGTTAGTTTAACAAAACAATTTTCTTTGCTTCTACAGATAAGGAACGAATCTATTAGAATTTAGTAGTCTCGCCGTGGAGTTGGTGATAGAAACTGCCCAGAAGAACAGCATTCTATCAATTCATAGATCAAAGACTCGAAAGAAATAATACGAATATGCACTGTCCGAAATGTAATGAGCAAAACTGTAAAGTAAGAAAACAATCCTTTAAAAGGAATATAAAAAATGTAAAATCGATTAATACTCATCAATTGTGTTGCCATAGGTTCTTAAAAAGATGTATTTCGTACTGAAATAAGGTTAATTATTTAATATTATTTAATGTATTTTTTGATTCTAAAAGAAACGCGCTCTTTAATTTAATTCCTTCTGATTTACTTATTATCAAATACGTATCAGGAATAATTACAGACATAGAAATCATGTATATTAATAATTTTTAGTTAATAATATATATTCCATCTTACATATAATCCTGTATTCCAGTCGCGTTGCTGGTTATTAGTTTGTCATTGAGTGACGTAGCCGCAGTTGCAACACCTACATTCCTTGGTTATTATTCTAGCATTTACGTTTACTCTGCATTTCTTTAGGTGAAACACTGGGTAGCTCAGGAGCCCTAGTCAACATTTGCTCTACTTTCCACATCCCCCTTTTCCATTCCCTTCCTATGCTATTAAGGGGGACTTTCCTGTTTAAGGATCATCATCATGTAGCCTGTTAACTAAAAGAAAAAATATATTCGACGCATTCATAGTGAGCATGCAGTCATTTAAGTATAGATTTGGCATTGAAAATCAGATGTTGGTGTCAGGAAAGGTAGATAAATCTGGAAAATATTTGAAAGTGTTGCCGAAGTGCTAAGTAATATTTTAAGTTTTATGATGTAATACTTCTTACTGGAAAATTATTATTTATTTCCTACTATTTTATTAATGATAAATTTTCATCGTTTTATATTTTATTAAAATGAATTGATCCTTTACTGCAGGTTTCAGTTACAATACAAGACTTCGGAGATTTCAGATAACCAAATTATGTATGGTTTGTTTCAATTTACTGTCTTAGTTACTGTTACAGTCTTTCTAAAGACAATACTGTTTTGGCTTCAATATACTTCACACGTATAACAAATTTTAAAAATATTCCCTTGAAAGAATTTATCCTATCAATTTACTGCTTTCGCCCATCTAAGAACAATAATTTCGTTGTTTGTTTAAGTGTTAACATTTGATTTATTGTCCAAACCACTGCTTTCTTGTAGTTTCACCTTGGACGTCATGTTTTTGGATTATTGAGGTGCAACTGAGTATACAAATTATAGAAAAGAGCAATATTCGTTTTGCATCTTATAACTGTAGGTGTAATATTTCTTAAGATCCAATAATAGCATAATATACATCCAGAGCCTACTGCTTCATTGGTAAAGACGTTGCAATTTTTGGTTTGTACATTCTTATGCATTTCGATGTAAAAATAAACCAGTGAAAAATACTATTACGTTACAAGTGTTTTCTTTTTTACTGATTTGATTGGTTTTAAAGTGGGTCACACCCAAAATATTGAAATAAGCGCTATGTCACAAATTTCTTTTATATATTTTCATTAATTCTGTTTTACCAAGGAATGATTGTTACTGTCTTCCAATAGTAACTGCGTCAGTCTTCCAGGCAGTATTGTCGAACGAATATCCTATTTACTAGACGTGGTATTGCTAAAGTTATTCCTCGATAGATTATTACTCTGTTTCATTATGTAGTCTTAACCGTGTACTTTCTATCTGCAAAATAGTTACAATAATTCAAATACAGTTTTGATTATGCTGAAATCTTATGACGGGGTGAAGTTCCGCTCCGTGCAAGGAAGGCAGCCAAGCGGCGGCCTTTAATTGCCTGCAAACCTGGCGCCATTTGCATTGCAAAGAGCGTTTCACGGTGGCTGGAAGCATATCGCCCCCACGACCACCACAGACTTGCTCTCAATTACAGACATACATTAAAATTCCTTTTTTGTCTAGGAATTGAAACAAATTCAGAGACTGCAAAAAATAATTACAAGAGTAACTTTTCGGATAATAACTTAAGATTTTTCCAAGCATTTAGCGATTTGAATGATGTTCAGAAAAAGATGGAACACATGCAGTTCGAATGAAACTGATTTAAGAATGGAAATAGTTACTAATAATTATTTGTTATTAAGTTCATATGGACGTATTTCTCATGGTACTTAATATATAAAATATATAACGAGAAATTATCATTGTGCATAAGTATTACAACACAAGGGCAATACTTTTCTAACGGAAAAAATTCATTTTATTTATTATTAACGTTATCACTGAAATTTCAGGCACAATCAATAGAGTTACTCTGAATGAAACTCACTAAAATTTAGTGTATTAAACATATTTTAAATTTTATGACTTCTTATACTCAACTTAATAGAAACAGAGGCAAAAATATTTATATTCAAATTATTAATAAGGATTAAAATCATTGTAAAATAAATTAAATTAAAAAATACATGCTTATTGAAAATTTAAATACTATAAGAGTAATAGTAACCTACATATAAATAGCTAAAATGGACTTAATTTTGAATGATAAAAATACATATAAATCTATGAAAAAGGAAAACATATTTAATAAAAAGGACTAATAATTATGATAAAAATTTTAAAATATACGTTTAGCGATGAACAATAATCCAATATATTTACAAATTTTTGCAAAAACAAAACAAAGTATTTATTAACGACCAAGTTGAAACTCTTAAATAGAAGTAGGTTCGTCAGTCTACTGTTAATGCAAATGACAGCAGCTTATACAAAGTTTACAAATATTTCAATAAATCTCATAATTACTTTATTAGCAATAGCCCGTGTGATATAGTAAATGCATCTGAATTAGAAATAAGACTTACTAACATTATAATGAATGATAATGATGATTTACGGCTGGGTTATGATGTCATATTTATATTAAATACATTGAATAATTATCTTTTATCACCTTAAGAGATAAAAAGTTAGTAAAATTTTTTGTCCTACCTACGGTTGGTTTGTCTTAGTGTTAGTTTTGATGCAATTAATATTAATTGCTTTCTAAATAATATATCCACTACTATTGCTGTCATTACTCCTAAATGTCTAATCAAATATAATGCCGATATTTTGATCATTATATATAACACTTAAAGAAAATAAATTCAAAAATTTATTTCACAATTGATACTAAACCAAATAATAAAATTAACTCTCAGGACATGAACTGAATAATAAACAGAATAATAAATTAAAAACCAAATTGTATTGTAGAGCTATTGTTGCTAACACTGCTCTATTTTTTTTTCTAAACAGCCTCCCGATAAGTTTTTATAAGCAAATAATTAACATTAACTGACCAGGAGTTCAATAATTAACTTAAACGTAAGTTACATGCAGCCTTAAATAATAGTCTTTTCCAATCTAAGATTATAAAAAAACGATCGCTTCACAATCTAAATAAATATGTAGAAGTTCTATTACATAACACTAAGGATCCTTAACGTGAATGCAATAAACATATAAACCGATCGATAATCTCAGATAAAGAAATACCAATAATTAAACCACCAACACAAAAAAATACTTTTAAACCCTAAAAAAATAACTGAATCACACATATAATTAGAGCCCAAAATCTGTCCATAACTCACCATGAAACTTGTAATCGCATTGATTGTGCGCCTAAGCCAAATAAAAACACATACATAACCTTCATATATATTGAAGATATCACATATAAAATAATAAATATTTTTTATACGAATGATATGATTGAATTTGTACTCATCATGAAACAAAATAAACCTATCCAGTATATATAAACGATAATAAAAGTTAGAATAAGTACACAAGAAACAAAATAATGTGTACCAAATCTTTTGACTACACTGTAATGATTAACGAAATAGATATAAAATAAATAAAAACAAATATGTACTATCACAGAAATTGTTTAAAACTAAGGACAACTTTGCAAAATATTTTAAGATAATCATAATTTATTTTCAACGAAATAGGTTTTTACACGGAAATGAATTTAAAACTAAATATAGAATTATTTAATTTAGGAATACGGAACAGGCTGCGAAGGTACTTAAAAAGGAATATGGAAAAGGAATCATAGTGCAACGAGAAGGAATAAATGGAAGGTTAGCTGATGATATTTTTGTATTATGGGAGTAAGAAAGAGATTTGGAAGCCATTATAAAAGTCGTGAACATGGTTCTGGAGAAAGAGTACAACACGAGAGATAATAAGGGAAAACGAAGGTAATGGAAAGTAGTGTGGGAAATAGTGGCGAAACAAAGAGTGTTAAATTTGGAAAGGATATTTTGAAGGACGTTAGGGAATTCTGCTTCCTTGGTAAGCATAATAACTAGGGGTGGTAGGCATAAAGAATAGGTCAGTACCCGCATAAATGCCTTTTACAATAAGTAATTAAATTACGACTTATATCAGTATGAATAATGGGTAGATAGAGTTACTAACCATGAAGTTCTTAGTAGAATAAGTGAAGAGAGAACAATAAGTAAGACTTTGACAAAGAGAAGGGATGGATTAATAGACCACATCTTTTATTATGAGGTTCTTGTAAAATTAGCGTTAGAGGAAAGCGTGTGGGGTAAGAACAGAAGAGGGAGGCTAAAGATGGAATACGCTAAAGGGGTATGTTTTCACCTCAAATCACTGGAACGAAATCTACGAATTTTGTTTCTTTTCTAATGAGCTCTGTAAGAGAATCAAGGGAAGGGGTAAATGTTGTCAAATGTACTACAGTGCTGTGATCTATAATGGTGTAAGGAGAAAATATTTATTTTGAATAGTAGAAATTGTGTGTGGAAAATTGTTGATGGCTGTCGTCTATAAGAGTGATACCTTAAATTATTTATGTTTCTAAATTGTGTAATTCCATTATACTTTAGATTATTAATTCCGAGCTTTGAGATAGTTTGTCATCGCTGTGGAAAAACAGCTATACCTAATCGATATTACGCAACAATTACGCGGATATACAAGGTTTGCATCCTTCTTATCCCATTGTTTGGACAATGGATATTGTAAAAAAAATCTGATTACAATTTAATGCTGCGGAGTTAAAAACAGTGAGGTATGTCAAACGACTACGTGAACGGTGACCTGAATTAAGGTGTAAACAAAGTTTAAAGATTATGTTTTATTCAAAAGTTATATGAGTTTTAAGTTTCAAATTATGAAGTGCTTATTAATAATTCTCTTTAAATGCTAAAATGTTTATTTATAACGATGATAATGTATTTTTAGTTTATTTAGAAGTGATATTAATATGGAAATAACTTTAAAAGTAATTTTTAAAAATATTTTATTTCTTGATTATTATTATATCGTATAATATTTTGATTAAATTAAAAAAGGAATTTATTTAAACTGATTGGAAGGTAATGGAGCATACAATAAATATTGGGGATATGGAAATAAATAAATAAAGAAATAAATTAATCTTTCCAAATATGATACGGGCGATTACACTATCTTAAGTATGAAAAAGTTATTGTTTTTAATATATTTTTAACAATGTTTTAAAAACATAATAAATATGTTTAATTTTTATAAGATATTTTTCCATAATTTTAAGTACGAGATGAATATCTCATAATAAATAAACATTTTATTGAAGGTCCTTTTAAATCAAAGTAAAATAAACGTTTTTGTTCCTATAATTTAATTTAAGAGAGAAAAGCTATAACCTAAATCATGAAATAATTTTTTTCGTTAATATATATATATATATATATATATATGTGTGTGTATTTATTTGGACACAAATACATTATATTCTTAGTGTGTAAAGAAGTACGTAGTAAATTTTATTTGAGCCCTACAATTACTTTAGGATTGATGTTTATAATTTATCATTTAATTATGTAATGTTCGATTTGTTTAAGTTAATACACAAGCCTCACTGCGTTATTTTGTACATTTTCGAATGTACGTTTTCTGAAAAATAATGTATCCAATTGTACGTTATGATATGTATACCAATTATTTAAGCAAGTATCTTAATAACTATTTTTAAGGCGTGCTCAGAATTAATTTGAGTGAAAACGCGTGTTTCGTGATGACGATTATTTACCATGGAAAAGTGAAGCAATTGTTAAGTTAAAACAAGAAGTTATGAGTGGCTTTGGATTTAAACTCAGGAGAGGGTGAAACGAGAGCTACAGTAATTTATAGGAGTTGATTCGAGATGGAAACTTGTGAGAGCCCCTGAACCGGTAACCCGCTAACCTCCGTCGCCGCCAGCACAGGATTCTAGGAAATTGCAGGAAGTTTCACTTCCGATGAGTAACGTAAACATTGTAAATTATATTAAACTCAGGTCACATTTAATTGAAACCAGAAATACCCTTCCAAGTAGAGTATCTTTATGGCCAGCTCCAAATTTCAAATGTATACATTAAATTGTGATTGCTAATTTAGTATTACAAATTCATATTGTTATTATGTTCAAACAGCTCATATAATTCTCTAAATTAAATCTGCCTTTTAATTTTACACTAACAACTTTAAGTGAGAAGCTGCTATGAAAACTATTGTTGTGGCACAACTGATACAATACGATACTTTATAGAATAAAATGATCGCAAATGTAAATATAAGTTCGGCGTAGAGTTTAATTTTAATTATTTCGTCGCCTTTATCAGATCTATACATAAAATGAAACGGACTTACAAAAGTTTATTTTCCGTGGGGTGTGACTACTCCTGGCGACACTGCGCGACGTTTCTGAAGTCTGCACCGACGATGGCACAGGTGTTTTTCTCGGACGGACAGACAGCAAAGCTTGGACAGTAAAATTCATGCGTGTGCGTTAAACGTGTTGTAATTTGTTAAATTGTATTAAAAATCTGAATGTAGTCGAAAATTTGTTAAAAATTATTAAAATACAGTAACCTTTCCTAGATGTCTGTACCCGATAAAGAATGATGACTGAATAATCTCAATTACAAAAAAAAACCTGCTCGAAATAGTGTTATGTTCGGACGCAACAAAGCGAAGCTGACGGGCGAATTTCTTTACGCTTATGTGGAAGTTGAATAAAATAATTATAGTAACAAACCTGAAACTTAATGAAAAAAGATACATAAACAAAATATAATAGGAAACCAATAATAAAATAGATTCGTAAAATAATTATGGATAAAGTTCGTGATCTGACGTCACATATTCAATATTGAGTACAGTCGGCATCAAAAGCGAAAGCCACATAAGGGCAAATATAACAAACAAATTTAAGATAAATTATATAGAAGAAACTGAAAATATGGATTAAAATGTGTAACGTAACCAGAGTAGTCCGCTCTGGTTACGTTACACATTATGAGCCACAGTCCGTTCCTAATGGCCTTCGAATTGCCGACAGCATTGTAGAAAGATCCCGGAAAGCGTGTGCTGGGCCATTTTTATTTTTAATGAACAGGCTACATGAGGGTGATCCTGAAATTGGCAACTCCCCTTTAATAGTATAGGAAAGGAATTGAAAGTAGGGATGCGGAAGGTAGAGTAAGGGAGCCAAGGGTTGACTAGGGCCCCCGGGCTATAGTTTAATGATCCTACCCGGCGTTTCACCAAAAGAGATGCAGGGAAACCCCTAAAAATCAACATCAAGTAGGTCGGGCACTGGGTATTTTCACACACCCTTCCGAAGGACGGGAGACGAGTTTGTTGTGTAGTCTCAGCGTTCTCTTTTATGTGTCCACCAGTTTTAGGAGGAAGTTGGCCGACTGATCCAATGGGTTCAGCGGACAACTCTTGCCTTATGCCCAAGGTCTTCGACTCCAGGTCAGGTGTGCACAGCAGTCACGATGGGGGAAAATACCTGCGAGAGAAAACTCCCACAGACAGTTCCTGGAGCCGGGCTACATGAGGAAGTTGTTGTTGTGGTAATAAGTCCTAAGACTGGTCTGATGCAACCCTCCATGCTAACCTATCTTCCGAATGCATTTTTATTTCATTATAACTAAAACAGCCACAGTCTTCCCAAACTGCTTAGTGAATTCCATCCTTCGCCTACCCTTATGTTCTTACCACAAACGCTTCCCTCTATTGCTAATTTTACAAGACCATCATGTCTTAAAACGTGGCCTATTAATCTATCCCTTCTCTTAGTCAATGTCCTCCATATTGTTCGCTTTTGCCCTATTCTATTTAGAGCTTCCTATCGTCCACGTTTCACACCCATATAACGCCACGCTCCATACAAACGTTTTTAGCAACAATTTCCTAATATTCACACTTTTATTCCCCGTAAGTAAATCCCAATTTTTCGCGGAAGTCATCCTTACCTGTGTTATCCTACTCTTTATGTCAACTATACTTCTACCATCCCTAGTTATTACGCTTCCTAAGTAGAAGAATTCTTAACTTCCGTCAAAATATCGCTTCCTAATGTAACATCCATCGTTATTCCACTGTTTCCCATAATACACACCATCACCTTGAATTTCCCTCAATTAATCCTTATAATGAACTCTTTCTCTAGGACTCCGTTCATACCATTTATTATGTTTTCCGAGTCTTCTTATAATTCTCCTAATACTACAATATCGTCAGCAAAGTGGTAGGTATGCGTATAATTATGTTTTAACTAAAATCTGGGATTCTTTCTGTTTGGTATATTTCGCAATCTTTTCCGAAAAGCCATGATATTGCTTCATCGCTCGATGCTCTTATCAACTATGCTGGAATGCTATCAATTCCTGGCGCTTTACCATAACTCAACTCTTTCTGCACTCTATCAAAGTCTGCCTTAATATTTTGTCCCCCAACTCTTCATCATCCACCTCCTCTTCTTCTCCTATTACTGACTGATCTAGACGTCCACCATTATACAGCTTTCATAGATATTACTTCCACCTTTCTGCTTTTTCTCTTTATCCATAATTGGTTTCCCATCCGCTCTCCTGATGTTCTTGCTCTCCGAATGTTTCTTTGATTTTCCTATCAGCTGCGTCTATTTTACCTTTCACCATAAAATCTTCAACTGCTTTGCATTTCTCTTGCGGCCAAGCCTCTTTACCTGATTTGCACGTCCTACCTATCTCATTCTTCAAGCGTCTGTACTGCTCTTTACAATTTTCATCTCTCTTGTTTTTATATTTACGCCTTTCATCAATTTTTTTATTATTTCTTGTGTTATTCATGTTTTCCTATTGGTCTGAGCTATTCTTTCTATTTTTTCTTCTGCTGTTCTAGTCATTTTTTCGTCTAAGAGTGCCCAGTTCTCTTCTATATTACTTCTTTCTCCTTTCTCTATTGAGCTACTCCTCATATATTTTTTGAAACTCTGAATCACGTCCTCTTGTTGCAGTTTTTCTATTTCCCATGTTTTTGATCTAATGATTTTTAGGGTGATCCTGAAACAGGGAACTCCCTTTGAATAGCATAGGAAGTGAATTGAAGAGGGGGATGTGGGAGGTAGAGCAAGGTAGCCAAGGTTTATCTAGGGCCCCCTGGCTATGGTTTAAGGATCCTACCCAGCGTTTCACCTAAAGAGATGCAGGGAAAACCCTATAAAACCTGCATCAGGAAGGTCGGGCATTGGGTACTATTCTCACGCCATTCTGAATGATGGGAGACGAGTTTTCTTTGGTGTCGCAGCATTCCAATGGGATGAGAGGACAACTCTTGCCACATGCCCAAGGTCTTCGACCCCAGTTCATATACCTCCCAAAAAAGGTGAAGGTGTCTCGGCATGTGAGAACTTTGATAAAAAATTGCAGAGAGAGTACGAGGCATTCCCAACATAATCAGGTGAGCCCCGCAGTCACTCTGGGGGGAATGCCTGCGAGAGACACTCTCACAAGCTATTTTAGTTCTAATGAGGAAGAAGATCACGAATTTTTCTTGTGTTGGGTAAAATGACTGCGGGAGTTAAGGATTTGTAAATTCGCAGATGGTGGGACAATTTGCGTACGTGATTGAGGTCAGGTGACAGTTTTCGCAATGTGGTGAAGAATTGAAATATTGGTGTTGGGGTGTCGCCGGCCATACGTTATTTAGTGAAGTTATATTTGTGGGGCCGCGAGCATGTGGCGACCACGTGTGGTAGTGGAGGGTCGGGTTCATGTCACGGACGTAGGTAATGAGACGACGACATGGAGTTAGAGTTTGATTGAATTGGATCTGATTTTTTTTACGTCGATGAGTTTACTAAAATTGCGGCAAAGTGCCAGAGTGTACGAAAGATTGAATAGTATTGTATAATGACCACTCTCTGGGGATGGCATATCTCTTGGCTCGATTAAATGTTGTTTTACTTTTAATTAAAGATTTTGGTATTATACTTAAACAAATTACTTGAAGTCCTATTTTATTGAAAGACGAAAGTGTAAAGCTGAAGCAAATTCGAGACAGAATAAATATATGATATGTGTATTATCTTTTAAGCACTAATGTGCACCAACACTTCATCATTTTTAAGTTTGTTACTTTCTAATTACACATTTATTAAAAAATATGAAATATTACGTTAATATTTTGAACTTAATTGTTTCTGACGTGTTTGGCGCTTTATAGATTTGCTCTGCTTCAATTTATGAATATTTAAATAATATTCACAGCTTCGAATATCATAAATCATGTGTAATGAATATTTTCGTAAAGTGGTAATCAAATATGTGAAGAACGTGCCCGTTGATAACGTTCAAGTGTATAACGTTTTGTCTAAAATTAATAGTTGCAGTGGCGGCGGCTATGAATGTCGCTGGATTGTAGACACTACTTTCAAATAAGGATTCTTATGAAGTTGAATATACGATAATCTGTCACTAATAATCAACATTTATGTTAATTCATCAATAAATTTATTAAAGAAAAGATAATCTTTTACTAATTAAAA
This sequence comes from Eucriotettix oculatus, assembly GCA_034510155.1. Classification (NCBI taxonomy): domain Eukaryota; kingdom Metazoa; phylum Arthropoda; class Insecta; order Orthoptera; family Tetrigidae; genus Eucriotettix; species Eucriotettix oculatus. The sequence continues at coordinate 161,736,868 of CM067376.1, read as the reverse complement.
ATGATAAAAATATTCATCGACCGCCATTAAATAATTCACAAGAGAGACATATCATAATATGATAAATTAATATCAGAATATATGGAATATTTCATTTTATGGTATATACATGGTCAAAAATCAGAGCTTCAGTGTAAGACAGTGCGTAATAACAGCAAAGAGGACTACTTCTCAGGAAAATGTAGGCACTAAAATTGATAAATCTTAAAGATTGTGTTGCTCGTACTTCTAGAGTCGTTCTAAAACCTCAGGCACTAAAATAGTAGCATTACGATGGCGGCCCCTCAGTTAATTCCCAAACTCTAACGGCATGTTGTACCGCCAGTACAACAGAATGAAGACTAACTCAGATGCTTGACCACTGTAAAAACTTCTCCATTTTGAGGTATTCCAGGATCATCTCCTCAACCTGTGCCCTACGAAATTTTGGTATCACGCAATACAACACAGGACTGCCTTATTGGACGAGAGTCCTGGTGACTCAGGTCATCTATCTCCCCTCGCTGTCCTAGTCAAGTGCTTCAGGCTCTCGCAAATTGCGAGAAATAATCACATTAACCAATTGAAGCTCATGGGTGTAAACATTATGGCCCCCGGGGACTTGTGCAATCCGACCATCTCTCTGTCAAACTGTTATTAGTGTAGCCCAGTAAACAATAAAAAAAATATTTACCTCTGCAATAAGCCATAATAATGTCGTACTACATATAAATTATACGTGCGATAAATTAATAATAAATTGTAATTTTAATATCAGATACAATCAGACAGAAAAAATTAAATATAGCTGGACGATACAACACTGTTTTGCGTCATTCTATTACATTATTTAAACTTAGATTAAAAAGTAATACAATTATTTAAAACGACAATTAAATATAAAAATAAAGCCAAAGAAATTAAAATAAGATATATTATTTGTTAAGATTTTAGTGTGTTGTTTTATATTGACAGTATTTTGATAATGGAATAAATTAACTACCAACGTTTTTCATTTTAAATTCATGTGACGTTTCGTCACCATATTTAGGACTACACCAGAACTACTTAATTTTAAGGAAGAATCCAGTATCTCGTAATGATTTCAGACTCATCTATTGGTCGGGTGTCAATTTTAAACGGTCACTTATATAATTAGGTATACAGAAAAACATTACTAAAAAAGAGAATAGAAGCTTTTGAAATATGGTGCTGTAGAAAAATTCTGAAAACATAATGAGTGGGTACATTAACTATCGAGGAAGTCCTAAGCAGAATGAGAGATCTGACATTACCAAGTAATAGGCAAAAGGTTACAGAGGTACTTACCGTGTCAGCTTATTTGGACCTTCCAGCATCTTTTCTCGTTACCACTTCCTCCTCTCTCTGTCGGTCTGGATCACGCCTCACTGCCGCTGCTATTGTCCGGACTACGGACAATTTCCAGCCATAATCTCAGGTCATAATCTACACTTCTCATTTCTTCAATCTGTCTGTAATATAATGTGATCATCGTCCCCTCAATATATGTGTTAATCTTTTTCTACTAGGGTTTTAAAAGATTCATCCTCACTTTCTTAGTTTATATTCCGAAGGTGGCGTGGCTGGATATCCAACAATCATATGCATTGTCTCTCTTCTCTGGGAGTAATCATTTCAGCCTCTCCATCAACGTTTTTGGGGAGAAAACCACACTTCTTTCCAGGCTCGGTTGCCACATTCCAGAGGCCGTTGGACAAACCCCGCTAGTACCTAAATACCTGAATTTTATTAACCCTGTTTGTCATATAATGTCTCTTTTCTTTGACTCGAATAGTTGTGCTTTACCGTTACAATATGAAACCTCTTTCTTTTAAAGGCATAATTTAATGCATTTTGTCCAATTGCTGTTAAAATTGATACACTTCCTCTCAGGCTATGGACCATATGGGCTGTACCTTAGTAGGATAAAAAGAAACAAGTACACACTGTGCAAGTGCGAAGAGTGTTTGATTGCCCTGGAATATCTTTAAGGACACGGATCTAAAAGTTGTAATCAAGGATCAATATTTAGTAACAGTGTTAGACAATATAACGAACCAGATTTCCCGGAAAATATAATTGCAAATTATCTCTGTAGGAACCATATGTAGAATTTCACACCACTACAGTTGAAATCTCCATAATATAACACAAAAAGCAGAATTGGTATTCTTTGAAATGCGGGTAGAGACGGTTGTAACTGCTTCAAACAGTTTGACATTTATTTGGGTCCCTCAAAGATGTTAAGACTGACAGATAAACTGTCACACCGGTAATCCCAGAAACCAGAGAGAAACATAGACAAGAAAATATATTCACAATATTTTCACATCAAACTGGCGGTACAGGTAGAAAAAAAATGCAAATGATGAAGCTAGCTAAACCCTCATTTCCTGGACGCCGGAAAAAGACGGAAACCGGAAGTACAAATTGCGCTAGTGAAGTGGAGATGCAGGAAGGATGTAAAACATTGAAAGGCTGTCTCCTGGGAAGCTCAGGAGAAGAATTGGGCGATGGCTGACCTCCTGCGTCTCCATGCAGTATTGCAGGTAGAACTTATGGGGGGAGAGTGTTCTGCATAATACACAGTCTGCTCTACAGACCCCCTGCAAGCAAGTGCTTCCACATTTAATGTTAAAAATATATAAAAAATAGCTGAACAAAAAATAAATAAATTGAAATACCTTAGTTTGTAAATCCCATTTAATGTAAAAAAAGGCTGGAAGCAGCTACTACTTACCATAGTTTTCCTCACACTTCATATTAGAGTGGCCGTACATTCTTCACTTCTGTATTCATCCAGCTGTGATCGAACAGCATTTTCCCTTCATCATCCTACCCTCCTTCACCTTATACCCCTCTAATCATATCTCTAATTTTTATTTAGTTAATTAGTTAGTATTTCTGTAAAAATAATAGAAAAAGTTTCTGTAATACAAGTTTTGTAAGTTTGCAAAGATAAGGCCTATTATAAGTGAACAAAAAAGGAGGCTATTTTTTTTCTACATAAAAATAATAATAATAAAATGTTAATATTGAAGTTTACATTGAAACTTTTGACTAAATATATGCTATATTTAGTTATTTGGATTGTTCTGTATTTAACTGTGGTTTTATTTCCTTTAGTATATATAAATATACATATATTTATATTAAATTCTGTGCGTTTTTATATAGAAACTAGTCTGAAAATTAAGGTCATATCATTTACCATAATAATGTCAAACAATTTCAATTACTCAATAAGTAATTAACAAATGTAATCTTGCAATACGATTTGTTCAATGTATTATTTTGAAACTGATGTACCAACAAAATTGTACGATCCTGAAATAACTTTCTACTCAACTATCCAATGTTATAGTTTTGTTCCATTTAAATTAGGCTATTTTTCTTACGGATAGTCATCTGAAGGTTTATTGTGACAATTTTTCCAGCATTTCTTCTATGCCTATAAGTTTGACATAACTAAAAAATTCTAAATTTTTATGATTTTATTACTGGAATTTGCTAGAATTGTATGCATTATACTAGTAAATATTACAATTGTGTTTTGAAATTCCTTCTTCGTCACTATATTAGCAGCAATTAATTAATATCTCTTACGCAGAAGAAAACTAATTTCGTAAAACAAAAAATATATGAAACGTTTTAAAGCGATGCAATATTACTACAAAATACTGCAACTTCTCTGTTAATTATTCTTTCGTAGGTACTCTACAGTGGTATTTCAATTCAGTTACGATAAAAGGCACTGATCATGTGACAGGTTTTTGAATTACGCAGTTCGATGAACGAAACCTTTGGAACTTATTTTATTATAAAGCAGAAATAAGGATAATAGAATAATTGAAATATTGAAGATAAGTATTATATAAACGAGTAACTGAAACAACTGGAAATGTTGATACTGTGACATATAGATTAAGTTGTAAGATCCCAAGGACAATCGCTATGTGAGAATGAAAACCTTTTCAGGTAAAGCACGCAAACACTAATACTTTAAGTGACAAAGTACTTCAGTTAAGTAAATTTTTAATTTTCCTAACTTCAAAATAAAGAGAAACTAATAATATGCTAAACATTCTTAAATATATTTAGTTACAAAAAAGTTCGTTTTTAATACTTATTATGGGGTGATTCATTGAGATAATCGCAGGAAAAATATAGGAGCTCGTCCGATAACAATGCAGAACGAAATGAGACTAATTCAAATTCTTAATGGCTAAATTCGTGGTGGCGGAGACGTAAAAAGCCACTGGTGGAACAATGGAAGTAATTAGCAGGATATATGCCATTTTAGCCTGCAAAGAATGAAAAGGATCGACTACAACAGCAAAAAAAGAAACGAAACACTTTAATAAATTTAGAATTACCCATGAGTATTCATAGTGAAACACTGTATATGTTGTCAGTTTATTGTTTCATAGTTACATTTCAAGAAGAAACATGGGTGAAAAACTACATGTAAACAATTAACTGTGACACAACACATTAATTCAATTTCACAACACAACTTTACAGCCTATAAGAGGGTATGACAATAATTTAAAAGAAACTACATAAATTACATTCCTATGTCTCCTAAACTAAAATTGAGACAGCTGTCTGTCTTTCGCAACTGGCTCCGAAACGGCTCAGCAGAATTCAATTGAAATTTTAACGATTGAAACAGGAATTTTGTGTCTAATTTTTGTGTATGTTCTAATTCAATATCTTCAGGTTTCAGAAGATATGATAAACGCCAAAGTGTTGCGGTGGCGATAGAACGAAATAGTAGGCTAGGACGGAACAAAATACTTACTGAATAACAATTTCTCTAAAATTACAGAAAAAAAAACACTTCATAAAAGTGTAAAACTTTATTTTATTCCATTATTTTCTTAATCTAATATAAATATAACGTAAAACAACGAATTTAGGTTTCTGATGAATATAGAAAACGAAACTTACTAATTTCCCGTACTGCATCACCCCTCGGACAGAGCAGGACATTTTTTTTTCATTTCAATTAATACAATAAAATTTAATTTAGTTTAAGACAAATCTTAGCACTTTTTGTGTTTACCTACTTGTGTGTACTTTGCGTACGGCTGTTCGCTTTATCAAATTTTTCTTTCGCAACGAGACTTTCTTTTGCAACTGCACATTCTTTGCCAGGATTCATCCCTGTTTCGTTTCTCTTCTTTCTTATATATTTTTATTGAGTACCTGTAACTCATTCTTATAAAGTGGTTTTGCCCGTTTTTCCTTGAGAAATACGTAACATTTTACGTTATACAGTAGTATTCCGTTCGCCCCACCCGTTACACCACACACGAAAGTTTCATTTTAAGGATTTCAAGCGAGACGTATTACAAGAACGTTTAAACCTTATACGTAACTTATATGCCTACTTTACGAATATACACTATTAAAGGGTTCAAATCGAGGAGTTTTGTAGCCAACCTTCTGCCGAAAATCCTGTAAAAATTATAATTCACATATGTAAGAAGAAAATACACGAGTTATTTCGCAAGGAGTGCCAAATTGGCTCTCAGGACTTCGTCCTTGACCAGTGACAATGGTATTTACCCATATTTACTAAACTCCAAAACTATTCAATAAAAAATAAATACCTCGTTTTTCCCGTACCGCCTCGAGTTCCCTACTTACTTTCTGGACACCCCTGGTACTTCTTCCTTTTTGAGTTTATTAGGCTTTGTACTACAATCGTTTACTGGCGTATTGTTGTGAATCCTCCAGCCTTATCGATTATTTTATTTGCATAATGCAAGTAGAGACATTTTATTTCTTCGTAACTGGTATTGCCGAACTTGGTTACGCGTTTCTTCTAATTACTAACTTGGAAACGATTCCATATTAATTCGTTCACTCTCTCAAAAGTTTCATCTTTTTTACCTTCTTTGTTTCATTGTCCTGTTTTTGCCTCAATTAATGAGTGTCTTGTATCCAAGACGGATTTGTCTGAGCTCCTTTCTTCTTTGTTTGTTGTTTCCCCCTATTTATTTCCATTGACGTTTGTATTCGGATGTATTTCCTACGTGGGATTATGTTTGATATCCATATCTCCTTTTGTTCCACCGATCTTATTTTCCTCCCTGCCATTACAGATTCGGTAGGTTATCCTTTGTTGCACATCGCTATAAAAATGGATCATTTAAAGAAATATTATTATAAACGTATGTTATAACTTTTGCCAGCTTATCTTCAACCGGAATATGAAATGACCCTTCTTTTACGCTGGGTGTCATGAATTGTTAAGAAATATCGTAGCTGTGACGATTTGAATTAAATTTATGTATAGTTTATTTCCAATTTGTGTCTCGCAAACGTATATAAATCAATCGTTTTAATTCAATGCCTTTTCCTTAATTCAGTCTGAACTAGAAACGGGAAAACCATTCTTTTTAGTGATCGGATCAGGACCACTCGCTAAAATGAGCGAGTGGTTATATATTCGGTCTACTCACCGCACCCCTTTTACCGAAATGAATCATACCTTGTTTTCATGAATTTTTTAGTAAATATTGAAGTTTATTATTTTTAACAAAAAATTTATACACTTTTCGTTATTTATTAATAAATAAATAGTTATAAGAGAAATTTGTAATAACTTTCGGTTACAATATTTTCTGCATCTTCCATTTATTTTTAATAAAACTATCGCCCCACAATACCGTATCCTGAAAGAAAAATATTCTGACTCACTAAATGGTCTCGGATTGCAGTCCAGCGATGAGTGAGTGATTCAAAGTTCAAACACAAGGTGGCTCCGGAATCACTGTTCCAGCTATCTGATTCTTGAGTGAGTTCCAGTGATCAGACTCCTGAGTGAATGATTCAAACTGCTGGTTGCTCACGGATCAAAGGAGCAAAGTGAATCAAAAGATCTACCGCTCGTTTGGTCCGGATCAATGATCACTCACTCCGCAGAAGGAGTTAGTTCTTTGAATCAGATCTCGATCAGATCATTCACCTTTAGTCTGAACTAAAAAATATTATTTTGGTGATAACGTTTCACTATCGTTCATAGAAATTTAATCCAGTAAATTTACAAGACAAGAATTATCCCAGCTAGAGCTATCAGATAATATTAAATAGTAAATGGGATCGTCAGTCAAGCCCAGCAATCGTAGTCCCTCCGTCCACTTCCATTAGAAAGCGGAAAGCGACAATTTATTGCATAAAATGGTTGCTTATTTTATGTAACTGGGCTCAGTAGTTGCGTGTCGCACATACACATTTTCTCGAAATGAATAAGTTGAAACCAAAACGTATAACAGTACTAATGTTCAACATTTTATATTTGAAGAGAGAAAGACGTTACTGTGATGAAAAGCTACAATTATGCAAATACTCTGAATTTTTTTGTTTATAAAAAAATTCTTATGGTGCACGATACCCGAAATTTGATATTCAGTTTTATATGTTAGCAACGATACAAATATTCTGTTTTGCATGTGTAATAAAGTTAATTTATAATTCAAGATGAACGGAGATTCAACTATGAACTGTGGTACCATATTTGTTAACATTTGCATGATATCAATCAAACCGCTCAGATGGGGGATGGCGATTCCTATACTAATATAAGATTATGGTATTTCTTATTTGTATTGGGTGGGAAGACGGTAATATGTATTGTAGCGCGACGTATGGAATAATGGTAAGTCTCATAATTTGGAAGATATGATTGTTCAGCAGCTAGACCCATACGCCGGACTCAGAATATTTCCCAGTTTAAAAGTAACTCGCAGATAGTGAAATACGCCCATGTACTGACGAATGCTCCCACCCTCCTGTCCCTTCTCCAACGCTTAATGGTTCTCGGAAAACAGCACCCCGTTTGCCCCATGCTGACGTAACGTATAGGGATAAAGGGTTACTGATTGGTTCTGCAATAAAAGCGCGGGATAAGTAGGAACCAATCAAAGCCTTTCTATGATCACGGATCCAAACAGAGGCTGTGGATCAGAGATTTATTCTGGTGGAGATGATAGAGAGAGAATATACTGTTGCAGCAACCTGAATGCACGTGCGGGTCGCGTGGTAGCGATAATACTGTTCTGTGAGCGATCAGGTTGTGCAAGATTAGTTCATAGCCTTGTTACCCCGCAGTAAACCCTTAGAATTCTAGTGACTATTTAGCTAGCCAAAAAATAATTTATTTTTCTTAAATATTTTGTTTTATTTTTTTCATTTTTTTTGTAAAATTGTTGTTGTTCTCCTTTGTAATAAATAAAAATTTGTTAGAGTAAAATCTTGAAATATATTCCACATTATTGATTTATGAACAGCTTTTGAGATTATATTATTCTAAAACTGACCTTTTGTACGAACGAGACGAAACTAAAAATCAAGATATTCAATGGTACAATAAAAAATGAATAAATAAAAGAAAATCATGTTATTTCATGCTTTTCATGGATCATCTGGATTGTGTGTTATTCGTCACAAATTTATTCTGCAGCTCTTAGTTATTCATTGAATTCTGCAGAAATCTGACTAACAAAAATTAGTCAATTTTAACAAAAAAAACGTGAATTCATTATGGGAAGATCTTTGGTTTGCCAGCTAAACAATATCTGAAAAATGCGATTAAATAGGTCTGTATTCTATTAAATTCTCGCATATAAAGCACTACATGTACTGTTTGTATTTTGACAAATAATATATCGAGTATTGATCTATTTTAAATAATTTGTTCAACCGAGTTTCATAATATGTAAAACTCATTTTAATCTCATAAACGTCACCAACTAAAAATATATATACATATATAACATAAATGACAACCCAAAGCAATTGATGAAGTTGGCGGTTATTTACCAAGACGTACTCGAGAATAAAAATGTCAGCACTTTCATTTGTGCGTGATAAACGTAAGATAAAATTTTCCCCTTCATTTATTTTACTATTGTTTATCCAGTTTTCAGGAATCAAACAGTTAACTTACTTACGCCAACAAGTTGTCAATATTTTATCAGTATCGAGTAAATAATATGGCAAGATTTATGTATGAAGTAATAGTATTTAAGGAGCAGTAGGAAGTAGGACGTAGTGAGGAAATCGACAACCGCTTGTCCTATGTAATCTATGGCGTAGAACATTTATGAGCGGGTCAGGTTCTGCAGTAAAGCTTTAGTGGCAGACATCGCATAAGAATACTCCCCTAGGAAAACACTCAAGTAGAGAGGTTTGGCCAAACAAATCTCCTCCAAAGTACTTGAGATTTTACGATACGGCAGAAACACCGCCTGTGAAAACATGTTATAAAAGAAAATAATTCAGCATGTTTTATACTGCCGGGCCTCCTTCGACTTCTTAGATGTCTCGTTCGCAATTTAACTTGTTATTCTGAATATATTTGGCAAACATCCTCATTTTAAGACAACATATCTTGACATCTATGTTCGGTACTAATCAAAAAAAAATTATGTCACCAGATTTAACAAATGGAACGCATGAAACAAGGAAATACCTTTTTCATTAACGTGCAAACTCTGTTTGCACGTAAAGTAAACTGTACGGTATCAGGTTTTAAGAATGATTCTCAAGATCTTATGTCAGAAGATCTTCAAGTAGATATATGTAATACGAAAGGTCTTAGGAAATAAGATAAGGTTAATAGAGAAAGGAGAAAGAAACAAAATAGAAGAGAAATGGGCACTCATGAAGGAAGAAATAACTAGAGCAGAAGAAGAAAAAATAGGAAGAATAGCTCAGACCAATAGGAAAGCATGCATAACACAAGAAACAGTAAAAATGATTGATGAAAGGCGTAAGTATAAAAACGCGGGAGATGCAAATGGTAAAGAGCAGTACAGACGCTTGAAGAATGAGATAGATAGGAAGTAAAAATCAGCCAAAGAGGTTTAGGTACAAGAGAAATGCAAAGCGGTTGTAGATTTCATGGTGAAATGTAAAATAGATGCAGTTTATAGGAAAAAAAAATATTCGGCGAGAGGAAAAATATTAGCAAGAACAACAGGAGAGGGGATGGGAAGCCAATTATGGGTAAAGAAGATAATGCAAAAAGATGGAAGGAATATCTAGAAGAGCTCTATCACGGTGAAAATCAAGATCGGTCATTAATAGAATCAGAAGAAGAGGAGGTGGATGATGAAGAGTTGAGTGACAAAATTATAAGGCCAGAATTTGGCAGGGCGCTGACAGATCTGAGCCAGGAATGGTTAACATTCCAACAGATTTGATAAAATCATCGGTCGAAGAAGCAATATTATGGCTGTTCATAATTGTTTGAGAAATCTACGAAACAGGAAGAATACCAGAAGGTTTTAGAAAAACCCAAATTATACCAATACTAACGTTAACTGGGGCTGATAGATGGAAACAGCACCAAACTATTAGTTCAGTAAAGGATGCAAAATATTAACGAAAATAGTGTATAGGAGAATGGAACGTCAAATAGAATGTGAGTTAGGAGAATATCAATTTAAGTTTAGGAAGAATGTAGGAACAAGAGAAGCAATATTGACTTTGAGAGTAATTTTAGAAAACAGAATAAGAAAAAACAAACATACGTTCATGGCACTTATAGATTTTTAAAAAAAGTTTGATAATATGAACTGGAACACAAACGAGGATAATACATAGCCTCTACAAAAGACAGGCAGCAGTAATTGGAATAGAAGATCAAGAAAAGGAAGCCGTAATCAAGAAAGGAGTGTGCAAGGATTCAGTATGTTGCCCATTCTCTTTAACTTATATATATAGAACAGGCGATGAAGAAACTTAAAACGGAATATGGAAATGGGTCATAATGCAAGGAGAAAAAATAAAAATCCTGCGATTTGCTGATGATATTGTAGTATTAGGGGAGACAGAAGAAGACTTGGAAACCATAGTAAATGGCATGAACGTGGTCCTTGAGAAATAGTTCAATGTGAAGAATAATCGAGGGAAAACCAAGGTGTAGTATGGGCAACAGTGGAATAACAAAGGGTGTTAGTTAAAGAATTTTGCTACTTGGGAAGCGTAATAAGTAGAGATGGAAGAAGTATAGTAGACATAAAGAGTAGGATAGTAAAGGCAAGAAAGGCTTTCGCGATACTGAGGAATTTACTTACGGGTAATATTAGTGTGAATATTAAGAAATCGTTGGTAAAAAGTTTTGTAAGGAGCGTGACGTTATATAGGTGCGAAACGTTAACGGTAGGGGCTGCAGAATGGAAAAGAATAGAAGGCTGTGAAATGTGGTGCTATAGGCGAATGCTGAAAATCAGATGGGTGGATAGAGTAACTAACGAGGAAGTTCTAAACAGAATAGGGAAAAAACTAACAATATGGAGGACGTTGACTAAGAGAAGGGATAGATTAATAGGTCACAAGCGTCTTGTAAAATTAGCATTAGGGGTAAGTATGTGAGGTAAGACAGACGGAATACGCTAAGCTGATTAGGGAGGATATGGGTTGTGATAGTTGTGAGGTAATGAAAGGATTGCGCAAGATAGGATAGCATGGAGTGTTGCATCAGACTAGTCTTAGGACTGAATACCACCTCAAAAAAAAATATCGTAGTGACTTAGTTATCCTCAATTTAGTAGTGAACGTCATGATTGAGTAACCGTTGAATCCATTTTAAATTCGGAAATACATTTTTGATTACACCAGAATTGTTGCAATATATTTTTATAATCCCTTATTATCGTATATAGTATTGTTCATATAAGTTTTTTCATGTATTTTCAAATATTTGCTATTCCAGTTCTTTAGTTTTCTACTGACGACTACTCACAAGTGTCAACAATCCTTATTTATGTGTTATATTATTTATATCTGTAATTAACTTCAATTTAGCGTGTCCTATCTCTTCAGGAGAAGGTTAATGTAATCTTATATAAACTGCAGTGTAGATATTTTAAGGGAATGTTGAAACTTATAGATCCGTTCATCATATGATACATTGTATTATTACGTAACAATAACATTGCAATAAACCATTTAAACAATTTTACAAATGCACGGTTTCCACATAATTGGTCTAAGGCATGTCTGGTACCTACCTCAAACGAATTTCTTACTTGCGTGACGTTAAAAATTTTAAGATTGTATTGGAGGAATGCGACCATCCTAAAATATTTTGAGATAGGGACGGAGAAGTTTAAAATAATCTTTATCGTCAAATATACAGCCAAATACTTATCTTTCCTTAAAAGCTTATAGAAAGCTGTAAAGAATATTAATAACAGTCAGAAGTCATTATGGTAAGTTTTGGACTTACGAATTTCGAGAAAATTCCAGCACCTAGAATCGGTTAAAATAGAGTAGTAAATTTGTAAAATATTTAATTAAAATATCTGAGTTGAAGTTTTACTTTAATATGTATGTAAATAAAATAACTTGGGTAGCACTCAAAAGATATAATTTATTTTGAGCATTTAAATCTATTTGTAATACTAAGAAAATGTAGTCTGCTAAGGAATACAAAAGTTTATGGTTCTAGAAACAACTTTGACAATTTATTAATTACAGAATAATACTGTATGAGAACTGTGGATTCGCTTGAAACCGAATGACTGCATCACCAGGATGTCAGGGTGATTATTCAAATACAATGCAACGAGATAATTATGCAGACTTAGGCGATGGTGGTCTAAACGAATGGAAAGCCACGTGTTTAAAGATCAGTCACAGTGCATTTGTTCATACCCCTGTCTAATAGAAGATTGAAAATCGAGTAAACAGGCAATTAGACCCTAATAATTATTGATCTATTGCTGTAACGTTTGTGGTGCTTCAGCGGAAAGAGAATTTAATAGCTCAATAATTACAAAGCGCAAATTGTGAATTAAAGCCGGATATCAATATGTATATAGACAAATGTAATTATCAATCTCTGAGAAATTATGCTTTAAAATGGATCTCTCCTTGCAAATTGACATATGTTTACGAATGTTTGTTTTCGAAAAAGGAGAACATAAAATTTAAATACGGATGCTCATTTTGACCTATTCCGAACAGCTGGGAATGCGACTTGTGTCAAACTAAAATAATTTAGTCACATATTTGGAATGTAAAACTCGCATTTAATTTCAATTATGCAAAATATTTTTATTTTTATCAGTATGCTTGAATGCAATACAATCTTCTTTATTTCCTCTTCGTTTCTGCAGTCTATTCAGGGTCTTGGTCTACCGGGTCAAATAGGACTATTATCTTATATCACACATTCCGATACATGGAGTGATACTTTCACAGATATCTAAGCCCAGGTCAGGATTCGAACCCGAGAACTCTGTGTTGTGAGATAGCGACGCTAACCACTCGACCACATGATAATATTTAATATTATATTATGTAATATTATCTATATTATGGTGTTATAATAATTAAAAATTATTTTTCAATGTAGGGGTTCGGTGGTAATTGTTAACTTTTATATTTCTGTAATATGGCCAAAGAAGATTGCCGATCCCTGGTATAGATTACTGAATTATATAAATCTTTTTTTCAATTCGTTATGGCTTATTTGAATTTTTTATAGATATTAAGGAAGAATGAATTTTATTATTGGCATTTTCTGTTAGAAAAAATTATGTTTGGAACTTTTAATCGCATCGATTTTAATGACAATAGTAAACATATTATTTTGTATTCTATTTCTACGGAAGTGTAAATTTGTCAGCTTCGTTCCTGTGCAAGTGCAGAAGCAGGGAGACCATTGTAATGAAAAGACGTTTCCGCTGCTCTCCACGAAGCAATTTACTTTTAATTAATTCTCCATTGATTTTCGGTTAATTAAAACTTTTGCCGCGCTCAAAACTCTAATTCCGTACCATCAACACCGTCTTGTTTGCCGAGATTTCAGGTGTTGTTTACACTCGCTTTGGAATAAGGAGTCACGTAAATTGCCTCGCAGCCGTTCTTAACGACTTGCACAATAATCTGTTCCCTGCCAAAACAATTTGTTTGCTGTAATTCTTTCACAAGGTGCAGAATAACATCCCCGGCAATTTACATTGTCTCCGAACTGAAATATTATTCATGCCCTTGTTACAAAGTTCGTCTTGGACAAAAGTCATAAAAAATAAAATTTTAAATGTTTCTATTCTTACAATTAAGATATAATTTTATAATAAAGACATACTTTTAAATATCAGGTAATTTAAAAGATTTTGATGCATTCACAGCTCTAAAATCTTCATAAATGTATCCTATAGTGGGGTTGTTAATCTCTTAAACAAATATAATTTGTTTACCAACTCAAGTTCGGTTTCAGGAAAAAATATCAACTAACAAAGCTGTTTGCAATCTCATATATAAAATCTTGAAACAGGTAAACAAAAAAGATATCCGTTAAGAACTTTCTGTAAACAATCCAAAGCTTTTGATTCTGTCGATCATAATGTTCTATTAGGCAAAATGTAGAATTACGGAATAGCTTGAATTTCCATACTTGGTTCTCCACTTGCCTAGTCAACAAAAAACAAAAGTGTTACTTTAAAGGATAGTTTTTCTGGACAAATTTTTTATTCAGACTGGGAACAAATAAAAACTGAGGTTTTTCAGGGTTCCATTTTGTGTTCGTTATGCTTCTTAATCTATATAACTATATAATTACAGCCATAAATTATTACTCTAAAGCTATACTCTTTTCAGATGATACTAGTATCTTTGTAACAAGTAAGAAAAATAATATGTAAAAAGTTACCAATGGTACACTAACGCTGATGTTTCACTGGTTTTCAGATAATGCTTCATTAAACTCGGTAAAACTAGCAACAAATAATTTGGAAACAAGGGAAGTTGAATGCAGAAAATTTTTAGGTTCAACCTGATGAGGGTGCATATATGTCGTTGTTTGTAAATTATAGTTTGCCATGTTTCACTAACTTTTTGTCTGTTTTGGCCTTATTTAAACTTATATTAGTTTTTTGCTTTCTTTCACCCTATAATGACACGTGGCATGATAATTTGAGGTAATGCGTCAATATTCAGAAAAACCGTTGTCCGAATATTATATCAAAACATTTTTGCAGGTTTTTTTTTCAAGAAAATAGGGATACTTAGTCTTACGTACGAGTATATTCAATTACTTACGTTATTTTTCATTCATAACAGTCTCCCATTCACAACAATCTGAGATGCGAAATGCTTTGATAGAAGATTTAAAAATAATTAACACAAGAAAGGGGTCCCTAACTATAATACAAAAGGGTGTTCATTGTAATGCTATTATCATATTTAATAAACTTTCAGCCTCCCTTAAACAATTAAAATTAAATATAAAAATCTTCAAACATAAACTAACTAACTTTTTACTTACCCAATCCTTCTTCTCTGTTGAAGAATATGCGGAGTTCAGTGTATCTTAGTGGAGTCCTTAGTATGTACATAATTAACTGATAAGACACTAATTTATCAATATTATATGTCAGGTACAAGTTTCATGTCTTGTCTCCTCTGTAGAACTTAAGCATATCTTATTATAAATTAAAAATAATCATATGAATGTAAATAAGAACACATAGTAAATAAGTATGCATAAATTGTGTTCAATCTCTGACACGTTCCAAATCATTGAAATGTTGTTCCTTTGTTATATCAAATGAATATGATTTAATTCTTTTCTTCGGCTATTTAAAATTTACTTTCGCATTTGTAATGTTCCGGGTTTTTCTACCTTCCTCATTGTCCTTTACGGTCAATCTCCTTGATCCTTGTTGAAGTCATTTCTTATTCACACTCTGTCTCGTTTTCCAAGTGACGCAAAATAACACGAATTGAAATTAATAGATAATTAAAGAATTTCGACCGGATCGATTATCGAACCGGGGAACTCCCGTTTTCCGGACGGGTGTTACAACCACAAAGCTATTCCGAATCAGAATATGTCTTTATTTTGTGGCTAGTAAAAATTTATCATCCCCGCAACATTCTGTCAAGTAGAGAAGGACCCTATTTATATATTTGTTTGAGAATAATTCTGACTTCTTTTATTAGTATCACACTGTGGTAAACTAAATTAATACGAATAGTATTTAATATTGTTTGATTATTGTAAGGTTCAGCTAAACAGTTCAGGTAAGAAGTTAAATGTCAATACACAAGTAACATTTATAATGGGATTAATAAAACAATAGCCTAAAAATGGAATATGATTTAAATTATTAAATGATGCAGACAGACATAAAATTACAAAACTTAGCATAGAAAATGAGGGTTTCTTAGGGCTAGTTTTTGGCCTCCAATAAGTAGAACTTAACCATAAAAGTAAGAGATTTTAAAGTGTCAAAAATATCATGATATCTGGCAGTAAATTGGTAACATTCACGATGCCATGGGGAAATACACCATAGCAGGAACAGGATATCACCAAAACACGAAATAATTGCTTCTTTCTGACTAATCGCAGCCTAACTCTCTGCTCTTTTTAAGGCATTGACTGCGTATGACTGACTGAACGAACTGAGTTTTACGACTATTTATATTTTTCTTAGCACGCGGCTGCCATTACTAAAAGACTCCATTGGTTTCACGTTTGGCATCACGGCTAAAATAGCGATACCGTGCCGGCCCTCATACTTAAATTACATCGCCAATACTTATGGGTCGTTCTTTGGCATGCATCAAGAATTTACATACAGCACTTTTGAGTTTCTTTAACGCATTTTTCCGAAAATATTTTTTTTTGAAGACGTGTCATGTGTCTTACCTTCCTCTTCTTCCTTGGCTTCACATGCCATTGAGGGCCTTGACCTACCGGGTCGACTGTGGACTGCCATCTTACATGACACATTCCTAATTTGGAGTGACACATGGTCAGGGCATCAATTCTCCAGCAGTCGAAATCCGAGTTTCCGTGACCATCACGGCACAAACATCCAAGTCCGTGCCAGAATTCGAACCCGAAGCCACTCGATCACAGGACATCAGCATCATGCGCCTTATATTCACGAAAATACATTCTACGGAACGAAAATCGTAGCACTTGCCTATTAAAACTTTATTAAATTTGTAACATATTGATCTGTATAATTTGGTTTGTACCTGTTCTGCGAGAAGAACTGGTTTTTAGCCTACTAGTTACATGTTTAAACTTTGACCTATGTCTAATGCACAGTGAAGTAATATTTTTAATTATTTTAATTTGTCCTTCTATTAAGTATGAACGAGGTAATACTTCGTCTATGGAAATTTTAGAATGTGTATCTACAGAAATCTTGTTTGATTATAAAAGTTAATTCTTTAAAGCACAGTTTTAAAAGTTTCAGATATAGCTTAAGTATCTTCCCCGGCATTCGACTAAAAGTGATGCAGGACAAACCCTAGAAAATCGGCATCAGGGAGGTCGGGCGTTTGGCACTCGTCCCGCAGTCTTCCGATGTCAGGAGACGTGTTAGCCATGGTGACGGAGCATTCCCTTCTCCAGCAGACAACTTTCATCAGATGCAGAGTATGCACCTGTCAAAATTAGAGAGAGAAGAGGGCATCTGCGAAGGGTACCCCAATGTGTGTCCATGAAGATTCATCAGTGACGGCTACCACAAGCTTCACTTTAAACCTACATAACTCGCTCTAGTTTGAGCAACCTTTGTGTAATATAATTCCTGAATTAAAATTTAAGTGATAGTCTTACTTTCCTTCCAGATTCTTAACGTAAGACTAACTTATGTAAAACAGCAAAATACGCCAGGAATACTAGGTAAACATTTGGATACTGTGAACAATTGTCGCTAAGTGATTATACAACAATGTTGTAATTTACATTAAAAGTTCATATACATAATTGTCAATATTTCAGTTATGATTTAATTATTTACTTCGGCTTTATTCATAGCGTACACCTGATTAGGTCCGCGGATTGTTTGATTGAAACGTAATGTATTAATAACTTTTTATTAGCATACTGTACAAACAATTTTACTCTGTAAACACTTATATAATAATTGACTTCTTGGCAATTATATATTGTGAATAATTATAACTCTATTACAATACATGTTTATTGAACTATTACTTCATGATGTGTTAATTGATGTCCCAAATATTTTATCATTTTATGAACACAAAATTAATGGCATGATTATAAATTAATTGTTGCTTAAACTAATGTACGAACGAGGTTAGCCAATCTGTAATAATTTTTAAGATATTTGACTTTAAACACCATAGCTATTTTTCCTTCTGTCGTGGTAAACGTATGACTCTGACAATTATATCGTCATAAGAACATCTGTCCATTCCGAAACAACACCTAAACATTAATGTTTATTGCCTCAAATTTTGTATCTTCCCTCATGCCCTGTGAAAGCCCCTTTTCCATTATCTCATCTTATGAATATTTAATTCTTCCGCAGTCTTCAAAAAAGAAGTTTCTTGCCGCCTTTCGCAGCTGCAGCTCCCCGCTACCCTTCCCCATCTTTTCTCTTTAAACGCACTTGCACTTAGCCCCCGCCGTGATAAACCTTATCTGCTAATGGTAGAAGATTGTCAAAATGACCTCTTCAGCATAAGAACTGCTTATTTGAGTAATTTTAAGAGCAGTGTCTTTATATTGTAAAGCATCCCCATTGTAGTGAACAGTAAAACCTGAATATCCTCTGAGAGAAATTGAAAATTCTTATAAAAGGATGGGCTATTAAACTCTTAGATAACTGCGTAATGGCACAAAAGGCAATTTTAAATGATAATCGACTAATTTAAGGATGAATTTTTAGATAGCTCTTGAATCCTTTTGGCTTACTTAAGTTGTCTTATAAGTAAGCCTTCTTGTATATGAAAAAATTAAAACCATATTATTAGATATCTGCATAAAACAGCGTGTTTGTAAATAAAATAATAATGATACATTCACTAAAATAATACAGTTAATAGTATATAATGAAAAAGAACTGGACGTTGCAGAAATATTCAACATTATATTATTCTACATACAAATAATTTTAGGGACCACTTCTTGCATATTGACATGTGTAAATTATCGATATGAGATCTGAGACCATTGCAGTATATCTAAGCCATTTGTCATACTATCTGCATACTGCAGAGGTCAGTGTAAATTATTTTGGTCAGATAATGTGAAGTCTTTGACGTGACTGGGCAACATACTATTTTATAGAAAAAATCAATAAAATAAATTTCATATAAATCTTTCGTATGTTAAACCGAAAGAAAAGTCTTCATTTAAAATTAAATAATCAGACTTCAAAAGGTATATAAATGTAATGACCTTGTAATAATATATTTGAATTATAAAATATACAAACAGTTTCGTTGCTCGAAACATGGTTAATAAGAAGACTTTATTACTCGTCCTACAACATTATTTAAAAATGTTAATAAAATTTGATTTGCTTTCAACATAAAATAATCATTGAGAAGTATTTAATAAAATTTTACAATTATAAACTGTACTCGTTTCAATTGAATTCGAACGTTTTTGCTACTTTTTATTTTATGCGCAAATATTTATATATAAACAGGGAAGATTAGATCAATTACTAGGGATGGTAGAAGTATAGTAGACATAAAGAGTAGGATAGAACTGGCAAGGAAGGCTTTCGCGAAACAGAAGATTTTACTTACGGGTAATGTAAGAGTGAATATTAGGAAATCATTGCTCAAAATGTTCCAATGGAGCGTGGCGTTTTATGGATGCGAAACGTGGATGATAGGAGCTGCGGAAGGGAAAAGAATAGAAGACTTCGAAATGTGCTGCTATAGGCGAACGCTGAAAATAAGATGGGTGGATAGAATCACTAACGACGAAGTTCTAATCAGAATAAGGGAAAACTGAACAAAATGGAGGACGTTGACCAAGAGAAGGGATATATTAATAGCCCACGAGGGTCTTTTAAAAGTAGCACTAGACGGAAGTGTGTGGGGTAAGAACAGAAGAGGGAGACCAAGGGATATATAATAATAGGCCACGAGGGTCTTTTAAAAGTAGCATTAGAGGGAAGTGTGTGGGGTAAGAACAGAAGAGGGAAACCAAGGATGAAATGCACTAAGCATATTATTGAGATTGTGGATTGCGCAAGATTGGTTAGCATGGAGGGTTGCATCAGGCATGTCTTAGGACTGACTACTGCAAAAACAACATGTATCCATAAAGGAAGTTCTTTCTTTGGTTACAGAAATATAACCATACAATTATTGTTCCCCAAATAAAGTATTATTCGATAATTATAGTTTTGTTGGCCGCCATTTGGCTTTTAACAATGCGCGTTAGAAGTGTCATCCTAATCCAAGATTACATTGTTTGAAATTTAAACTATAACAATATTTATCTGTATGTATCTATTGTGTTCATAACTTTTAAAATGTATGTTTTTAATTTATTTTTATATCTTAGATATTTAGTTTTTTATTATTTAAAGGTATTTAAAATACATGGAAAAATGTGTTTAAATTTTATTATAACACACATATGTCTGTCAATAGGCATCAAAATTCTGGTTAAATTTTAGTTTTTAACTTCTTGATTATATAAGAAATGGTTCCTGGCTTTCCAGTCGGGTAACACTGATCAATCCGCGACATTCCAACAACCATAAGCTCTTTCATCTTCGTCTGGATTATATAGTCGTCGGAACGTAACGGATTAATGTCTGTGTTGTGTGTGGAACCCAGAGAAGTATATCTTCAAGAACTGAACCTGAAAAACCTTCCATCTTTAATGTATGTCAATAAATAAAATTGAACTGTCTCTCTGACTGTCTGCCTATAAATTTGTCTCGAATAGGCTCCGACACGGTTAAACGAATTTCAATGTAATTTTGATTGACTAAAAACAGGAGATTTAAGTTAAATATTTCATTTCAGTATATTAATGAAAATATTAATATATATTTATATTATATTATATATATATATAATTTATATACAATTATCTCTTTTTCCTGCACGAGCATTCAAGTCTCCAAAGGTGAATGTAGGTAGCCTATCCTATTAATATGTTTATTCTACGAAACCGTTTATCGGATATAAATGAAAATTTCATTGGAATATAACTTAAATTTCCGTGTGCGTTTCATTTCGATATCTTGCAGAGTTCTGAAGATATTAATGTAAATATTTATAAACGCAATGAATTGCCGCGTGAAAGGCGGCGAGAAAACCAACACCGAGTTATGCCATATTAGGCGTTTCTGAGCCATTCGTCCCACTTACTGCTGCATAAGGGAGAGAGAAAGCGCGACGTAATTAACCTATTGTTGGCAGAGAGGTAACTTTCTTTGGATAGTCGATACGATGCATACGTAAATTGGTTTTATTTGCCGTGGCAGGTAAATTTCATTTTAATATTTAATAATTAATCATGTTTATTGGTTCAAAACCAACTGCTGGTTATAAGGTTTGCCATAAAGCGAACTTGAATAAATGTACCGTACTTTTTATATATTCAATGAATTCATCTTCATCAAAATTCTGAACCTGTTCTTTCGTTTTAGGGCAAAATAAAAAAAAATTCTTCTTGAACGAATTCATGGCCATAGCTAGTTTTTCATTTTATTTGTTACCAACAAAAATATAATGCTGATAAGATAAAATCTCGTTTGAAACGAAAGTTTCATTCATGACACATGAAAGCGCTTCCGTAAGTTTGTCAGTTACAGTTAGAAAAGTCGTGCACTACTGTGCAGTACACGTCCTTTTTATTTACATTTTATGTTCCCGTCATGTGCACATAAACATTTAAAATGTTAATTACTTTCACTGCTTATCCAGTGTTACTATTCAAAACAAACTAATCCTGTTACATTACATGAGAAACATACTTTCAGTTAGCTGTAATGACCTCTCAGGATGGAGAAACCTTTTAAATAAAACATAATCATGGATGACATTAATTAAATTTTTCTTTCATTAAAAAATTAATTATAACAACACAAATATATTTTAATAGGTTTTTATCAGTTTTGAAGAGTATAACTTTTGCGATAAGTTAAAATTATGACGTGACCTTTGGGAATTTAGTGTAACTATGTCATTTTACCTAACTCGCTTCGTTCACGAAAATTTTCTGGGAAATTGTTAAAATCATTGTATCAGTTACGTATTTTAGTTAACAATGAGTCTGTTCTAAAGCATATTAATATGCACATCCGTGCTTCAGTTCCAGTGCCACGTTGTGTTTAACCTCTTTTTGGACCGGGATTGTGGCAATGATACATTTCTCTGAGATCTCGCGAGTCTCCCTTAATGCCCTCCAAGATTTCGCCACATTAGTACGCCTCACTAGGCTCCTTAATGTCTTCCTATTGATGGTCTTTGGATCCGAGCCAGGGGGAATAACGCTTACATTGAACCACTGGAAACTCATACGAATCTAAGAAGGAAATCAGAGTGCTGAAATACTTACACGAACTAATACGGTAGGCTTTCAGGAACTGTAACTCCTAATTCTAGATAGCAATACTAGAATGGTTATGTAGAGGAGTTTAAGTAACACACACACACATAAAATAGTGCTTCTTATCCATTAACACGTAAACAATGAAGCCTGATCGTTGCGGGAAAACTAACAACAAATTCCACATGGTAAATAAATCCCATCGATTCACGTTTGTAAAGTCAATTACAGACTAAAATATTTTGTATCTTCATTTATCTTAAATTCTTCCTCTTTAGAATCATCGATACCCGATCTGTTTCCCTTCTTTAAAAGATAGTTAAAATTGAATAATTATGTATACAAGACAGAAAACTATTTAGCATCAAGTTGTGAGTAAAACTTATAAATGGTTTGAAAATAACTAAAGAATACAAATGATAATAATATTAAGCTAATGTATTTAATTTTAAAATGTTTACATCCAATGAGTAATCAAAGAAGGACTAATTATAAGAGTGAAGCACACTGTAACTAAATATGACGGATAAAATGAAGTAATAATTAAAAATGTACCGATAAACCACATTATTCTGAACTGTTATGAGGTTTGAATTAAAATTGTTCCTGTAGAATTATTTGAATGATGAAACTTTATTTATAATGTTCAGACTTGAATTACATTATGTATGTTATCCTGAGGAATTACTTTGAATAGTCCTTGAAAAAGTTTTAATATTTGAGTGCGAAGAGAGAGGGAACGTGTTTCAAGTCTCAATTTTGTTAGTATGGACAATATTTTTCTATTCAGTTTTTGTATTTCAGTATGAAAACCTAGATTGCAGAGATTCGTTTCAGCATTTCTTCTGTTCTTGACTGAACATTAATTACATATTTTGTATGTATTTGTTCATATTATAGTCTGTATATATATCTTTCCTCATTATTTTGCAGTTTCGTCAATATTTTTACAAACAATTATACAAATGTCGTTATTAACAATAATTTAACTTTAAATTTATATATAATAATATATGTTTACTGTTAAGCTTAGAATAATTTCAAAACTAATTTGATGGTCATTGCCATCAATAAATAAATTATAATGGATGTATTGTAAAGATAAAATATGTTTTGATTCATAAATATTGATAATAAATAACCCAGAGAGATGATTGGGCTTGTCTTCGGGGTACTTCGTCCTCTCTCCGGTTTTTTAAGGCTCTGACATACCGAGATAACTTGTTAGCTTTTGGGTAGTGTATGTAGTGGAGTCGCAGACGTTAATGATACGGTAAGAGTTGTCCACTGATACGATTTGACCAGTCGTCCAGCTGCACCATAAAAGTAGAGAAGGGAATGATGTGATCCCACAGCAAACTCCTCTCCCGCCATTCCGAAGGACATGAGAATAGGGTTTTCCCTGAAACTCCTTTAGGTAAATCACCGTGTACGGACGGTCCTTGGTCTACAGCTCAGGGACCATAGTAAACCATGAGCTACCTTGTTCACCTTCAGCATTCCCCCTTCCAATAGTATTAGACGTGAGTTGAAAGTTTCAGGATAACCCTCGTGTAGCCTTTTATCCAAATAAATAAATAAAATAAGTATTGTAACTTGAATGGAAATAAGGCCTTGATAATGATTTAATTCAATTAGTGGTGATAGCAGAATCACCCTGGTTGACAAATTCCTATTTGGCGCTAGACTGCCTTTAGACGCCGGTGAGGTTGCGAAGAGCAAACCAAATAGTGCGATATCTTAAGCAGCACAGATGATTAGTAAACGTTAATTAACCCTCGAAACTTTTGAAGGATGTTTCTCCCTCCACGAAATCAGATGACCAGCGAGCCAATCTTGAAATTTGATTGAAGCAGGCGTTCATGTGATCCGGCACCCGCCCTCAAATTATGGATGAGAAAAGCTGATCTCACAGAAGACGTGAGTGGAGGGTGATCAGAATTTTGAAGAAAGGGGGAATGAGGACACGAGGCGGAAAGAGCAGGGACTCTGCAGAACTATCAGAATAAAAAGATATAGTCTATTCACCTCTGGATGAAAGTTTTCGTTGAGCGAAAGGGATGGCCAGTCCTTCAAGTATACTTTCTCCTGCTAGTAATCTTTCTGGCGTTATAGAGGGAAGCAAGGAGAGTCAAACCGACACCGCGACGCTTTAAAGCAACAACACGTAATCACTTTAAAACACCTAATCGTCCATAGACGTCTGAGATTGACTCCAGGCAGAAGCAGGTTGCTTCACTCGTTTACGTAGTCGCAGAGACCAGGTAGCTGTGCTTACAAAGGATACAGACTGCCTACGGAAACAGCAATCTCAGGTGTCAGGTGCATCAAAAAGCGTATGACAATTTCCTGCTACATGTATTCTTGACCCTGAAAATAGATAGAGTCCCTTGCTACATTTTAAATCTGAGCCAGTCTTGTAATTTATTGGACCCTAAATTTTAATTAGTCGTAGTTTAAAGCAATAAGTTAACATTTTTATTTTAACGAATTAAATTTGTCCCAATTTAAGATAAAAAATTAACTTCCCCAGTTCTCCATTATAAAGTGAAACAGATTGCTTTGTTGGCTGAGCTTCATAATATTGCTCCATGAAAATAGTTAACTAATAAATAGATGCAGAAAAACCTTAAAATAAATTCCTAGTTAATAACACGGTTTCTCTGAAATAATTTCTAGAAAGAAATATTCGTGGACGTATTATGCTGTTTTGATACTGTAGTAAAAATATTCTATATTTTATGTGTATTATACTATATTTCCTAAAAGAGATATCTTTTTCTTTAAAATATTCCATTGAGTAAGGTTATATTGCCTTGACGATTTTTGAAACCTAATTGCACTTTCTGCTTCGTTATACCTTGCACAATATTCCTTTAAACACAATTATAATGGCAACTCGTAATTACAGAGTGAAGCGCATGATGAAACTCAATTCATTATTGAATGGGGAATTGTGATGAGATGTAATTGATAATATCTGTGTTCTCTAATGATATAATCCTATTCTCGTTGCTAGAATCTTGAGCTTGTGTGGGGTTTGCTGGATAATGAGATACGCCT
Source organism: Eucriotettix oculatus (assembly GCA_034510155.1). Classification (NCBI taxonomy): domain Eukaryota; kingdom Metazoa; phylum Arthropoda; class Insecta; order Orthoptera; family Tetrigidae; genus Eucriotettix; species Eucriotettix oculatus. The sequence goes on along the minus strand of CM067376.1, from coordinate 161,711,481 downwards.
TGTGCTAAGTGATTGGGTTAGAAGGGGCACAAGAGATTCTCGGCTACTGTTCAGATTTAATTAGCGACTTGAGGGCTCCATACATACGTAGGGTATCTGCTTGTAAACTTGAATGCGAAATAACGTGAATGTTGTAAAGCGGTCAACAGATAAATATCTGGAGCCTTGTGTTTATTGTTCTAATAATACAAGTTCACTGTAATTGTTTACGAAATGACTTTATTATTTCGCTGGGGTTACTGTAGCAGTACAAACGTCTAATATTCAACTGTTTGCCAAAGTAAATAAATTAGACACAATCACAGAACAATATGTATCTAACATAATTAAATAACCTCATAAAAGCATAATAAGAGAAGTACAATATGTCTATCCAACAATGCGAAATAATCAATTACTCTTTCAATAAAAACAAATTATAAAATTAGCTTTTTTACTAACAGGGGCCCAAGTCATATCAAAATGTTGTAATGCTTTTATTGTCTTTTCATGAGCTTCAATATTCTAATACAACGCAATTATATTCTAACTATTTTGACTGATTTATGATCAAATTCGTACTCATCCTAATACCGTCAAGTCCTCTTTTCACAAATATTAGTATTAATTAAACATAAACAAAGAAACAGAGAAAATGTTTACAAAGATACTGAGTCACTGCAGTACTCGTACAGAGGAATTTTATACGTTAAAAAGGAAAAAAAACATAAAATATGAATTTTTTAAAGAAATCGTAATTAAAATCATTTATTATTATAATATCATTGAAGAAATCAATACAATATATTTCTTTGATTCTATTATTCACGTCATAGGATACGTTATATTTCTGGAAAATGCGAAGTGTAAGTTATTAAGAATTGGTTAATTCTGCTGTCTAATGTTAAAAGTATAGAAATTCTTTATAACGATCGATTATTTCATGGTTGCTTCATTTTGCATAGTCTATAAATTTTGCAAGCTTGTTCTCAGAGAAAACGATTATTTATCTAGGATGAGGTGCGAATCATATTGTTGGTGTGTAGCCGAAGAAATAGAGATTTGGGGAATTTTGTGATTGGCTTGTAGTTAGCAGACGGATTTTGCGATTAAATGGGATGTGATTTTCCCCCCAGGCTTTGGTAATGATTAATTCTTAATTTTAGAAACGTAACAGTTTCTAAAGAAAATAATAAAATACAATAGCGAAATAAAAATCAAAGTACAAAAGGAAAAAAAGCCTCCTTCTAGTTTTTTCATTTAGCATGTAATTCGTGAAGTAAAGGAAGACGTCTACTTAGAGCCCTTGTATTTTCCCAGAATATCGCAAACATGACTGCATCACAGTTTGTTTATTCTATTGTGTTTACCAATTATCATCGATGTAAAGGTTTTTGTTAGGCTGTTTATTTGTTCTGCTACTGTTCAAACATATGTCATCGGTATGAAATGTAGTTGCCAGATTGTTGGACACACTATAAATATTTATTATTGTTTCACAGTTTTTCAATACAGCACTGATAAAAAATAGAAAAAATTAAATAAATATTATTTTTCTAAACCTTTTTTCAGAGACGAAGCACAAAATTAATTATAAAGACGTCAAGTAAAGTTAAAAATATTAATTTTTGATAACGTACAGCATTAATTTCAATAAAACGAGGAAGACATACGGTAATTTAAAAACTGAGACACATATTGCGAACTTATTTTATATTTAAGTAATTTGTTCCTCTTACATTCATACGGCAGTATTATAAATAAGAACCGGTGTAACATGGTATAGAAAACTGAATACTTCAAAAAAACCATTCCAAAAATTGCCAAATAGTCACATTCAATCCATTTTAAATGACTCACACTTAATTTGTTACTTTATCTAACTGTTTGGAATTAGTAAACAGTAAATTCAGAACAAACATTAGTTCGTACACGAGCTTTGATTTATAAATTTAGAAATTAATATGATGAATTTTAAGGAATCAAAATTTTTTTCTGACTTATAGGATTATTTACTATTTATTGACTCACACGGAACACTGTAGTAGATATCATGAAAGAGTGAATGAAATCCGTATTTATATTTAACCAATATATTAAAGGACACTTTCCCGCAAATGGAAATACCTTACGAAAATCAGTTCTAATTAACAGGTAAAGAAAAATCAAGCCAATTTTAGGAAATTATAAGTTATTCTCTGTATCATGGTCCTATTAGAACAGTCGGCTAGCTGTCTCCTAAACTGGTCAAGGCGTGCAGAAGGAAATGATGCGTTCCCACAAAAATCGACTCTTCCTTCATAGGAAGGGCGTGGGAAAAAAAAAATTGGGCTGGGTTATACTGCGCTACATTATAGTGGTATGGGATATGAATTAATTCAATAATAATCTCTTAGTCAACTCGTAAATTTACAGGTATCGAGAACGGCACTTTTTTATCATTTAATTCTTAATGAGCACAACGACCTTTGGAGATTGAGTGTTATAAAAATATTCCTGATTGCTTATGTTAAATTGTGGATATTTGGGCTATTATTTTTCCTTAATTTTATGTCACGAATGTTTGAAAATCCTACGGCTTGTACAATAGACCCTTGTTGTTATTTTAACACAATTGTTGATAATTTACATTTTCTTAGAAATACATAAATATTTTCTTTATAGTTAAACTTTTATTTATTTTTAAAACTTAAAAAACTTATTTATAAATTTGGAATCAAATTGAAATGAAACTTAATTTGTACTTGGCTGAGTTTTTCTGATGTGCTGAAATTAGCTTGTCTGGTTGACAGAGTAAAATATATCATTTATGTATAACGTTGTTAGTTCTTTGATATTCTCTCATGAAAATGTTTCGTCAGACTTGGTGATTGAAAATCGAATTAATCTAAAATACATGACACATATAGATAAGTTTACCGCAAATTCTCGCTTAAGAAATTTACAATGCATTGTATTATAAAGGCTTAAAAAATCTTAGTTAATTTTTATAACCAAAACATAAATTCCTAAGTTCAAAAATAAATGGGGAAAAGTCGATTATTAGACGTATTAGTTAGCTTACAAAGAAACCATGTTGCTCCAATGCTATATTTTCCGTTGTTCCCCTTTTCAATGGACCGTGACGTCACAGATTTTCTGATGTTGACACATAAACAAATTTGTTTAACTATATTTCCCTAGGGATCTCTCACCCCTCACACTACAAACATCCACAGTGTACTTCCTCGGTTTTTTAAGAATAAGTTTACCAATATTTGTTACAAACCGCCCACGCGTCTAGGTTTGTAATTACAAACAAACAAGTATTATTAATTTGACAAAACAGTAGAATGATTTTCAATCAGACGCTATGGATTTGAATTTAAGAATCAGGTTTCCCAATAAATTCACTGCTGCAGATTATAAAGAGCCGTTAAGAAGGGCTGAGTGATTATGATGACAACTGATGCGGAATAAATGTGAGGAATCGTACTCGAAGGAAGAAGATTTAGACTAATGTTTATAAATATAGTACAGACAATGGCAATAATTTAACGCTAATTAACTGTTTTAAAGGACGGAGTAGTACGACTTATATTTATTGAATATATTAAAATACACCAACCATAATCAGAATGACTAATTTTCAAAAATATGTTGGTCGTATTGGCTTTTAAGCAAATATTTTGCCTTCTTCGTGTTTATTTTATTTGAAAGACTTCCCCTGCTACCTGTGGTAGAGTTTCGCATGCCTAACTTCGAATTGCGAATTGCCATTGTCATGGAGTAGTTGACAATAGCAGCGAAGGTCCTCTGGGCGAAGAACCAACCCTTGTTCTTATCGATTGCTCTCTCCGGCGCTGGGCTGACGTGCTCACTGTGTATATCACCACCTTCGCTTTCATATCGAAATAACCAATTTATATTGTCTTTTATTAGCAAAAAATATTTCCACCAATTATCCTTCCATGGTTTATTTTCATGCGCTTGCCTTTTGGGATAATAAGTGTTTCTCAAGAAAAACAAACCTATCCAAATAGTAGAAAAAAACTTTTCACTTACAAATTTACGTTAAATATGTTATGTAATAAGAACTATGAAATGTAAGCAGATTAATTAATCACTTATCACTTCCAATTCCGTCGAGTAAAAATCTCTATGCGTCGTAGAGAAAATCGAGAGTCGACGTCACTCGACTGAAAAGTTCGGCCGTTATCGTGTAAGGAATGCATAAGGAATGTTATACTCAATCCCTTATTAGATAATTTTCAATTAATATTGATGAAATGCTTCTGCTCGTATCTTGTATTGGTTAAATCTAAAATTCGGCACGTATACTTTAGTGGATCACGTCGAAGGCACAGTGATACCGTTGGTAGTAATTATATATTGTAATTTATTATAGTGATTCAGCGAGAAAATAATGTAAATAAATACCAGATTTTACAAGAAAATAGAAATTATTCTAACCTAATGGTGTTTGAAAGTCTCATTGAGCCATAATTACTACTTGCAGGAAACTTGATGCGTTTTGCTTTAAAGTCACATCATAACCATTTCTCTAATTTGTTTCAACTAATTTTTATAAGTTTTTATTTTAGCAAAGACATTTTTGATACAGTGTAAAACATGTAACCTATTTGAAACTCCGACCACACTCTCATTAACGCATCATCAATATACTTAATTAAAACACTTGCAATTAACACATGCTGCACATGAGTTTTTATATCCTCTCAATACTAACTCGATGAAAACATTTGGAACATGTTCTCATAAATTGCGAAATAAGAGTGTTTTTTATAAAATTACTATAATTACGGTCATTGCCAATACTGTATATGTTTTTATTTGAGAAATTATTCGACATCTCTAAAAGTAATTCAAAAAGTAAAACGTCATGCTGTAAATTACTAATAAAAAACACTGAAAATTAATCAGTTTGTTCAGTGAAATATATTTCATAAATAGTACACTTCGGTGGACAAATTAGAAAAATATCTCTTAAGGTAATTCCTGTAATAAAAGAACGTTACTCATGAGTTCATGTATTAATTAAAATAATAACAATTTACGACGCTCCCAATGTCTTTATTTCAAAACTTACGAGAGCTTTCGACTTTAGGTCATAATCGTTCGTATACGCTCACACAATTAATTAATGTATTTTACAAGTTTCAGTCGACTTCTGCTAATGCTGTAGGAATATCATACGAGTAATACTACAAGTACTTTTAAAATTAATCCATTACTTGTCTGAATGATTATGACCTACGGTTGAAGGCTGTCATGTGTTAATTTTGAAATAAAGACATTGGGACTGTTTTAATTTAGCTTTATTTTAGTTATTTCAGTGTGACAGTGTGTCCGATTAAACTTGAAAAAGTTTATGTATTTTGGTTTCCATTTACTCGAATGTTAAGTTGTGAACATTAATTGTTAGTAATTAGTTAGTATTAGAATAAGTACATAATTAATAATTAAATTAATTTAATTTAATTATCACAGGAAATATGTATAAGTTATTATAAAAGATAATATTTAAATAAATTTCCTGTTCAATACAATTTAGACCTTCATTAGAAATTGATTGATATATCTCGCGAAGGTATTGTGGACGTCTAACGACAAACAGAGAGAAATTTTGCCGCAACTTCAATTGGCAAACACATATGTAATTAATTCTGCGTTAATTCCCAGGAACTGCATCTCTGAGTCCAGACGCGTCCGTCGTGGTGCGGCGACGGACTGATTGCTAGACGGGTTGCCTGTCCCAACGGCATTAATGCTGAAAGCCATAATTGTGCTGCACTTCAAAATTACTTCTCCGGCGAATGGCAGCTATTCGCCCTTCTTCCATCGAAGATACCTCCTCGGCATCGTGATAAAAAAGGTTTTTAAACATTTTTTTCGTCAACTTCCGAATAATAATCTCTAATGCTCATTTAATAATAATTTGTAACTGTATTTGATCAATTTAGAAAGCTCAAAATTTTATAGAATAGTTTGTTAAAGATCATACATTCTTCAAAATCTTAACAATCGAGATGGTTTCTATTGCTGACATACTTTTCTTATTATTTACACAGTCTAAATATATGCTATTGAAATAATTACACATAAAACCAGAATCTTTCAATGGAAATCATTGTTTCAAGAGCCTTATAGTAAAATATTATGTAATTGTTATTTTGGAAAATATGGCTTAAATGCTCCTCCTAATGAAAACATTTATTACAAAAAAATAATTAAATTTAACTGATGTAATAAGTAAGGAATATATACTGGTGTTGGGATGGAGAATTGGATTTATTTATTTAATTATAATAAAATATTGTATTAATGGGGTTTTTATTGAAAAGAAAACACTAAATTAACTTAAAAATTGATTTTAATATGAATATAAATTACCAGCGAGAGCATAGATGGTATTTACAAATTATCAAAGAAAACATTATTGAACAATTAATTTGCATTAGGACTTTAAAATCAAGGTACTCTGTGGGGTGAATTGAGAAGGAATTTAGATTATAATGGCAGTATACCTGGAAAATATTAACTTTTTCTAATGCAATACAATGATACCCGCGAAGTTGCTGCGTCTGCATCCCGTTCTGCGTCAATTATAATGGCTGAATCAGCGGATGGCCTCTGTTAATCACCGTCCGGCTGAATCTCGTGACAAAATTGGCGGAGACTTTCTTATCTCCTTCCAGTTTAGTTTTAGGTCGGCATTAGCCGGCCTCTCTCATTCTCTCAGCGGCTAACAATTTAACCTTTGCATCAACTGTCTACCCTCTCCCCAACACCTTCTGTCTCTTTCTCCATGGCACCTTCTTTCTGCCGTCTCTCAACACTTTCTGTCTGCCGTCTCCCAACACCTTCTGCTCTTCTTCTCAAAAATCCCTTCGTATGAAAACTCGGTGATCAGCTACATACTTTCAAACCACCAATAATGTGTTATCCTGAAATAAAATTTCAACTGCTGGGCTTAAATACTGCATCATTTCTCCGTGAGATTACAAATTTTTCACGGAACATCCGTTTATACACCAAAAACAGCCCCCTAATTATTCACGGCGATCTCTTTTTTCGTGAATGGACCCTCTCCCACATTCGGCCAGAAGGGTTATCCTTTTATCTTGAGGAATGCGAGTGCCATCCACACAGCCAGGAACGCAGATGCACAAACTTAGAGTTTCACTTTGCGTAATTGATAGATACTGTAAATAAAATGCAAAGGATGAACAAAAGTAAGAAATATAATAATTTAATTTGAAACGTTGCTCCCCCAATTTTCTTGTTACTGTTGCAATCTCCGGGACCAAAATTCATTCTTACCAAATGATAAACGTATTTTTCTCTACATGTATTAAATAAAAGAGGCCTTATGGATAAAAATTACGTTTTTATGACTCTGTACTTAGTTGAATATAATATGTTCAGTAGTGATAAAGCATTTTTACAATTCATAAATATGGATAAAAATTCCTGTAGCCTAAAGGCTAACTGAAACGAATTACAATCAGGAAGGATTACTGTCAATCGAGTTTCATAATCAAGTATAAGGTTCTATATAGTACTTCGTTCTTTAAAATTGATTAGACACCGTTTACAGTTGATAGTTTGATTCTCTGAATAATCTGGATGGGGCCAGAATCTGACCCCGTGTATATCATTAGGTTTTACAAGGGCGAAAGCGCTATTATGGCGTACAGAGCCCCGAAAGACTCCTCGCCTAAGGTGCTCCCGCTCTTACGCGAGACCGGCCGAGTCGGGGCAGCAAGGGACCATTCCCCCGTCCATCCCCTTCCAAAACCGGCGCGCAAAATGTGAAATGTTGCTCGATTCAGGCTGCGTGTGGCTCCTTCATTCGAGTTTTTGACACGTAGGAAATTCACTCCACCCGCAACGGCGAAAGTGCCCTCGGAGCCGCTGCCTTACCCAAGGGCAGGAGGCTTTAAATGCTGGGCCTGATCCCCCCCTACTATTAGGTTACACATATCCAGGTACCGACTTGCTAGCAGCAACTCCATGGTTTTATGAGAGCATGTCACTGCCAAACTGAGTCCAACCCAATAGAGTAGAGCGACAGCAGGGCCAAAGCTCACTGCTGTCTACCTATAGTTTTCGCTGAAGGCTCAGGTCAGACTCGTGCCGCTCTTTAAAGCTAGTCAAGGATAGTCTCTTTCCCCATATGGGTGGTACGCTAATGCTGATGACGAGTACCCCCCCCCCTCCCATGACTGGCCGGGTTCAACCTTTACGGTAGAGCTGGCACTTCCAAGCCAAGGGTAGTCTCTTTCTGCCAGAGGAGCCAAATGTCAAACACCGCTGAGGGCGAGTACCACCCTATGATTGGCATTCGAAGCTTTCGGCTTCCTTTCCTCCAGATTTCTGCACCAGGTTTCCGAACTCAAGCGCACCAACTTCGAAAGGGGAAACTAGCAGCTATCCCCGATGAATGATCTGCGCAACCACCCAATAAGAGGGAAATTACATCCAAGCAGTTTCATCATCGGATAACTCAGAATGGCTCAGCCCGGAGGCTTGATGACTGCCTTGAGACGGACTCAGTTACTTGAACCACCGCGCGATGTCGCCGACCGGTCATTGTCCGTCCCCCGTGCTCACAGAGGATACTAGTTCCCGTCCCCTACTATTAGGTTTCACATACTCAGGAATGACTGGCCGGGACCCGACACCATGAAAAATGCCCACTGCTCCCCATTACGCCATGACCGATTAGTTAAAGCAGGGGCACCTCGAGTAGGTTCAAGTCTCCGACTTGAAGATGAGAGGCTGTACACACATCATCCCCCTCCCGCCTCCCTGACACTGTTTACAATGGAATGTTTCATTGTTCAGTGTATTACAGAAAATATTGATGGAGGTGGAAAATTCATGGCTATTTGTACCAATAAAAACCCCGCCGGTTTCAAATAGTAAAAAAAATAACAATGATAACAACATTTACAAGTTGAAAAAAAATCAAACCTGACCTGCTGTGGCGTAAATTGTACAGTAAATCGCTACTGGGCTATTTTCCCAGTACCTTTCAGGTTACCTTGCATGAAATTGCTGCACGGCGTGATCACACTTCAATATACTTCTACTATAGATAAATAAAATCATACTTTATGTTATGCATGCATATTTGTCCATTATATTGAAGAATACTCAATCCTGACCGCTTTGCGTAGTAACGGATTACAGCAGTTCATTGCAAGTGTACAGTCTTCTACGGAAATATTGAATTTGCCTTCCCTGAGGCAAAATTTGGAAGAGTAAAGAGTATCGTGTAAAAATTGTCAATTTGTGACACCCATGTCCCATAAAACTACCAGGTGGGAGTGATGATCGATTCCATGTAGTGTCTTAAGGTCAATAAGAATGGCGTGAAAATCGTGATACAGTTGCTGACAAACTTTTTGTTTTTTAATTTACCTATAAAGGTCGCATGGACTGCATGGTAATTAGCGACCACAGTGACAATTACTTACATATTATTATACAATTATTTATTTACATGTTGTTGTTGAGGTTTTCAGTCCTAAGATTGGTCTGATGTAACCCACTCCATGCTAACCTATCATGCGCACGCCTTTTCATTTCCTTATATCTAGCACAACCCACATCCTCCCTTATGTGATTATCATATTTCCTTGTTGGCCTTCCTCTTCAGTTCTTACCCCACAAACTTCCCTCTAAGACCCTCGTGTCTTAAAACGTGGCCTATTAATCTATCCCTTCTCTTGGTCAACGTCCTCCATATTGTTCGATTGTTCGCTTTTCCCCTATTCTGTTTACAACTTCCTTGTTTGTGATTCTATCCATCCATCTGATTTTCAGCATTCACCTATAGCACCACATTTCATGGGTTTATATTCTTTTCCATTCCGCAACTCCTATCGTCCACGTTTTGCACCCATATAACGCCACGCTCCATACAAAAAAAATTTTCAACCATTTCCTAGTATTCACACTTATATTACCCGTAAGTAAATTACTCATTTTCGCGAATGTTTTCTTTGCCCGTGTTATCCTACTCTTTATGTTACCTGCAGCGTCGTTCGAGGTAAAACCTCATAGTAATTGGTTATTTCGGTAGAAGATTAAAAGACTGACAAATTCGGGGACAGATTTAATTCTAAAGTATTAATTTTAATTTTTTTAATTTTGAGGGAATTGAATTTGCTTAATGAAGTGAAGTGATAGAAACAGTAATTGTTAGAGTAAAGGTTGTCTATAGTCAGTAGTTTTAGTACTTAATATATTTTGTTTTCCACTGTTGTAACTGCCACCAGACGTATGTCCCATTGTAGTTTAATAAATACATACCTACATTAAATTTGACAGTAATTACTTTGTAAACACGTGATTAAACCACCACCGAAGGAATTTATTTTTGTAAATTGAAATTTTAACACCCTCGACCATATAAGATCTGATGGAAAGTCAATTTCATCTAATCCACTGCGATTATTAAAGTGAATTATACAAGTCTAGAAATCTACTATTACTTTAAATAATCACAGTAAATTAAAAAATCTATAAAGTCATTCTCCGGTACGTGAAGACAGCCAGAAATAATCTAGATTCCTTAAAGAGTCAAATATACTTCTAGTATTTTGAGATGCTCAAAAATACTCGTGGTATCTTATGTAAAGTAAAACAATATTGAGGAAACTCTAATATAGCCAAGAATATTCACCTCAATCTCGCTTCTGTACGATTTCTATTAATATAATAGTCCTTTAACCTTTCTTACCTAGTCTCATCCTGCGGTTGAACTGCTTCAGATGTTGTACGTTTAATGTCAGAACTGTACTCAGCAGCCTTCATAATCCTGGATTCGACACGGTGCTCGATTATTTTCTCAGTCATTTTATGTAACGCTCCTCTACCCTCACCCCTATGAATGGTCTCCTATTGTATCAAAAGGGGTTCATATTGTACACAAACACAATCGGGAGGAAAAAAGCATTATCACTAACCTCTTACCATATTTATAAGTCGCAAATATCGTTCGCCGCTCGTTTTAACCTTCCGTCCCCTTCAATCTCGTCTCCATAGGCAGCAGTAATTACCCCAACAATGCTGGTTTTAAAGTATGAAGGAACACGTGTAAAAAATTTGTACGAAATCATTCCATTAAATTTACAAAATATATGAACCACGTCATTGATTTGATTAAAATTACATACGAAAAATAAAATTCAGTGTATTTCTAACCTGGTCCTTCTTTAAATAATGAGAAACAAATATCTACACTAAAACTTTTCGCATATTTATAAAGTAATGATTACATTTTCATTTCTTAAAATACAATCATAACTTAATTTATAAATTATTTCACGAATAACATATATATATATATATTGTAATATACTTTTTTTGTGTATAAAACATTTATTAATTTAAAGTACAAATATGATCAATTTTAATATTTTTGTTTATTAATTTAAGTGAAGACACGGGCTTAATCTCAGGGGATTTTGGGTCTCTCAAGAGATGGAGTATGCAGTAGCTGAAAATAGAAAGAAAAATCATTGAATGTTATTTATCCAGAGCAATGAGCAAGTTACACAAATTTTTTTTTATCGCTTACCCACAATTACTGGGCCAACAAACATCCACCTCTCGAATGTTTGTGCGTCTCTCTGGCGTCTTGCAGGATTCGATCACGTCTGCTCACGTCCGTCCACTCGCCTGCCTTCTGGGGTCGAGCCACGTCCTCTCCTCTCCTTGTTTCACTTCTGCTCGGTCCACGTCCGTTCTCTGCTCCACTCAAATCCTGCCTTCTGCCCTCTGGTCCACTCGCCTGCCTTCTGCCCTCTGGTCCACTCGCCTGCCTTCTGCCCTCTGGACCACGTCCTCTCCTCTCCTCCACTCGCCTGTCTTCTGGGGTCTGGTCGCGAGCCACCCATCGGCTTCCCTTTTAAACCTTCCGACGGGAATTCCCCTATTTCACAACATTTCGGGGTTCCCCGCCCTCATTTTTTAAACTCGTTCGGCGGGGTTTTCCCGCGGGGGTTCACCATCGTCATTTTTTATACACGCTCGGCGGGCCTCCCCCGCGGGGAACCACCATCTTTCGGCCGACTAGCCATTGTTGTTGGCCGAACTGCGCCTCATAACGCCACAACCTTACAAAATCCGCCTTTTTATCACAATATATATATATACATATATATTTATATAATCATGTCGCTTGACAGACTTGCAACGTGTAAATACCTCGTCTGGTGTACCTATTTGATAAATACTTGGTTTGGAGAAGAAAAAAGAAAATTCTAAAACGCCTTGCGAAACAAGTCACATCTATAAAGACATTTTAGAAGTTTTTTGACTTTTTCTGACCTGAAAAGGTGGACGGAAGGAACCTGAATCTTATAAAAATCGACAGAAACCTTCTCTGGGTGACAACAACAATTCATCCAGAATTTCATAGAAATCGGATGAATGGTATACTAACACATACTGGAAAGACGTAACTTTTATTGCTATAGATTAAATTATTTAACTAAATGAATACAACCAAATTTATGAAAACGTCAACACATCGAAGAAATTTCTTTATTTCACCAATTTTTCATTTCTGTAGTCCAGAATTAGGGACAAATCCAAACGTTACATTGTATTGATTTTGTTGTGAATTATTTAAAATTTTCTGTCTTTACGGCTATTATGTTTATTTATTTACAATTACTTCTATTGCCCCGAGGCTTCACAGTTCCCTGAACAAAAAAGTGACTCTTATAGCAATCGGCATTGAAAAGTAAATTTTGTCCTAGTATTAATCGGAGATAATCTGACAAATTTGGCTTACCTCAATTCCCACGTTATTTCTATGGGGTCAACACATTGTTTTATGCCTTGCGTTTGACACTGAATATTATTCAGAATCTCATTTGTCTGTACACAAACTGATTCGACAAGACGAAGTCTCTCTTATGCAGCACGCAGTGATGACAAAGTGTAACAATTTTCGTTTTCTGTATCTTCATTTATCTTTCGTTTTATTAAGGAACCAATTTAGCCCTAATGCTCAGTAGCAATTGTCACTAAATTTTAAATTCTGTTGGAGAGAGACAGATTTTCAACGGAGGCGAGTCTCAGCATGAATAATTCAGAGCCGTCAACTGCTTATCGCAGAGCTTAATTACAACTGCGCTAGCTGCACCCACTAATTCCGTGTGACGGACTCGTGGCAGCGTAAACCTCTGCAGTGTAGCAATTGAAATACGCAAATTTGAAATATGAGACTAAGAATATCAATACAACCTTTCGGTGTACAAAAAAACTTTCAAAATTTTACGTTGAATGTAGAACTGTATGGCGGAATGCATATGGTGGCAGAAAACGTTTTGCATTTTCTACGGGATTCATTCAATTGACTTTCTTATCAATATTCTGATCGGTTCCATAAATATGAATGAAAACTTATAATTACTCCGCCAGCATCCGCAAAGAAAAAAATAGAAATTGTACTCTACGAACGCGTAATGATCATAATGCCAAAACTGTGTCCCTATTTCCATGAATGACTTCTACATCAGGATATCTAGGAAATCTTATAGTCAGTCGGCATTATGAAGAATATTTGTCAGGGTTTGTGGTTTCGTTAATTACAGTTTTAAAATTTTTGCCTACGTCCGTATCTGTCAAACGAGCCTGAGTGGCTGCTATGTTACAATTTTTTGTTTCATGATAATAAAAAAAATTATATTAATATATGCATATTAAAAGACTATCTGACCAGTAACCAAATCACATTTTACATTCCTTCCTCCCAAGGTCTAAAAACCTAAATCATGTTAACAGTAATTTATATCTTATCAAGGGTGTATCTCCATGTTACACAACATTGGTTCTGTAACAGATTTATAAAATATTTGCCATTTTACTCCATTTAATTAAATAGGACAAATAAACGACAAATTACAGACATAAGATTTTATTACATTTTTGCGATTGTGTTTGGAACTTCTTCAGGGTTTTTGATGTTCTAATAAATTTTAATGGACTAATTGAGGTCAATTTTAAACAGTTGAATAGGTAACCAAATAAAACTCCAAACATGGTGATGAAACGTCGGATCAATTGAATAAAAACTTTGTTTTTAATTTGGTCGTTAATTTATTTGATTTAATTGTTATGATAAACAGACGTTAGTTGACACTAACTCATTAAATTAAATTTGAAATTTTATAAGGTGTCTTTCAAATAAATGAGGCAGTGGAATAGTTAATATATTTCATAAATATATAGTGTTAATAATAGACACAATTATTGAATTATTTCACGTCATTCGTCTTCCGATAAGAATAGAGAAATACCACATATACAGTAAATCGGTGAGAAACCCTATTGTTTGATTTTACATTAATATTGTACTACATCAGGCGATTGACAAGTATTAATCAATCGGGAAAATATTCTTATCGTTCTAATGGCTTTTCCTCTTTCATCTAGCGATATCTTATGCGACAACACATGTAATTTCGATTGATAATTTACAGCTGCAGGCCGCTCCATGGAGTCTGAAATTAGTTATTAACTACGTGATTGGTTGTTAATCGAAATTATTATCACCAGCACGGAACACACATAGAAACATATTTCCATTACATACATTCAAACGTCGATGGTGAATAATATGCTTCGATTCACTTGAAACTGGCAGTGAAGTACAGGAACCTTAATGTATGAAAATTGGCGTCACAGTGGCTTTAAAGGCACAGATTAGCTATAATTATTTTTATAGAAGTCATATAAAGTGACTATTACGTGACAATGTGAATGTTCTTTGGAAGTAAACGCTAGTGACCATTATATTCTACCACGCACGTCGTATTAAAGGTTATCTAATTAATTAAGCATCATAAAAGATATTTATGAAACGGGCTATGAATTATACTGATAAACAAATAAGCATGAAACACCTGGACATAAATTCATTGTAATGTAGGAATCATAGAGGAGGTAGTAATAAAGTATGATGTTAATGCTAACAATACAAACTGATAAAATGTAATCATTTGTAATTTAATAGTATTTAATTTATTGTAAATGCAAAAATTTAGAATAATTGGTGTATTGTGGGATATTTTCTGTATAAACTGTAAATTAAAGATGAGGGAATTTAATTATTTAAAAAAAATTACTTAGGTTTTAAAATGATAATTTATTTATATATAAAAACAGAATTTCCTTGTTGCATTATCTATCATTAACATAGGTATAATTTAAGCGGAATTAAATATTTATTAAACAATGGACTAGCTCAGACTTTATTACTGTGCCGCAACAAATCGAAGCAGAGATTTTGTTTCTTCGGGACGAACCTCTTTTAACCTTCTCGTGCAGGAACAAAGCCATTTCTTTCTTGCAAGAAGTTCCTTGTGGTGGTGATATATTCCCCCCACCCAGGATGCTTTGCGGCGACAAAAACTGAGATTTCGCACTTTGACGTCGAGGACAAACCATTTTCCGTCTCGGCGGGGTTCGTTCACGTCTCAGCAGAGTTTTGCTGGGATATGGTAATTTATTATGTAGGTTTAATGTTTGCTTTCATCTCTCTAGTTTTATGATACATGCTGAGGCTCCTTCATCTCTGTGGTGTACGTACTGGGGTCGAAGCCCATCAATATTACGATAAGACGTGTCCACCGATCACATTGAATCATTCAGCCTGCTGCCTCCTAAAACTGGTTGAGACACGGAGTCCACAGTCAAATTCTTTCCGTCATTCGGGAGGGCGTGATAATAATACCCAATAACCCGACCTACCTGATGCAGTTATTCTAGGGCTTTCCCTGCACCTCGTTTAGGTGAATCACCGGGTAGTATTGTTAAACTATAGCCCTACAGTTTTAGTCATGCTTTGGCTACCTTGCTCTACCTTCCTAGCGCCCTCCCCCCTTTCTATGCTATAAAAGGGGAATTTTCTGTTTTAGGATTTCGCTTAAGTAGCCTGTTACCCCCATCCCCACATAGAGGATTCTGTAATAAAGTCCACATCAGTAAACAGCTAGATGTGTTCAAAAATTAGACTTAGACGTTTCTTCACAGTATTCATTCCTGGCTTAATAGTTCAATATATGCACAATATTTAGATATGAACTCAAGAAACATTTTATATTCAAAGAAAAAATAAAATGGAACACGTGAACAGTGGTTAAAAGAAAAACTTAAATGTATTCATTAACAAATTGGAAAATCATATTTCACAAGAAATGGACTCCCGGCTAGTTCGGCTGGTAAGTTTATATTCCACAGAGTCATGTAATTTGGTTCTCAGCTGAGATGTGCTTCTGCTTTGGGCTGCCCTCTGGTTACGTTTGTGTCCACGATGGTTAAATTAATTCCGTTTTAGTACCGTCTCTTTTAAATTGCGCTTTCTGTGCCGATTAACTCCAATTTCCACACATAAATACATATACAATATGAAAAGTTAAAAAAATAGAACATATTTCATTAAACAATTTCATAACAATGAATTATATTAGAACAGAACCATCATTACGTTCTCTTGCCAATCCGTATGGAAATGAACAAAATCTCATTAAAATTCCTTGTAATTTTTTTATTTCCATAAACTCAATATATAATAAAGGTATAATACTTTAGTAATGCTCTTACTCCAACAACAATAACGAACAGTGGGTTCCCAAAGATACATACTATTAAGCAAGCAACGATAACAAACAGTCAACTCATTTACGTTTTCAATTCTACCTTTAAAAACATTGTGAAAAGATTTGAGACGAACTAAATTAAATTTATAAGCAAATGTAACTTATAAAACTACTTTTCACCAACTATGAAATTGTTATGTTTTGTTGCGGTTGAGTAACATAAAAAAATTTATTTAATTTCATCTAAATATTGATTGTATTAATGTTTTAGCTGATTTTATTTTGTAGTGAAATCTGTAATCAAAATTTTCAAACTCATTTACAGATTTTGGAAATTAAATATAACGTTATATTAAAACTACTTTTCAAAAACTGTTCAATAAGTACGCGCTTTCCCATTATTACTTTAATACTTTCTGGCACTTTATTTATTTCAACTAAACCAAGACAATATTAACCACAAAATGAAAACTTACGCATTGCTAAGTACCAAAATATACAAATGTTATATATTTTTCAACAATAAAAGGTTTAATATTATTTTCAAAATGTAAGAAAATTGTTAATGAATGTCAGTAAAAATTAAGTGTTAACTAAAGTTTGAATGTACATTACAATTCTCGAAGAATATATTGTCACGTTTCTTAGAGATCGTGAGAGTCAATAACACACACACGTAGAGGTTATAAGCGTTTAATCAACGGCGAAGTGCTGTACAAAGCTCGTACTGCTTAAGACTGACTCCGATTTGGAATCCAGTCCTATTTATACATACATGGAATATTCTAGAAGCAGAACATTCTAGAAACAGAAAATACTAGAAACTAAAGGCAAACAATGTTAATAAATTAAACAAGTAATGTTATTCGGAAGCTTGAGATGTGGCAATATTTTATTCTTAGGTGCACGCAGAGTGTGACGTGGACATCTTTACGACCGCTAAACGGAGTCATGATATAAATCTGCAGATACATATTGACTACCCTCATATAGTTTAAAAAGTGTCGAATCTTTGAGAGCTGGCAGTAACCATCAACACAAACAGAAATGGTTCAATAAACGTGTATTCGAAAACGCATAATTTCTGAAATATGTACACTTGTTCGTAGGAGAGGTTCAACCCAATGTTAATTAGTTACGCTTGGTGTATGAAGTGCATAATCCAAACCTGCAGTATTTTCTGACGTGGCACATTCTCTAACAAAATAACCAATACATTAATAATAAACTGATAATACCTCAAATTTAATGTGTGGTAAAATGAAGGATGGCCCCAGTAGGCGGCCCATTATTTTACTTCTTCACAAAATGCCCAGATCTTATTAAGTATTCGTTTTCCGGCCTATGTTTATTGAACTTCATTTTAGATTTTATGCTTGCTATAATCCATCAAAATAATAGATACTTTTAACATGCTATATATGTTTATATAATAAACAGTCTCTTTCTCACCACTCACTCCAAGCAGCCTCCTCAAATTCTAGAACAAGCTTCCGCGCAATTTTCTGGCGCGCAATTAAAGCGACATCAGCCCACCTTCTCATTCGGTAACCATCCGAAATTCTCTACCATCAATCTGGTCAGTCTCTTTGATTTATGCCTGACCACGCGTGGGCTAGGCAAAGACCCAAATTATAACAACATCTGTTGTTTTAGACCTACTTCCCTTACTCCGAAAACTGCCGAAATTATATAAAAAAACTCTGCGTTAATATAATATAATAATTATTGTTTTTACTACATTACAAAAAAACACAGATTTTCTTAGCTTCGGTGTAACATGTCCGATCATCCCTCCATTCTCTTTGTGACTCTTAAAAATGATTTAAACGTAAGTTGGAGGATACTGCTCAATACGTCCCATCATTGTCCAATTTTCACTTACATAATCGTTGGTGGTAGATATTTCACACAGGACTATTTTTTGTATAGTCTTTTCTCATCCAAGTTTTTTGTTATGTTTTATTTTGTATTTAAACAGACAGGGCCAAAAAATATTCTGCGTAGGAACAGATTTTTTTGTTTCGTAAGCTATGGGCTATTTAGGTTTGAATTTTGAGCTACTTTTCTCAAAATAAAATTATTATCTACAATATATAAGGGAATGTATTTGTTCAAAATGCTTGCATTCGATTTATAAGCAGTTGCCAGTGTGTAAATATAATAGGATTTATTAATGGGGTAATAAAACACTTTGAACTTTTTTTGGCTATTAGTACGAAAAATATTAAATGGTTATTAATTTAATGTCAGTTTTCTAATAAATATACTTGTTTCTTGCTCTGTAATGAATTAAAACGTTTATTCAATCAGTGGTGACACTCAGCAGAATCATTCTGGTTGACAAATTGCGCCCAGAGAAATTTTTCGTCTTCTTCTATTTAGATAGAACAAACGTTGGTAAATTTACAACAAAAAAGATTTTGTTAGAAGTAAATTGACCTTCATCTGATATTTGTGGTGGTTGGCTGTCCACTTGAGGGTAATCTTCCTGGAGGCATCTCCCCTTTAAAATAATAGGAAGGGATTTAGAATGGGGAATGCGCAAAGACGAGGAATGTAACTGAGGGTTAACTATTTACCGCGGGCTACAGTTTAATGATCCTACCCACCATTCACCCAAATGAAATTCAGGGCAAACCCCATGAAATCTGCATCAAGTATGTGGGACTCTTGATACTTAACCTACGTGTTTCTGAAGTTTGATACATATTACCAGTTATTCTACTCTGTAATCAAGGTGAAACATTTTTTAAAAATTATAAGGAAACATTCAGACACATTGGATTAAAAATAAGTAAAATGCATTGCAAAGAAAGGATAATTTTCAAATTAGGTTGAAACGAATGAAATGAAACAGTATAAATATTAATTGTGAAATTGCCAAATTCCATCGACGTTTCATAATATTGTTACACAATGTCACTGAGTCATGCGCGCCGTCTGAAAAATTATTTTTTATTTGAAAGGTTTATTAGAAACCACTATACTACTGGCGTGTAATGATACTGATCCATTTGCATGGATTGTTGTGGTCATAATGTGATGGAATCCTTGGTGGCCCGTCAAGTGGGTAGTATTATTAGCTTCTAGGTAGGTCTCTATTAGAGCAATGATGTAACGCTTAAAATTTTCGATTAGTCTAGCCAGATTGTTTTTCTTCTAATTGAGGTCGTTGCAGTTCCACTGCAAAAGTATTATACTGTTCTACGATTCCTCCGTGGATGAGTCTGGGTCAGAGAGTGGTTCGCTAGATTGCTTCTTTCTGGTATTGATAAGTCTGGCTATATTTATCAATTTTTATTAATTTTAGCATTTCTATTAAGCATTTCTATTAAGGTATAAACCTTATACTTAGTAATCGTTGGCTAGACTGAGCGTTTTTTTTCTTTCAGTGATTAGATATTTTGCTTCGGCAATTGGGAAACTGTATTGTGTGGATTCGTATGCTACTCACCCTATTTCAAAAGACTGGGCTAAGGTACACTGTTTTTGATTCGAGTAAAATGGTAATTTTCATTTTTGGGTTATTTTTGATTGATTGATTGATTGTGAAAAGTCCGCATCTACCGAGTTCAGTGTGAAAATATCCACTTAAACCAAACAGAAGTACAACCTTAAGAGAAAAGTACCAACCCCCTAGTTCATGGGCTTTTACTGTTATCCGTGTAATTAACTCCGATTGCTGATACTCCGATTGATGATATTCTTGACAGCCAAAAGCGAGTCGATGACAAGTTGGAACAGATTTTCTCTTGATAGCTCGCAAACGTCAAGTGCCAGTTTTATTGCAAATGTTCTGCCGTAATGGTTGACGAATAGCGTGTTGGGACACATTTAAGCTGGTGTTGTTCCAGATACATGCCCTACTGACTCCGAAATATTTTATTTTATCCGTCAGTGAAAAATCAGTTGATAGTTGGGGTACTTTCCGCACAGCTCGTCGAAAGCGTTTGTTCATTGTGACAGTGATGGGTTTGTCTGAGCTAGTTCGCGTAACGAGAGATCGATGTTGTTTGTGGTGAGCGTTTCCACTCCACACACGTATATATTTATCTGGAAAACAATTTCCCCATAATTTTTATTAATTTTGTATATATTTATATAGAGGATAATATTTACGAAGCGGGCTAGGCTGCTTGCCAGGCCAACGGCAAGCAAAAAATGATCGTGATTGCTTAGTGATAAATTAATTGATGATATCGATATCCTGAAAGAGAAACGCAAAACAGTACCACTTGAGGAATGGTAGGTCAGCCCTTAGACCTGAAAATTGGGACTTGGAAAACATCTCGTTGCAATATAAACATGTGTTGTAACAATGAAGAATGGATAGACTCCGACAAGGTCAAGCCCGGGAAAAAAAGGAAACAAATCACCAACGAAAACAGCCTCGGAGAAAGCGAACACACCCCGCCCGGCAAACGAAGAAGAGGAAGAACAGATTTTAGAGAACTATTAGTTGAGAATCCATAGCATCAATTACATCAGGAGATTACATTAAATACTGCCATTAAAGGACATCCCATTAGATTAGTTGAGAAGACATAAGCATTATATCAGTAGAGTACATTACATCAGTATGTTGACTTGTAGAAAATTAGCTTCCAACAGATGATTGTTGTAGTATAGGCGCTGAGATGTCCGATCATCACCAGCTCCTGGATCTACAGATTTATGTTTTTCACGCCTGGCTTATTTGAGTACTTGTAAAATTTTCAGTGCCAAGTTTTGTTTATACCCACTTAAACCCTTAGTAGATACTTTAGCTCTCCGGTGAGTTTAGCAAGCAGCCGGCCCAAAATTTTAATGATGTTTGTAAATTAATGTTTTATTTTATTTCTAATCCAAATCTCTCAAATTTAATTTAATAAAATTGTTAATTTTCTTTATGAATGTAGCAATTTCTTTATTACTAATTAAAAACCTCAGTCAGCACATGTTTATTTACAAGGAAAGGAAGGTTATGCACGAGGGAGATTTTATTGGATAGTATTGGAGTTCGTTTCACAATGCGATGAATTTGTTATGTGATAAAGATATTTGGGTTTGAGGTACAATTGGAATAGCGTCGGCTTGAAGTAGTTTGTTATTTGAAGAAAGTAGTTGTAATTAGTAAGGTTTCCCTTCCATGTTTTAGTCTTGGTTCGCCAACTTCAATGTATAGGGTGGTTCTGTTGCATCCAGAGATCATGCTTAATGCCGGATGGAGTACGGCGTCGAGCTGGCGCAGGTTTAAGGGGTTTGCACTACCGTAAATGTTGCCATATGTGTAATCAATAAACGAATTGTACATCGCCATCTACCAACAAAAATAGAAGTAAAAGCAATAAGTAAATAATGTAATTGACATAGCGAGAACCTAAACACTTCATATTAGTTTAATAGATGTGTATTACTCAGAAACGAAGTAACTTTTAACTGGTTAGTTGAAACTCATTTTGTCATTAATTTTCTCTAGAATTCTGCTGGAACTAAAATGTTTTTAATATACTCAGCCTTATACTGTGTCCTGCAATTTCTTAGAATCTTATGCAGACTAAATTATGTGCATTGAGATGAGAAGGAGGCGACCTCATAATTATAGGATAACTCTTTTATTACAGGTTACTTTAATTCCCGATTACTGACTGACCAATGCGTTTCAGAATCACCATTATATTAATTCTCATTTGTAAAAATAATAATTATTAATGAATTATTGAAAACTGGAGAGAAGTGTGACGTTTAATTAGGTTCGTTATCTATAAATTAACGAAAAAAATTACCCTGGGGTGGAGTTAAACTTCTTATATATAAACACGACACGTTTGTTGGAAGGACAGCTAGAGTTTATGCGAAAGATTCCGATATTAGTATCGAATCAGTAGTTAAGGGGCTTTGCTGAGATTAAAAGTAACATTACCACTCCCAGTGCAGTTTTAGCCAAATCCCATCGGCATGGGAGGGATTGAAAATTAATTATTAATAAATAAAAAAACTGGACCCAGATCGTTCACTAAGTCGTGGGTTAGTGAGGAGGGACGAAGAATAAAACCGTCCGAAAATCTACTCATGACGCTAAACCCATACATTTTGATGTCACTGAGATGAGAAGTGTCACTTCTAATGCCGCTTCAAACCAATTTATCCCCTATTAGCATATGGTTTGGAGTGAAAGCAGTTGTAAAATAAAATTGTCCGTATTGAATTCAATGTTTTCGGCGTCAATCTGATGAACAAGTGACACTTCTGATGCAAGTTGTCTCATTTTAATCCCCATCGGCAGGAGTGATAGAGGGAGATAAAAAATTAATCAAATAAAGATATTACTTGATTATCAAATTTTGGTGTCAATCGTAAATGGCGTATATCTATTTTTAAATCATCAATAAGAGAGAAAATTACCTAAATATAGGCTCAATAATTAAGCAGATGAAAAGTATAAATAAACGTTTCGTCTTCAATATAGATCTTCACTAAACAATAGAACTATTAAACGAAACTTTTACATTGATGTCGAAACGAAACTAATATTAATATTTTTCTGTTTTTTAATTATTTTTCTCTGTACTTCCCTCATATTAATTATTAAAATAAAAGAGATGTTAGGTAGTACAATTTTTATTACCAGAGCAATTCCTACAACACGGCGCCAAAATGAGATACTTAATTACATTTCAGTTGCACAATTTCATGTCAAATTATTTAATTGACTACAAATAAACTCTTTTGTAAATCTATTTATATAAAGTCGGTATGAACCTTGTGGTCATTAGCGACTGTCACAAATAAACATTTTTTATTAAATGTGCCCTTTCAAAATTCTGTAAATATAGCGAGTTTATTATTTCTCTTTAGATAAATCGTTAGTATTTAGTATTGTTTATAGACTGGAAGATTGCAAAAAATCTACAACCAGACACACCGGATAATCCATGAGCTAGTTAAATGCAGTATTTCACAGTCCTATTAAGGTATTATATTACCTTTTTCATATTTTTTATAATAATACCTTGCAGTCTTAGTATCTAATTCATACATGCAAACTCTGGCAAAATAAATATCGGAAAAATAATAAATTCATTCCCAAATTTTTAATGTCTATAATAAAATAGACCGTTCTATGTGTAATATAAATTTAAAGGAGTAGAGCAATTTTGACCACATTCTGCACATATATTTAAAGGACCCGGAAATCTGCACTGTTGGAGTAAGACACGGCTACCCCTCTTATGGGCAGGAGTGGAGAGAGACGAATTTTTTTAATATTTAAAAACGGACTTTATTTCCGTGTAATAAATAATTTGGGTCAGTTAATTTGATTATGTTTCCGCTAATAATGCTTGCGTATAATTTCAAATCTATTCAGCATCAAAGGGGTGTATTCATAAGTATGGGGTTGTATGTTGTTGTGGTATTCAGTCCTAAGACTGGTCTGATGCAATCCTCCATGCTAACCTATCTTGCGCAGGCCTTTTCATTTCCTTATAACTACCGCAACCCACATACCCTCTAATCTGCTTAGCCTAATCCATCCTTGGTCTCCTTATTCTGTTCTTTCCCCATACACTTTCCTCTAATGCTAATTTTACACGACCCTTGTCTCTTATAACCTGGCTTATTAATCTATCCTTTCTATTAGTCAAAATCTAAATATATATTAGCTCTTCCCCTATTCTGTTTAGAACTTCCTCGTTTGATTCCATCGACTCATCTAATTTTCAGCATTCTCCTATAGCACCACATTTCAAAGGCTTCTATTCTTTTCCTTTCCCAAACTCCACCGTCCACGCCACGCTCCATATGAACATTTATCAACGATTTCCTAATATTCCATTACGTTGGTTTTAAATTAGCTTAAATATTGTATATAATGTAATTGCTAATTAAATAAAATTACAAAATATTAATTGGATATTAAAATTAACCAGTCGCGTCATTATTGTTCTGTTGTTGGCTTGGTAAGCAACCACGGCCGCTACATAAAATTAATACGATATATACATGTATACACATCAATTTAAATAAATAACAAAAAACATTATAACCATGATAATTGTTTCTGTTTTAGTTGTGGATGCAAAAGCCCACCACAAGTCGGATGATATAATTCAGTCTTTAGGGCGGGAAATTTTATGAAATGAAAGGAGAAGGATCAACAGAAACCTTCTCCGGATTGAGCACTACAAAACACCAAAATTTCATGGGAAACGGATGAAAGGAAAAGGAACGCTATGAGAGAAAAACTTTAAGTCACCGTGCAGTTGATTGAGGCACAATATACAAAGACCGGGGAGAAAGATTGGTTAGCATGGAGGGTTGCATCAGACCCGTCTTAGGACTGAATACGCCAACTACAACAACCTCTCTTTTCTTTCGTCTTCATAATCTATATGCATATATAGTTTTGTTAATAAAATTCTCTTTATTGGATCTTGTATACCGCTGTAAACATCTCAACTTTGCCTACCTCTTATCTTCCACTGCCCTTCTGCAGTTATCATCAAAGAATTCTTCATTTTTGGCTTTCGATGCTTCACCTATAACTTCCTTTGCGGTTTCTAAAATTGTTTGCTTTATATAGGGCCATTTATCTTCAATATTTTCATAATTATTTTGGTTTTAGAATTTTCTATTTAATTCATCCTGGTATTTCATTTTAATATTCCCATCAATTTTCATCAAATTAAAATTTTTAAGTGACTTTGTACTTCCTTGCAATATATCAGCCAATTTCTGCCCCACTTTAATCCTACTAAGTAATGTTCTGATTCTGAGCTTGCACCTCGGTAGAATTTGACATGTTCTACATCTGTCGTTCATCTCTTGTAGATTAACACGTGATCAATCTGATTAGTTTGGTTCGTTCCGCGGATTCTTCACGCTCCTTTATGGATGTTCTTCCTTGGAAATCATGTACTAACAACTTTGAGATTGTTGGCGGCTGCAAACAGTGCTACTCTAATGTCGTTGTTACTTGGGTTTTCATGTAGACTATTCTTCCCAAATAGTCTAGACTTCTCCTCTATACCCAGTTTACTGTTAAAATCTCCTAGAACAACAATTGCATCATGTTTTGAAATTTTCTCACTTATTCTCTGAATTCATCAGTAATTCTTCCTCTGTTGGGGCATATACATTAATAAAATTTATAAAATGAAATTTAACTTTAACTAAACTAGATATCATGGCCAGCAGTGAGAATCGGATCGCGTTTTGGGGCAGTGTTACTCCAAACGTACTATATGCAACAACAACATGCTACAACACAACCTGAATTTGATAGGTCAGATCCGGCCCTGAGGACCATAAATATACGTCAGATCCAAAGCAACTGATATTTTGGGCCCGTCGTGGAGACGGTCTCTGATCTCAAGAAGGGACAGAATTCTTTGTTTTGTATCTCTTCTTGAGAACGGAGACCGTCTCCACATCGAGCCCAAACTGAGTTACTTGGGATCTGACGTACATAAAATTGTAACGCTCTCGATCACGTTTTGATCAAGAATTTAATACTATACTGAGCTAATATATAATAAACTAACTGGGCACTCAGTCAGTTCAAAATAAACATTCTTTTGATTAAGTAAGCTTTGACATCTCTCCCTTAAATATACTGAACTCGTACGCTTGTCCAGGATATGAATGCTACAGGGAGGATTCTCCCGTTTTTAATAAAAGGAATAGTTCATTACTACTACCTGATGACGTTACGCTGGGACACTGTAGTTCTTTAAATGCACTTAAACGTACATTTATAAGGAAGACGTCTTGGTGCTGGAGGGATGAATGTAAATAATTATTTCAGCTATTTAAATCAGTTACTTAGACTCCACTGATTGAAAGATATGTTAATTAATATATACGTTCATTTTTTATTAACCATATCTGAAAAATTTACTATATCATTTTAAAAATATTAAAATTTTTACAAGTCAAAATGTCTTTATCTCCGCGTAGTAATCGTCACTGATATCTCTCCCGACTCCAGCGGTTATCTTCTCCCACACCCCTCTCCCAATCTCGACACACTCGGTCTCCTATTCTTCTCCAACAAATTTATAATCATTTCACATGACAAACTATGTAATTTCAACTATTACACTTTGCGTTAAGTAAAACAGGAAACGGGGCCCAGTATAGACAGGAAAAAACGAAGTGCAAAGAATAGTTTCGAATACTAGAGCAACAAAACGGAGGAATTACTTTCACTCTGTATATTTGTATATTTTCTTTGTATTCAATTTTTCATCTAGACGATTAATTACTTTGTTGCTATCACGCTCGCCCAGGAAACATGTACATTTGTTTTGTTTCGTTATCTCTCCTCTTAATTATCTATCTTACCTCGTCTAATTTTTGTATACATTGTTTGTTCTTCGTTTGTGCCTGTCTCTTATTTATTTTTACTCAGACTGAATATCTGAGAAGTGGTTATAACAATATTACGTAATATGTAAAAATGTCATTTCAAAATAAATGTTCTTATCCCCCTTATAAAATAAATTTTGAGTGAAATTTAGTTGTATAAATTAACTTCTCCCTTGTTTCCCACTAACCGCTTAGTTTAATGATGGTAGGCGAGTTACGTATTGTTTGAACGGCATGAGGACCCTTCCTAGGGGTAAAAGTTTTGCAAGGTGTCTTTTTGTCTTGCGTTCCGACCTATCGAGCAGATTGATGCTGCTGTCTGCCCGAGCAGCTGTTCAAATGTCGGCCATCACTCGCGCTGCAAGATAGCGCCGGTGAAAATGCAGCCGTGTGGTCGCTAAGTGGATGTATGGCGCCATTACTGCCTGTCTGTGTGCCGCTATTCCAGGAGCAATTAACTATTTGATTGATGTTACACATGTTCCTACATCGGCCCGAGTGTCGTTAGCCGAAACATTTGCTGTCGTATACGCCGTAGGCTGCTACATATTTATTCTATCATCATTTCTTTCTTACATTGTTACAATGCGGAAGCATCAGATAAATGAAATCACGTTTTATCAACAAAAAAACTCAAACAACTGTTTATTTCCTGCACACACTGTCGTTTAGTTTTGAACTCGTAATAAATCTGTAGAAATTAAAAATTATTAAATATATTTATTTATTTCGTTTTCGTGGTTTGTGACTTGCTACTCAAAGTAAAGAGCTATTCAATAACTTAAACACCTCTGCTTTGTGAAAATATTTACAGTGATTTTAGTTAAATATCAGAAATCGAAATTTATTACAAATCAAGTGAGTATTGAGCAATACGTTTCATCTCCAAATGCAGGGTCCTTTTCAGTTGTATCTAAAGATATAAATAACATATGGAATATGAATTAGTAGACATAGTTGATTTTAAAATAAATTTATTGTAACATGCTTAGTTACATAACTAAAGATGTGGAGTTAAAGACGTTATAACAGAAACTTTTGTACTTCTGCCACTACATACAAGGCTGATATG
Organism: Eucriotettix oculatus; assembly: GCA_034510155.1. Taxonomy (NCBI): domain Eukaryota; kingdom Metazoa; phylum Arthropoda; class Insecta; order Orthoptera; family Tetrigidae; genus Eucriotettix; species Eucriotettix oculatus. Next base: position 161,683,452 of record CM067376.1, on the reverse strand, counting down.
AAGGAAAAGAAAACTTACACTTATTTGATTGACACTTCAAAGTTAGAGTATTGATTTAAGTAAGGGTAATTTTTTATACGTAAAGGAATTATTTTAGACTGTTAAGAAAAGTGCTTCGTATTGGATCCAATGTGAACTCTATAATTATAAAGACACAAACACCAAATTTAAACTAGTTACTTGATAATTCATTATTATGATTTGAAACTGCATTCTTGAAATTTAATGCTTTTATAACGGTTTGATTTGTTTTAAATTTCTTGGTTGGACTTTTGACTAGTTTATTATAATTTATATAAATTAATCAGATTCATCGCTCGCATTTATTTTTAAACATAATTATTGAATATTTGTGATATTAAATGACTTAATGGTACATTTATTCCCTCTTTCGTATTTAATTATAAGTGATTTTTATCTATAGAGTGAGTATTTAATTTTATTGAATTGATTAAATAAAAGGGTTTCCTATTAATCCTTGCAGTGCATTAATGGAAAATCCTGAGAAACAGCCAGAGATGGACGGAAAGTAATGGAACTTCCAACGGGCGCAAACAAAGTTATTTTTAGCGGGAGGCAGTTCATTCATTCATTATTTTTGGTTCCCACCGGCATTTTTGCTCAAAGCCCCTCAAGAACTGAGGGGACAACGGGGCCGCCTATTAACAAAATCCCTTGCGTAAAGGGTCCTTCTCCCTTGGGAAAACGAGGAGAGAAATTATCCCGCGCAAACCACGCCACCTCGAGTCCAACTCCAGTGAGCGTTGGCCTAGGACGTTGACATGCCACCAGCCGGCGTCCGGAGGATAGACTGGAGCCACCACGCACCCCGAGGTTCCAATTTTTCCCCAAGGACTGCATAAGTCCTTTCAGTTCAGGTGCGTCCCGCAAGGAGGAGTTGTACTTCCCACTTGAATTGACCTTTAAACTGGTCTGTTAATTCAATGATGGATATAACTATGACGCATTGGGACATTGGCCACTGATTATGTTCGGGGGTCATGTCCCGGAGTCAAATTTCAATGTTATTAAATTCACAATTATAAATAAAATCTTTTCTCTTTCAATCCCTTCATAAATTTATCCCCTTGTGAAATTTAAATTAATTTGTCAGGAACTGTGCAGCTTAATATTAAAACTATAACAAAAGGTAATAATAATTAGTAAAATTAACCTCTCAATCCCACACATTTTCCTTACAATTTGTTACTGGGATTTTCCCTGTGGGGTGTGCGAACTGTTATTTTTGTAACGAGTATAAATTAAATTATCATTAAAAATAGGCTCAACTTTTTATACCTCTATCGTAAGTACATTATTCAATTCATAAATGTCGTAATACCTTTAAAATACGAGACCTTATGAATCTAAAAGTCACAATAAATCTTAGCAATAACTATTTGTTAGAAAATTTCAGACAATTTTTAAAACTTGATTGGAAACCAAAACTAAACAAAATGTAATTTGAAAGAAACATAAGAGTAAAATATTAAATTTCAGAGGTTATATTAATATACTTGCCAATTACCGAAAATATTAAACGAACGTGTTAATAAAATTTAAATTAGAAAAATATACGATAAAGTGAAAAATTCGAATCAGGTCAAATGACGCAAAGAATTAGTTAAAATGTAGTGAAAAATTAGGTAAAGTCAGAACAATATAATAAAATAAATACTACACAACGTTTATTCAATCCTGCAACAAAGACTGCAGAAAAGTTATATTATTTTCATTTCATCACATTATATTGTCTATTATTTGGCTAAATTCTTGACTACATTACGAAATTTTAGTTATATTTACGTAGAGTGCACATGTGTTTTCAGTATACGTAGTACTAGCTAAAAAAAGGGAACCAGTGTAAAGTCGTCGAAATTTTAAGAAAGGAAACAAATACCATAATATAAATTAAAGAAGAAATATTAAAAGAAAAGATGGAATTCATCAAGAATAGGGAAAAGAGTGAATGATATTCTATCTCACATAAGGGGAAGAATACAGCATAGACAACTCAACCCAATCAAAGGTCTGATACATTTTCTTACCGTTCATAGTCCATCTGGGAAGAGTAAATAGTAGACCTGATAATCTATGTACATGTGGAGAGATATGAACACCGAAACACGCTGTACTGGATTGCACCAAATATAACGTAGACAATACGATGAGAGAAACGTTAAGAAAGAAAGACTATGGAAGACAATCAGACTATAAAAAAACTTGACAAATCAGGTATCGATAGTAAAACTATCGAAAAAAGTTAAGCAAATATTGTAAATAATAATAACAAAATCCATTAACTATTACATTTGTCTCAATATACTCATCATCGGATTGGACCCTCATATCCTGGAATCGGATGAGTATAAAGACCAAAATTATAGACATAATAACATAAAATAAAATATAAATTATGGAATAGTAAGATTGATCAAATAATTATCTTAAACAAAATACATAATTCTGCTAATACAAATGATGCCAAAACCCATATTATTTACAGTAACATAAATAATAAAAGCATCATAATAAGGAGAATGTGTTGACTATAAAAGCTCAACATGACGCTTCATAAAGTGGGTCGTAACCGAAAAATCAGATATGTTTGGCAAACTAATTGTTTTAAAGTGGAAAGTCAGGGAGTATGGAATGTATTTGTAAACTCAAGCACACGCTACCTTTTTTAACTGATAGTATATATTAAACTTATTCGTTAAACAATGTGAATCTATTTTGCCTACAATAATGTTATTTCATAATTACATTCAATAATTGTGAATAATTTACGGAATTTCTAATATTGTTGAAGGCATTGGTCTTCGAAGAATGAGTATCGAAAAAGTTTTCTGGTGTTAGTATTGCGGGATTGGCACAGACAAAGGAAGTCGCATTGCTTGGACGGGGCTTTTGTAACTTGGCGAAAAGAGTGGCAAGGCGTTGGCTTGTGCTAAGCCGCGAGGAGCTAGGAAACTTTCTATTTACACAGGTGTAACGATTGACATGTGGCAGTTTAATAGCTTACGCCTGATTGGTGATAAAGTTTTTTTGGCACAAGAGAACATACAAGTGTGGGGCAGTTCGTCGAGAGACAGTGAAGTGAAAACATGGTTAGAGAACGTGTTCAGTTCGCTGAGTGACGGCAAAATCAAGTTTGCTGAGACGGGATGAAGTGTGAGCAAGTGAAGTCATACTGGAATGACGAATATAAGCAAATAACACAGTTGTGATGGTAAACGGAAAAAATAAATTGCCGGCTCTGCAATTTCCGTTGTAATAGGAGTCCAACGGAGCATATAGAGAAGAATTGGTTCCGTACTGAACAACAATAACAGTGCATCTAAACTTTGAACACTCAATGGTCCCCATGATCATTTTAGAATATTGGATTTCCGTTTTTTGGTGAATTCTAATAGAGTTATATAACCACGTGATAGACAAGTCTAGTTTCCTAAGCGTATTTTATTCCTCTGTATAATTGATCTTCTGTGTTAATGCAGTTGTAACTGTTTTGCATATTGTACAAAAATTACACCTGAGTGCGGGAAACGGGTGACAAAACGAAAACACGTGAATGTAAGGTGGCGTAAAATGTCTCAATCGGTATCGTCCATACCATGAATCTAAAAATCAATTTTCTGTTTAACTGTAAAATTTGTTTATTCAAAAAGAATAACGGTTTAAAATTGTAAAAGTTTCATTCAATGAGAAGTTCATAAGAAATCCAATTGTATTTATCCGAATTTAAACTGGAATTTCATAAGCTTAGAATGTATGTCAACAGCGAAACCTGACTGGCACCAGAAAGAACGGCGTGGTCGAGATGAATCTACTGCATATTGGTTCCCTAACTCCGTGACTAGCGAGCACAATGTCTAACATCGACTCATAAAGGAATTTCCGAGCGCCTGAACGCGAAAGTTATGATTCAAACAAATTCCGTTTTCTCAATATTACTAATGTAACTAGGCATTGTTGTATTATAAGAATATAATTCATTTGAAATATTTATAGGCAAAAACATAAAATTAATAATAAAATAATAAAAATAATTCAGATAACATGAGAATTAGGAGTAGTGCTCTTCGTCAGGTTATTCGAATAATAAATTTCGAGCAGTGGCCTACTCCCAGCTTAGGTGATGTTTCCACGACATTTCTGGAAAATTCCTTGAGTGCCTGTAAGATCCCAGTTCCCTTCTATTTCCGTTTTTATCGATTGAAGACACCTTTAGAGACTACGAAGTTTGCCCTCAACTCACGGTGTTTTAACGAATTTTTCAGAAGACACTAAACCACAGTGTCTCTTACGGTTCTAGCAGTATATTTTTAAGCACGGAGACGCAGTATTAAGAACTAATCGCAGCTACTGTACTAGAATACGGCTGTATTTGTTCGGATCCGTTCTGAAAATATCAGATCGAGGCACTGGTAAGGGTACAGAGGGGGGCGGCAAAAATTTTAAGCGGTGTCCTGGTCACGAAAATTAGAAGGTTCATCAATTAGGTTGGAATATGTTAGAAAAACGACGACAAAATTTACGTCTCGGGGCTCTTTTTAAATCGTACGCAGGCCAACAATCCTGGGAGGATATTCTTTCAAAGTTTTTAGACCTTTACAGTATAATGTATCATAATTGTAAAATTGGGCAGAGCAACTTTAAAACTGACGTTAGGAAATATTCATTTTTAAATCGGACTCTGAGGGATTGAAACAATTAACCTGCAGAAATTTTTGAAACATTTCCTCCCAATAGCAACGTTTTTCAGGGAAGAATTAGGAAGTGTAAGTGGTCGTGAAGTGCAAGTGTAGTGAAGTGTAGTGTAGTGCAACGATAAAACATCTGAACGATGGGTCCTTTTTATCCTTTTTTTTAAGAAGTAATTTATATTATTATTATTTGTAACTATTCACATTCCTTATTTTAAGCTTATTTTTGTAATTGTCACCGAGTATAACTCAATTGCAGTATCAACAAAATCTTTCATTCATACTGGTATTATGTATCCCAAAAGCTCCTTTCTAATTCATAGAAATAAAAGTTCGAAAGTACTTGTATCACCTCTATATTAATTCTTACCAAGACCTCATTTCTGCCCAGGACAAGCTAAGAAACAGATATATGCCATACAGTGGCGGTACCACAATCAATTGTTTGCTAAAGAAGGAATAGTCTCTGAAATTAAAATGGCCGACATATTCCATAAAATATTTTATTTTAACAGACGTATTGATGAAAGTATGCGTGCTCCCAGGTCTTTGTATATTGTGCCTCAATCAACTGCACTGTGACTTAAAGTGTTTGTCTCGTAGCGTTCCTTTTCCTTTCATCCGTTTCCCATGAAATTTTGGTGTTTTGTAGTGCTCAATCCGGAGAAGGTTTCTGTTGATCCTTCCCCTTTCATTTCATAAAATTTCCCGCCCTAAAGCTAAATTATATCATTCGATTTGTGGTGGGCGTTTGCACCCACAACTAAAACAGAAACAATTATCTTGGTTATAATGTTTTTTTTATTCATTTAAATTTATGTGTATACATGTATATATCGTATTAATTTTATGTAGTGGCCGTGGTTGCTTACCAAGCCAACGGCAGAACAATAATGACGCGACTGGTTAATTTTAATATCCAATTAATATTTTGTAATTTTATTTAATTAGCAATTACATTATATACAATATTTAAGCTAATTTAAAACCAACGTAATGGAATATTAGGAAATCGTTGCTAAAATGTTCGTATGGAGCCTGGCGTTATATGGGTGCGAAACGTGGACGGTAGGAGTTTGGGAAAGGGAAAGAATAGAAACCTTTGAAATGTGGTGCTATAGGTGAATGCTGAAAATCAGATGGGTCGATGGAATCAAACGAGGAAGTTCTAATAGATTAGGGGAAGAGCTAATATATGGAAGACGTTGACTAAGTGAAAGGATAGATTAATAAGCCAGGTTTTAAGAGATGAAGGTCATGTAAAATTAGCATTAGAGGGAAGTGTGTGGGGTAAGAACAGAATAAGGAGGCCAAGGATGTATTAGGCTAAGCAGTTTAGAGAGGATGTGGGTTGCGGCAGTTATAAGGAAATGAAAAGGCCTGCGCAAGATAGGTTAGCATGGGGGGTGGCAACAGACAAGTCTCAGGACTGAATACCACAACAGCAACAAGCTAATTTAATAACAGTTATAACGTCTAAAAGTTTCTTGAATTAATATCGTGGAACGCAAACTCAGTTTCTATAGAAGTCTATCGACCAGTATCTCTTTAATGTCTGTTTGTGCAGAAGCTGAAGTAACGATTCTAGTAGTGGGTTTTAAGATTAAAAATGTAGCCAAACGAGAAACGGAAATCCTGTAGAATTACCACCATTAGCTGAAACAGTTCGAAGACAATATTGACAGGGAAAGCTCTGGAGCTATAAGCAATGAGCCACCATATAGGCTTGAGGTAAACTTTCCTTTCAATGTTTTACACCACTATTGTTGCTTTTGGCTTTCATCACTTCAGCTGCTGCGAAACCGTTGTTTCCTCCTCGCATCTTGTAGTATGAATAGTTACTAGATGATCATATGATGCACTTAAAGTTGTTGCAGGTTTGACGTATTTTGCTTTCCTGCTACACTTGTCTATGTAATTGACACATTATGAATCATAGCAGTTGTTGAGTATTATATGCGGCGGAAGTACTGTTTTAATTATTTGGTGCTCACGAGTGAGAAAACGTGATGATCGAGTATTTATTGTTGGATGAAGTCATAGCAATGTAATGAAAAGATACAGAAAAAGTTCTTTCATCTTCTTGGTTTATCTCTTTTCAATGTTCATTCAGTCTATTTAATTACATCTGGAAAGAAGAAAACTGTTCAATATTTTCATTCTCAATTAATAAGAGAAGTAATAGAAAAAAGGTTGGTGGAGATAAAATAAACGCCAAGGTTGTGTATCTAAGATTTGGCTGGAAGACATTTTATAAATAGACTGTGATAGACTATCAGAGACAGAAAGAGACGCAGAATGATCAGGAAAAGAAGAGGACTGTCAAGATTGTGAAACACCACTTTGCGTGGATAATTGCTTTGAAATGTACCATATATTGGCAAATGACTGAGAATGAGTCGTTTGTATAATTAAATAGTAAATTTTCTTCATTTTAAAATTATTCTTTTAAATGTTCCTAGGTTAACCATGCGAAATAGTGATCGGCACAGCATGTTACTTCACAGGGCTGAGCGACTAGCGCTTGAGTCACGGCGAGTTCTCAACTCGCCAACACTGAAAGGGTTAAATCACAGACCTTTCATATTTTACAGTTTATACCTACTATTTAATTTTTAATTTATTAAATTGAGTGTGGCTTAGTATTATTATCGTTTTGGAAACTAAAGTTTACATTTTTAATAATAATTAGTGTTAATATTTCAAGAAACATGGTCTGAGGCTCACTTCTCCTTCTGAACTTGCTATTACTTTCTTCATTTATTTTTTGGTGTTTCGCTGTTTTATTTAGAGAAGAAATTGTTTAGATAGTTGGAGAATGACGTAAACCAAGTGAAAGACGTCGAAATAGAGAGACGAGATGGCCTCACTTTAACAGAGTTCAAATGAGTATTTACAATAAAATAATAATTTTTGCCTCAATAAACTCTATGTAAAATTTATGAGTTTAAATCAACTGGTCATTTCATTTTGTGTAAATTTGTTTTCTGAGATTCCCTTATAAAATCTCTGCAATTAACAAAAGCTGTCTACACTGCAGCCTTTACCTCGTGGGCAGTACGTTATGTCTGACACTGTCCTAAGCGCCTGTACCGTTAGTGTCGGGGCCCTTCGGATACAATCGCATTCTTATTGTTAAGTTAACGCTTCAGCTGCTGGTTCATAAAGCTATAACCGCTTCGCATCTGTATCTATGTAGATTATTCTGCACAGCATCCAGCAAGAGAACTCGTACCATCCACACAAGAAGCCAGCTTGTAGAACTGGAGAAATAGCTACAGTCGGTGAGTCTCGAATAGTTATTTATACACTTGTTGTGGCCGCCATCCGTAGAGGAATAATTTTTAAGAGTTTTAAATAATACAGTACCCCATCTATTTTCTACTTTAAATAACAAAAATACAGTCCACATTCACCAATAACCGTGCAGACACAACTATGTCACTTAATAAAATAAATTGTCAGATAAATAAACTTTACGGCACTTATTATTTCATATTTTAACTAGAAATTGCTTGTTAAGATTTAAACATGTGTTACGATAAACTCAATTAATTTAAAGCCTTTTCTAATTCATTGCCGTCATTTCAAACAAATTTTATATTCAATATCAATTTTGATATCAGAGCGCTTAAGAGTAACAAGACCAATTAAAGTATTACACTTCACACAATACCAGTTAGATATGAATGCTAATTTGTTTAAATTTCGATGGACATTACTATTCTAAATTTATGTAGACAAAGTTTAGACTCTTCAGTAAAATTGATTTAGTAATTGACTGAATTAAACATTTTCTTTCGCTGACTTCGTTTTGGTGTGGTTCTTGTGTATTATTAAGTCTCTTTTTCTTACGAATTAGGTCATTAGGAAGTAAAGAGATTTCGAATTAATTGCTATCATTTAACAAAGAAGCGTATTTCGGTGATTTGTGATATTGGAATTGTTCTCTAACTTTCCCTCAGGCCATAAAGGTCATTTACAAAGTTTCCAGAACAGATTAAAGGGTGGCTGGGAAATGGGAAACAACTCAGCAAGCTTGGGTCAGAATCAATATGTTGCTTCCCAAGTGCAGTTCAGTACTGCGAAAGCACAAGGATTCGTCTACTCGATTTACAAATTATTTAAGCAAACAGCTCACTACTTCTGGGGTTCCTTTGGAAGCCGAAAAAAGGATTACGAGTAAAAATGAAATATTTTAAAGTAACGAAATGTGTTCAGATTTAAGCATTGATTATTTTTAATTACTTCAAAATAGTTTTTTATAATTGATATTTTACCTAATTAAGTACCCATTATTTAGTGGTAAAGGAATGGAGGTTTTTATTTGTACATTCACCCCTCAAAAGTTGTAACATAAATTTATTAACACCCTGCAGATTCTAAAGAAAAATTATTTAAAGTTTGGAGTAATATAAACTACGGAGATTATATTTTACTATTACAAATGAATTACCTACTGTATTTGACGGTTACAAAATCGCCTCATCTCAATCTTACGAATAGGGGGTACTGGAGACTTAGTATTTCTGCATCAAGCACAAGGGTCTCATTAATCCAAAAGTTGAACGTTAAACTTATTAAACAATAAAATAATAGAAAACGTAAAATATTTTTAAAAATCCTTCACATAAATTATTTTTAACCTTAATTTTAGTCCGTTATTAAATGTTTTTAAATTTTATTTAGAGTTTTTCTTAATAAGCTCCTTGCGATTGTTTTCTAAAACCTAAATTATTGCTCTGAATAAGTATTCATCAAGCTTCGTTTAGGAATAAATTATTTTTAATGTTAACAAATACACAAGTTAATTAGTGAGCCATCAAATGTTGTATGTGGGGTATGGTAAAATACTTTGGGAAACAATGGTCCAGAGAAATATAAGATAGGGGTATCAAATTATTGATTCGAGAACAAGGTCACGGGCAGGTTAAAGAAGAGTAGTTAGCGTTGAAATCGTTGTCAACCAGATTTGCGCGTTGCGCATTAAATAAATCATTCACGGGGATCAAAGCGTTGAAGACATACAGGACGAGGTGTAAAAAGTAACTTATATTGAAGATGTGAGGACAAAGATAAAAATCAATGTGAGTATGTAAAAAAATTTTCTTTCTAAAACGGAACGATAAGAGATTGGAATAATTTACTTACAGCATTGTTTGAAGAGAAATTTCATACAACAACTCAAACCATTTTTAAACTCCAAAAGTGAATCACAGCTATCAATCCCGCATTCATTAACCGAATGAAAGTTAAGTACTCCCAAGGGCGCGTTATCCTGGGAAACAGACCTACCAACATCCTATGAAGTTCAGAAAAGCTCACAATTCTAAGGAATTGTTGTTGCTGTTGTGGTATTCAGTTCTAAGACTGGTCAGATGCTAACATATCCTGCGCAAGCCTCTTCTGTTCTTACCCTACACACTTTCCTTTAATGCTTATTTTATAAGACCCTCATGTCTCAAAACGTAACCTTTTAATCTATTCCTTCTCTTGGTCAAAGCCCTCCAAATTGTTCTCTCTGCCCCTAATCTGCTTAGAACTTCCTGGTTACTAACTCTATCCACCCATCTGATTTTCATCATTCTTCCATAACACCACATTTCGAAACCTACGTTTCCTTTCATTGTGCAACCCCTATCGTCCACGATTTGCAACCGCATAACGCCACACTACATGCAAACATTTTTAGTAACGATTTCATAATATTTACACTTATATTACCCGTAAGTAAATTCCTCTTTTTGCGAAATCCTTCCTTGCCTGTGCTATCCTACCCTTTATCTCGACTATATTTCTACCATCCCTAGTTATTATGCTTCCCGAATAGCAGAATTCCTTAACTTCTTTCAAAATATCCTTCCCAAATCTAACACCATTTGTTACTCCATCACCATCACCTTAGTTGTCCTTCTATTAATCCTCATGTACTCTTCCTCTAGAATCACGTTCAATCCGTTTGTTGTTGTTTCAAAGTCGTCTTCTTACTCCCCTAATGCATCAATATCATCAGCAAACTTTACGGGTTATATATTTTTTCCTTGTATTTTGATTACATTTCCATATTCATGTTTAATTTTGTTCGTCGCCTGTTCTATGTATAAGTTAAAGGGCATGGGCAACAGATTGAATTCTTGTCTTACTCCTTTCTTTATTTCTGCTTTTTTTCTTTCCGTCAATTATAATTAATTCTGACTTAAATTCAGTATGAGAATTGAAAAAATTAGACCCAACTGGGAATCAAACGAGAAACTTAATTTATTACGGTGTGAGACTGATTCAGGTAAATCTCTCGCTGTTCAGAAATCGCGTCCTATAGAACCTATAGATTAAAGTGCCAATCGTCCTGACGTTGTGGCCCCGGTTCAATTCCCTTTATTGGGTGGGTAACAGGTTACATGAGAATGATTCTGAAACAGGTTACTCCGGTTTAATAGTATAGGAAGGGAATTGAAAAGGGAGTATGCGGTAAGTAGAGCAAGAAAGCCAATGGTTGACTAGAGCCCCCGGGCTGTAGTTTAAGTTTCCTACCCGGTGTTTAACCTATGAAAGATGGAAGGAAAAGCCTATAAATCCTTCATAAGGTAGGTCGGGTTATTGGGTACTGTTTTCACGCCCTTCCGAATAACGGGAGATTAATTTCCTGTTGGGTCGCAGCTTTCCGATCTTCAGGAATTTGGCCGACCAATCCAATGGGATCTGTGGATAACTCTTAGCGTATGCCCAAGATCTTTGACTCCATTACATACACCTCCCAAAATAGATGAAGGTGCCTCGCCATGTGAGAACTTTGAAAAAACCAGAAAGTGCACGAGGCATTCCCAAAGGTGACCCCCGCAGTCAATACGTATATCTACAAAAGATGTGAAAGAGAAGCTGATTATAAATGAATTGCACAGGAAAGAAGAAATAAGTTTTGAATATCTATGGTGCTTGATAGCTTTCAAGAACGAGATAAAGGATAACATCTGAAAATGGATGTTATTAAAACCTGGAATATATATTGTGAGATCTGGAACAGGTACCAAAATAGTTAAAGCAATGGAACTTATCATCCAATTATGTCAGCGTGAAAATATCTCAACTTTTATTGCAATAAATAGGCCTTTACATTATTACATTTTACAGGGGGTTATTTATTGGTAATAAGAAAACCTTATTTTTTTTAAGTCTAAGAGCATTAAATATATTTCCATTTAACATGGATAATTTCGATAATAATCAACATAGGGATAAATAAAACGTAATGTTTTATTTTTCTACAAATCACGGGTGACATTAAATGTTCTATCTAAGTTCTATATATTACATTACTTTCACCATACGGGAAACTCATCTGGAAACAGGGAATCAACAAATCATTCACCTCGGTGACGTGTTATTTGTCTGTCACGTGATAACATTCGCCACAAATATAAAAGAGTACTTTATGCAGTCTCTCTGCCTTAGTAGTAGATCATAATCTTCTTTAAGTCATTCGTGCATATAAGAATTTTAAAAATTATCTTCAATTCATCCTATGTTTACAAACTTCAGTACCGTTGACTTTTCATGTTATTCTGTAACATTGTTCTGTTAAAGACCACACACCACGCTTTTTAACCCCTTTAGTTCACCAACAATTATTTCCTTAATAATCAATGATATCAGTAAAAATTTCTCTACATCTTATGTCGAGCTCTACAAAGAAATAAGGTATTTCGATTAAGGTGCGTACACAACATGGAAAAAAAAGAAATTTTATCTTGAAATAATGAAATTTCCTTTATATATTTAAATTTAATAATATAGTCAATGTTTTAAACAAAAAACACAAAAATTTAAACTATTGTATTCGTGTAAAATGCATGAGAAAGCGAAAAATATTTCTTATATTTGATACATTCAAGCTTTAATAACATCAAGATAATACCTTGTCGTTTTTCAGGAAAATAAATCTTATGAAATACACGTTTTTTTAATGCAGTGTCATTGTTTAAATTAAACGCAAGGATGTTTTCAGTCCAATTGAAAAGTCTGAATGCATGAGAGGTTTTAATTAACTACAAATCTCAGAGAAATTAATTAAACGCGTGGTTGTCTGTTCAACGGCGGTTTCTACGGAAAGTAAACATTGAGCGCCAGCTCATGTATGTTTTCTGCTTAATGTTTTAGTAGATATTCTTTGATTTAGTCCAAACTGAATCTGAATTTAACGCGAGGAAATCTATTTATATTTTCCATCTGTGTCTAGCATAATCAGTAATTTGCCTTAAGAATAAATTAATTATTACATTGATGCATTTGTAAAATATTTACAGTCCGAAAATGTTAATATTCTCGTGGGTTAGTTGTTGATCACACGCGACGTTTCAGTGACTGATAAAAACCAGAATAAAGTTATTGAAACTGGCAAAACTGTACTTGGCAATTACTTCGCCATAAGACGTTGACGTGAATGTTCTTCAATACGTCCCGTGGTTCAAGCGGACTAACCCGGCTGTAATTTTTACATCGGGTAAGCCTTCGGTCTGCAGTGGATGTTTTAGTCTCATTATAAAATTAATCCCAATATGGATTATACGGAGGGCGTTGACTAAGAGAAGGTATATATTAATAGACCACGTTTTAAGAACGAGGGTCTTGTAAAATTAGCATTAGAGGGAAGTGCGTGGGGTACGAACAGAAGAGAGAGGCCAAGGATGTAATACGCCAAGAAAATTAGGGTGTGGGTTGTGTTAGTTATAAGAAAATTAAAAGGCTTGCGCAATATAAGTTAGCATGGAGGGTTGCATCAGACCAGTCTTAGGACTGATTACCTTAACAACAATATGGATTGTGTGTTCCAACAATGAAAGGTGTCTCAACGGTTAACACGATTTGCAAGAAAGTATTTATAAAATGAGTTTGTTTAGTCAATTAATTACTTTCTAGGCATTTGAATCTATCATCATTATTTTAAATATTCTTCAAAAGTAATAGTAAGTGATTTTGAATACGATAATATTAAAACATATTGAGTGAGACAAAAGTTATATTGTCGGTTCCTAAAGAAGTATTATACATTTTGCATTTCTAGATACTTAAGTTTCTTTTGAAATAGCACTTTACAAAATTGCAGAACTTTATTCAGCCATTTGATAAATGGAAGCTAAATTGACGCTAATGCTTGGTGGAAAATACTTCTACTTTTAGCGGACATTACAACAATTTCTTTAATATCTTTCCATAAATTATTATAGATTGAAACGACCGTTAAGTTCGTTTTTTCATAGTGTGTTGTAATAAATATTATTTATCGCACCTATATTACTATTTTACTTATTATATCCTTACGACAGACTCTACCTTGCTCGCTCAACCTTCCACATTCCACCTTTTCAATTCCCTTCCTATCCTATTAACGGGGAGTTGCCTGTTTCAGGATCACCCTCGTCTAGCGTGATTACCAAAAGAAAGAATAATTGGCATCTATTTTAAGAGTTGTACCTACCTTAGGCATACAGTAAGAGTTGTCCGCTGGTCCCATTGCATCAGTCGGCGAGCTGCCTCCTAAAACTGGTGGAAAAACGGAGAAAGGAGTGCTGCGACCCCACAGCAAACTTATCTCCCGTCACTTGAAAGGGCGTGAGAATAGTATCCAATAGCCCCGACCTACCAGATGCAGGTTTTGTAAGATTCTCCCTGCATGTCTTTTAGTTAAACACCGGGTAGTATTCTTAAAACATATCTAGGGATCCTAGCCAACCCTTGGTTACCTTGATCTACCTTCAGCATCCTCCCTGTCAATTCCTGGACGGTAAGTAACATGGAGAAACCCAAGTACTGTTTATACAGAATATACACAGGGAAAACCTTCCATCTTTGGTAAATAAAATGTTAACATGATTGTTAGGAATTTCTCCATTGCAGGTGGAACTTGGTTTTTCCACTCACTCCAAAGACTGAACTACAGCATGACCGGCACGCTGAATATGAGAATTAGAGCCTGAGCCTGCAATAACCAAGGTTTCGACAGCAATTTCGGCTGTTTCCTATTGAAACTGTGTTTGATCCCCTACTACCCCTACCACTACACCGAGTGGCTGAACTACAATGTAAACAGAATTTTGAATGTAAGAATGATTTTCATCATGCTAGGCCCTATTCTTGGCCGGATTTCAATTATTTACATGTAATGCCCTTCCCTCCTCACCCTTACTGGCATTCCTTTCGTTCACATTAGAGATTGAAACTAGGCGTTAACACTATCGAGTTTAGCAAACTAAAAAACTGTACAATAGACACTAATAACTGCCGTTTTAGGATTTCTTTTCTCTATCGTATGAAATATTTCTATTTACTTGGTAGAATTTCTTGTTGCGTATTAGTTATACTGAAAAGTTCATTTCAACCATTCTACGTCAATTCAAGGAGCTGAACTACTCTACAACTGGAATATCGAATGTCTGAACTAAATACCGCGACAATCATAGCCCTGTATCCTACTCAAATCACGAATGCTTTCGCCTTATTTCTACGCACCGTCGCTCCTTTCACAATCCTATTTAAAAAGACATGTAAAATAGTAAACGAATTATTGAATTGTGATTAAATGATCAAAATAAAATGATTGTACTTCACCTATTTACTGACTTAGTAATGCACTATTTAGCATGTTCATCACAATCTATGCCAATAAAGAAAATTGAAGTGTTTGTCTGTCTGTAATATAGTCTCAAATAGGCTCCGAAACGGCTGAAGGGGTTTCATCAAAATTTGAGAGTTTTAACAGGAGTTTTAACTTAAATTTGTGGTATGTGGTTTTAATATGCATGTTAGGGTGGGGAAATGAATTTTATTATGACGATTAATATTATGATAAATATATTCGATAAAAACTATAACTTTTAAATTTAATTTAGGGAAAGATGGAAATAGTAGTTATTAATATAAATTTAACATTTGTAATTTATTCGACTTGAATTTAATTTGGCCATCGCTGACTCAATCGGGAACATGAATGTCCTTAAGCTCAATGAAATGCTAATGATTATTGAGGAAAATTGCAAAATATAGGGATTGGGGACGAAAAATTTAATCATACGTGACTATGGGCGAGAAATAATTAAGGTCAGCAGTTCACCAAGGCACTGTCTATGACCCAGGGCGTCATCGCTGTTGATGGCTGGTGATGACTGCGCGTCGTCCGTGGCTGCTCGTTGACGATTTTTCCAAGCTTAGGTGTTACTCATCGCCCAGGAATTATCGTTGACTACGCATGGAATTTTATAACTTCTTGGTGATGTTTTGTCTTTTTAACGTTTCTGACTGTTCTGTTTCTGACTGACCCTGAATGTTAAATGTTTCTGACTAACTCTTCTCTCAAATAACCCGCTGGTTTTTCCTCTGAACGACACGCCCTGTCCAAATAAATCCTCATCATTGGCGCGTGACTTCTACGCCCTCCTTATGGAGGGGTACCTTGCAATGTGTTTTCTTTCCTTCGGACTTTGGGTCTCTGTTTTTCTTCTTCGACTGGTGATGTGTCGAGGCCCAATAAATTTGACCTTACTCTTCTTTTGAAGTTGCTTGGCCATATTATTAGCGATTCCGACCTCTAGGACAAAACCTCTTCCCTTGTTGTGTCGTTAACAATAAAAACGGACGGAAAGTCGAAAGCCAGGTCACATACCCTTCCTTATCCGGATTGACCAGATAGATCCGTGGTGCTTTCTATGTCACCCCATTTCTGCCTCAATTTAACCTTAGAGCTCCCTCATCCATCAGCTTAAGTAACCATAATGTTTCGTTTTATGGCCGATAAGATGACTTTAATTCTTCATTTAAATAACCAATCGCGTTCAGTCGTGGTCCCGACTTGGTATAGCATAGGTCTAAATTGTTACGTAAAATATAATAATAATAAAGAATTACATTCATTTTATGTGATACGCAACAATCACGTACCACAAATTTTCATGGAAGATTTATTTAGACATCATGCACGGTTCATAAGTTATTAATATAAAAATGAAATAAAAACATTCTATCATAAATATTTAGTGGTCAATACGCGCATCGAGATTTCTCTTGATCTATAATATTGTACAACCTTAGAAATAATGAACAACATTGGATCGTCGATACGATGTATATGTATAATGATTATATTTGTCGCGTCAGGTAAATTTTAATATTTAGTCATAATTATAATTGACTGTGTCTGTGTACTTTTATGTATGTATGTATGTGGCGCATACAGATCTAAACCCGTGGAGTATTTTTTATGTATATATGATCCTTACGACCTGGAAGCAAGCAAGGATTGTTGGATAGGACATTACTATCACTTCTGGGGGCGTAGGTGGAGAGTAAGGAAATTTTAAACATAAGAGAAAGGTAGACATTTGCATACGAATAAATTTTTGTTGCGGTTACTGAGATTGATACCGGCTCTCCCGGTATTGTATATTTTTTCGGACATTTTGTGTTACAGTGCTTATTTTAGGAACAAGTAGATTTCGTGACTCGGTCAAGATAATGAGTCAGCGCGATGAAATTCAGGGGCGTGAAGCGATAATTTTTTCAAAAATGTGATCTCCCATTGATGATTCAATCCCGCGTTGACAATTCGAATTAAGTACTGAAGTGGGCTAATATAAATGCTTCCCTTGAATCACTGGTACCCAGCTAGTAGATAATACTACTGTCTACTTAAATTAATTAAATACTTGTAAAAGAAAAGAAGGGTCATCAATGTAATACTACTGACCACTTCGTTCTTTTAATGTTTATTTGAATGTTTGTTAGTTAAATTTTCGTGTTTATAAATATTTTTAAGGATTGTTGTATCACTATTAAATATGATAAAAGAATTAAATCGGCTACCATTTCCCCTTTTGTTTTTAAATTCATTGATAATCTGTGGCTCTCCTTGCATCTTTAACCCAAATAAATATAGAGTTCACTCTAATTGTAACAGAATGAATGAAAAATATTGTTTTCTATTATATATTGCGGAGGTGGGAACGTGTCACTTAGTGTAACTATAGTTACGAAAATATAACTCACCTTCAATAGCAATACGTTTAGGGTAATGTGGAAAATAACCGTAATTACGGTGATAAGTCCGTTGTGCCTGCTGTTGCCGTTGGTTGAGGACTGTATTTACTCAGGAAACAGCTGATCGATAGTTCCAACAGTTGGAGTTGACGATGACACGCTGTCAGCCATTATGTACATTACTTCAGAGCGCGTGCACAGAGGAAAATAAGAATATTAGACCTCAAGGAGTTAGGAAGTTTTCACTCTATAAACAGTACTGAAGTCTCGTAAGTCACGCTTCCCCCACACTGTAAGTAAAGTCACAAAACATCTACTTGAAAAAATGAGGATTCTATTTATGAGTATTGTACAAAGTAATCATTTCAGGGGTTACAATTCGATTTAAATTATCATCAAAACGTGAACCTTTTAAAAAGTAAAATAAAAAATGTATACGTTACGTAATCTTGGCCGTTTGTATACAACAGGCAGGAGAAACATGATTGTGTTTACCGATGAATAAACAATACCAAAATGAAATATCACATAGTTATTAATAGTTTTTGGACTAGGTACAAGAATTAATAGAAACCCATAATTACACAGCGTTATCGTAATATGCCATTAAAACACTAAAATACAAATATTTTGAGGCTTGGCGGTAAACCGTGTTTAACGTATAAGATATTATAGGTTTTATTTATATTATTTAATGAAATTACTTGCGCTTTAAGATATAATATAATAATTTTATTTATATAAATACAATGACTTTAAGGGGTTCTGTGCGCTATTACAGACAAATAAATTAATTCAAGGGGACGTTTATTAAATATAAACGTTAATTACTTATGTGATAACCACATACTCTGCTGCTTGACGAATCTATTTTATCTTCATTCTTTCCTTGATGTAGGTTACTAGGCGACCGGAACTTCCTTTTTCCTTCGGGTTGAATCGCCGACGGAAAGTGGGATGGCCTGGTACTGTCAATGATTGAGGAAAACACAGGAAAGCCTCTCTTTCAACTTTTGTTGCACTCTCTAGCTTTCTCCTCCCTTCCACGTTCTGATCAACTCTTCTCCTTTCCACTTCGCCTTCTCAGCGTCTTTAAAAACTCTCCATCTCTACCTCCTCGCTCTCTCAACGTCTAGAGCCATTCTGACATATCTTTCGGCTTCTAGCCTCCCAGCTAAACTCTTATATATTCCTTCTCCAAAGGAAAAGGCTACCCACGTTATGTTTTTTCCGCCAATCGTCATGAGTTCTTTGCCTCTCGCGGGAAATTTTCCATGACACAGGGAACAGTGTCCTTCGAAAATTTTGAAATGTTCCTTCAGTAAACTAAGCTTAACACTGTTGACAGGCACGTCTACAGACCGGCAGCCTGGCGCCGGAAAATTCCACTTCTACCTGCCTGTCACTCGTTTGAATATTATTGATGAATGTTTAGATCCTTTAAAGTTCTAAAAGTTGGAACAAAATTAGGTACTGCGCTACAACCGAATTAATATTTTATATTTTGCTTTTTGTTTATATACATTAATATTAAAGGCAAAAATGCCGTTGATACCACTAATTGAAATAAAGAATGAAGTTGTCAGTATTTAATTTATATTATTTTATTCATTTACATAATCCTTTAATGTAGCAACTTTAATAAATGATTCTATTTTCCAACAATTCTTCTTTTACATTTAGAGCTTTCCTTGGACGACAAACAGTCTCCCCTTGTTTTCGACACGGACTTTGAACTAACCAAAAGACAGTCTATTTCTCTCTTCGTGAGAACAAACGATAATGGGAAAACCAATGCAAGAAATAGCACGCCATTCCATTCGAGTGGAACCACTTTATTGATTTCCTATGTTCGGATTTATTCCTTTCCTTACTTTATCGCATGCTTTCTAGTTGCCCTTTTCTAATAAAAGAAATTGACGGTAAGGAGTGTTTTCGACACAAATTGGAAGCCACTTTACGTTTCAACTGCGGTAGCGTTACAAGAGATAAGAACCGTTATTCTTATCACACATAACTCTTCAGAATTTATTTGTAACTTACATACCTATTTTTATGCATTGACCTCTAAAGTAGAAAGCATCAATTTTATTTTATTAACAAGAATAATTTTCTTTTATTGCATAAAATTTAAATTACTAAATTAAGAATACCTAGAGATCTGAAAATTTACTGAAATTTACCGTATTATTAAAACGTTCATACTATTCAATATAATAATTTATTGGAAAAAAATTACTTGTTGTCAGTTAATAAAAATGTAAATAATGTTTTTAATAACTATACTGTACATAACAGTTAAGATCAATTATTAAGGTTTTACAATTTCAAATTAATTGAATTATAATATTTTATTTAAGTGTTAAAAATTACAAAATTTTTATTTGCCTCTGAAACCTTGTTACTGTTACGCCTAACATTTCTTCAGTTCTTTCACTTTATCAACACATCCCGACCTTACTTCTGTATCCGTAGCACTTCCCTTCTGAATCATGAAAACTTAAGCTACTGTTTCACAGCTCTTTTCAATGTTTCTTTCCGCCAGTTCTGTTTAGCAATGTCGGGAACTGACTTCAGTAATTTTTATTTTCCTTCAACCTCCAACCATTTTATTGTTCTCTTTCAACTTCTACTTCAAATTTTTGTGATATTTTCCGAAGCACTGATTTATTGTAACAAAAGGAAATCTCTGACAAATATATTAATTAAAATTTAGCTAAAATATTTACGACTCGTAAAGTCTAGCAAATAATAAAATTTGTTAATACAAAATATATAAATAACATTACATCTTTTAAACAGTTACCAATTATTCAGTACAATAAAAAATACTTCAGTAATGAAACCACGTTGGGCAATTTAATAAATATTTTTAAGTGTAAATTAGCTGAGGTTTCATTCATTTCTATTACATATTTGTAAATATCGGAGACAATTTATATTTAATCTGTAATATTAAACGGGCTCTGTTGACATATTTAATAGAAAACAGTATAATCCACGTGAATTTCTGTTAGTCATTAGTTTGCTAAATAATTAAACAGGAATGTGTGAAACATTAGTTCATTCCCACTCAAATATATTTAATTATTATTTTGTCTTTATTCGCATCAACCCTTTATTAGCGACCTTTTGATTACATTTTTAACTTAACAATATAGACTTAAAAACTATTTGATGAATGCAAAATTTGAAAAATGATGCTTCTCATTAAAACTATTTACATTTTAATGTAAAACGGAAAGCTAAGTACATTTTATGAATGAAAATGATAGCCTAAACGTTTGTTAGAAAGAGAAAAAATAAGTTATATTTCATTTCTCTTCTTTCCTGATTGGTTGACAAAGACTGAGAGCATATATAGGGAAGTGTAGGAATATTAGCAGTTACTTCACCTGAAGATGGCAACGGTACCACCCGGTTGATATCGCGAGAAGACTTCATACAACAATTACACCGGGAGAACCTTCGATCATTAACAGTTTTGTTTCTAATAGAAGTCTAGTAATCAGGGTTGACCTCAGGCATCACGTTATTAATCTCATAGCGTTCGTTTGAATAATATTCAGCATGTTTGGCTTGCCGATTGTTGATATGAGAACCGTAGATTTAGATTTATTGTTGTTTCCATTAGTCCTCGATTGAGGAAATAGGATACGTCATACATTAAAAATGAACAAAATGAGGTATATAATTACAGACAAATAATCTTAAAATAAATTAATAAAAGAAAATGTATATAGACAAAAGTCAATATAAACACAACACTGATACACGATGCCACACACACACTGGGAAACACAAACAAGCACTCACTGAGAAACACGCAATGGTAGTTAATTTAGGCAAGAATTAGCATATTGTAAGTGACTGTTAATAGCTTCTGACAGGCTCCCCATTTTTCAGATGAAAGGATTTTTAAGACATTGAGTCTTTTTTTACATTCTATAGCCAGATTTTCGATGTGGTGCTTGTAACCTTTCGACATATATAATTTTCATAATTTTGTTTTAATATATTCAGTATTTTTTATATATATTTTAAAGGGGGGTTTGATCGCCGTTATGGCTTTCACATTATTAGGGATTATATTGTAACCTGAAACGTAGCTCCGCTGTTTGACTGCATTCACAGCTAGTTGCATATCGATTGCTGTTTGATTATAGGAATAACCTCTCGTCATTAAGATAATATCGTCAGCGTATGCAAAAGTTTTTACACTCTTCTCCAAGGTCGTTCATAACTACAAGGAAAATAATTACACTCTTACTGTATCCTTGTGTTATGCCATTTTCCATGCTCACTTCATTAGAGAGTCCATCTGTAGTTCTAACTTTAATGTATCTCTCTAATGAGGTTGTTGATACATGATAGTATGTTTCCCTCAATCCATAACTCATTCCAACCCTGATAATTCTGGCTCTCCATGTTTTTTTCATATGATTTGCTGATGTCTAATTAACTGCTATCAGATGCTGCTACATGTCATAGCCTCTTTCATGTGCCTACCTCCGTAGTCAGATATAGCGGTGAGCGGTCCTTCCTGAAAGCATGCTGATATTTATACAATATTTTTATCGTCTCCAGAAACAATTTTAATCCATTTTCTACAATATTCTCAATAATTTTGCTAATGTGTGAATTCGGTTCGTCTGCCTGTAACTAGCCGCTTTGGTGTTGTACAGTCAAGGTTTTAGCATCGGAACAATGACGGATCTTTTCCATTGATCCGTGATTGCCAGATTATATTTTCTCAGGGCTACCTCCAGTAAACTTTCAGGAGGATTACTGGCATATTGTCTAGCCCGGAAGAAGCATTTCTTGCTTTCCTAATTAAGCCAGCCATTTCTGACATCTCTATTTTATGATTTATTATGACAACTCCATTATAGTTGTTCGCTAGCACATTATTTTTGCCATTTCTTTCATTTAACTATTTGAGTTTTGGAACTTGGAAGTGTATTTTTAAGCTGATGCTAACTTCGAAACATTTTTAGCTAGTAAGTTTGCAATTTCTTAAGTATCAGTAACTAAATTCCCTACATCTATATCTTTATTTTTTTAGCTCTGCTTTAATCCCTTTCGTACTCCTAACTAATCTCTTGTTCTCGAGTCGGCATTTAATGTTTCGAATTTCTTCATCCTACTCTCTCTACGAACTTTCTTAACCATTTTCCTGAAACTTTCCCTGGTTTTGTTAAATTAAAATGTCTTTCACTGATTGTTACCTATGTTTATAGATTCCGTCAGCATCCTGGCATTCAGTGTTCCACTATGTTGTCCGGAGTGGAATTGCTTTTATACTTGTAGTTCTATCTCCTAATATTTCATTTGCTGCCTTGATGATTTTCTTCATAAAGGTTTCGATTCTAATATTGATGTAAGTTATATACTTCTTACTACTTATTATTAAACTCTATGATAAGTTTTAATTTGTTCCAGTCTTTGATTGGCTTTATGTGTCTTCTACTATATTGTACACTTTTTCCCCTCTGTTACTACTACTGATTATTAATATAGTCGGTATTTGTCAGCGATACTCCAATTACATCGGTCAGCTAGGTTGGCAGTGCAACATGTAATGTCGATGGCAGAAGATTTCCCCGAAGCAGCGCAGAACTTCCATTATTGGGGATTACCAAGTTGTTGTCTTCTATGAATTTTTCCATTATTTTACCTCTCGTGTTTGTTTGTTCTGATCCCCATACTTGGTTGAAGTCTCCAAGTAAGATATATGAGGAGGCAAGTTGGCAAGCTATGTTTTCTAGCTTTAAGTAGAGTGTGCCGTTTGGTGGTAAATTGCCATTACATTGTCCTATTTTTTTATTGTTTAGAAAAAGGTTGACCGCTATCACTTCGAGATCATTTTCAATGTCTCTTTGCATTGATGTATTTCGTTTTTAACATATATTGATGCTCCGCCGCTGGCCTCTGATGACATGGTAATGCTTGTAGCCTTTTATCGAGGGAGCGTAGTTGTGGTAAAATTGATCTCTTGTAAACGCAATGATATCCGATATAGTTGTTTCCATAATTTTGTGCAAGCATTATTTTCTTTGTGTATAGTCGTTTATGTTTCATTGCAGTATTGCCATAAAGGCGAAATAATATTTTGAGTTTAATTCCTGTAGCCTTTCTACTGTTTTTCTTATCCTCGTTACCTTTGCTTTGGTTGATTTTTCTTTCAGTAATGTGTAATCGTTTTCTAAGATATTCAGGAAACTTTCCGATGTGACTTTACAATCGTCTAGAGTAATTACCAGGTTACTAGTTTTGAATGAATTCAGTAACAGGCTTTTTATTTGTTCAAACTTTAGTGGGGATTTCTGTTTTTCACTTTCATAGTTTTGTCTTATTGACCCTAAAGATTGTTGCTCAGGGCTTTTGCTTGGATTGTTACTGCTCGTCATTTTTAGTTGGTTGGCAGTGCTTCTTCCTCCGGTCCCGAGATTAGCGTGGAGATAGTATAGGATGTTCTTTTTATTACGTTCTGATCAGTTGTCCTTCCTTCATCAATAGTCTGGAATACTACTAACTTTTCCTGACGTGCTCTTGAGCTAGACCCCATGGTTTCAGGACTTGCAGATTCCGTCGTAACTTGTTCCTCCTTTTTTGTGGGGCAATGTATAGTGAAATGTCCTTTGCTGTTATACAAGAAACAATTGTCACTTTAAGGTATATTATATATACATATATATATATATATATATATATATATATATATTTATAATCTGATGTTAGTTTCATCCAGGTTTGGTTAAATACGAGTCAGGTAGGTTGTGCACTATTCCTGGGATGACGAAGAAAAACATTTTAAAAGTTAGAATATGTACAAATCATCTGTCACTTGTATTTTGTAGCTGGGTTTACACCAAACTAAACTAATTTATCTATGATTAATTAGTTATATATGATACGACAAATAAAAATAGGACGGTTTTAGTCATTTTTACTATTAATTGCCTTATATTAGCGCTCTGGTTGTTGTCGCTTTAATGTTCTTAAAATCTTTACTACTACTTAAGAAGACATACATTATTATTTTCATTTATGGAGATGTATCGTATTGTGTCTTGCAGTGCATCGATGATTATCGCCTGGGATTTATCCCTAAATTTTTTTTTTGCAGAGTATAATTTCTTAAAGTTAGTTACTTTCTTTTCAGTAACGGGCTATATGAGGGATCCTAAAACAGGCAACTTTCCTTTAATAGCATAGGAAGGGAATTGAGAAGGGGGTATGCGGAATGTAGAGCAAGGATGCCAAGGGTTAACCTGGGCCCCCGGGCTTATAGTTAAGGATCCTACCCGGTGTTTCACCTATAGAGATGCAGGAAAAACCCTAGAAAACCTGCATCAGGTAGGTCGGGCATTAGGTATTATTTTCACGCTCTTCCGAATGACGAGAGATGAGTTTGCTGTGGGGTCGCAGCATTCCCTTCTCCATGTCCTAACAAATTTTTGTTAGGCAGTTAGCCAACAGATTTAATGGGATCAGCGGACAACTCTTGCCATATGCCCAAGGTCTTTGACCCCAGTACATATACCTCCTAAAATAGGTGAAGGTGTCTCGGCATATAAGAACTTTGATAAAAAATACACAGAGAGAGTGCGAGGTATTCCCGACATGATCAGGTGAGCCCCGCAGTCACTCTGGGCAGGCCCACCCTCTCAAGATAGTTATTTTGAATATCTTAGTTACAATATCCGACTGGAAGTATATAATAAAACAGTATATTCGTCAGATTTTGTATAAAAATATTTTAATGTGCAGTAACAATCTGTATTAACAATATATTACTAATTATTTCCTCGCGAATATTCTGTTATCTTATTTATTTCATTTCTTATTAAATCAGTTTTTGGATTTCATCGCCGATATTTCTGATGCACATTAAAACTTATTGATGTAGTCTATTCATAAGTCAAAATATCCCCGGCAAGATAATATAATAAATGTTTTTATAATTTAAATTCCTCTCCAATGCATCAGAAAATTTTTTGATCAGTTGTTTAGTTGGGTGCAGTAATGTTACTGTAAAAAATTATTCATATAAAACTTTCGAGTGGTGTTTGGTGTCACGATAAAATATGAATCTATAAAAATTTTGTCGAGTAAGAGTATTTCCTTTTACTAACGAAATACATAAAAAGTTTATAATAGGTGAATTAATGTGGTTGAGATACGACCTTTATAATATTTTCTTTTCATACGTTATCGTACAATATTTGGAACTTAACTGATTTAGCTCCCAACACTTGCAAAAGTGTATATCTTGGAACCTAATTTTTTAGTATGTGTTGTAGTGTTTTAATTCATTCTCTCTATCTGCTGCTATAAGTTTAATAATAAATTATTAAGGAGGTCTATAATTAAATAAGACACGAATTAAAAGCCCTATAATGCTAACAATAAACGAAATATTCTTACATCCCTGCTATAGTAGAGAATTTACTCTAATTAACGGCTTTATAACATAAGAAATTACTTGAGGCTGTAATAAACGTAGGATTATTTTTATTATTATTATATTAATGAAGATACCCCACGTGAGTGGGTAATACATTTAATAGTTTGGGAAGATTTACTTAAAAGTAATATATAAATAATGGCAAAAGATTTTGGAATGAAATTAGATATTTAGTTTAACAGGATTAAAATTTAATTAATGAAGCTAGTAAAACCCAATAACAAAATGAATTAAAATAGAAACGGCAGATTATTAATAGTTTAAATTAAAACTTTTGAATATCAGGCCAGGTCATCTGCGTGGTGAACCAAACGAATTTAAGTGTCTTTGGCAGTGTGAACTTTTGAAATATTATATCCACGATACCGAGAGAAGACAGCAGCAGTTTTCTTTGGTCGCAACTGTGACGGTCAGATTCGAGTTGCTAATCATTGTAGGCGCCAGTTGAGACGATCCGCCTCTACTTGACTGCGTCGGGATAACCTGGCAACATGGGAGACGCCTTCGGTTGAATATTAATCGGAACTTCTACCAAAGTTTTACATTTCTTCAGAACTGAATAGCACAACTCTTCTGTCGCCAGCGATCTGTAATTTTAAGAGTGACACTCACTAACCTTATTTCCATTTCGTCTAGTATGGTCGTGACTTCTCTTACTCCCTTTTCTAACAGCTAATCAGATACAACTTTAAATAGCATCCATTAGTTGTAAAATACAAAATTATGGCCAATAGCAAACTTTTAGCCACCGGATGTAGAAAAAATGTTTTACACACGTATTACGGTCGTTACGTAATAGCTGTTTCGAATTAGCTACGCGTTGCTTTCAACTTTGCTGGAGAAAAGCTTTCTTTCTATTAAAGACGGCTATCCGTTGCTCATAAAAGGTCTCTTGTGTGAAAAAGGGTCTTTTCCATTGTCCTAGTGTAGTGCTGATCGTTACAAAAGATTCTAAACACACACAAAAATACGTCTTTAGCTTTCAAACTTTTCTCATGTAGTTTACTATATTACAACACATTTTTCTTACGGAATTATGGACTTTAATATTGTGGCCATGATAGTTACAAACTACTGTGACAATTTGATCTTATAGTTTTGATGGATATATTGTTTATACTATACCGCCGGAGCTCTGGTAATTTGATTGCGCAGGTAAGATAGCTAGGTGGTGGTTTCTTCATAGGCGGCGGGGTCTTCCATACTACTTAGGTAGCCTGTTTCCATTAACAGCGTTGACTGCTTTAAACCTTCTCTCCTTGCTCCAAAAGCGCAAGACATCTCTAATTTAACGGACCTGATTGTCCTTTCTGATTTTATCTGACTCTCTATCGCTTTCCTATACTAACTCTCTGAGCAAGTCGTCACTTCTGCCAAAGCTACTTAAGCGTAACACTTCTTCTGCCACCGAGAAAGTAAGGTCCATCCTGGCTAGTCTCTATATAGCTTGACTTATCACCTGCATTATATAATTCTCTACCCTTTTCTCAAGTTAACTGAACACATGAATGAGAAAATTTTCTCCTTTAAGATGTAGAATTATCAGCGTCTTTGGCCAATGAAAAAATACTTCCTACTCCCATTGCTAATGTAAGTATTTCGGTTTCAAACAAACTCTAAAAATGGCGTACAGTGTTGTAATATCCTTCGGTGAAGGTGCAAACTTTCATTAATAATTATTTAGTCTACCTAGTTACAATAACAGGCTGCTTTAAGAAACATTTGCTTTTGATTAAATTTTCAATTTTTTATTTATACTTTACACGTATAATTTTAAATATAAAATGCGTATATTTCCATGGCAATTTAAACATTAGAAACCAAATTTTACGATGATTGGGAGCCAATACTGTTCTAAATAAGCTCTATCCTTCCTTTATTTCCACTTTTATGTATGTTTTTTAATTAATTTTTTTACAATCACACCAATTTTTAAGGTCTACATAAGATTTGAGAAAACAAATTACACGTTGTGCAAACAATTATCTATTTAAAGAAACCAAGAAAATAAATAGCCGACAGCTCTGCCTTAACATTCAACGGCAAGCGGAAATGGGACGCACCAAACTCCACTCTCGTTGGCTCTACAGTTGAATTCCACATGTACTGGCGAACGGCAATGCTAGTATACGAGAGTTGTAAGCAAGTGTCTTTGACTCACCCCTTGTAGTGCGGTCCACATTAATAGGGAGACATAGCGACGACCTCTAAATGGAAACAAGAAAATCCACTCCACGAGCAAGTTGTTTGCCAGGTGGCAGGAACTGTGCCGAGGGAGGAGGCTCATACCAAACGAATCGGTACAAACTGAATGAAAAAATTGCTGTAATAACTTCTTTTTAAATTAAAAACAAATGCAAGTCTCTTTTATATTTCATGTATGTTTTAAATTAAGTATAAATGTATGAAAGTTAATTAAATTCAAAACCTTTGAATTGAAGTCTGTCCATTTCACAATAAACTCTGCAATATTTAAAGAAAATGAAAACTCTCGTGATATGCTAGCATAATGCTAAATATAAAATAAATTATTGTCATACACGTGAGATTTATTACGTATGCACTATTAATGATGTTCCTTTCTAGTCTTTCTCTTTTTAGTGTAAGTTAATCCAAAACAAAATCTGACATGAGGCAGCTTTCAGGCTGATAAGACAATCTCTGTGTAGTTGCCTGTCCACCCACTCAGTGGACATTATTATCTGAAGGTGAAATCTCTACGTAAGCTCATTCAATATAATTACCAATTGTTCCACATAAGCCATGGAAATGTAGGTAACTGACGTATTTAGCTCATTTATAAATCAATTTTTGATTGTATAATTGGATCAGGGCAAATGGATATGGTACATCTAGTTTTATTTTTATTTGAAGGTTGTTAGTATTAATTTATTTATAGCTTATATAATACAAAATTATATGTAAAAATATGGCGTTATTAAATTTCACGTTACAGATCTTTTTTCTTTACTTCTATTTTTCCAAATATGCAAATAAAATCTTTCTGCGCGTCAGGCAATATTGTTCTCCAAATAAGTTAACACTAGAATATTGAATATGAGGTTCAAATCAAGACTTTTGGATATATACAAACCATTACAACTAAAACAACAAAAATTCATTAATTTTTTGTGACAAGCTACATGAGATTGATAAAGAAACTAGCACATTCCTTCTAATATCATAGGATAGGACTTGAAAAGGGTGGGGTGCAAAAGAGAGAGGAAGACAGTTAGGGGTCGACATGTCACAGCAGGCCAAAATCACATGTTATGCTGTTAACACGTGGGTGTTTTGATTGAAACTGGTAAAAACAATATTAAAGATTAAAGAAATCCGGAGGAAAACTTTGTTAAGAGTATCAATTGTCTTCAGTACAACCTTTTCCGAAGCACTTACAGTTCTACCTGATGTTTAGAACCTAGAGATCAGGAAAAGGGGCGCAAAGCAAAGGTACAGAGTTCCGAAGATATTAATGTAAATATTTATGAATCCATTTAATTGCAGCGCGAAAGGCGATGTGTAAATCAACTTTGAGTTATAAGTCCTATAAGGCGTTTCCATACCATTTATCCCACTTAATATGTTATTATAAGCGTAATTTTGGCAGTACGCGAGAGAGAGTGTGTGAGAGAGGGTGAGCCATCTTAATTGCAGCAGAATTTCAGCCGTAATTAACCTATTGTTGGCAGAGAGCTAACTCACTGAGAAATAATAAACTTCTTTGGATCGTTGATCCTATTTATACGTAAATTGGTTTTATTAGTTGCGTCAGATAAATTTTAATACTTATTAATAGCTCACTTTTAAAAACGAATCAAATAAGTATAATTTATGCCAATAAGTTTCTGTCTGTCTGGAAGTTTGTTGCGAATTGGCTCCGAAACACGTGAAGTCGTGACCAACTGCGCGTTATAAAGTTTGCCCTGAATCGATCATTAATAAGCGATACCGTACTTTTTATATATTCACTGAATTAAGAAGCTATTTGGATTTCTAATCGCAATATGCTGGCAAATCCAAACTCTATTTAATTCAAGAACACCAATACCCGCAAATTATCAGAATACCGGTTTGCGTCGACGAATGAGGGAGGCTGGTGGCTGCATTAGGTGATGTCCTCTGTTCATCACCGTCCGGTTGGATCTCGTGAAATAATCTGGCGTAGGCTCCTTTATTTCCTTCCGGTGGCTATGAGTTTAGTTTAAGGTCAGCATTAGCCGACCTCTCTATATCAAATGTCTCCTCCCAACAAATTGTCTCTACCACTTCTCTCCACATTCCAACACCTTACCTCTCCCGTCCTCCAATACTTTCTGTTCTTCCACTATCCTCCGTCTCCCAACATCATATCTCGTTTCTCTACATCAATTTATCACGAAAGCTCGGAGGGAGGCTACATAATTTTAAAATTTTGACTATTACAGTCAATAGGAGATAGTTCCATCCCCCTCCCTTTTCTGGACCTAAATACTTCATTTGTTTTGCGTTCCTCCATGATATTTCAAATTCTCCACGGAACTTTCGTTTTCCGCCAGAAACAGTCCCCTAATTATTCACGGCGATCCCTTTTCGTGAATGGGCTTTCTCTTGCACATTCAAAATAAAGGGTCAATCTTTTGTCCCGAAGAATGCGAATTGCCACCCACAGCTAGCACACAGAAGCACAGACTTGAAGTTTCAACTAGAGTATTTAATACATTACTTGTTTTTTACTTTGAAACTTCTTCCACAAAATTAATTAGTAAAAAATACAATTTATACTTGATTCACAACTGAAAACACTGAATAATCGAATCCCATGTAGTTTCTTAGTATAATTACTTTTCGAGTATTATATGAAACTACTACAAAAATTCTGTGTACTTTAGACCTTAAACGTTCTCTGGAATGTAAAGAACAGCGAATAATGTTTTCATAGTTCATTCATAAGTATTTATAAATTGATATTTAATTTTAAATTATATATATATATATATATAACGGAAAATTTTTATTTCTAAATAAAATCAATATATATATATATATATAGATTTTATTTAGAAATAAAAATTCTTATTATTTTGTAAAAGAAATAATCGTATAATATCTCTTTTAAGAACGAATGATTTCATTAGCTTCGTCTCGAAACACTAAATGTCGTAATATCAGTTACTTGCAAATATAAAAAAAAGTTCATCGTGCTGATAGCATAAAAAAGAAATTGACTGAGATGCCATCAAATATGTAGCTTGGCAAACAGATCGTGAGATATAATTCCTAATGCTGTTGTTATAGTATCATTTTTCAAATAATGTAGTCATTCATTGGTAATAGTAGGAAAAGTGTAGGATTTCATTTTTAAGCATGTAATTCCTGAATTATAATTTTCAATTGTATAAAGAGAGACTACCTAAACATAATTCCAATATTTTATGCTGGAAGCGTGCGTCTGGAATCTTTCTTTCTCCAGAGAAAATGTGATTTTCTCAGTATCCTCAGCCACACGGGTGCTATTATGACTTCCTCGGCGAGACATTTCAGTTTATTGCCGCCGAAGCTTTCACTGGAAAACGAGCCCTATATATATTTTGCCATCATTGGAGAACGCTTATTGAATATGATGGCATGGCGCTGCCAATAGTAGGAACTTCCTTTCACCCATTCGCTCACTGTGATTCACTTTTCTCGCGACGCCTCAATTCAATTGCGAAGCATACCTGCGATAAATGTTAGGCCGCTGCGTGCACAGAAACGGAATGTGTTGTTGTGTTTCACAATTTAACTGACGTATCATGAGATGTATTTACTGTGAAAATATTTGTGCATCTGCATCCATCAACTCATTCAAGTAAATGGAAGGTATTTTTTTAAATTTTGTCTTCTCTTTCATCACATCTATATATTAAGTTAAATCAAAATCAAATTTTAACTAAGCATAAAAGAATTATATTTCAGAATGATGCATATGACATAGAAATATGTAATATTTATATATACAAGTATAAAATTTCATCGTATATTTTATTTACCTAAATTAATTTACAATATTAAACATT
The DNA here is from genome assembly GCA_034510155.1 of Eucriotettix oculatus. Classification (NCBI taxonomy): domain Eukaryota; kingdom Metazoa; phylum Arthropoda; class Insecta; order Orthoptera; family Tetrigidae; genus Eucriotettix; species Eucriotettix oculatus. Next base: position 161,651,212 of record CM067376.1, on the reverse strand, counting down.
TTCTTTACGAAGTTTCCACAGAAACAGATCCTGAGATATTCGCAAGGCACCCCTTCCGGGATAAACCCGGCAAACAAACACAGACGTAAACTTGAAACCTGACCGACGTGAGAGGAGCCTGGGGCCTTTGTCTGAAAGGATTTTTGCGCTTCGGCGAAAAAATCAGAGCAGTTAAAGTCAGCAAGATGGTTTACCCAAAATATGGCTACGGGTGGCCCATCCCAAGTTTTTAATTTTTGGAGAGGAACGGTAGAGACGCCAATCCCAATGGAGGACCTGTGGAAGATATAAAAAGCGGTGACACTCTTGATGTTTTAGAAGAGGTGGAGGGGACCTTGAAAAGATCATTTGGTAAAGAGAGTTGGAGATAAGAGGTCGGAGAGGAGCTAGAGAAACGAAAAGTCGGATTGGCTGGCTTCAAAGAGACAGAATGGAGAGCCGATCTGGCACAAGTGTCACCAGGAAACACATCAGAGGCCTAAATACCTCACATCAACTGGTAAAACAAAATGCATAAAAATTAATTTAAAAATATGGTAACTTTTGTTTCTTTTATATTTAATAATAATAAAACTGTTTCAATTGCCTAAGTTGAGATTTATTGGCTCCCACCCATTAACTACTCTAAATTATTTAATACATTTATAAATTTTAAATAGTTGTGAAAATTACGTCACAATACATATATATACATGTGTGTAAAATCCACTGATGTTATTTTATATTCTGTATGAATTACCTGTTGGACTTGTTTCATAAAAATATTCATGTTGTACCTTCATATACAATTATTCATGAATTTCCTAGAATTAGCGTGTGAAGAAAGTTATTAGCGAATTGGTAGTTGAGCATAGCTTAGGTGTTCGAGAATGGAGGGATGTTGAATTCGTCCTTGGACGTCGACTCTAAATAGCTCAGTGGAAATCGGTAAGTCCGGGGTTCAAATCCCCGGATCGTATACATTTTTCCATTCTTGTCTTTCTTCTGTTATACCTTCATCATTATTCGATATTAAATGAAAATTTTTACTATATTTTTTAGTGTGAATCATTTAACTGTATTTGACACGCATTATTTTTTAAAGTTAGAATTATTATATTACCTGGTGAAAAGAAATAAATTTTGGAAAGCAACATAGCAACAGGCTACTCGATGATGGAGTCATATATATATATATATATATTAAATGGTTAATTACCGTTTTGAGAGCAACCAAGGCAAATATTATTTGCAGAGTGAAGCAAACACAAAACGAATTTTGACAGAGGGAGCCGTTTAAGTATTTTGCTTAGATTTGAAATCAGTAAAAGTTTCGCTGAAATATTTACAACTTCGATATCTTTCAATGGTAGGCATTCCAATTGGCAGATAATCAAGATTATCTTGAGGTATATTGCTGTTATCAGTCATTTATGCTGCTCATAGGTGACCAAAACCCTTATTGTAATTCCTTCTAAGACGGAAAACATGAATAAGATGCATTTGTAAAGTCCACACTTAAATAGGGAAATATTACTTTTCCTCACAGCTTTCAATTATTATTGCACATACATTCATACATGAAGCCACATAAAATATGTATATTTATTTATCAAGAATGAAACATGTGATTAATGTTGTATTTTTGTTGATAAAATAAAATAATAATAAATGAAAATATTGTTGGTTTCATCTATAATTATTCATGCTTTCTTAAACATAAAAATCTAAATTTTATTAATTATACAACTAAAAATTAGAATGAGTTAAATTATTAATGAGTTTTATATTATTTCTACTAACGAAATCAAATTTAACTAGCGACCTATAGTAAGCAAATGGTTAAAAATCTGATCTTATAATGGAATCTAAAAATAACGTTAATCTCACGTCCCACGGCCGACTAGCCTTCATTGTCCGCCATTTCATCAGTCCTACGAATCTCGGATCATCTACTATGCTACCATGATATTACTTGGGGATAGTGTTCTGGCGGTTGAAGGCCGAGATAACCCGTGACGTAGAAGCGTGTGACGTGGGAATGACGACAATCAGAGCTTTCTTCTGGATTTGGACGTCGGCTTAGACGTTCGGTAGCAGGGCTGGGTCCAGGGCTGCCCTCGGAAGGGAACAGTGGTGCGAGTCTAGATATTATGTACCAGAATTGTACTAGTTTTTATGAACCTTTGAACGTTTCTTTTTTTCATGTTGATAAATCTATGCTAAGTTTTGCATTGTGATTTTGATTTTGGTTTTTGCCAGACACCTTCTATCCCGAGTGGTCTGAACTAAATAACGCTGACAAAAAGTAGGGTTTCGTTGCAATATATTATAAAACATTATATTTCAATGACAATTATTTTATCCCCTTTTAAACAAAATTTAATTTAATAATAAATTTAAATTTAATGATTTATTGTTATTATTAAATTGAATTGAATAATTAATTTATTAAATTAAATTGGCTGAAATTAATAAAGTTATACTTTTTTAATTTAATTTTTGGTGCTATTTATTATTAAAATATGCAAAATAAAAAGGATTTGCCATAATCCTTTAGCTATTGATATGATGTTTTTAAATAAAATACTATTTTTGTCTATTAATTGTTACAAATTTTAAGAACACTAAATTTCCGACAGACACAATTATGTATATCAAAATTTTATATACCATAGCTAAATGGAAAACTTTTAATCCTGGGTCACTTTACGGGGCCTCAGAATAGGAGTGGATTAAATGTGATTATCTTTTAACTTGACTTTATTTAGATATGCAATTAAAATTAAATAATAGAAAACCTGACGGTTTCAAAATTTTCAATATCACATAAAATCTTTTAGAAACTTATAAACACAAAATGTTTATAAATCCTCCAGAATCCACTAATACGATCCAACAAAAATTCCTAGAACTCTGGAACGTCCGTTGTTCTCAACAGTTTGACTCTGTCTCAGAACTCCAGTGCAGCAGCAAAATGTATCCTTGACGATAAAGTAATGTACCTTACAATTTCTGTACACTGGACTACAAAGTCCAACGAATGATTTATGAACTCTGGAACAGCTATCTACCTCAAAAAACTATCTCTAAAAGCTTCAGCATTTCATTATCTGTCCTTCTTCTCATCCCTGTATACCAGTTGGAAAAAGTTATAATAAGCATTTATAACTACAGAAATTATAAAATAATTTATAAACTCTCTATAAAATATTTAACTTCCATATTCAATTAAGAACAATACTGACATTTAAGCTCTAGCTGTAAACTATCTCTTTGTTTGTCCGGTATGCGTTTCTGTTCATAAAGAAACTCAAAGATTTTATGTCTGGGAAATTAATTCCACTTTGGTTCTCATTGTTTCCTCAAATTATAAACTATCAAAATTTATGGATATGACATTATATATATATATATATATATATATATGATTTCATATAGGTTTTCTCTTTTTGCTTTGAGAAGTACGTCTACGTCTGATAAAGTTGCAAGTGTAGGGGAGATTGGACAAAGATTTCATTAGCGAGGGAATCCGCTCTCCAAGCGATAATCCTTCGTAAGCCGGACCAAGGTGAGGGCTCTGAAGCAGCTTGCAGTGCAGACGGAATCCCAGCTATCCCAACTGCTATTAATGAAATTTAATGACGCGAAAACAGGCTCACTGGAACCGAAATAGTGTTGTGTTTTGCAAAATAAGCCGTATTATAAACTTTATTTCAAGGAAGGTATTCAGTGTAACAAAATCGATTAGATATACTGTAATGTACAAAATTTTATGCACAAAAATATTGTAACTGTACAAGAGAAAATAAATTAATATATTTTCTTGTCTTTTTTTAAATCATATGAGTATTTCATAATAATTCTTAATTATTGTCCGACGTTTACAGTGTAATTTTTTTTCAATCACATTTTAGACAGTTGAAGGAAAAGTACGTCTAAATTTCAAATATAAGCATTTATAACTACAGAAATTATAAAATAATTTATAAACTCTATAAAATATTTAACTTCCATACTCAATTAAGAACAATACTGACATTTAAGCTCTAGCTGTAAACTATCTCTTTGTTTGTCCGGTATGCGTTTCTGTTCAGTTTATCTGATTGCGATGAAATTTTGGTCGATTGTAGATCTAACTCGTTATAATATTTCTGTCGATCTTTCAAACCAGGAAAGGTCGTCTCCATTCCATTGCGTAAGTCGCAGCAACTGAACCGAATTAGTCTAAGACTTTTCACTAGGTATCTATCAAGGTTATTCAATAAATGAGTGTATTTAATTTCCGTTTTGGATTTATGACTGTTTACGTTACACAACTGTGACATCTCAGTTCATATGAAATTACAATAGAGAATAGATCATAGGCTGATCGTCTTTTCTACGTCCAAAATAATTTGTAACATTCGTCACAAGGCTAATTTCACAGTCAAATCAATTATAGCACTTAAGCAACCAACGATATGATTAATTTGTGTCTCACAAATCATGAGTCATGTAACTACATAGAAATTATTTACATAGTTCCAAGATCACCCAATAAGTTAAAAACTATGATTTGAAATATTTAAGGAAAAGTGCAGTATACATAAAAAATTAACATAAGCATATAAAAATATTTTGAACTACCTTAAGGTTCCGTGTTATTTTTTTAACACTTTTAAGGCAAGCGGACTATTTTTTTACTTTTTAAATGTATTTGCGTATTTTTGATTCTCTTTCGGGTACAAGGATAATTTTGTCTCCGAGAACAATGAACTTTTTCACTCTATAAGTGCTCCAGAATGTATTAGTCTCTTAATATAGGTGATCAGTTAATGTAGCAAGAAAATTCATGAATCAGTTAAGTTACCGTTAGTCTTCATACATGTTAATTTTAACCCCGAGTCGATTTGGGTCGGTGTGTGCCCAGATAGTTAAATAGCAGGTAGACATGAGATTTTCGTCTAATTCATTTTCTGATTCAATATAAATAATAGGGAATCACCATGCACCCAGCTAGTGAATAAATTTTATCGGACTCATTGCAGAACAGCTGCCCGTTCTGACTCGCTGATCATGATCAGTAACGTCTCACTGGAACTTATAACTTCTTAAATTTTGGCAGGAAGAGTGGTATCCGAGGAACAAAATCTGTTTAAACCTATCCTTTTACTGATAATATAATCGCTTTAACTCCATTGTCCTGTATCTTATTCCAAAACTGCGTTGCAGAACGCTCCCGTACCTATAGGAAGTCCAATTGGATTAAGAGTGCCTCTGTTAATCATTTCTTTCTTTCTCCATGGCTCTAAAGCCCATTGAGAGCCTGGGCCTACCGAGTCGACTGCGGACTGTCTTCTTGCATGACACTTCCGAATTTGGAGTGACACGTGGTCAGCGTATCGATCCTCCGACAGTCTTAATCCCGGTCCTGTTAATCATTACGATTGAGAAATATATTGGACATTAATAAATGATATTTTTGAATTAGTACTACTTGTTACGTCCTAAATATTGTATTCCCCATACATTTATTTTTATAGTTCGATAGAATAATTAATACAGCACGCGGAAAATCATAACGCTATTTTCCAGTATAAAATTAATGGAGTTACTTCAACTATTATATGTATGACAGTTGTGTAACTTTTAGTAAGTTTCCAAAACAAATAATGAATAAATCTAGACGTCAGCGTTCTTAAAACGTTTGTTGTTAAGTTGCTTTCCTGTTTCTGGTTAGTTACGTCAAGAAATATTTTATTTTCTATTCAAGCTCATAATAAATGTTTATTACTACGGTACTTCGCGAAGTTTTAATATTAATATATACTTTGGTTTTAAATTCAAATACAATTAAAAGTAAAAATCTCTTCTTCTTAAACAAAACACAATGATTTCCAACAGCTCCCGATATAAATGAAACTGAATTCTTGAAAATGTTTTGTTCTGCGACTTCAACGTTCTTGTGTAACAATGTTGACAAACGGCGTCAGCCTGTGATAAATGAATTTCTCGGAGCCGGACGTGCCAAGTGGGCGCCGCGAGCGAATATGACAGAGTATTAATCTCTAGCGTCAATGTCGGCCACAGCATCGCGCGCCACTTGTGGAAACCAACGTTTATTTCACCGCGACTTTACCAGACTTCGCATGTTTATAACACTATGGATGGTTCCATAGGATTTTCATTCGTCTCTGAAAATGATTCGAACTAAGCAAAACACTTTTCTCTTTTATTTATCTAGATACGTTATTTCATACATACTTCATGTAGGGAACTTTCTTTGATAATTTTCAACCTGAAAATTATACGATGACGATGCATTAGCTAATAGTTGTAAAATGTTGGTGTCGTTATGTGAATCATCAGAAATAAAGATTATTCCATACTGTACGTAACAAGAAATGCAGTTTTAGTAGAATCAAGACATGCACATTGATGAAACGTGTTTCATGAAACGACACGCATTCAAACTTCCTCGTGCCATAATAATAGTAATATTGTGGTGTTTGACCACGTGGTTTTGGTTTTGGCCATGTTGGTCCAGGCCATAGGGGACTGCTTAGGCGGATGACACCAATAGGGACTGAAGTAGAAAGATAAGTGTCGCAGGGTGTTGCAGTGAGGGGGACACCGGAGGAAAAGGCGGTAGACGAGGCTTCTTAATCTGAATGTTGTGGAGGAAAGCTAGATTTTTTTTTTCTTATGAGTGTTGGAGACGGAATTAACAACGGAGAGTACCAAGAAGATCAAGACGGACGGACCCCAACGCCGAGAAGAGTGAGCTGCTGCGCCACGAATCAGTAAAGAGAGGAAGCAAAAGTCTAGTCCATTCTTTCTTTCTGAATCAGTGCGCGTATTCAAATAAATTCTTTATCACTGTGGAGATTTCCACCATATTCATATTCCTTTATTTGTTACAAAAATTTGATGCAGTCGGTTCTCCTGGAGAATGCATGTCCCCACTTTTGTCCTCAGAAATTGTTTATACATTGTAAAAATTCAAGCTCAATAAATGCTCATATTTTGTGTAAGCAGCAAAATCTAAATTATAAACCGAGCTTACCAGAATATGATGTGTAATATTTTCCTGAATTTATATATTAATGCCTGTATCTCACTATAAATTGTCAATGTAAAAGAGAAATATGAATTTTTAACAATAATTTATGAAACAATCTGAAAGTTATGTTTGAAAGTAAGGTATAAAACGTGACCGCTTTTGTTTAAATATTATGCCCTGAACCGACGGGAAACAGGCGAATCATTAAATACAGGTCGAAAATAAGTTATTTTCCATGAAACACATTTATAATCAGTGTTCAATTCTCTATGTTATCGTTTGTATCGATTTCGGGAAACATGAATCGCTACTTTGACACTGCAGTGTGCATCGAACCTAATGTATTTTAAGTGCTGTTTTCAGTTGGAGTATTTACTTTGTTTCGATTTTTTAGATAGAAAATACTAAATTGATTTCAAAAATTGCTACAAATGAATGCTGAAAATCAGATGGGTGGATAGAGTTAGTAAATAGGTAGTATTAAACAGAATAGGGGAAAAACTAACAATATGGAGGACTTTGACCAAGAAAAGGGAAAGACTAATAAAACACGCTTTGAGACATGAGGGTCTTGTAAAATTAGCATTACAGGTAAGTGTGTGGGGTTAGCAGCGTCGATAAATTTTATCTAAATAAAATATACAGATATACAATGGAATGAGATGTATTCCTTATAAGAAATGAAAATGAAATATGCATTCGAAACCTTTCGTTATCTTTCGAAAGGTGCGTGAAACTTTTTGCTAAAAGCAAAGGCGGGGATGAAAGTGCGAAATACAGTTGAAGATAGTTACGGGCATAACCCAATTCCTTCCAAGATATACCTACGGATCGTAACGACAGCCTGATTCCTTCCTGGTCTTTCAGAGGTAAATAATTGGAAACGACCTATTTCTTCACGATGAGATAGTGAAGTAAAACGGATGTATTTTCGTCGTCAATTTTTTGTTATGTTTTATTTATTTAAATTAAAATAAAATATAATGAGAACAATTTATTGAATGACAGTTTAGAAAAATGATTCTGTACGACACAGATTGAACAAATATATTCTGTATTTAAAAGGTTCTATAATTCTTCGTTTTCTGTTGTATATACAAAATTTCAGCATTCATTCATACTTTTGTATTGATTGCAGAAGATTTAAGTTTGGTCTTTGTGGCAGTTTGCATCATCAGTGTAACTTCAATGAATATATAGATATCGAGATTGGGTGAATAAAATGGTTCATTCAACGTACTGTGAGAATTTCCAAATACGTTTGTTATCCATTCTAGGTCGGTTTTAACTTAAACACGCGGGGTTTGAGAAATAGCGATCTCTTCATGAATGTAATAATAGCAGAAGTTTTTCGGATTTTGCCTTTATGGACATAAGTTGTTAAGTAAAACACTCTTCAACTATCTTTGGCTTCAAGTTATAATGAACTGAGGTTGGATAATTCTTAATTAAATAATAAAGAGTTATAAAATTTAATTTAATTAATTAATACAAATTAAATTTATTCACAAAAATAAATATAAAAAATTATTAAATTTTTGGTCCAATTTTTAAGAAGAAAACCTAGATTAGCTCAATTTATTGTTAATCTCATCCGGTAATTTTTAATGGGTTTGTCTTTGCAGTAGCAAGATAGTCAGACCACAAGTCAGACAGAGCACAGACACGAACCTACCTTTCTTCTTTTCCTCAATGGCGGCTTTCTTCCAGCTCTGGTTTCTGGGCCGACTTACGTAAGATGGACACCCTCTGCTCGTCGCCGTCTTCTTCCTTACAGTTTGTTCCAAGATTATATAGGAAACAAAATTAGCTGTGACGTGGATCAAACCCCACGCAACCTCCAGAAATCTTTCTGCTTGGTAATTCCGTTCCCGACTGACCTCAGGTTTTGGCCCTATCCTCCCAGGTAAGTTTTCTTAAATCCTCACAATGAGTTGCTTGGTGGGTCACCTGATCTCAGCCTCCAATCAAAATTTACCTTTGTCTGCGGTTTTTCTTCCCAAAATTCCCTAGGTTAAAGAACTGAAGATAGGTATCAGAACTGTAAGTCGCTAGGTGGTGTATTTCGCACGAAATCACCCATTGGTCCCGCCTGTCTGGAGCATTGGTATTTACCTGGGCTGAAGGATTCTATAATACCGGGAATTCCTCGCCCAGATGGCGAAATAAGATGGCGGTTGCCATGTCCACTCATTACAAAGTTCGGTAGACCGAATAGGTAAAGTAAAAAGAGACTATTTTCTGAGTTGTTGGGGTAGTCCTGGGGTGTCTTTTCATCAGGTCTGGTTTAAGTGTAATTTGCATTTATAGATCGCGCCTTAGGGCCTACACATTCATAACTGCTTCTGCTATGGAGTTATTCGTATTCTCTTGTTATATTTCACCCATAATAGTCTTTTCTTATTTTCCTACTACATATATTGACTGATAATTATACACATTCTAAATCAATACATGTGTGTTTGGACTGATAAAGGCTAAATCCATCCGATTCTTTCCTGATTAGCTCAGGCGTACTTACTACACTATGCCAAACTTTCCTGTCCTTTTTCGCCTCTATATAACCTTTCCAGATAACCCTCATATTTCATTTCCTTTTAACGATCCAACCAAAAATGGTAGCATATTCTACAACGCCGATAGCAGCAAAGGATCTCTTAATTTTTTGTTAATGGCTGCCTGGAGATCTACATCATCAGGCAAACACGTTACTGTGTATTTCATTTCTATGACTGCTAGTCACACAAATAAATAGTTAAATAGGCCAGTTTTTTTATGTTTCCATCCGGCATTTGGAATGTATTTTCGTCACATATTCTTCTGTTGAAGGAGGCGGCTTCCACAAAAAATTTGAAGAATCAATCTATTTCTTAATGGCGAAACCGCTTTTTTGTCTCTCTCCTTCCTTTCTGCGGTAATTATTAATAAATTCCCCTTCATTATTTGCATGTATATATTTCTTAAGGGACACCGAGCTAAAAATCATAAATATTTTTAACGAGCATTATTTTGCCATTTTAACGTATATTTTCTTTATTTTTCCGGTTCGTTCTGTGACCTTTCAGGCAATTTGCCTTTCTCAGGTAACACAAAGCTTCCGATCTGCTAGTTTTTGTCTTTACTGAACTATTGTATATATTGTGAGGACCACACCGCTCGACACTTCGTCTCATAATTCGGAATCACGAGTGCTCGTTCAACTACTAATTCCTCTGCCAACTACAAACTCGAATCGATTCAACTCTCGACTCGACTACTATCTCCACTTCACAACGAATTGCTAGACTTCTAACTCAAGTGTATTTCTACCTTTCCTTCTTTCCGTCTGCTGTCCCAATTACTGAACTTCTAACTCCTCTGTCTCTCGCTAATTGCTGCATTTCTGCATGCCCTACAAACCATTTCGAAATCTCGGTGAGCAAATGTTGCTATCGCTAGATATTGAACTTTCTGATATTATCTAATAAAAACAGCCAACCGCAGTCACCCACACAAGTATCAGTATATTACGTTGTAACTTCACTATGTATTATAACTTCCTGGCAGTTCAGCTTATTCTGGACAGAATAATAAGAATTCCTGCGTAAGCTTCCCATTATGTGTGTCATAATCTGTATACCATAGCGCACCATCTTGACCGCGGACAATACTTAGTCCTTAGTTTGTTACCTTGCTCCTTTTAATGACCTGGCAAATTCGGACGCGAGTAACCGAATTCCTAACAAAATAGTTCTCATAATTCAATAGCTGTTGACTGTACGGAAAGTTAAAGTTATTGTGTACATACTGAATGAAAAATGTTTATCTTGCCCAACTATTTTCCATCAATTCAGTGCCTGCATAATATATTTTGACTCTCTCTGTCTTTTTACGACACTAATTCTTCTCTTCAGAGTTACAACGTTTCCTGACATTAAAATTTTTTAAAAAGTACACACTATCAGCAGGAATTAAATCTGCAGAAATTTGTGTGAATTTTTGTTTCATTCCTCAATAATTTAAACGTTTTTGAATGTTATTAATGAAGGAAAGTTCCTGCAGCCAAACATTAATCACATCAATTTTCTACATTCTCTCTCGAGTAGATGTAGCGTAAAAATAGCAGTGTGTAATTACGATGCGCGACTTGTTTACTTTCTCTACAGAAAAGTATAGCTTTGCTCCAAATCTCGAAAGCAAGAGTTAAGTAAAGGGCTGTGTACGATTAAGTGATAGAATTATTTCATATTCATCCTTTACAAGTACGAAAAAAATTATGAAGAATGGAACAGACCTTAAGACAAGTAACATCGTACGTACAAAGAGCAACGACGATGCACCGACCGGGTAAGTCGCACGCCGTCATCCTCGACGCCATTCCGCAGATGAGTCAATAAAGTACATCAACCCCTCAAGAACAAAATGTATCTCTATGGTTTCAAATGCTAGAATATGCATATTCCTAAATAATAAGCAAAACGCAGAATAACTAATCACGAAAACTAATACAGTAAAAATTAAAAACAAAGTTTCCGTTCATTATTAATCAAATGTACAAGTATCGTGCTGTCTAATTTTTGACCCATTATCCGCAATGAAGTCATCATAAACGAACTGTTAAAACATAAAATAGTACCGTCATCAAAGTTGTGGAAATATTTGCCCATGTATAAAGTTTCAGAAAACAATTCGTCGCGGATCCGTCATTTTTACATAACCTACCACAATCTATGCTTTTAAATGTGATAACACTAACTTCCACATAGCCTCAGATATCGACAACTACTACCTATCTGAAAAAGTGATCATTTCGCTAAAATCTGCATGATTCGCAGAACAGAAGACCAACCTGACACTCGCCAACCAAACCTCAGCATAAATAATACAGGGGAGAAGATCCTTGTTCAGCCGGAATCTGAGAAAAATTTCACCTAGGACACCAACGCTCACGATATAGCACAAATAAATATCACTAACAACTCAGAAAATCAGGTGAATATCGAACACGGCAATGGACCAATGATGGACACGCTCACAGCACCTACCATAATACACACGGAATCAATAGAACTACCGAAGCGAGATACAATCATTGCGGAGGACAAGAAAACCATTTAAGCACCAAAAAGGCGACCTTCATCAACCGGTTTTTCTAAAAAATCAGACAACTCAGAGCAATCAGACATATATATATATATATATATATATATATATATATATATATCAGTAGAATCAAGAGTATTAAACCCGATAAAGAAAATTAAATCTAGGTTGTCTGTGAAATCAAGTACCGGAATTGAAGGAACTCTCGAACAGGTTCGTGCCGTATACGAAACCAGAAAACCTAACCTCCCTTTAACATTTGATCAAACATTAATCTCAAATCCTAAAATATATATACAACCACTAAAAATTACTAGAGAACAACATCAAACCAGAAGCCCATACAATCTACTCCATAATAAAAAAACAGGCCCCTAAAAAGCAAACTCACAAGGCTCGCGAATACTATTTAGAAGCATTCCAGGAAGACATTTACAGACAACGGCGAATCAAAGAGCAATAACGATTAACATTTACACAGAGAGGAGCAATATACATTCCACACAACGTAGTAAAATTCATCTCAACAGATGGCCGCTTAAATCATTAAATGAAGATCAACAAGAAATAATTTATGTTAAATTTCCTTACGGACATTAATAATTTCATTATGATTTAATTAAATGTATCAGATTAAATGTTCTAAGTTGTTTGAAGGTTACTATGTAATATTGTATTACAAATTAGTACCGTCGGCAATAACATAATAGTCGACCCGACGTTAAACTTTAATAAAAAAATTCAACAATGTTTACTAATTTTACGACTCAGTCTTTTTAGTTTCGTCGTGTTATTATCGAGCTGTAATACAACAAAGAACCAAGTAAGAATGGAATATTTGAGAAACATCTTTAATTGAAATATGATTCGTATAATAGATCAATATTTCATTGAAATAGAAAGGTTTTTAATATTATTTTACGGCGGACAGACGGCCTTAAATAATAAATGTGTCTATTGTTAAAAATATTAGTTTTGGTAATACGTGGTGGTAATATTTTAATATGTACGTAAGGAGCACATCAACACTATTGAGCTTAGGGTAAGTAAAATTGTTGTGAAAATCTGTAAGGTAATGTAAACTTATATATCAAAGTTAGTAATATATTTCAATTTTCTTCAGCAAATGGTAGTGCAAATAGAGTAAAATAAACGTTTATTTTTTTAAAGATGTATTTTAAAATATGTTTTCTTTTGGTTGAATTTATTTCTGATTTTTAGGTTTTTAATAATTGACCATAGTTGCTATCATTTAAATCAAAGAATTTGTGAATTTTCAAATACAGTAATTTTTCTTTTATACCGTTCTCCCTTCCCCAGACCTTATTACCTACTATTGTATACATTTCTCCATTGTTCATTTCATTTGAAAATTATACCTCGTGAAATGTAAAAATCGTAATTCCAATTATGTTTTAATTCCTTTTAATGTAAATGATTCGAAGAATTCGAAAGCTACATATTTTTTGCAATTTCTGGATGACACAAGTTTTCACGACCTGCTGGAGATTTTACGGTTGCATACTTGTGCTCCAAAAACTTCCCTTAACGTGAAATGCCACATTCTACGTCACTCGAGACCTCTGGCTAAGCATTGTACTACATGGCCGGTCTTTCATTATTTAACGCGCCTGAAAAAATTACCGACTCTGCTGGAATCGGAGTCTCTGAAGAGCAAGTCTGCACCTCAGCCTGTTCGATAACAGTTTAATGCAATCAATACCTTTACTTTACAGTGCAAAAATATATAGCTAACGTTAACCTTGTTTCAGTTTCGGTCAGGTTTACTCCAATTTTTTTTAAGTGGGCCATTAAACAAACATCATGCTGTATTTCAAATAGTATTAATATTACGAACTATTTCGACGTCACGAATAATTGTTTTTGCATCTTTCACACCAAACTCTTCACCAGTCTGAAAAACGCATTGTCTCCATTATAACCGTTAAATAATTGTAATCCCTCAAAAAAATTGTTAGTATTTAAATTTAATGTATGTTAAATTAATAATGCTTTATTTAATTTAACATAAGATCAACATTTTTATTTCAACAGAACACTTCGATACATCTTTGAACAGAAGACTAGACAAAACCAAAGAACACATACATTCATAGCGAGTGATGCCACCTGATCAAAAAAACAGAACTAAACTTAATTCTCTACAAAAATATATATTAATCTGAAATTGCTGCAGGAACAGAAAACTGGTGAAAAATAAATTTGAAATTATTTATTATCTAGATCTTTCTTGCTTTAATTATTTTGAACGTTGACATTTTTACATACAAACAACGAATTAATCAATCTCTCAGTGTGGAATCTGTTCCCTTGTTAAAGATTGCTTCTGGAATCAAATCATGTATCTATGAAATGTTATCTGGTCATAAGGAGGATAAAACTCTTTAGGATTCTACGATAGCTATTAATTAAAACAGTAAATATTAACACATTTTGTATGAGCATATAGTTATTCATACATTTGCTCAAACTTTTTCAGTACTTACAGTACAATATTATTAAATATTGCCATTTATACGTTAGGATTAGTAATTATCTGAAAGGAAATATTTATGAATTAAATATGAGCTCTTGGCTTAAAAATTTCTGGATTTAAATAGAGCGTAGGCTAAAAGTCTATATCACGTAATAGCAGTTTTAATTTTGTTGAGCTCGTCAATCGGAGCATAAAAATCCTGAACGAGAAAAGAACTGTGTATTTCAACTATTGAACTTTGTGGTAAGCTTACTGTTGTTCTGTACCTTTCTGCAGCTTTTTTGAGTTATATAAGCTCATTTGGCTTATCCAGTAATAGTGTAGGGTTCATGACGAATTAATTTAAGTTTATTTAGTATGAAAAAAACTTAATATTTTTATTAGTAATTTTTTTAATCAGCAGAATATCTTCCATTCTGTTCTATGGTCTTTTGCCATATTTCTGGTAATTTCATGATCGCGCTCACAAGTGCGACTTGAGGTCATCTTTGTTATTGAAAATTTTACCATTTAAAAGGTTTTGTAAATTTCGGAATAAATGATAATACGATGGTTTAAAGTGGGAGCTATAAGGGGGATGCGACACCGCTTACCAATAAACCACTAATAATTTCGTAGGTGTTCTAAATATGTGTGAGACTTCGTATTTGAGATTTTCTAATACTGGCCTTTTCCCTTTTTTGCTTCCTCCATTTTCGTAAGTTCTTAGCAATTAACATCTGAATTGATCGTTCGATTGCATGAAAGCTTGGAAACAGCTTAAATTACACAACACTTATGTAATCAACCAAATTGTCAGAATAATCATTTTCTGTTGTAATTCATCTTTCGATATGGTTTGTACTAGCTCATCTTCCTTGGACCATTATCTTTTTCGATTAACGTTATTGTACACGATCCATTTGCCAACGCTGGTGATAATTCGTTTCAAAAGTGTGTCGATTGCATAATTTTGAAGAGTGTATCACAAATATTGACTAGTTGTGTTTGATTCTGCTGGAAAAACAGTTTAAAAAACCTTGTGTAATGAGTATTTTAAACGGCTTTCAGTACTTCATAAATTTTTAAGGTTGACTGGGCTACTGCGGGTGTTGAGGTCCGACATTGTTTGACACGAATGCAGCAGATATAAGATGATGGAAAATTCCTGTCTCTTTATCGCAAGTTCCTAGTACTGAAAGTCAGGAGGCAGGGAGCTTATGAATCCTTGAATCGCAGAATATACAGAATTGTTGCATTTTTGTCAAGTGAATTGAGCAGTTGTGTTGAGATGGCCATTTTAGAGTTTTGGCAGTACAGCCAGGTGTAATTAGGTTATGAAGTAGATAGGGTGACAGAGGGGAGGGAGAGAGAGAGAATTGCAATTTATATAACAATCTATCTGTCTATTAAGGTGATTTTTCTCACTGATTCAGCTTCAATGAGGGAGAAACTCACCGGCCATTACAAAAATCTTCAATCGCGGCTCCAGTTTAAACTCCAATTTATAGGCACACTGTAAGTTGTAGAATTTAATTTTCTGGATTTGCTAAGATCGGAAACTTCCCACGATATCGTTGTTACTACTTACGTTCTAATGCAATGTGTTCCGATTTTGTCTCACTATAGGACCCTGCGTGTATAAGTTTCAACTCATTTGTGAATAACTAGTTTTATACATTTCTGTAAATTATTTATTAACTGAGTAAGTAATGTGTAATGATTGGGGGAATCATTTTAATTATTTTAATGAATTTTCTTACTTTAGGATATACTATAGTTTACGTTTATTCATATCAAAAACACAATCATCATAAATGGGGTCCTCCACGCTATTAAAAATACATAAATAAAGAAATTAAAGGGGACGATTTTAAAATTCTCAGGGTTGATTGTTTCGGTAACCACGTGCAGCAGAGATTATGTTCACTGGGCAAACTTGGTTTTTTTCATGTGCAGATTACCATAACGCCTGGAACTTTCTATTTTCCTCTTCCTTCGGGTTGAACCTGAAACTGCCGGTTGATAATTGTATGAAGTCGTGCTGCCGGAATTGATAAAACTCAGCTTTTTCCTCCTTCTTCCCTCTACATTCACGTTGTTAACACCTTCTCACTCCTTGTCGCCTAGCACCACACTACTACTCTTAGTCCCTCGCCTGCTCAACGTCTTTCACCATACATCTCTGCCTCTCGATTTCTTGACGTCTTCCACCTTACTCCTTCGCTGCTTCCTCGACTGTTAATGTCACACACCATACTGTTCCCTGCTTCCTCGACTTGTCAATGTCCCACCTTCTACAACTCATTTTCCGGGTCTCACCTTCGCAGCTCAACTCCGTATATCTACTCTCCAAGGGATAAAGCTATCTCACGTGACGTTTTTATCCAATCCTCGTGAGTTCTCCGTCCGGCGTGGGAAATTTTTTATGACACAGGTAACCGTGTCCCTCGAAAATTCCGAAGGTGAACGCTCCCTTAGCCAAAATCAAGCCTACCGCCAGGAAAAACCGCTTTTGCCTTGCCAGCGACATGTTCTTTCTGATATTGTATTGAATTAAAAATTCCATAAATTGGAATTAAAATTGGGAAGGATCCTACTGCGCTACAAATTCATACTCTGTATAATCTAAATTACTATAAGGGATAATCTTAAATAAAGTTTAATCAAATTAATTCATTTTATTTCTTTAATTCATCTATGTGCGAAAACTTTTAAACTGCACATACGTGCGATACAAATACTATTGTGAAAAAAATGTATAGCTCTCTTAAAAACTATGTTAGTTATAATGATACCTAGTACATACATTTTAGAAACTCTAAAATTCGTACTACTTAATGTAATTCTATTTCCTACCAACTGGATATTCCAAGAGTATAATACCAGAAACTGTGAACATAATCCCTCACTTTTTTCAAAAAGTGTAGATTATTCAGGAATAAAGATACTTAGTTGTCTTTCTTTAGCATCAGAAGTGTAAGCTGTAATAACGCACTTATTAATAAATGAAAAATTCTGCTCATTAACGACCTATATTACTCTGTTATTGAAATTGTAAATTGGCCTAAGCCTAACGAGCATTAGTTCCCTACAATTTGTGTAGTGCTAATATAAATCTGTAACGTTTGTATCAATTGTTTTTTCATTTAGAATGTGCCAGGTTTTCAGGCGCTGAGAATGCTGGAGACAACATTTTGAATTTGTACATCATCTTCCCGCATTGATCATCGAGTAATGTTATTTTAGCAGTACTGTTATATTTCCAAAATTCTGAGCCATTAGTAAAGTGAAGCCTATGTTATAAACAACAATTTTTATTTTTGTAGTTACAGTTAAGGTTTCTTAGTTCTGAAATGTTGTAAATGTCCTGTAATGGTTACATATTTTCTCTTGCATAGAATTGATCCCATTTTATGTCCTGTATAAATTAATTATATTACTGTTTATATATTTTCCTAGGTATTTATTATATTTATTTTAATTATAATGAATATCAATTTTACTTTCCCTATTTTCTCAGAAGAGGACTAATGGACTTGGTAAATCTGATATTGTATATATATATTATATATATATAACTTCTCTAACAATAAAGTTGAATATATTACACTAGTTCCTTTATGATCCGTTACCAACCAACTCATATTGAACAGTACTCTCATTTTCTTCTTCTACTCAAACTGCTTCCATACAAACTATTCTCCTCGGAAATCCTTCCCGTACTCAAACTAATTCGACTCTGCCGCCCTATTCTCCGCAATCCGCTTCTCCGATAACGACTTTCTCCCGCCTCCATGAGGGTCTTCGTTGGATTATGAAGTTTGTAATCACCGCCGTTTTTTGGTTCCGACATTCGTATGTGTAGAGTTTTCTACGATACAATCGCGTTTTCTGCAAGGGTATGAGGACTTTGCTACCCTAAAATTTTTATACTAGCTCGATAACTCTCAGGTGTCTCACCCAGTACACTATCTAAAGCTCATCCTTTACCGGTGGATACATAGTCGTCAAAATTTTATTCGCTACCCCGAAGGCCTTCACCTCTGGTTCTCTAAATATTTCGTGGCCTTAACTCATAATAAGATTTTTTTTTGCATTTTATCCGAAACAATTCCAAGTGCTGAATAGATTTGTACATTAAATAGTATTATTATAGATTTTCCTCCTACTGTTACACTTTGAAAATCCTTATTTCAATTCCATTTGTTTATTTGTGGATTCTAAATGAACATAAGTGTTATTATTATTAGCTGGGGTCTTGTGTAGACAATACAGAGATGATAATTGCTTAATTGGCCACCCGATCACAATCTTGATATAAATGATGAACCAAGGCAGCAGTCTGCAACCCTGAGCTTCCCTTGTTAAGGCATATTTTCACTCCGACAGGCCACATTGAAGATAATCAGAAATGCTGGCCTCCGGTGCGCACTATCACAATGCCAAACAGCAAAGAGCCACCGACGAGTCGCTATTCAATAGCATACGAATTGCACCCAGGGGAAATCTTGCAGGGCAGATACGTATCAAGTATAAACAAAGGTGACAGCAGTGTTTGCAATCTCATTGCGATTTTGTTTGTTTCACCCAGCACATTACATAACGTTGAAAAGGAAACAAAACTCTTATCTACGTTTAAAAAATATTGCATTTTATTCGTGACCACGAACACCAGTAAAATATGCACACATATTGAAGAAACTGAGAATTCAATTATTTATGATTGTTGTAAAATATACGAAGATCTTAAAAGCATAAAATGGTACAAATTTGAGTGAATAAACTTAATATATTTATGTTTTCAGAATAAGTAAGTTTCCAGAGCTTAATAAAAAATATTTAATAAATTATTTTCGCAACATAGAAAGTTTCACTAAAGTAACGTATAAATAAGTAACCTTATCAATAATTATTATAGTTATTAATAAATTGAAGTTATATATAACTTCTAAAACTATGCTGCATTAAGTATATTATTAGTGGTTTTGATCCATTTTGTTACCGATTTAATAAACTCAATACTTTGATTAGTCAATTGTACCACATGACGTTAATCTCTAATTGAAGGCGATTAATTCTTTGCTTATAAATTAACATGTACGTCTATAAATTATGTATATCTGAAAATAAATCCCAAATAATCAACGCACTTAACGAGTAGTCAAGATGTAACTAGGTCCGTCGGGCTATGCTGATAACAAAATATATAATTTTCAAAATTTACACGTATATTACTTTTAGAGGACGATTAAATGAGAAAAGAATATATTGGTTAGAAAGGAAAGAAATTATAATGTAGACCTGCAAATAAAAACTAAGACATGAAGTGAAAATTTGCTTCACGATCCGAATATTTTTTAGTTTAAAGGTAATAAAAACCTTTATCAGTGATGTAGGAAGAGAGATAGAGGTTGTGGATCAATTGAAAATTTTTCTAAACTTTGTATAATATTTTCCGTACCAAAATGAATTTGAAAACTACATACAAAAGTACTCTTAGGGAAGGTAACATTTACTCTAATCGATTTAATCATTTTTGATTTAAACTGATAATTACATCAGAAATTAGTTTCATCTGTCCTCATAAAAAATAATTATACACATAATTTACATTATCTTAACTTAATAACTACGAAAATTAACAAAATATAAATATGGTAACATCTAATGATAGCCGAGTGACATCTAAAATTATTTTAATACTCAAATTTTGGTTTTGAAGAAAATTATTCTATGGACTGCACAATCTACACTGGAAAAGTTAGAAATCGTCGTTTATGAATCGAATTTGTTTTTATTATTAAACACCGTATGTGTTCTTAAAGGGGTCTAAACCGTAAAAAATTGATAGGAATGAGTTGATTTATATTATAAATAATAGCACATAATACGTATTTGTGTATTGTGCTAAGGAAATTCTTCTCCATTATAACAATGTCGAAGATTTTTAAGTATTTAAGTGGTGGTGGTGGTAGGGGGGATGGCGTTAGTTGCCTTCAATTGGTGAAAATAGCCTAATGGACGATATTTTGTGCAAATAGAAAACCTCAAACTGTTTCCATACAAACTGGGAGGTGGTGATGATATTTGGTTCAATTTTTATTTAAAGTTTTCCTGTTTAAATTAATTTTCACCACATTTAGGAAAATTATTTATAAATAATAAGCAATATAAAGGAGTCTGACACGTCTGAAGCTTTACTTTAGGACTGTATATAACAACGAATAAAGTTTTAGAAACTCAAGTAATTCTTAATATAAGCCTACGGATAAACACATTTTAGAGTATAAAAATAATGCCACTCATAATAAATCTCTTTCAATTTTTTATAATTACTGTCAAAGAGAAGCAGTAAAACCTGACATAAATTTATTTCAGGGGGATTTCAACGTCATATATAACATGTCTAAAAGTTTTTAGTGTCGTTTTGATACTGTTAATTAAGTAATAATCACGAATATATTATTACAATTTGGCTTAATTTCACATACCTTTCAGACGAGATCATTAGAAGAACAGGACTACTTATCAGTAAATTTTACCATGTTTATCCGCAGGTATTATTTTGTGAGCATAGCGGTCTCGTTTAACGCGAGTTTTTTTAAAATTAGGTCATAATTGAAAACCTTTAAATAAACAAAAAGGCGGCCAATAAGTCAGCATATAAATTTATCACTATTTATTGAAAAACGCCGTTTCGTCTCTTTTTCAGACTTCCTCAGGAGTACTACAA
The DNA here is from genome assembly GCA_034510155.1 of Eucriotettix oculatus. Lineage (NCBI taxonomy): Eukaryota > Metazoa > Arthropoda > Insecta > Orthoptera > Tetrigidae > Eucriotettix > Eucriotettix oculatus. The sequence goes on along the minus strand of CM067376.1, from coordinate 161,629,894 downwards.
ACATATTACAAGAAATAAAATATGGGTTATGTAACAATTTTTTAAATTTATATGTAAAAAAACATGGTTTAGGACTTTCAAATTTAGCAATTAATCATATTTACTCCTTGCACTGCAATTAATATCGTATCTTGAAACGCCCTCCATTTGGAAATTGAAATTTGGAAGGGAACCTTGAAACTTCTTAAAGAAACTTGGAATGTTCTGTGTTGGAAATTAGTAGTCATGATAATGAGGCAAACGTTTCCTATAAAAGAAAACAATATCAGCATATAAATTTCGATTACTTAGATTTTAGTTCATGTAATGGATTTTCAGAAATTTACATATGAAATTGGACTAATGGTGTCTGTTTGGTTATACTCGAGTGATATATATATATATATATATATATATATGTGTGTGTGTGTGTGTGTGTGATAGATATATATGTTTGGTTCCTTAATTGGGGTATTTGATATATTTCAATAGCCTATACAATCCAGATTTGAAAATTTTTGTTGTAATGTCAATCATTTAAACTTTCTCAGTTGACCATAATGTTTGAGGGGTGGTAGTTAAGTTGGAAATAATTTGTAACTAGTCATAACACAAGAAATAAATAAAGGTAGATATGGAAATCGCTTACACGGAGTTTTCAATCAGAATTTCCAATGCGCTTCCTCTACAAAAAGTCGAACTTCCCTGATGGCTGGCATCTCAACCCAAGGATTGCGTGTTTGATGGATAGGATATTAAGCTGAAAGTCTCGTGTATTCCACAATGTCAAAAAATGATAAAGCATGGCAATATTGGGCATGCAAACGTTAGGAGTAATGTTAACAACCAAACTTTCATATACAAGCGAAGTAAGAAATCAAAAGTAACTAAAAATAATTTATCAGAGATTTTTGGTAACCAATAAACACTATCTGTTTTTAATTAAAAGGCGGTTAATACTATTTTTATCATAAAAATTATAATATAAGACTGATAAGTGTATTTACTCTACATTTATCTATTTAAAATTTACTACAATTCGCTCACTTTGAAGTTACACGCTGGTATTATCTTTAAAAATTAACAATAGATATATTTTCAAAATTTATGCGTAGTAAAAATCATATAAACTAGGTAGATGAACTCTACATTAAGGGCAGTTTAAACGGGTCTTCCCATAAAACAGAATCACTAACACATTCTACTCAGAATTGGCAGTACCAGGAAATCGGCAAAAGGTTACAAACAGCGGTATTTACCGTGTCGTCTCAGTTTGCTTGGAGCATGTCGCTGGACACACATGGGCTTCCACGATGAGAACTTTGGAACTCCGGAATGGATCAAGCCTTTCTTCCGTTATTTAAATGTCATCGACCAGGACAACCTCCAATATCTAATTGCTCCCTCTTAAAACTCAACCTTCAATTACACCTCATCTGTATAAATGTTCAAACTTAATCATCATCTCCTTAATAATGCTAAACTCCACATTTTCAATAATAATGTCTAAAATCCATTTTTCGTGACGTTTTAATAATTTGTCCCCATTTTCGTATTTCATATTCCGTCGGTGGAGGGGTTCAATATTGTGTCCTCTCTTGGAGGAGCCACTTGTCCCTCTACACCAACGTTCTTAGGAAATACACCATCCGATGCCGCCAAATCTCACCATACTTGTGAAAACCCACAGTCGCGCCGTAGTGTCTGAGTTTTATTAGCCCTGTTTATAACCTGTACCTTCCCACACGCAGCTTGCCTTTGATTCCGTACCACCAAATTCCACATGCAGTTGTGTCGATCATTTCAGATTGATAAATAAATCACAAATTCTCCAGGCGTTTTTGTGTCGGACGCTAGTAATCTTATACAGCATTACTGCTGAAATACGATACTGCTAATTCATTGCTTCAAACAGTAATAGCATACTGAAATTTCCAGGTAGGATAACTAAGTGTAATTTTATATTTTCTGTGTTTAATTACAACTAAATTTATGTAACATGTGGAAATAAAACTAAATCGTGTGTAATATGATTGAAACCATGCCCTAATTTACAAAAAAATTCTTAACTAACCATCAATCACAAAGAAGGAACCTTCTGTTTGACAGTAAAACAAAATTGAAATCAAAAATTTCTCAGTAATTTGTACGATCAAAATATATCGAAATTTACGAATTTCTACAAACCTATGTTTAAAGTAATTGATTTTTCATTTCTACAACCTAAATGAACAAATCTTATTTTAATAATATATAAAATGTTTTAAGTCTCGCGCGTGTATTCGTAAAACCAATATAGTGGTTTATGGCTTTCGTGATTCGTTGATACCGGAAAGAAACAATATGGCTGTGAGCCTATCTCATACGCCCCCGGGAATGACAACGTTCATAAACCATCAATGACCTAGATAATGCGTCTGGGCTTTATAGAATCATTCATTATTGACAGCGGAAATTGCATAAATGACGATTCAGAAATTCTCACTTGGCTAACATCGTGGCCACGGCTACAGTTAACCAAAATTTATTATGGATGTATGGCATATTATAATAACGAACACGATCTTCATTTACATACAATTTCTTATATGAGAAACTTCTATTCAGAATATTTTAAGAAATGATGGAATATTTTGATTCATCTTTAATTCTTTATAATAATTAAAAAGATGTCCAATAATTCACCATACATATTTATTACTATTTAATTATCATAAATACTGACGTATTGGCCATATTTTTATTTATTGTAAACTTAAAGTGAGCAAACGATGTATAATTCTTTATCCTACAGAGTGTAAACATTCTATGTTTTATTATTATTTATCAGGCGTTAAATTAATTTGTACTAAATGATGTATTACTATTTCATCAGAAATTTCTTACAAATCATGATTTTCTTTGGGTAACAGGCTACGTAAAGATGATCCTGAAACAGGCAAAACCCCTTCAATAACTTAGGAAGGGAATTGAAACAAGGGCATGTGGAAGGTAGAGAAAGTTATTCGAGGGCTAACTAAGGCCCCGGGCTTTAGTTTAAGGATCGCATCTGTTGGCTGAACTAAAAGACATCTAGGGAAAACACTAGAAAACGTGCATCAGGTAGTCCGGTTTATTGAATACTTGTCTCACGCCGAATGACGGGAGAAGTGTTTGCTGTGGGGTCACAGCATTCCTCTCCACGTGCCTCGACCAGTTTAGGAGACAGCTAGCTGACTGATCCAATAGGATCAGTGGACAACTTTTGCTGTTGATGACTCATTTTGGTATTTGAAGCTATGACTAAATTAAAATGTTTACAAGTAAACATTTATTAGGGTAGGGATATAACTTCTTAGACAGCACACAGACACTTTTTTCTGATTGTATTCATTTATATAATATGAGAATGGGTAGTTTGACCTGTGGCAGATTTTATAATAAATTAATGAAATTATTTTTGTAAATAAAATGATTAGAATAATCTGTCTTAATATTATAAACAAAATACAATATATGGCTAAAAAGAAATAGAAGAATTTTAATAAAAAATAAGACGTTTCGTAGTCCAACTTTAGGGAATATTTATTTCTATAATTCTTCAGTGTAAGAAATTGCTTTTTGTGGAACTTACAATAAATATGAAAATTCAAATATGCCCTCATATTAGCTCCTCAATAATATGGCAATAATGATACACTTGCAATTGAAAGTCATTTATTAAAATTTCCCAGTAGCTTTTGGCCTCAAGAGCCATATTGTTCTGGTAGCAGAAAATTGTAACAACACCAATTTACTCCAAAATCCAACATTACTAACTCAAAAACGAGTGCTTTTGTGTGTAGCTACCAGACTAGCTTGGCCTCAAACAGAATTTGAATGTTAAAATTCGGCGGTAACTGTCGCTGGAGATGGTCCGCGACACCAAATTCTTCACATGAAAATTCAATAATCTTTTCGACTGAGGAAGTCAAGGGGAAATATGATGTATTGCTAAATTTTAACGCTGATAAAAGTATCAAAATGGTGATGAAACGTCGCTTTTGTTAATAAACTTTTCAGCGCTACATAGACTCTGCTTTGCGTCAACGAAACATGAGCAACATCTACGTATAATGCTCCAACGCCTTCAAGTTTTTGGCATTGCAATCAAACCCTGCAAAGTGTGTACTAGGTGCTCCGTTCGTCAATGCTTGTCAGTGCTCAGGGCATTGAGCCTCTTCCTGAACGAATGCAAGCCATCTCAGATTTACCTAAGTCCTCTACAGTATTAGGCTTACGAAAATTTGTGAAGATCATTAACATTTGGGTCATGCTGCTCATATTTTATCTCCCCTCAACGCTTGCTTAAAAGATTCTAAAAATAATGACAAGAGGCCGGTACCGTGGACGCCGGGGCTAGAGGATACTTTTGTAGCTGCTAAACATCTTCTAGCGCACGCTACTTTGTTACGTCATCCGATTGCTACATCACAGCTTGCGTTATATACGGACGCGTCAGAATCAGCTGTTGGTGCCGTCTTGCAACAGTTCCAGGACACAGCATGGCAACCATTGTCGTTTTTCTCCAAAAAACTGTCGGATACGGAGCGCAAATATAGCACATACCAAGCGGACAGTGTATGTACATAAGGCCTTGTATGACACCGATTACGTTGTGCGGGAAACACGATCGTTAAACGCACATTGTACTCGCCATATGTAGGACCTAATCGAGTCCTCCGAAGACCGACAGAACTTGATTTTGTTTTTTACTGGTTGATGGGAAAGAAACTTTAGTTCATGTCAGCAGACTAAAACCTGCCTTCCTCGCTGCTAGTGATATAGCAGAAAAATTTTCCTCTCACATAGGAGACAAATATTGACGTCGAAGATCGCAAGACATCCTTTCTGGCCCTGAACGATATTCGCCAGCACGGGATTCTTACACAACCTCATGCATCTACTGCATTCCGTCGACTTCGACTCGTGGAACATGAGAGACCCACGAAAAATGTTTCTTTCACGCCAGGCACGTTTTCTTCCTCTATCTTTGTTCTAATTTTGTTCTTGTTTCCTTTTTACAGATCATCGCGAACCTGCCTTGTTCGCTAGGGGAGAGCTCTCTGGAGTGTGTTTCATCGCAGGCAGAGTCTTTCTCGAGTGAGCATCGCTGGTTACAAGGCAACTCAGTTTGTTTATTTGTAGATCACTGACATGACTGTACATTTTATTAAGTATAACAAATAACATAAATAAATAACTCTAAATTTAATTTTCAGAGGTCCTAATTCTCACAGCCTCCGTAATTATTCTATTCCACCAACCTCTGATGTGGTCCAAAATCTTTGTAATGGCGAAATCAATTTTGTGCTTGGTCATGAGAGCGTGTTCCGCTACGGTAGATTTGGTATGCTGCTTAAAATGGATACATCTCTCATGCTCAGAACACCTCATCTCAACCATAAGGATTGATTCACCTATGTACATGAATCCGCAGTTGCACGGAATTTCGTAACCTCACTTGATTTTAAGCTACGGCAAAGTCTGCATATCGTGCGAAAAAGATTGAGACGTCGGCTTAGGTAGTCGAGCAAGACGCTGAGCATCCCCGTACAGTCACGCGATAACGCCTCTACCTGACCTAGAGTCCACGCCGGCCTACATCAAGAACTTCAAGGGTCGGTTACCTTGTATCGCATCGCCACCCTGTCTGAGACCCCGGCTACCAGCTGACTTCGACGTCCAAGCTTGAGACGACTCAAGCGATTTCTTCGAAGCAGCATTCATATACAGGTGAAATCATTCCTGACTATTTTACTGACTTGAAATTTTATGATCACATGTACTTTTTTTGTTCAAGTTAGCAGTGATCATCGCGTATTCCGAGCCATCAGTCGGATACGATTATTAGCAGATATCAGCTGTTCCGTATTGACGTGTGTAAATATAACCTTTAATTATTGCTTTTAATAATTACAAATTATGTGTGTACATAGTCGTAGTTAAGATCGAACTTTGCGATAGACATTTTCAAGTGCGAGAGAAGTGTAAATTCGAAAGAGATTCTACATTACGTGAAATCTTCTTACCTTGCTAGAGACCATGTTTACCGGCGTCAGACTACACCGGAGGTGTCTTTCCAACTCGTGTTTTTTTCTTCGAATAAACGAGGACATGTAAAAAAACACGTGCTCTACATTCTCGTTTGAAGGATCGCAGGTTGGACACTCCGTCCCATCCTAGAGCCTGAAGTCATGTTTGTAGTCTCGGAAGAAACCATGTCCCGTCAAAATGTGAACTATATAATGATAAACCTGCCCCTATTTCCTATTTTACTTATCGGCTACATCTGCGATGAGTCGATAACTCCATCTTCCCTTCGTAGAACTTTCCCATTGCTTCACTGTCTTCCCCTTCTTTTCCTTCCTAATAGTGGGGTGAAGTGCTATTCCAAGTTCTTCCTCTCTCCGGCGATCCTTTGCCGTTCTCTACCAAGAGTTCAATGGGCGGCAATTCTGCGAGGACACACACGTCGTACGAAACTGTTCGAAAAGTCCGCGCAACTCGAATAGCACTCCTGCGGTAGACTGAGTCCATCATGCGGGTGTTTGTCTTAGCCACTATCGCAGCAGCTCATATGGGGGCCACCTAGAGCACTGTAGATCTGGTGACGCTTGCGAGGAATCGCCTATGTTTGGCATAATTCTAGCGAGGACACATGCCATTCATACTGCTTTCTTACTCCCTATTTGGATGTTCTCATTGAAGCATAGTCTGACATAGATTTATACTTTAAGGTATCGTAGTGATGGCTGTGAGTGTGATTGTTTCCCTTACTTTCCTGCTCGTGACCAGCTCAACTTCCATCTTCTTGTCTGCGACTTCTAGACCCGCCGCCGAGAGTCAGTGTCTGATCGTAGCCACGGCTTCATCGGCTGATATCGTGACATCGCCCAGCAGTTTTCCAACGACCACCACCGCTATGTCGTCCGCAAAGTCCATTGTCGTCGCCCCTGTAGGAAAGAGACGTCTAAGCACATCATCGTACATTACATTTCATAGTAATGAGCCGAGAACGGAGCCCTGATGGTACGTCCTCTGTCCAGAATCAGTCATACTGTCCAGCAGGCAAATTGGAAGACAAGATAATTGGTTGGCTGTTCACTTCACTTCGGGTGAAAAACCAGCAGCTGGAAATTTACCTTCGCGAAGACACGCACTGTATACGGCGGCGAATAGTTCGGATTTGATGGCCAGTTTTAGAGCCCTGTTAGGTATGACGTCAGACCTCCGATAGGCGGGGCAATTGTAGCTGCCTGAGTCTCCACAAAGCAAACACCTCGGCGTTCAGTCTCTGGCAGAATGTCCAAATTATAGCACCGGAATAATGTGTCTTTTGCCCTAATGCGGCTCACCACCCAAGAAATTTTTATTTTACCCAGTTGTAAGTTCTTCTGTGCCAGTTCTGAGATTATGCAGAAGCTACAATGCGTCTGGTCTATTCCGTTTGACGGCGCCGCCTTTGCCGCCAGCTTGTAAAATCTGCGCCCGAATTTATGACTCATAGTTCATCGAATAAAATCAAGAGTCTCTTTCACTTACAAACAACATAAAAATCAAGTAAACAGACAACTATTTATAATCAAAATAAATATTACTATTTACAATTAAACAAATTAAATCAAACACGACTTAATTGGCTGTCTAGAACGAGGTATTGTGATTTGATATCCATATATATTATAAATATATACTGCATTTAATTGAAAAGGAAGAAATATATAAAATAGTCATCGACTTAGTATAAACCTATAGAACTCATTCTCTTGTATAAATAAATTTTCGAAAGTCTTAACTTCCTTTCTGAGTCGGTCCGGTAGGCCCAGGCCCCTTAGGCTGTAGAACCAAAGAAAAAGAGAAACTACCTTCTTCAGGCAAATAATGTCTGAATGGTGCGACGTGGCAGCTAGCCGCTCAAATATTCTGAATACATATAGGACTAACCATTAATTTAATCCCTGCAAATTATATATATTGCTGAAAACGCTTATTAAAATTGTAGTATCAATTGTTTTGATTCATACTGTGGGTATGAGAGAATGTTTTTACGATTTATGTCACCAGCATTCTTCGCTAGCCAAACACAAAGAAAAATTATTTATTCGTTGATTTATATATATATATATATATAATTGTAATTATCACGCCAAATAATAAGTTGATGGATCTCTTTGCTAAAATATTTTATTAAGATTACGATGCATTATTTTGAAATTTCGGTCCTTTACCGTTTCATTTCTGATATTCCCATGCTCAAGTGATATTCCCATTACAGCTGTTGCTTGCATCTAAACATTTGGTCCTTTTAAATTACTTTAGTAAATGTCTGTCTATTAACGGTCGTTTTAATCATTGTTTGCAAAGAGTCAGGCTTAGGTATACGAATCATTTTATTATTTAATTTGACTGATGATTTTAACAATTCAATAAAAGAGCATATAAAACTTGGTTTTATGCATACGAAAATAATTACTTTTTAATATTTAATAAAAATATGAAAATATAATCGAAATATATTTATTGATAAAAATTATAATAACGTTTAAAATTTGTGGTGTTAACTTGATTGACGATCCAGCAATTCCATGACAATCCTCCCACATCTCTACGCTTCCGTCGGCTCAAAAGAAAACTCCCAATTCACCTCATCCTTCCCCCTGAACATTCAAACACATCCTAATCCACCTTATCATCATGCCCCCGGACCACTTCATTATATAACCTCCAATAATCAGTTCACCCACACACGTCGTATACGTCTCACATACTTTCTCACACACAGAAAAACCTAACCCACTGCCAAAGTAGGCCTACTAAAGGACTAACCTACCTTCATGTTTACAGTGAATTATATACACTATTTTAATTTTGTAAATTCTTCATTTTAATATTGTATATACTAGAATCAATTAGTTACTAACTGATAACAGTAAAGATAAAAGGTTTTTAATGAATTAAAATAAAAAAATTAACAAAACATGTGTGAATCTGTACTCAGAAGTTGCGTGAGATGATGATTAGTCAACTGCGAACGATGTTTCGACTTTTTCTATGAAGCCTTATTTTACGTACATTATTTTTCACCTCGTAGTATGTGTGTGGAAGCAGAAATCATTATTTGAGTTGTTAGTTATGAATAAAAAACTTCTAAAATTTTCCATGAAAACATACGGATAATAATAAACTTCTAATTTTAATACAAATTCATCTCCCGTCATTCGGAAAGGCATGAGAATAGTACCTAGTAGTCCTACCTACCTGATGCAGGTTTTCTATGGTTCCCCAGCATATATTTAGATGAAATACCGGGTAGGATCTTTGATCTACAGCCCGGGGCCCTCTTCAGCGTGTTCCCTTCCTATGTTATTACAGGGGAGTTGCCTGTTTCAAGATCAGCCTAAAAAATTTTTAAATTTCGTTGATGCGCAATATAAAACACACTGATATTGGCAATTGGATTGTAAAGTTTGGTTTCATGTAGCTTTTGAATAATACAATTCACTTTAATTCCTTTTTCAATAAAAATTATGTATTAACAATTTTGTTTTTGGATTAACAGACTACATGGCAACAGGCAACTTGCCTTTAATAGGATAGGAAGGGAATTGAAAAGGGGGGAGGCGGAAGGTAGAGAAAGGTAGTTAAGGGTTAACTAGGGCCCCCGGGCTATAGTTTAAGGATCTTACCCGGTGTTTCACCTGTAGAGATGCAGGGAAAACCCTAGAAAACCTGCATCAGGTAATCACAATTTTAAGCAGCATGTTTAGGCTCGTCCAACTATATGCACCTTTATTGAACCAGTGGTTACACTTAACGCTTGTTAATATATAATCAAACACCTCAAAGTGAAATACAATTATGGAATTCGTTTTACGCTGATTTCCGCTTCTTCTGCTGTTCAACTTTCACGCCACAGAAGCTAATTAACTGCTGAATTCATGGCCGTGACTGAGCTGAATTAATGAAACAAGTTTGGGTTTGACATTCTGATACGATTTGTAATCTCATTAAATTTGGAATTAATTACGTGGAAGTGTGTCGCTCAAAAACATATTTAGCCTTGATTTGCCTGCTTTTGATAACTGTCCTCGCAGGCGAATGTAAACCTCTTAGTTCAGTTACAAGATGAGATAATAATAAGCGTATTATATACTATATTATAGACTACACACTTTCGTTTTTCGGAAGTATTTTTCTCTCGATGAAGCAATATGGGTCAGGCTGTTTATCGCCGCAGACCATGCGATGCAGTATTCAAGCGTCATAGCCTTTATGTAGCTCAACTGGGGGCACTGCGCAAGAATACCGTCACAATTATTACCCCCCCAGGGGCGACGTCTGCCTCTCAACAACGCTCAACTTAGCTCGCTTGTGCTAGTTATTTCTTTAAACCTGCGGGTTTCTCTGAGGAATAGCCAGTAAAGTTATGCTCATTGCTCATAATTACGTCACATGAAAAAAACTTTCCACTTAGCTTTAAAATAATGCAATGCGTAGCATTCAACTAAATTTCTTTTCTTCACATATTTAAGATAAACTACCGACTTACCAATTATCTCTCGCACACGGAAAAAGGTATTTTTTTAACTAGAATAGTGCAAAAAAAAGCTATGCCATCGAAACTGTAGGCAAGAATGACAGAATGAAGACAATGGGGTCTCAAAGCAGGTCTCGATTGTTGACGTTACGAAAAAATTTAAAGAATAATATTTATTGTTTCCGAAAGATAGATCATAACAGTGAAAACTTTAAACGAAACGTCTGTTATAATGAAGCTACATATTTTAGGGAACATGAACTCTTGACTAACTGGAGAGCTCCTTTGGAAACACATCATTAACATCGCTCAGCTAAATGTCGAAGTGAGAACGCATTGGCTGGCAAAGAAGAAACAACAATTTTAATGATTAATACCATTGAACTGAAAACTTTATGCCACCCACAACCAATATTGCAAAAGACGATCCGAAAAAAGATATTTTCTATTCTAGCAAATTATAACGTCATTTATGTAAAAACTAATATCTAATTTGAAGAGCACCATGTCTGAAAACGTCGTCCAAATAAAATATTTTTAACACAAGCCGAATAATTAAGAGAAAAATAAAACTTAATACTTAGTTACAGTAAGTTGGAAAGGTGCTATATATAAATATTATCTGCAAGTATTCCTTAATTGATATACATCAGTTCCATTTGTAAATATATATCTGTGTTAATTGCTTGAACAAATCACGAAAAATCACATTTCGATGCTGCATTTGCATATATTAAGTAGATCGATTTTTAATTTTTCATTGTTGTTGTAGTGGTACTCTGTCCAAAGACTGGTCTGATGTAATCCTCCACGAAAATGTCTTACGCATGCCTTATCTTTGCACATAATTAGCAGATCCCACATCCTCCATAATCTGCTTAGAGTATTCCATCCTCGGCCTACCTCTTCTGTTCTTCCACACTCACTTCCCTCTAATGCAAATTTTATAACACCCTCATGTCGTAAAACGTGGCCTATTATTCCTTCTCTTTGTTTAATTCCTCCAGATTGTTCGCTCTTCCCCTATTCCGCTTACAGCTTCCTCGATAGTGATTCTATCCACCTATCAGATTTTCAATATTCTCCTATAGCACTACATTTCAAATGCTTCTATTCTTTTCCTTTTCGAAGCTCATATCGTCCACGTTTCTCGCCCATATAACGCCACAGTCGTTACAAAGCAATAATTTCTTTATATACACACTTATATTACCCGCAACTAAATTTCTGTTTCTTGCGAAAGTCTTTCTTGACTGTGCTATACTACTGTTTATGTCTATGGCGGCCAATTTTGTTGCAGAATGCATGCCGTCTTTTGAGTTTGTAGGTATCCATGATTTCCATAATTTCTCAACATTAGGATGTCCTATAAAATTCAAATATATTGCATCGTGCTCTGAACATTCCGGCATCCAAATAAAATTTCTGTTAGTGTATTTAATATTATTTTTGCCTCGTTCTTTAAATAAAATTAAGTCATCGCTCGCAATTAAAGAAAATTAGTTAAATAACGTATACTTTCCGATGTAAAGACGTAATAAAAGATTCACGACACATGATATATCTTGAAAACATAGAATCTAAACCACATGATAGGTTGGCTGGACAGTGCTTTTAAAGGAAGCCATGGAAATTAAGAGAAATAAGAAGCCTTTGAACAAGGAATCAGGCTTACAATTTAGCACGGCCTGGGACCACACCACTACCGGTCATAATCGACATCAAGACAGAAACAGTGGCGGTACGGTGAATAAACCGACAAATCAAGACACGGAAAGTCGAAATTTTGCAGTACTTCGGCAATTTCAGTACACTACCTGGGGCCCATATAAAGAGGGAAATCATATCGACATAACGTATGGCTGCGAAGTCTGGGGTGTTGCTTCTAAAACTGTACTAAACAAATTCAGACCTTTCAGAATATTCTTATGCATTTTTCCCAATACTCCACGATACACAAACAGCTAAAAGTAAAAAGGAATTCATGACCACATACGGCGTACGACTTTAAATTCTACTAGAATTGTGCACGGTCAAATTTTATACAAATAATTAACCTACGTAAAAATCAAAGCAAAAATAGAAAATCGTCTGCTCTAAATTAAAATAAATAGTATCAAAAATAATAATAACAAAGCAACAAAATTAAAAATCTAACAAACAATATAAAAGAAAGATCAGGATATTTCTAAACTCTGAACAAAATCTTAGACAAGTCTATTAAAAGTTTTAAATAAAATGAGCGAGAAAAAGAATGGGCAATAGTACGAAACTTGTATATAAACTGTGGCTGGTACCTGATACAATGGTGAGTGATATTTATTCACTATGCACTTGATGACGGCGGATATTAATTTCGTCGAAACATTGTGCTCAAACGCTAAATTGAACCGATTGATTAATCGAGAATCTTTTATTAAAGAAAAGTCAATTTTCGTATGAAAATTTCTCCAAGCAGAAACAGTAAGTGAGACGGACCTTTTTTTTTGATTTTTCATATCAGATTTTAGTTATATTATGCAAACTGGGATTGCAACTTAAGTATCCTTTACTAGTTACAGTAACTGTGTTGTTTGTGTCAGTTCCCAAACTCATTCAGGGAATAAAAAAGGATTTTCCCTCAGCAACTGATCCTACTTTAAATAAAGGTAAAAGAGACTATATATATAAGGGGTTCCAAACCTTTTCTGTAGCATAGGGCGGCGGGAAACATCCTATTCTTAAAATAAATATTTATAATTGAATAATAATAATAAACTAATAAGAGAAATAGTCGAGTCAAAGGCAGAAGATCTGTTTCAATTGAAGGTCAGATAAAGAGCGTAAAGCTTCATTTAAAAGGAAGGAATGGAAGAACGTCGACTGGACCCAGGTTTCGAACCTAGGTGTAGTCGATGTTTTTCCATTCTTGTCCTCTAAACGAAAATATTTTAAAGTACGAAAATTATTGATTATACTTTATGAATACAAGGAAACTTACGAAGTAAAGTCTTTTAAATCCCATTTGCATTTCATTTACCAGTGTCTCATAATTAGTAGAGAATAGCGATGACTCTGACAGTAAACAATCATAAAGATGCTCATCAATCAGTTAACACCCATATTTTTATATTTTAAAGTTAACGCATAAAATCAATGATTCATAATAACTTTTTGAAGAGAAAATTATTTTATTATAAATGCTGTAGTTCTATATTTTTACTTTTCTCTTGAGGGTGATCCTGAAACCGGCAACTCCCCTTTAATAGCATAGGAAGGGAATTGAAAAGGGGGGATGCGGAAGGTAGAGCAAGGTAGCCAAGGGTTAACTAGGGCCCCCGGACTATGGTTTAAGGATCCTACCCGGTGTTTCACCTAAAGAGATGCAGGGAAAACCCTAGAAAACCTGCATCAGGTAAGTCGGGCATTGGGTACTATTCTCACGCCCTTCCGAATGACGGGAGACGAGTTTACTGTGGGGACGCAGCATTCCCTTCTCCGTGTCTCCACCAGTTTCAGGAGGCAGTTGGCCGACTGATCCAATGGGATCAGCGGACAGCTCTTGCCATATGCCCAAGGTCTTTGACCCCAGTACATATACCTCCTAAAATAGGTGAAGGTGTCTCGGCATATGAGAACTTTGATAAAAAGTACCCAGAGAGAGTGCGAGGCATTCCTGACATGATCAGGTGAGCCCCACAGTCACTCTGGGCTGAAGCGCCTGCGAGAAAACTCCCGCAGCGCCCTTCCCCCTTAAAGTTTTCATAAATATATTTCACGAAATAAAGAAAGAAGAAAGAGGGAGAGAGAGGGGGGAGAGAGAGGGAGAGAGAGATAGTGACAATTTGATTATACAGGTCTAAAATTCTGCGACACTAGAGACACGATAGTCAATGAGGAAGGTTTAGTTATTGCGCAAAATAATTTGAAATAGAGGGGAAATTAGTTTCAAACGAAGTAAAAATAAGAAATAAAAATTATATTTTCTACGAGAAATTTTCATTTCGCATGTCTGATTGTGACTTAGACTGGAATGTGATGAAACCGAAAGGATATGAATCAGTCTCAGAATTTCCAGAGCAGTAATAAATAATTCATTAATATATTTACATTTGTTTTTCTTCTTGCAAACTTTGGGTAATCAGCCATATTCACCTATTTAAAACACAAAACTTTATTGACTCCACGAAAAAAATTGTATTAGAAAATAATTTCATAGACAAAAAATAAGTAAAATAGATCTTTAAAAATGAAAAAAATGCTTTATTAAAAAAAAACTTTCAAAAAATTTCTTGTATGTTGCCTTTTGAAAATTTTTCAATACAATTGGATATTTTATACAGATGAATATAGGTTATAGCCGAAAGGTTCCGAGAAGAGAATATGTAAATATATTAATGAATTATTTATTAGTGTTTTGGAGGAACTTTGACGTATTTTAAAATCTTTGCCTACCTAATTGGATCATTGAACAGTACATTTTCTTATAAATTAGCAGTACTGAAACGATACTTAACGCTTATTTGTACTTTCCTGGAACTATTGTCACACATTCCCGTCGGCTCAGACTCCTGAAATCGCCTGCAGAACATTCTTCGATGGAGAAAAATAAACATAGAAAATCCATTTGAGACACAAAATAATACCCCTTTGTAAAATACGTATATCCGTAAGTGTTTCATAATCAAATTAAATTTGAAACGTATCCGTTGTTTTCTAAATTTTTAAAATAGTTCTGGTGTTATTTTTTAATAAATTATGAAATATCAGTTACAGTGAATGCCTTAAATAAATGTAAACTTAAATCAATTTAATTCATAATTAAAAAATAAATGCAACAATATTTAATGTTCAACTATATCTTAGAATTGTAATAGCTAGTACGCTAAACCATGCAAACAAAATTTGCTAATATATAATAGATTTGATAGCGCTGTGAATCAAGGAAACAATTATAATATATAATTTGTCGGTATTGGGCTAAGGACAAGACAAAGTAAAGTGTTTTTGTTCTCTGATTATAAATTTTCATAAGCATCTCCTTTTTAGTGGAAAATCCCAGCAGTGTCCCATCTTCTTTGTCTTGGATTATTCCATACAATGAGAACCGTGTGATGTATTAATAATGGACTCCTCTTCACGCGGGCGACACGAGAATAGCTCGTTATAATGCAACTTCCACAAGGGCGGCGTTGTAGCGATGGTACTGAATTTTGTGGCCGCTCTCTAATCACTCATTCTCAACAGGAAAATAATACCAAGTTCATACAGAAAGGCCTGCAATACTTTGAACAGGTGGAGAACATATGCACTGTAATGGCAACGAAGTTGAAAGAAATAAATGTTTGGAAAAATTTAATGATATTATAGTGAAATATATCTAATACATAAAACTGACTTATTGTATGTATGCATATGTTACGCATACAAATATAAATGAGTGGAGAAATTTGGACCACATTCCGTACAAGAGTTGCTTGCGGCCAGGAAACAAACGCCGTCAAGCTAAGACACGATTTACCTTAGGGAGTAGGAGACATTTTTCGTGGATAGATATTTTTCAATGTAAATTACTTTGTTAGTAATTCCCCCATGATCTTCGTGTATAATTTATAGCTCTTTCGACGCAGAAGGGGTAAAACCCTTAGTAAAAGGAAAATGGAGACGTTTACTAAAGATAGCGCGAAAAAACCGAGATTGGTATTGATTAGGGGTTGTGGAAGTCGTTGAGATTAATTATTACTTTTAGCATGCAAACTGAGTATTACTTCAACCCAATAATTATTCCTCCTGATAGAGAGACAAAAGAAAGCTTTTTATCTACGAAAAAATATTGGAAGGAAACGAATTTTTTAACAAAGTCACTGACTTGACTGTAATATATCTCACCGAATGTTAACGCTTATAGTATAACATATTGAAAACTATTATTACGGAAGCGGTTTGATACTCCGTAGTGATTCTGTCCACCCATCTGATTTTTAACATTCTCATATAGCACCACATTTCAAACGCTTTTAATCTTTTACTTACTGCAACTCCTACCGTCAACGTTTCGCACCCATCTAACGCCACACTACATACGAACATTTTGAACAATGCTTTCCTCAAATTTTTTTTATTGAAAAACTCTTCCTATTCTAGAGCTTAAGTCTACTATACCTCCACCATTCCTATTGTGCTGCTCAAGTAGCAGAATTTCTTAACTTCCTGAAAAAGTCCGTTCACAATCTAACACCGTTTGTTATTCCACTGTTTTACACACCACAGTCCATTACTTTGATTTTCCCTCTATTAATCCTCATATTGAATGTTTTCTTCAGGGCCATTTTCATGCCAATTTTTATTGTTTACAAGTCTTCTGACTTCTCAAATACTACAATACCAACGGAAATCCGTAGGATGTTCATTTCTTCTCCTTTCTGTATGATTCCTTTTCCATATTCTATGTATAAGTTAAACAGCATTGGCGAGACTTTTCATTTCCGCATAACTTCAACATCCCACAACCTGCCTAATCTGCTTTACGTATTCAATCCTCCCTCTTCTGTTCTTACCCCCACACACTTCCCTCTAATCCTAATTTTACAAGACCCTCAAGTGTCAAAAGTGACCTATTAATCTATCCCTTCTCTTGGTCAACATGCTCCATGTTGTTCGCTCCATAAATTTAATATTCTGTAGAATAATTCGTGGTCCAGGAAATTTAACATAGAAACATAGAAATTCCTTGAAATGGTAGCTATTCTCACAGCCGTGCTGCTATGAAGACCAACATTCTTCATCCAGTAGTCAACACATACAGACAATACGCTCCGTACAGTGAAAGGAGCTATAGAATTGACGGTGTCCGACCCGCGTTACGCAGACCGATGCAAAAAGGTTGAGTGCCTAATTTATAAATCACTCTTGTGCCTCTGAGATTATTACGTTCATGAATAAACATGAGATGAAGAGATCAGATTGTTTTTTCATTTAGTGATATTTTCCTTATTTAAAATTACCTAAATTCAAGTCCCATTTTGTACATAAATGATGACCTTGAACATCATATCTCGTTAAATATTTTAACCGAAAAACATTGACCATTACTTTTCCTCATGTTGGACCAATTTTCGATTTTATGGTTGTCTCACCATGCGCTTCAATTTGTCAGTAGGACAGTTGCAGGGAGAATCCTCCCTTGATCAACAGTTATGATACTTCACTAAACGTCACTTTCATTGAACTTTAAACTTTTGAGAATTATTCATTAGAATGTGAAAGTAGTCATTGTTGAAGAAGCGTGACGTAGACCAGCAACTATTTCATATCCGCTGCATTAAAAACCTGTAAATATCTGATGTAGATGTTACATTTTATGTGATGGATTTACAGGAACGGTCCTGACCAATTAATATTCGTTTAACCACGACAGATTTCCATTTTCTTATTAAACATTTTGAAATCCTCTACTAGCCAATTACATAACTTCCGGTTCCCTTCTACAGAAATTGAAGTAGTCGTTTACTATGGTATTTTCCAATAGCCGATAATGAATATGTTGGCTCGATTAATGGTTACCTGAAAGAGAGAAGCGGTTTTGCGTCCTCAAACAAGGACCATGTTTAACAACCCACTCCGATCTAGAACATGAATAAACATTATTAGAAATTTAATCGATGTTCCCATTCCAGTCTACCACTACTTTTCAAGCACAATGTAGATCCAACCCACCGATCCATGTCGATTTTATTTATTTATAAACGTTCATTCAGATACATGAAAAAATTGGTGCGAAAAGTACGAACTATAGAAATAGAATAATGATTATTCCTACAAACTAGGCGTGTTCTTGTCATTATTCACTACAATTAATGAATTACAGTTCTTCCAAAGGTCACAAAATGATTATTGAACGGATACGAAAACCAGAAATATGTGTTTTTCCAGAAATATTGCCACAGCGATCAACGAACATTTGAAAGATGTCTTCATTATAAGTGAGCTTCATGTACGGATGACAGCTAACATTATGATAAGATGTGAACGGGATGTAGCTCATATCTGAGCATTGCAAAGCCCCTCACATAGAGGACATTATTTACTACCCGACCAGCATCACGCTTTTACCGCCCAATTTCCTGGCCTTTGGAAACAGCTACGCATTTAGCCATTCAGGAGCCAGATAATGCTTAACATCCATTCAATGACGCGATCTAACACTCAAGCCGAGAATTTGGTGTTTGAGCTTCAAACATTACACCATATTAAACTAAACTAGTTACAAAAGATATTTCTAT
Organism: Eucriotettix oculatus; assembly: GCA_034510155.1. Classification (NCBI taxonomy): domain Eukaryota; kingdom Metazoa; phylum Arthropoda; class Insecta; order Orthoptera; family Tetrigidae; genus Eucriotettix; species Eucriotettix oculatus. Next base: position 161,611,096 of record CM067376.1, on the reverse strand, counting down.
AACACGTTTCCAGCGCGATGTCAAGATGCAATAACAAGACTGAATTATTTTGCTAAGACAAAATCAAAACTATTGATTGTATTATCCCCGATCAGTGGAGTGGTTTAGTTTTCAAATCATGATTATCAATTATTTAGGAATATTATGTTTATTGATATGTTAATTACTAAAGAATTCCTTAAATATAATAAAAATATATGTTGGATTAATTCTGACAAAACTAAGCAACATGTATTCATTTATAAAAAAAATCGGACTGGCTGGCTGGTGGGAATTTATAACACATAAAAATGGTTTCGTGGACTAAATTTACTAGCTTGGGTTTAAGCATGAAGAATGGCCCGGACAGGTTTACGCCCAGAAGTATAGAATTATTTATTATTTAACAAAGACTTGTTTATTTTTCTAATTTAGTGTCATTAATTTTCTTGTCTGTTAATAGGACAAGGTTTAATTCTGATAAATTGAATATAGAACGGTAGAAATATTCTATGAGAAAATAAGTTATATCTCTCCAAAACTACAAGACGAGCTCTTGTTCTGAACATTGTGTAGATCGTCGATTTCTGAGGAAAGTGGAATTGATGTCTCAGAGTCAGCACTCGCCGCAGTAATAGCTTGATTTGCATTAAGTTCACGACTAAGTAATATGAATAAAACTACCATTCATTGATTTAGTTTTTTGGCAAATGGGACAGGCATTGTCACTGACAAAAAACTGCTGGATCAATTTGTTTCAGTGTTATGGATTGTCAGAACTGAAACCTTTGCACTTTCTCATTTTTCTAGATACCTGTTGTGCATTTATGTTTATATGCGGCATGAACCGTTGCAAATGGTTTACCAGGCATTTTTCTTAGAATTCTCATTACGACCGTCGGGAATGTTAGAGCGACCACACACAGCTCCAAAGAATCTCTTTCTTTGAGTCCCGATGTGGTTAAGTGCATGTTCCTGTGTAGCCATGTTTTGCGCCCCGTACCTCGTGATGGATGTTGGCTGTGGCTTGCCACATCATTAAAATAGTGAGCTGCCCGCCAACACCAAAATTACACAACAACGTCACGCCCGAAAGTTGTTCATCACAACTCTAGCAGCAGCCTCATTACTTTCCATATTGTATAGCTATATGGTACCTCATCCGGAATCATTAATAGCTGTTTGTCACACTCTACATATGATATCACTTTGTCCTCTCTTCGTGCTCATTTGTCCAAGTATAAATTAATCAATAATGGAAAATTGAGTACAATATGTGTGACATACATGCAAGATTTGATGTTTATACAGCTACCCACAAAATGGATGACTGCCGCAGTTCATGACCAAGTAATAAAAAAAGGTAAATGAAAATATTGGAATCAAATATAGGTCATAATTTGACAAGTCTTAAAATGTTCTACCACGACATAATGAGAGTGATGGGGAAACGTAGTTGTGAAATGGTAAGACAGTTTTAGGTTTTTAGCAAAATATTTTAATCAAGATTAGCATCTAAAATCAAAATCAATCAATCTTAGTGCGTACGCGTCACCTTCATAAAGGGAAAAGGCACTTAACCAATTGGGGGGGGTAAGTAATACCACAATGTGACAATGCAAGGTATATTTATAGAATTATAACCTGGAGGACCCATATATGAAACAAGGCATGCAACTCAATCTTAAGTTCAGCAGGCACTAATGGTTGTTCGGAAGACATTCTCAACTTTCCTTCCACAATCAGCTTCTCAAGGTAATCTTCAAGTCGATTTGGATTAACGAATAAAGCTCTTGCATACCATCCTGTAATATAGCCATAATAGAAACATTCCAAACAGATACCCATCGAACCATTCTCAACGCGCCGTACTACAGAAGCAACACGGATATCTTCACTCTGATTGATGCTCAAGAATAAATAGTGCTACGTAGCAAAAGATACCTATCAATTCTTGAGGTTCACACTAATATTGGACAATCAGAGACTCAGGAGACTCTCTTGATTTCCAGTCTAGATTCAATTCCATGAATCCTAGACTAGCTTATGCTTCTAGTAAGTGTTAATACGCAAACCGAAGCGATTGTGATGAACATCTGCTTTCATTTTTCCTCATATATATATATATATATTGTGATAAAAAGGGGGATTTTGTAACGTTGTGGCGTTATGAGGCGCAGTTCGGCCAACAACAATGCCTAGTCGGCCGAAAGATTGTGTTTCCCCGCGGGGAAGGCCCGCTTTGCCTGTATAAAAAATGACGATGGTGAACCCCCGCGGGAAAAATGAGGGCGGGGAACCCCGAAATGTTAAGAAATAGGGGAAGTCCCGTCAGAAGCTTTATAAGGGAAGCCGATGGGTGGCTCGAGATCAGAGTGGGGAGAGAAGACATCAGAGTAGATCAGAGTGGGGTAGAGCAGACCAGAGCAGAGCAGACCAGAGCAGAGTGGGGCAGACCAGACGAGAGCAGACCAGACCAGAGCAGACCCGAGAAGGACGTGGCTCGACCCCAGAAGGCAGGCGAGTGATCAGACCGCAGAAGGCAGGAGATATCCAGAGAGCAGATATCCAGAGACGCACAAACATTCGAGAGGTGGATGTTTGTTGGGCCAGTAATTGTGGGTAAGCGATCTAAAATTTGTGAAACTTGCTCATTGCTCTGGATAAATTAACATTCAATTATTTTCTTTCTATTTTCAGCTAATGCATACTCCATCTCTTGAGAGACCCAAAATCCCCTGGGATTAAGCCCGTGTCTTCACTTAAATTAATAAACAAAATTGTTAAAATTGATCATATTTGTAATTTAAATTAATAAATGTTTTATATACAAAAAAGTATATTACAATATATAATATTCTTCTTAGCTTCGATCGTTTAAAATCAAGGACATGTGATTATGATAGTTGGTTGAAGCCATTATTAAAAAACATATTAGCTAATTTGCGCTAATTTCACTTAATCTCTTATTTTCCCTTTTTCCAAGCAAAGCGCCACCCTACGTGACGTGTGTTTTTCAATCTTTATTCGTCATCCGTCAAGCACAAAACAAGCCGAATCTTTTGTAAATGCAGACAGACACGTTTTCAACCAGACACCCTGATGCCGGGGAATTCCAATCTCTTGCTTGCCTGTCTCCGCGTTAGAATATTCTTCCCGAACTTCGATCGTTTTAAATCAAGGGCATGTGATTAAAATTATGGAGGGGTCCTGCTGCGTTACAATATATATATATATAAGGCTGAATCTGCCCTTGAGTTGAAGTAGTTGTAATTTATGACTTCAGATGTGATCGGATTTGACGATTATAATGATGTGTTTGTTTGGTCCGGCGATGTACTTTGATTTAAAACTTCATAAATAATATTCATGCACAGTTTAAATCAAACCTGTCTGACAATTCTTAATTTTACGTTATAAATAGATCTATCAGCTATGTCCTAATAATTTCAAATCTTTTAACTATTTCGTACTTTAATCTTAACTCAGCAATTGTACAGACCATATTATCGAACTGCATGAAACGGTAAATACTCAAGAGAAAACACACTTGAGTAAAATATTCAAACAATTAAAAGGCATAATTTTTTTGACATTACGATTGATCTTTTCTATAATACCATTTTTATAAGTTGAATAATTCTGGGGAACCGATGAAGTCATTTCTAACACGCAACGTGATATAGCACAAAAATAACACGAAGAAAATAACGGGAAATCCGTTGTCATCCAAGCCTGTAATTAGCTGAAGAATCAGTATTGTAAATCGGAAATAGGCTCTGGGCATTAATAGCAATATTGATGCCTATAATGTTTCAGGTCTGCTGACATTCCGTCATGTATACATGTCAATCCAGATATTTATGGTATTTAGCTCTGATGATGATAAGTAATATATGGCTATTCTACAAAAATATTTAAAAAGTCTTAGTAAATTATGATACAGACTTTTCCGCGATTGCAACGAAATATTATAGAAGTTTCTGGTTTGAATTCTATATATAAGCAACGCGTTGTTTCCCAATAACACCCAGGTGAGCGCCCACGTTATACTCGGATTTTCAACAAACTATGTATTGACATTGTAACCGCCCATTTCCATATTTGGTAATATTTCTTTCTGTCTTTATAGATTTCCATATACTTAGTGATTGTTGTATGTTCATTTACCTCCCAATTAGTTTCAAATTATCACATTATTATTCAAGCCAAAATTTAATAACACGCCATGATAATAAAATACGTATTAATTGGAAACTTTAAACGCACCTAACGTTAAATTAAAACACAAACTTTAAACTTGGTGTACGCCGTAATTTGGCCATTGATCACGTTGTCTATTGACATATTTCAATGTTTGTATTTCCGCTGAATTAAATTTCAATTAAACTTTTCTTATACTATACATTGTCGAGACAATGGGATGAGGAAGTCCATGAATCTTAGACGCAATTGTTGCATAAAGTCGACGAGATAAGACTGTTTTTACAGCGTTGTCAAACCATCTTAAAGTTTGGAATTAATGAACTACATCAAGAGAAAACCATACAATTTAAAAACAAATAATTTCAATTTTAATTTTTGCAGACGATCGTCATGTCTATTTATCACCACACATTTTCTACCGTTTAAAATGAGCATTTTTCTTTACACCCATATAGAGCGCTGCACTATTGGACATTTGACAACGTTTATCCCTTCCCTTGATTTATTAGTAGAGCTTATTAGAAAAACGAAATTCGTGGACTTCGAGCGATGGAAAGACGTACTTCGTGGTGTTCCGGATAAATATACATTTATGTAAACGTATCAGGCTTGCAGTTAAAAAACCGTCCCATGACTGGTCTCGTCTGACTCGGGACCATGGGATACGAACCTTCTATTAGTAATGCAAAGCTACCATGGATCCCACATGTAATTTTGAGTGTGTTGTATTTATTCTTACTCGTCGTGTTACGAAATTCGTAGATAAATAAATGCCATACTACTGAAAAAGAAACTCGCGCCTGACTTTTGGAGAGTACATGGAGTTAATAATAAATATGCGTCTGATCCAAACAAGTTTACTTTTACTTTATATGTACGTCATACACCTAAGAAAGTGAAATAGCACGCTAATCGAGCGATTATTAAACAATAAAACACGATCAGGCGATATTTGTCGAGAACGCACTACAGTGAACTTTGACCCAAACTTTTAGACCTTATCGATCGAGACACCAAAATGAAATATATGTTTTCTATTATATAAAATCCTCCTGTTTTTAATAGTGTTAACTAGAAAACGATATCTGGTGTCCTCCTGAACGATTTATATCTCTGAAAAAGCTCATTTATGTCTTTTTTCACTTTGGCTCTAAATTTCCTGCTCCAATTTTACCAAAGTATATTGTCCACAAAGCTGTAAATCGTCTCATTTGTAGACACTTATGTAGACATTCAAACTAGAAAATATGAATACCGTACGAATTTTATTTATCTCTCCAGGATCATTTGAAAATACAAAAGAAAAAAAATTGGCACTATTTTTTTTTCACAAAATATGTGGACTTATAGCTACGAAGGATGAAATTTTTATAAATATTTGTTATTATTTTAGTAATTTATGAATGAAATTTATCTTAGAAACGAATTTTTAGGGTCTAGTCTCTAATAAGTGCCACAATATTGAAGCACAAAAGTGGCACTTTTGAAACGACGTCGTCTCCGACGAACCCCAGGCTTCGACCAAGAAGTCCGTATCTCAATCAGAAATGCATTTTTCGAACTGAAAGGCTTCAGAGTACAAACTGTCTAAATTTTATCAACATCGGAAATGGTCACTTGTCATGGAATGACCCAAATATAAGTTTCAAAACATAATTAATGTATTGCTTCAAAAGCTACTTATTTACGTCATTATATACTTCGTATCAATTAAAATTTACCTTATGAGAAGAAAGCTAGTGACTTGTGTGTGAAAGGGCTTACAATTATACATTTGAGTGATTCTGCTATACAATGCCGAGTCTTTGAATCCATATCATGTTAGTCAAGTAAATAAAGCGGAAATATTGCAAACAGCTGCAATAGTTGGAAAAATGGTGCCAGAACGGGAAAACGGGATTCCAAAAAGTATCGCTGAGTACGAAAACGTGACTATGCGTGCTTTTAAAGACTTTCCGAGGATTTGGCTAGAAGAATAATGAACGGAAGTTTATTTGGGCCGAATTATTTTGCTCAGAAATTATCACTGCAAATATAAGGGAAAAAGAAAGAGAAGAATGGATGTAGAGAAGTTTTGCTTCGAAAATAAAACAATCGATAGCTGCAACTATTTAAACGGCTCATAATATTTTTAAGTAGATTATATAAACAGCTATAATGTACACTAAATGATAAAAGTTTAATGCCTTACTAATTATTTTTTTGCATTTATCCTGTTAATTGATTACGTATTTTGTTAAAATTCAACTGTCATGCAATAATTACGTTGACAGAGCTTGAACACAGCGGGTTTAAAATTTAATCTAAACAGTTCTCTGACCTACTGTTCAATTGCGATGTATACGTATACATTTTTATGAAAATATGCTTTATAGAAAGGTATGCAGTCATAAAAGCATTAAACTTCATTTAATTCACACAGCTAGAGTAGTTTAACGTTTCGTTATAGTCATTGCCAGAGAAACGTAATCTTTTCCTTATAATGTCTTCATTAGTAATAATATTAGTAATCTGTAAGTATCACTAAGTATCAAATTACGGAAGTTTAACTCTAATTATGGTAAAAGAATACTAATAAATTTTAACGAATATAAACAAAATGTTCTAAATTTTATTTACATTTAGCTTGGACCATAAATATTTTGATAGAAGGAGCTTTATTATCGAACTCGCTGTTGCTAAAAATTAAATTTACTGGAGACGAATGAACATACATTCATTGTTTTGGAGTAACAAGCTACATTAGGGTGTTCGTGAAATAGGCAACTCCCCATTAACGGCATAGAAAGGGCATTGAAAAGGGGGATGTGGAAGGTGGAGCAAGGTAGCCAAAGGCCCCCGGGTTATAGTTTAAGGGTCCTACCCGGTTTTCCACCTAAAGAGGTGTAGGGAAACCCTATAAAACCAACATCAGGTAGGTCGGGCAGTGGCTGCTATTCTGCACTTCAGAATGACAAGAGACGAGTTTGCTGCGGGATCGCAGCATTCCGTTCGTGTCTTCACTAGATTCAGGAGGCAGCTGGCTGACTGATCCAATTGGATTAGCGAACAACTCTTACCGTATGCTCAAGGTCGTCGACCACAGTACATACAGCTCCTAAAATAAGTGAAGGTGCTTCGGCATGTGAAAAAACCAAAGGGAGACCGAGGCAATCTGGGGGAGAAAACTCCCACAGGCACTTGTCCCGATAATTTTTTGTTGGGGGGGGGGGGTAACAGGTTACAAGAGGGGGATCCTGACAGGCAACTACCCTTTAATAGCAAAGGAAGGGAATTGAACAAAGGGGGGATGTGGAAGATAGAGCAAAGTTATACAACTGACAGACAATTTATTTAAATTAATAGTCGTTTTAAGAGCAAAAGAGAACCAAGTTTTTTACTACAGAAGTCGTGCATGTACTATAATTTCTTTGGGGTGGGTGACTACCTTCATCAGTGTGATCCAGATACTGGAAATTCTCTAAGGATCCTACCGGGTATTCACCTAAGGATATGCAGTGGAAACCGTAGGAAATCTGCAACAAGTCTTCTGAATGACGCTAGTGGATTTTGCTGTGGGGTCACAGCATTCTCCTCTCCGTGCCTCAGCAAGTTATAGGAGGCAGCTGGCCGACTAATCGAACAGGATCAGTAGACAGCTCTTAACGTATGCCAAGCTCTGTGACCGTGGAAAGTACACCTCCCAAAAGTGACTGACGTGCCTAGGCTTGTCAGACCAAGAAAAACAAGAGAATGAACCAGGCATTTCCATTCTCAAAAATTGCCTACGGTCCTTATTATTTGTCGTTTTTATAATAACGAAATGTGATTTGACTGAGTCTCGCGTAACATTTCTTGGAGATTGGACTGAGTTCTTTTTTGTATAGTGTATTTATAAGTCATCTATGTGCTATCGGTGACGAAAAACTGCATTATAAGACAGCTAGGGACGCCTTAGTTCAGTTACTGTACCAGGTGTAATCCATGCTGTTTAACTTATATATAAATAGGCGACGAAGAAAGTTAAAACAGAATATGGAAATTAAATCACACTGTAAGGAGAAGAAATAAAAGCCTTACGCTTTGCCGACGATATTGTAGTATTAGGGGAGTCAGAAGAAGAATTGGAATCCATAATAAATGGCATGAACGTACATGGTAAAGTTTTACGTCATTATCTGATAATTATGAGCATATAAAAGCCGTGTTTTAGTTGTCAGTCCTTATATTGGCCTGATGCAACCCTCCATGCTAACTTATTATGTGCAAACCTTTTCATTTCTACATTACAACCACATCCCACATAATCCACAATCTGCTCAGCAAATTCCGTAGAATAACATTAAAGGTATGTTTCTAACTGCTGGATGTAAATAACGGCAATTGGTGATCGTATATGTTTCAAAACATAAAGGACACGAAACACACAAAATAAAGTTCATCGCACAGTAGACCAGCAGAAAGGTCGCGCAGTAATAAGCATGAAGGCACACGAAAAGAAATGCAACAGTCACCCTAAGTGGACGTTTACTGATATTTCTGATTCATAATCAACAAATTGAGTCACATTGGAAATTGATGTGAAAAAAGAGATTTCAGAAGTCAATTTCTTCATTTTCTATGATGGTCATAGATCTTTGTACTCATATTCGGAATTTGTATAATAATGTTCTTATTCACGGAAAAAATTGCAATTTCACTATTCAACGGCTTATGCTTGAGAATTTTTCTGTCCTTATTTCTTTCTCTCGATCTGTATTTCTTTTCTCCTCTTAAATCCCCTGTTCTTTTTCTACGGTATAAAGCACTTCTGAGTAAGTTAAAAAGTGACATAATTTAATACATCATTTATGCTGCACTATATTTTATTTCATAATTATTCTTTTTGTAGTACGACATAGACCAACAAAGGATGACAAAGGATGAAGCTGGAAAATCCCGAAAGGATACAGAAAAATATCTATTTTTGGCCCCAGCACAGAACTGGGTAAGTACGGGATGATGGGTCCAGCCAGGTTCGCGTATGCTAACCAATAAGAGCTTTTAAAAAGTAGAGAGTTAGGGATGGAAAATTATCGTCACCACAGAGATTTTTCTGGGACGGAGACGTCTGGAAAAGACGGTGAGTGAAATGGTTCTATCAGAGCCCAAGAACGAGCCAGCGTCCCAGAGTTGCTGATTTTTAAGTCTTTTGGTGAGTTTCGGCTTTGTATCATTGTGTGCGCGTGTTTTGTAACCAAAACCACCATGGTTTATCCTGAGAAAATGATGTCTCATTTGTTTAGCCCGCGCAATTGGTAAATTAGAGCTCATCCAGACCAATAAAAATAAAAATTTTAATTTATTTTTGGTTTATATATATAATAAACCCACATTCTACTTTACGTGATTTATTTTATTTAATTCATTCCTGCGGAAAGAACCATCGCAGATGGTGCCCAAAAATCGCGACCACGTGTCGTTGTAACCGAAATCAGCACGGTGCATACCACATATTATTCCAAATATTTTTCATGTTTACACTTTTTGTATTCTAATTTTAATCATATTAATTCTCATTTTATGACTCCCCCATCCATTGTAATTAAAAATTACTACTAGTTCGTAATTAATTATTACGTCCTATATGTGCGACAACCGTTCCGTTGTACATTATCCTCTCCTAGTAAATAACGTTACTAATTTATAAATTTCTTCATGATCCTCCCGTGCGGATGTGTCATCCCCAGACACGTAAGAAGGAAATAACTCTTTTGCAAGAAGTGAGAAGAAAGTAACTCTTGATTAAAAAGTTTTTTCTTCTCACAGGTCCGTGTTATAGAAGCCATGAGACAGTTCGTTGACTAGAATTATGAACCAGACCTCCTTACAAAAGCAAATTATAGTTCAAGTCCGTCAAGACTACGAGTACAGTCAGTTGGAAACACGGTTAAAGTAATTCTCCGTTAAATACGTTTACTGAGAATTTAGTGTCCGGAAACTTAACTGAGATAAATCTCTTACTGGATGAATAGCATTTCTTTGCAAACATGGAATCCTAGACTCAAGTTACCGTTGCGCTTTTAACGTTGGCGACACGGAAAAAAGAGAACGAAGAAAGCTTAGGCGCCCTACAAAAGGGGCGTCGACTGGACCAACTTGATATATGGTATCAATGCTTTCCTGACCCTTTAGTAAACCGAGTGTGGCATCTTACAGCTGATCGATTATCGTTCTCGGAGAATACAGTTCCATCCATCGCTGTCTCTCACACACAAAAGAAGCGAGTCGGCCCGAATAAAAGCTCTAAGAATAGCCACTGAATTGTTATACAATTACGAGCATGCTTGTCACGATTTCCCCGCAAATAAACTACTAAAGGATTAAAAAACATTCGTTAACTTTATTATTTCAATCTAACTAAAGCGCGCGTTAAAAGTAATAATATGTTCCTAATATAATAATCGGTATTCCCATTTGGACGATATTCAACTCAGTGTAACTAAATTTATGATCTTTTACACTTATAAGAAATTAATTAGTTAAGCTTATTAAAAATTATAACTTAAGCTAATTTTTAATTATTAGCTTGTAACGCTTGTGGAAATGTAATACAGAAAAAATATTAACACATAAAATTTGTTAATAAGTAAGTGAGCTATTTACAACGTACAAAATAATATTTATGAAAGTAGCTTCCCTCGCGAGGGTATTAAGGAATATAAGGTAAAATGTATTATAGAAATACAATTTTAATATTTTTTACTACCTTGAAAATTACTTGTCATTTGATCAGGTTGTTTTTATATGAAGTACTTTAATTTTAGCAAGAGGTGGTGATTGTTAACTATCAAATTAAGATTAGGGATCAACCACTACAAAATAGTTCAGTTACGTAGGAGCATAAATAGGTCCTTCTGTTTCATAAATGGCGACGATTTTGGTAGGAATATCATAACTAAGATGCAAATTTACCACTGTCGAAAATTCTCTCTCAACAAGAGCGAATTACCTGCTAGTGGAATCGTAAGCCTTTTCAATATCCAATACCGCTATCATCACGTACTGATCATTTTGAAGTGTTTCATTAACATAGTTGAAGAACTTATAGAGAAGGGAGGATGTGGATCTGCCTTTACGGGAAACGAATTTCCCATTGTCAAAGATATACATTTCCAAGTACCAAAACGTCTCTTCGCTAATGAAGCCTATGACAGTCAGATATTCTTGTCTAGTCCTTTGTTGGTGTGAAACTCGAGAATTGTGTGGAATTCGATTCGCTAATCAGATTGGATTCCGAATAAATGAACACCGAGGCTACAAAGATAAAGTTTAATGTTCAGTTGATTTTGTTATTGAACTGACTTCACAGACGTAGGATTTACGAGCGTTTTGCTGCTCAATTAGTGAAAGAGAGTACGATGAACGTTTACTTGAGGGGTGTACTCGATTATTCATGAGAAATGATTTGAAGTTTCCAGCATTAGTTGTGAAGGTTGTGTTATGCGATTTCCCAAATTCATTTCAAAATGCCACCATTTTTTAAACTGTCCCCCGACCCTCTCATCCCTCAATCTTTTCAATGGTCAACTGGAGCCTGCGTGTGCATCAGAACTATTCTATCCAGTGATTTTAAACATTATAAAATTATTTTACAATTCGGATGGCGTTCATTTGATAATAACCCATGTGAGTGGGGGTTGATGAATGGTTATGTAGCATTTGTAAAATATCAAACATATTTAATTTTATTTTAATGATCTGGTGCCTATTTCTTGAGATATCCCCATTTTTCTAAGTTTTTTACCCGTATTGATTTTTGTCGATTACAACGCCATCTGTGACCGAAATGACTCAATAATTCGTCAAATTGGAGTAATTTCTAGAAAATCTAATTCTGCAATAAAAAATGGGGGTTTCCATTTAAGTTTTAAACTCTTCCCTAGGGGGGGGGTCGAGTTTCGTATCATTAGATGTCCCCCTTTGAGACAAACATTTCATTCACATTTTTCTTGAAAATCTTGAGATATTTAAATTTTTTCAGATAAACTGAGCACCCTGTATATGTTTTTCCAGTTTTTTTTATAAAAGTTAAATATGAACATTTCAAATGTATTTTCAGTGAAGTTTAAGTATTTAATTTTGAATTTACGCAAAGAAAACAATGTTTTTAAAGCTTGGGAGCAAATATAGAGACGTTGCGTCTTTCGTGTATTGACTACTAAGATCTAAGATGGAATATGTTATCCTTTCTTATAGAATGCTTCATATCGTCTTCTGAGTAGGCTTGATAACATATTAGTACCAAGTGTCAAGGCATCACTAAGGGAGGCGGCTAGACTTCGGCCGCCCCGTGTTGGTAAACCCCCTGTGAAGAGGATGTAAGTCTCAGGCAATTGGGTCAATATAGCACCATTCGTCAACACTTGCACAATTTTACTCTTACACATAAACTAAGTATTCCTAAGATACTGATTCACAATGTTGACATCCCGCCTCTTTGGCTAAGTAACAAACTTGATATTGACACGTCCTTACTAGAATACAAGGATGATGGACTAAATACAAGGGTTAAGAAATACCTTTATAAAGGATATTGTAGCGCAGTAGAACCCCCTCCCCCATTTTTATGCGAACTTATGGAATTTTTAATTATATTAAATTTCAGAAAGGACATGCTAACTGGTGGCAGATAAGAAGGGTTTTCCCCGGTGCCAGGTTGGCGGTCGGGAAACATACCTGTATGCGTGTTTATAACGTTAAGCTTGTTGTTGGCTGAAAGAGTATTATTCACCTTCAGAATTTTCGAACGACACTGTTCTCTGTGTCATGGAAAATTTCCCGTGGCGGACGGAAGGATTGGCAGAGAAACGTCAGGTGGGATAGCGTTTTCCCTTGGAGGAGGGATAAATGGAGTTGTGTTGGGAGGTGAGAAAGCAAAAATATTTAGTATGGTTAAAGACGCTGAGAAGGCGATGAGGCAGAGTAGCATTGTTGTGCTATACGGCGAGGAAGTAGAGGTGGAGAAATGATTTGGACGAGGAAGGGAGGAGAAGGCTAGAGAGTCTAATGAATTTTAAAAGGGAGGAATAAGCTGGAGCGCGCAAAAAGTCTTGAAAGTGAGTTGTTTCTTTGTAGTGAGATGATGTTAAGAACAAGAAAGACTAGAGGAAAACTGATTTTTCCTCAATACCGGCAGTACGACTTCATCCCATTATCTACCGGCAGCACCAGGTTCAACCCTAGTAACCTGCATCACGACAGGCGACACGAATGAAAGCAAAACAGGTACGTCGAACGAAATCTCTGCTGCACGTGGTCATCTAAACGAATAATTAACCCTGTAATTTAAAAATCGTCCCGTTTAATTTTTTTATTTGTAACAGGGCGGGGGGGGGGGTGCATTTAAAATAACTGTTGCTATAATATGTAATTAAAATTATCATATTATATCTTAAAGCAAGTAATTTCATTAAATAATAAAAATAACCCCCCTAATCATTTACAATATTACTGAGCCTAAAAGGAAATCTACGTTGATGCAGCCATGCGGTGAGATAAATTTGATTTTTCCATTAACAGCACTACTGAAGTTCTCTCAGGATCCTTGCAAACTGAAGCAGTACCAAACTAGTTGAGCTAACCGCAATTCTAGAAGCTACTGATCTGGCTAAGCGTCTCGTGGAGGAAAATACTCTAAGAAAATCAATTAAATTTAATAGAAAAAGCAAGTAAGAAGTTAGTTTCCTACAGGATTATCCTTTTAAAAAGTGTGATATTTTTCGGAATGCATTGAATTACAATCCTGTTGCTCATTTAAAGAACAAAAGCTTGAAATACTCGTGATAAATGTATTAAACTTGTAACGTTTTAATAATATTCCTGATTTACTTTAAGTGAAGGAAGTAGACTAATTAAATAATGAGAATGTTTAAAACTTAATAATATTTTTAACAATAGAAACCAACAAATAAATGAAAAAAATGAACTCATATTCCTGCTGCATTAAAAACATTCAATTTAGAAAATGAATTAACTATATCAATTAAATTAAAATAGCATTAGGAGCTCTTGGGCTTCCGACTGGGTGAGAGCAGGCATTGGTCATGTCAACTCGATGACGTTCACTGTCATCCTTATAAAATGAGATCTGACTGTCCGGTGCAGCAATGGTGACATATAACATGAGGTACTGCCTCTTCTTCTATTGATCGGAGTTTCTTCCTTGTGGAATCTGCTCCGCGATGACTAAAACATACTTAAAATTTGTCATTACTAAGTGTCATCGTTTGATTTACTTATTCATCCATGACATATAAATTATTGCCTTTTGTGCTACCTAACTATATGGTATAATAAACATACACATTCAAACAAGCATTCATTCAAAAGTATCGCTGCTGCTGCTACTTCTCTCTCCGTTACCTGAACGGTTCGCCTACTCTCTTACAAGATCTGTAAATTAAGGGTTAGGGGGAATATGTTTGGTGTAATAAAAAATTAATAATTTTTAATAAATAATATATATGTAAATAAGTAGAATAAAATATAAAAGTATTGAATAATTACTTACAAGCTGTAAAGAGGCTTGTAAATCTAATATAAATAAAATAAAAAATGACTAGGATTGTCGAGACGTTACAGGACGATCGACAAAGGGGATGTCTTTTTCGTTCTCCTGTCTCCTAGAAAAATAATTATGTAAGTATCGGTTGACGTATTCTACCTGTGATACGTCTATGGGATCTTCAACAGGGAGGAAGTTCCCCTCAAAGACGTCCGCAAGTGCATTTGCCTTCTCGGAGGGACTGAACGCCGCGCCGTTTACTCCCGTCAGGTGTGGAATTTTGGTCCTCTTCTTAACGATGCTTCTCGTCGCCTGCCAGTGTGTGCCGTCAGTAACTGAGCCCATCTCTGTGCTTCTCGTCGCGGCGAGTATGTACCGGACAAGCCGGTTCATATGAGCCTTGGCTGGCTTGTCCCGCGTGCCCTGCCAGTCCAGTGTTTTTTTTAATGGGCCAAAGGCCCCAAGGGCGGTGCCCCCTGAAAGCACGCACCGCCCGCATGGGGGTCTACCATTTTCTACAGCCCCTCTACACGTGCTATTAGTACACTAACTGGAACACAAGGATCGGGATTTTGTGTTTGATCCGTACCTGAGGGCATAATATCCTTTAATACGGTCGTTCACGGAGATAGATTGTCAGAGAAACAGAATGAAGAGCGTAGGGCTGAGGGAAAAAAGTGCCGATAATTTAACCAGAAGGATCTCCTTACCGGGAAAAAAACCTCAGCGATAGTAAGAGGGGTTTAAGGGTACAAGGAGCTAGAATACTGCTCTTGCGTGACAGCAACATGTATTTGGAAATTTTTGGTTGGATATTGTTAGTAGTTCGGCTTGGGTATCATGCGCGTCGATCCACTTCTCCGTCACGTCCGAATCACCGAGGATGTCCTATAAGAATCCGTTAGCAAGCGTGGTCAATAAAGTTCGTTTAGACAATCATGGGGTGTTGGGTCGGAGGAGGTGGTGTTTGGAGCGTTTGTATCTAGTGTCGCGGGTGTTATCATAGTTGCCCAGGCGCTTTATGATTGTGTTGTGTGAGAATTGTGTCTTGCTGTACAGACGTACAGCATGTTCTCTGATAACGTCCATTAGTGGCAGAATATTCAATTCCCGATGGACGTCTTTAGTGCGTCTGTGTAGCTTAATTTATACATTCCTCTCTGGGCTGCCCGTCCAGTATCGTGCACTGATTGGTTCCTGTTCTCAACCAATAACGTCCTGGTACACTGTTCTGTCGCTCCCTCTTCGGTCGGTGCGGTGGTCGACCGATCTGAGCCAAGCTCAGCAGGCACTAAAACATCCGCTATGACTGGAAACCTCAAGGTCTCAGTGAGATCCGTCAGTACGGGGTCCCAAGTTTTGCTAAGGTTGAATTCACAATCACGGTTCATTAGCCAATTTGAACTTGTTTTGATGTCAATCACTTCCATTAAAACGCTATCCCAAAAGTGGGTACTTCTGTGGATGACGCTGGTGTTTTCAAATTTAATTTTGTGTCCCGTGAATAAGGAATACGCAGCAACTGCTGACTTTGTGTGTTGTTTAAGCCAAATGTGTCTTTCATGTTCCATTAAACTATCCTGGACTGTCCTAATCGTCTTTCCGATGTAATCTATGCCGCACTCGCATACTATTTTGTACACCCCGTGTGCTTTTAGTGCTGCGATCTTTAAATTAAAATAAATTGATTCTTTCCCTCAGGGGATGGTGGGCTCAAATACCTGATCTTTATGTTGTTCTTATTCTGCGTTGCCTCTGTAGCCCATGATGGGTCTTGGCCTACCAGGACGACTGCGGACTGTCATCTTACATGACACATTCCGAATATTTACATGGTTATATATTGAGTCAAATCCGTATTATATATAACGTTAAAGACACAGAAATTGATAGGAAGATCTGGTCGGAATGTTTGGAACCATTGGAGATACAGTTCCTGGAATTGGACATGGCTGCTACCGACGCCTATGATGTGTGACTGAATACCTACCCTAAGTTCTCAACAAATTATCCTTCTCGATCATTCACCCGCTCAACAACCAATCTGCAACTCTCTAACAACTCTAATCTACATCTCTCCATAGCTAACTTCCACAACTTCTCCATATTTCCGCAGCTAACTGCAACACTAACTTCCATTCTCTGTGACTCTTTACAACTAACTTCACGACTCCTCAACAACTACTCATTCCTCCATCATCTCCGTCCATTTCCGCAAAAACTACTCTTTCCTCAATCTTTAACCAAACGCGAAACCTCCTTTTTCCCCTGTCCTGACTAATATCCAAGATTTTTCCCAATAGTGCGTCGTTTTATTTTCTGATTTCGCAACTCGGCTTTCACACGTCTGTGCCAAAGTCGCGAAAATTCATGCACCAGAGGTTACTGAACAATATGTGGGCAAGTCTCAGACCTGACCAAATTCTTTGGACCAAATATTATCAGACGAAATAAATATTTATGACTATGAGGTCAGTGGCGGTGATTTTTAATCCCGCAAAAGACCACTCGAATATATGTTTTGACGACGGTCACGCCTCCTTGATATCTGAAGTGCGAAGTCGCTCGAAAAAAATTAGTTTAAAATTCTTTAATTAAAATGAAATAAAATAACCGTTTTGATAATTTGGAAAACATGTATACACTAAGCGCTATGTTGAAAATAACACATCAATTGGAAGGGTACAAGAAACCTTGTTCTGGTATATCTAATTCGACGACTACGTATTTGAACCATAATGTTGATGAATTTTGTTATAGACTAGATTATAGAAATAATATAAATGAAATGTTTAATACGTGTTGACTCCAGATAAAAATAACAAGATGAATAACATTGTACAGAAAACAAGATTAAGAATGCAAAAATTAAATTGACTTGTATATCGGAATAGGAAATAGTTAATGGTTTATTTGAAATAATACAACAAAGTAACAAGAATTTAATAGGTCCTTTGCCGATTCGTCATTACAGTCAGTCTTGTTACTTGAACAGTGGACTCTCCATTGTGCGGCGGTGTCTTTATGCCACAGCCATTATTATCCCTCACTCCCGAGTAATTAATACATCATATCAACTAAGCCGCGTAATCAACAAAAGAAATTACCGCTGTTGCCGCATTCAGAGAATCTCGAACATCAAACTACAATACATTTGCGACCTGCAAGCCACATAACTGGACGCAGGTACGACAGGCTCACGTCCATTTTACTCACTCGTATATTCATACCGCACGGCGTAATTAATATATGTATAGTTCTGTACAAAGTGCCCGCATTGTTCCATTGTTACTCGCTTTCCTTTCATTTATGTACAATATTTTTGAATTCTGCGTAACATGCCGGATATTTTATTTGAACTTGAAATAGAAAAAGCTTCTTTTATTCTGTATGTGGATGAAATGAATCAGAGTTTAATAGGAAATTACTAAGCGAATGATCCATTAATACAAATAAGCCATGATGCGAACGAAAAGAGGTTATATACATATATATTATTTGCTGTTCTGACATACTTTCAGGAATACGTTTAAAAGAATATTAAGAAATAAATAGTTTTAAAACCATAAAAACCAGCGAAGTCACAAACACTGATACAAATAATGAATATTTTAAAAATAAATAAAAATTAAGCCAATTTGTCTAGGAAAATTTCTGCTTTAAACCTCGCTGAACACAGTAATCCTGGATTTTCCGCATCTTCTCTGCCAGTTTCCGAATATTCTTATTTAATTTTCTAAATTTCAGTTGTCCTAAAATACGGATTAAATTGGGGAGGGTTCTACTGTGCTACATTTTCATTGATCCGTATTTTAACAGAATTTGTTAAAATTCCCTCTTTGATCTACACTTTATTAATTATACAATTTTTGTAAGCCATTTTGATCAAAGAAGTAATTACTCCGTTTATGAAATCTGTGAAATTATTCACGTAATAGCATCAGCAGCAATAAACTTGCATAACTTTCTTTCATGATTAAATTAATCTTCTAAATTATTGCGTAATAATACAGCGACACAGTATCCGAGAAACTACCTTAGTATCAACGGCAAAGAGTATTTATCATTACAATCAATTATACTTGAAGCTTGGCACATCTTATGTATATTAAATATGTCTCACTAAATTTGTATAATGGTCTTTAATAATACTAATAACACAATTGTAAATTTGTTTTTGAAAATTTGTCGTATATACTACAGACTAAATTAAGGATTTCGTTTTGCGCTATTATCTAATACTACATAAATGGCCAATACTTAAGCACTTATGACAACGAACACTAGTTTAATACAAATTATAAACTGCTACAAAACGAAATTAAGTGATTTCGTATTAGATAAAATTAATTTGTTTTTCACAATTTAATTCTTTATTTATTGATATACTTAAAGTCGCGTGTACCTTGTGGTCATTAGCGACTGTTATTAGCTTTTATTCTTTATTTGTGTTGATTAGACCTGAAATTATCTATATGATTGCAGTAAATGTTAGAAAATTTCTTTTTAAATAATATATTAAGGTAATAAGACCAGTTTCAGGTGACTCACCAGGTAGGATCCTTAAACTATAACCCGCGGGCCGTAGTCAACCCTTTGGCTGTATTACTCTTCTTTCCACACATCCCTCTCCTTTTCAGCTTTCTTCCTATGTTATTGAAGGTGGGTGTTACCTGATTCAGGATTATCCTCAAGTAGTCTGTAACCCCCTACCCTCAAAGAAAAATATACAATTTGAGGAAAATTATATTATTTTACGTACCTTGCATGACTTGAATGATCCTACCTGAAATCGGACAATATAGTTTCTACCGTTGTAGACGTCAGACTTATACGTTATTCAGGTGCCAATAATTAGGATAAATAATGAGTTCCTACAGAGTTATAATATATATTTCATATAAATGAAAAAAAAACAGTGGACAGTGGCCTACACTAACATTCCGTTAAGCATTACACGAAATTGTCTCTTTTATTTTTCAATTTCCACTATACATAATTATAAAAAGAAGTCAGTAATTGTACTTATGTCTAATTCACTCCATTAAAGCTTTCAAAGTTTATTCGAGTTTAATAGTCAGATATTTATATAGTCATCAAGGCGTAGCTCTAGTTTAGATACTATATTTAATCCATCCCAGATCCTCACGGAAACTAGTGTTTTTCAACTTGCTTGAATTGATTGATTCCCTAGCTTAATTATATATATATATATATATATATATATATATATTATGTGTGTATGTTTTCAGTATATTACTTTTCCTATTAGGATTAAAATTGACTGCACTCGTGTATGTTCTGCACTCCAATCCAAACGCGTGGAGGAAGTTTGTAGCGACCCGGAAACAAATAATGGGGTGGGGGGACGCTACTACCTCCCGTAAGCTTATTTCTGGCATTTAACATGTCAGTTAAGTCGTTGTTAAGATCTTAGGAGTGTGGTAATACAATATTCGGCTTACAATTGGACTAATTTCTACCTAATAAGATATTACTTCCGTTCCAGTTAAAACACTGGATGGATAAAACACCCGTAGCACCTATAGTAATTTTCATTATCATATGGTACTCGGCTTATTTTACTTCTTTAAAGCAACAGGATCCACTCATAATACCGGGTATAGTTTTGACTCGCTCAGTTCCGGGAGTATATTCCAGTCTTAATGAATGAAAGGTAATTTCGAGTGGTTTAACGTGTCGGAGTTTTAAATGTACTGATTCTTATATTTTATTTACGTTTGGGTGCCTATATGAATTTTTATGTCTGTTATGATGAAATTTTATAAAAGTGACAATTGCCACTCCACTTAAATCACGTTTTGGCCAAGAGGTTATTGTTGAATTAACTTTGTACCACGTAAATAAATAAATACAGCCCCCCTTCTCCTTCTTAGGCTCTACAGCGCATTGAGGACCTGGGCCTACCGGGACGACTGCCGACTGTCATCATTCCGAATAAGGAGTGACACGTGGTCAGCGTACCGATTTTCCAACAGTCTAAATTCTGGTCATCGCGGCCATAACGGCACAAACAGCCAAGCCCATGCCAGGGTTCGAACCCAGGACCCCTTGTGTTGTGAGGCAGCAACAATGCCACTAGACCACAGGAGGTCGGCAAATGTATGTATAATACATATATAATTCGGGGTAATTCCGGGAGCCAAGATAGTTTGTCATGCAAGAAGGAAAAAAGTCTTCTTTGTTGTCTACATAAATACTTAAATCTTCGTTACATACGTTTGTATTATTATGATTACTAACCAGACTTGGTTCTGTTTGACTACTATTTAGTTGCATCGATGGGACACGCACTTGATCTTAAGTGCTTCTTTTTTTCCTGAAAATGGCACGATGACTAGTTTGCTTCAAAAAAGTATTCATAAACTGCCAGAGAGATGGGAAAAATTTACAGCTGAAGATGGACAATATATGGAATAAAATGTGTTTTATTTTTCATACAGTAACAGCATATTTTGTATACAAACAATTCTTCCTTCTTCTATTTTTAATTTCATTTTTACAACTTAAGTAAGAATAAATTTCGTAATGCAGTCACAAGCGTACAATCAATGGTCCTAGTGAGCGAAAAGAACTGCCTCTTCGATAATATTCTTCCGAAACTTTAAACTACAATACGTTCATCTTTGCTGACTTTATGATACAACAATTAAGGACTGTAAATTATAAAGGAAAGTTAACACTCTCTATTAATTTATTATTCAGCATCTCATAACTCCGTCGTATCCTTCTCAAAGTAAGTCATTGTGAATACTACTTTAATAAATGATGAGACAGCAGTATTTCAATAAAGGAGAAACAAAAATGTGGAATATTTATTTCGACGACAGTTTTAGGTAAAAAGCGAAGCTGTAATTCATAAAATTTGCAGAAGCTTTTACATAAGAGAACAAGCTGAAAGACAGAATGCAGAATTAATGTCCGTTTATTCATCGTACATCCATCTGTCTTGATGTGGTTTAAAGAACATTTCCTACATATTTCAGTGAGATTATTAATGTTTCCTCACGTTTCAAACATTTCGAGACATTTGACGTGAACAATATGCCAAGATTTTCAAACCAATGATTTGACTATGACGTTTTTTATTGTTTGATGTTAAAGTATATATTCTTTCTCAGTTTGTAAAAATATTCACATCACAGTTCCACGTAACCGTTTACGCCATAAGTTAAATTTATTAAAAAAAGTCATTCAATATTACAAAGTAAACGAACTCTGTTCTTGAACTACGGCATCTCTGTCATGTTCATCAGATTTCAGCTATAAAAAAGTTCTTTCGTAAAATTGAAATAGATTACCTAGCCACCGATCAATATCAACGTTACATCGTCTTATCAAAATAATTATTACTAAAAACTACTTTTCTTATTTTGTGTGTTTGAGGAATACATTTCAGTAAAGGAAAAGGAACCGTACGTAGAATATGCTGAAAAAGCCCGTATTAAATTATATCAAAGCAACTGAAGCCTTCTCGAATGAGACGAGAGGATCAATTTCCTATCAGTTCTGATTCCAAGGAAAACTGTCGACGCAAACAAATTTCTGATGCAATGATACAATATTTAGCTCAAGATGCTGCATTTGCGCTATTTCAAAGTTATTATGTGATAAAATAAATAAATAATTATTAAAAAATAGTCAGTAATGTTACACATGTATAATTCTTCCCGTAAAGCTTTCAAAGTTTATTCTAAATTAGTAGTTTCGGTATTTTATGTAATTCATCAGGGATACTTACCGATACGAGTACTTTCAGCGATCTTGCATTGATTCCATAACATTATTATAAATAATATTTCAAATAAATCCTATTATTTTATAAAAAAAACTTAGAATAAGTACTATCAAAAGAAATTTTGATATGAACTTTCTATTGAGAACCATTTATTGTTATTTATATTGCAGATGTTGTTGTGTTATCCAGTCCTAAGACTGGCCTCATGCAACCCTCCATGCTAACCTATTCACGCAAGCCTTTTCATTTCCTTATAACTACCAAAACCCACATCCTCCCTAATCTGCATATCGAATTTCATCCTCGGCATCCCTCTTCTGTTCTTACCCCACACACTTCCGTCCATTGCTACTTTTACAAGACCCTCGTGTCATAAAACGTG
The DNA here is from genome assembly GCA_034510155.1 of Eucriotettix oculatus. Lineage (NCBI taxonomy): Eukaryota > Metazoa > Arthropoda > Insecta > Orthoptera > Tetrigidae > Eucriotettix > Eucriotettix oculatus. The sequence continues at coordinate 161,588,245 of CM067376.1, read as the reverse complement.
GCTTTTTCCCTATTCTGTTTAGAACTTCCGCGTTTCTGATTCTATCCCCCCATCTAATTTTCAGCATTCGCGTATAGCACCACATTAAAAAGACTGCTATTCTTTTCCTTTCCCCAACTCCTATAGTCCACGTTTCGCACGCATATAACGCCACGCTCCATACGAACATTTTTAGCAACGATTTCCTAAAATATACACGTATATTATCCGTAAGTAAATCCCTCTTTTTCGCGAAAGCCTTCCTTGCCTGTGCTATCCTACTATTTATGTCTACTATACTTCTACCATCCCTAGTTATTACGCTTCCCAAGTAGCATAATTCCTTAACTTCCGTCAAAATATCCCTTCCCAATCTAACACACTTTGTTATTCCATGGTTTTCCATACTACACTCAATTACCTTGGTTTTCCCTCTATTAATCATCATATTAAACTCTTGCTCCAGGATTATATTTAAGCCATTTATCATGGTTTACAAGTTTTCTTCTGATTCTCCTAATACTACAATATCGTCGGCAAACCGTAAGGTTTTTATTTCTTCTCCATGCAGTATATTATTGCAGATATTACACAAATAAATTCCTTAAAACTTTTGCGTATAGTTAATTTTATTTTTAAATTACTTAGAGTAACGGTTTTCATAAACCTTTCCGCATATTTAATTTTTATTAGCCTTATTTTGTTATAATACATAATTAATTTCATATATTTAACAACGAATTATAACGTAATACATTCATAAATCAAACAAACTACAATTACTTTATGTACTGTAAGTGAAAGTTGACAATACAACTTAAACTTTATCGTTCTCATAAAGTATACTACAACAATTATTTTACAGTATTATTAAAGTATTATTTTGATATATCAAATAAAAACACAGTTTTCCAAGCGGAGTTATTTAATCGTATTGGTTGGAACGAATTGTAACAGGCATGTTTTGGTATGCGGAAATTATTTAAGTCCATATGTATTGAAAATGGGCGCTAATGAAAAGCAGAATCGCCGAACGCTTCTTTTAAATTTCCGTGTGGGCTACGAGAATTTTTTGTATGAATTTTTATACTTTGTGAACTAATTCTGGAGTTCTACCAATACAGGAGGTTTACAGGGTATTTTCCTGCACATGAACGTCGTAAAAGAGTATTTTTTAGCTGAAAGGGAGGTTAATTGTAATAATTGGTTGAAGTTTTTGTTTCATGATTTCAGGAGCAGTGGCATTTAGAGGATCTGGTTGAAAAGTAGGAATCGTACTTTGGCGGAGGCCGTGGGACGGAGATTCGGAATCTGCTTTCTGGGCACACAAACTACGAGTTCAGGACTCTAGAGACAGAGCATATCTGATTATGGCAGTAATGGCGTAATATCTCAATGCTTAAATTAGTTAACAAATCCTCCGAAATTCAGACGATAAGTGCTCGTCAGAATTGTTTTTTTCACCTGGTGAGAAACATTTATTTTCTGATCATGATACTTCTTTTTGTTCTATACCAATTTGTAACACTAGTAAATATGAAGCACTTACCTTATAACAAACACACACTCTAACAACTAGGTCTTCCTTTCATAAAATTATGAAACTAAGAAGATAAAGGGGGGATTAATTATTTAAAAATAATTTTAACAAATAATTTGTGCTAATAAAAATTTTAATATTAATTTTATTTATATAAACCAATTACTTAAATGGTCCCTGCGCACGATTACAATAATATATATATTAATGAAATGGAACGATTGTTTTAATTTCAAAGGGTTTCTCAGGGTTAATAATCTTGGTAACAATGTGCAGCAGAGATTTATCGTTCGTGATGAACGTGTTTCTTCTTTTCAGCAATTCCGGAAGTTCTGCGTAGTAGGTTTCCTTCTTCCAGTTTCACGCTTGCATACCGGGTTGTGAATTTGCCCTCTGTTGACGCAAGAAGACTCTGGACCAGTGATTGGGAAAACCCAGTTTTCCTCCGTTTACATTCCAACACGCAATGACTACCACTTCCTTTCAACTTCTAACTCAAGAGTAACAATGTTCCTCTGCCTTTCAACTTTCTATCGACACTGACTTACTAAATGTTCTTTTCTATCTTCTCTTCTACTTCCTCTGCCTCTTGTTTTCTTCAACCTCCGATCAACACTGCCTGCCTCTCTGCTTCCTCGACCTTTATAACATCTCGATCAACTGGTAGAGGAAAGCGCTACCCCACGTGACGTATGTTCACCAATGATTATTCGTCTTCCATCAAAATCGAAAATACTTTTGCTGACGAAGAGAATAGTGTCCTTGGGAAATTTTGAAGGGTGAACATTTCTTCAGCAAATGAAGCCATTTTTTTAAGCTTCAAACACATTTTAAACCCTGGCGCTGGGGAATTCCAACTTCCTGCCTGCCTGCCTCCGAGTTAAAATATTCTCGCTGAATATCGATCATTTAAAACCTAAGACATGTGAATAAAATTAGGGAGTGGTCATACTGTGGTATAATACCCAATATGGTAATGCTCAAAAATTTTATCACAACTAACCGTTTTCTCTTTAGGTGCAATCACTAGCAACGCTAGGCCCTACGCATCTTTGCTTCAAATTGTACGTGATTAACTTTAACTTTCTCCTATTTTCTTTCTACCACAGAAGCCTCTCGTATTCCCCTCTGAATCTTCCTTCATCCTCTCTCTTGCCTCAAACCGACTAGTGCAGTTTGCTTGGTTTTAAATAAACATTGTCAAAATAGCTTATAGCCCCAAAAAAATTTATTCTGCGTAAAGAAATACTACTAGATACTTACAGCGTAAATAATATTCTTATAACTTAATAAATATCTTATCAATTTTCTGTGATCATTAAAAAAATTACAATGGTTTATTCATCTAGAATTATTTGTTGAATATTCATATTTTATGATTGTATTTTTGTATTTATAGTTTGGTAGTATCTCACTGTTTATATGTCAGATTTCTTACGATTATTTCGTTTCTTTAGGAAAATAGTTGTAGGTGTTAACTTCTAATTAATTGGAAGTTCATTAATGCGAAATTTAATGAACAATAAAAACGGAAGAATGCAGAATCATGTGCAAGTTGGCGGATATATTCCGACAAACGCGAGGTTTGCTAAATGTGATAATTCTGGAACGTGGTCCAATTCTGTGAAAATGCCGATAGAAATAATTTTTCTCGCCGGGCAAACACTCCGATTCATGACGAATGGACTGTAAGAAGAAGATAATTTTTAATGTCAGAGAAGTGAAGACGAATGTCCGATGAGAGCAAAGGGAAAACTGAGGATCCTAGTGTATGAGAGAGTCTACTCAGAACAGTAAAGTGAAGAGTATTCAAGGTCTAGCTGATTCGGGGTCAACTGTTCAACGAATAAAGTAATTTGGTCCTAATTCTTCAACAGCAAAGTCATTCAAGGTACAGTTACACTTACTCGCTCGCTCTTTCAGTTTACACGAATCCCGACCAGGGCGCCACTGCATATATAACGACAATCGCGATCCGCGGGACCCTCTGAGGGAGCTGATGGGCGGTCAAACAAATGAATTCTTGAACCGAGTATGAGAATCTTAGGGGTTATGGCTTCAATTAATTAGTTATGAAGAGGTTATATAAAAATCAAAATACTAAGACTAAAATTTGAAATAATTTATTTCAGAAAGAAAATAATTTTTACTCGTCATTCTGTTTTCGTTAGAGTAACGTCGTTAGGATGTGAGAGCAGAAAGTATTTAAGCTTTGTAGCCAGGTGGTAGTCGGAGCAATAAGTAGCAGCCTGTAATTGAGACGTGCAGCGTATTAATTTATAGACAGAAGAAGCCTAAAGTGTATCAATCTGAATCATACGTAGCTATGGTATCCAAATAATGTAACACAATGAAGGATCACGCAATTAACATAAATGCGAAACCAGCGCCGCTAGATGAGTACTTAAACTATTTATTTTTAGTGATTAATTCTGTTAAAATTAAGTTTATTTCAAGGATAAAGAATAATAGAATTTGTGTATTTTTATCGAGTAAGAATGATGTGCTAGAGCTAACTAATAAATACAAAACAATAGATGTAAATGGAGCTAAATGTACGATTTCATCATTGATTACAAATTTAAAAAGAATTATAGTATCAAATGTTAATCCTGTCATTCCGAACTCTCAAACTCTTAAAAATATTTAACGAACAGCGTGTAAATCAGAGCAATACCAAATGATCCTAAATTTATTCGTCATGATATTCAAAAGGAAATTGTATTTATAACCTCATAAGTTAAAGGATCTCTCAGATAACGTTTTAATAAATTATGAGTCTATAGATTTTAAAATGTATTTAGCTCCAGACACAACATTATGTTTCCTGTCTCATATAGAAGAGCATTATGCTAAATATTTTACATTTAATACTAAACCGTCTATCAGCAATCAAAATGTGATAAATTCATCAGATGTTAACGAAATAGAAACTAAAATTATTGATCATATAATTAAGGATAGTAAAATACATAGTGTGCTTCAATCCAGTAGTCTAAAAAAGAAAAGACAGTCATCAAATACGGACATACCTAAATCGTACTGTTCGAAAATAGAACCTTGCTTAGAGGATAAAAAAGATATGTAAAAAACCCTTCCAAGAAAGTTAAATATAAACAAGAATATGACATACATAATAAATCAAAAGAATCTCTTTTACCAATAAAACAAGCGCTTGTTCAAAATCAATTTTCGAGTCTGTTAAATTTTCAGAAAATAAACTCTCTTTAAACGAATACTTTGTATAAAAAATACCAAGGAGCTGTAAAGAAGATTATAAATTAAATGATATTTAAATAGTTAAGTTGCTAAGGGATATTTATAAATATTTATGAGACAGCATATTAAAACCTAATATTAATACTCATTTATAGGTTGAAATAATCTACAGAAAACACTGATATGGGTGAAGAAGAAATCACGTAACTTTATTACTGAAAAGAGTAGTTAATTTATACTTCAAATATAATTAAATGAAATGTGAACGGCTTAACTTAAGTTAAATTAGAATCTATGTTCAATATTACTAAAAGTAATCCGCATATTATTACTATACACGGAACTAATTTTGGAATGGATTGAATAAAATATATATTTAATTTTACGGGATATCTTCAGATTAGAAACAATGCTACACCTAATTGTAGAGATATCTCCATATATGTTACCAATATTTTTCCTTCAAAATGAGTTAACTAAAACTTACAAATGAGAAGTTATTTCCTGCACAATATTCACGAATATTTGCATAAATATGGCTAGTATATTTACCATCAAATGTAATAAAAATAAACAGGATAGTGTATAAATTATTAACCAGTTGTGAGGTACGTTTTTACTGGTGGGAGATATAAACGCAAATAATAAAAGATGGGGTAGTAATAAGATAAATAATAGAGTTAAAAAAGTAGAAGAAATTCTAGACGAAAATGATAATGCAATACTTAATGATGGGACTAGTACTTATTATAAAAAACAGAAAATATTAAATCGTCTATAGATATCACGGTAAGTACTATAAATTTTATTGATAAATGCTTACGGAAAACGATAGTGATCATACTCCGATATTAATTCAATGTGACGTTCTGAGAGTAAGAAAAAGTATAAGTAATAGAAAGCAGATAATAGGTTGAAATGTTAAGGATGTTGATTGTATAAAATAGGTTTAATTTTCTTTAATATTTTGCATGGATTAAAATTTAATGCTATTGGTCTAAAAGCGTCGGGATTAATTGTTTGAGCATTAGCTTATAATAAATGTACAATCAACGACTTTGAGCACTTACTCGAAAAAAAAAACAAATGTTGTTTAAAAGCTTTTTTTGTGATCGCTACTAGCGCTAGATGCTTTAACATTAAATTTGGAATCCGTTCAACTCCTGCTGAACTATTCCCCATCACTGATATCACTTCATTGACTTCCGTGATATTAATGAAATCATTTATTTAATCTCTACCAATCAAGCTATCCGCTTGTGTTTCTCCAATTGTATATATTCTAAACTTTTTTCTATAAATACTTTCCTGTAAATACTATTATCTGATAAACTAGCAATATTATCAAGTATTAGTTGGCTATTTAGTTGCTATCTTTCATAACTTAATTTTCTTCTTAACATAACTCTTTTTCATACATTTCACTAAATGCCGTAACTCTTTTAAATTATTTTAACTGTTTAACCTCGTTTTCTGTAACCAAAACTCTATAGCTTACTCATTAATCTGTTTTCTAAACTCCACTGGCATTCTTTTTAAATAAATCTTATTACCATTGTTTGAATGTTTCGAGTATTTCCTTACAACTTTTTTATAAACCTTGTACACTATTGTACTAGATTCATTCCACCACGATTTGTATCTCACGTAGCCTTAATTATTTATATACCTAGGCTTTGATGTATTAATAGCTTCTTTGTTTATAGAAATTTCTAAAAGATCCAATTGTTATTCAACCGAACTATTATCTTCCTTATAAAACATAATTTATTTAAATATTTCTAATATTGTTATGCCAATATGAAGCACAAAAATTGCGATTAAATATGAGACAAAATATTAGGGGAATATCCTCCACGGCTTTGTCTGCACGCATCCCCTCAGTGGAACAAATTTTCGACTGCTCTACAGCAAAGTTTCGCTTGAATTTGACCCATGGCAAGTCCAATTTATTCTTTGAGTTCGGGATGGTTAATGAATTTTTCTCATAAACACAATATTTGACATACCCCCACAAGAAAAGGCACGTGGTGTCAAATCACACGCTCTGGGTTCAAGCGCTGAAATATAGATTTATCTGCGTATTCCAAAGATTCCGTGTCAAATTTTGTAACAGGTACGCTAACCCATCTTTTGAGTTTAAGCATATTAAAACTTTTATAACGTCAATTGTTGGTTGTAGTGGTGAACAATAAGCCAGAATAAGTTGTTATTGTTATTATTACTATTTCAAAATATAATAGCTAAATGTCAACAATGAAATAAAAAATGTTATTATTTAAAGTATTCCACTGAATCATTATAACATTTAGCTTCTTAATATTGTTAATTGTGTTGGTAATTTGTGATTAAAGTAGTCATTTCGATTGTTTATTTCGTAATTAGAGATAATTAGCTAAGATAGAAAACAGACATCCCCTCGCAGAGATCTCGATCGTAAGATAATTGTCGGCAGACCTACACTGACGTGTAAATAACCTTCAGATTTCGCGGCAGATTTGTTAAATCTTCTCGTGTTGACACCCTATGAGTTTTATTCAATTTATGTAATGCCGGATAAAATATACGCTCTTGAATTAAAATGTTTGAACTATTCGTAAACGATAATAATTATAGTATGTTATAAAATAACTAAAATAACGGTTTAAGTTGATTTCCAGCAGAGACTAAAAGTGTTTGTTAGAGAACAGAGTGAACATTTTAAACCACATTTTTTGTAAAATTAATCATTGGAGATCACAGTTTAAATGAAATTTCTAGCTATATACTTGGGCGTGTGTAAACTAAAAAACATTCAAGTAAAATAATATGATCGAGATTAAACCACTGCACAAAACAGCTGAAAAATATACAAAAATTCCAATAAAAACACATGACGGCAGTGGCAGCTCTGCCGCCTGGATAACTCGTATTTGGAATCCGTTCCCTTCCGCAGTATGGCCAAACCACGTACCCGCATATTGATACAGTAATATGCGCGCCAGTTCTAAATCAAATCCACATCCGCTTTGTTTGATTAATCAATTACTGTGTCACAATTCCCTACGGCGTCGTGTAACCGTAAAATTTAAATTTTAAATGCACAAATCGGCTTATTGTATTTTACCACTTTCTGCTACTGCTTAGCAGTAGGAATAGTTGTTTCTGTCCTTTGCTATAGTGGGTTGTGAGGCTATCTCGATATCTTGAGTTCAAACTCAATTGGTTTTGATGATTCCCTTTTGTTCTTAAAATTTTCAGTAAAAGAATTATTAAACGTTTTATTTCCTCACAATTATTTTGTAAATAAAGAGACCTTTAAATATACTTTAAAGAAACATGTAACATTATGTCAGTTAGACAAACATTTTGAATCAATAGATATCACTTAAAATACAATTCCCAATTTCAATTTTCAGTTCAACGATAAAACAAGGACATTTTTTCCTTACTCTACATTTTAAGCTGGAATCAATGACAAAACGGTGCATCACAGGATATTCTAACTGAAATTTTATTAACTTATTAACCGTCTATAATACGCACATCTTCACAACCACGAGGCATTTTCCGTCGACGTCAGTTTAAAACCTGTTTACAACATGACGGGGTGTTTAAATACAGGCGACGGATGTATTTCATAGCAACAACACGTATGAATAAGACAGAAACATGTGCGGACAGAGCACAAGGCAACGATTATTTATATCAGTTGACTCATCACATGTTTATGACAAATGCTCAAAAGCTTCTGATGTAAAGACTGGTTTTAAATAAAAAACAAATTGACAATATAGTCACGTAATTGTTTTGAATCGACGAAGTTCATTCCCACACTACGAGACATATGAAATGTCGAAACATTTTAAAACTCTATATACTAAATTTATATTTAATGCTCCCAATCAAACGTATTGCGCTACTATATTGGAAGGGAAAGTATAACACTGGAGAATTAAATATATTAATATGCTTTTATATTTCATTTTTAGTATTTCAATGGGTAGGCTGGGATTTTATTAACTTTAATTAATAAGTATTATAAATGGATGGATATTAACTTTACGTTTCTTAATTGACATGAATAAATAATTTATTGTTCTTATTCTTTTTATCAACCCAGATTTATCAGAATTAACACTTAATATACTTTTTATAGAACATTTACAAAATTTAATTACTTATAAATTAACTTTTAGAACAATGAGATTTATTTAAGGATCAAATTTAGGGGCCTTTTCATAAAATAAATTTTATAAACAAAAACCCTAACCCGGAAGAAAGGTTACAAACGGAGCAATTACTGTCTTCTGCCTTATCTGTGCACCTCACCTATGGTCCTCAGATGTCGTGCTGCACTCCACAGATTCCTCTCGAATTCCGCCTTGCTCTTTTAATATTTTTACACGCCACTATGGCAAAGAGAAATCATTCCGTCCTGGATCATCCAATTCAAGACCACTTAACATATCTACACAGTCTCTCAGTCGTGCACTTGGTTAACACTCTCTCAATCTCACTATCAATCACCATCTAGACCTTCCTGTATCATCTTCGTAATCATCATGACGCCTCAAAAATGAATCAGTGTCCCTTTTAATAGCTGTTTCCCACTTCAATATTTAAAATCCTCTCCAGTCAGCATTGTAAATCCTCTCCAATTAGTATATCAAATCCTTTCCATCATTAATTTGGAACACCCCATATAATACTGATACTTGTGTAAAATACCAAGTCTGGTTACAGCCAGCATTTATTAGAGTCTCGCCGGTTTAGAAATCCAAGATCGAAGTCAAACTATCTAAATTTTATTACCCTGTTAGTAGCCTACGTCAGTCACCCTCAAACCGACTCCCATGAACTTCGTACCGCTAAATTACGTATTAAGTTGTGTTTTTCAATTAAATCACATTATGCGAAATGAGAAGAAATAACATCAAAGTTATAGTTGTATTGAAGTGAAACGGTAAGCCACAATTACTCCTTAAATTTGCAAAATATGTACCATAGCTAAATTGTAATGCATTGACAGTCAAATAAATGGTCATCATTCAAAGGTTTTCTTTCATTCTTATCCAGATGATGGCAGCTTTTGTGGTGTTTGACTGATCGTACAGGCGTCATCCAAATACGATCTCTGCTTCTGCAGCAACAACACGTCCAACACTTATTCTAAGCCATTTTTCTACCACCCCCTTGGGCAAAGAGTCTCCCTTCTGACGTCAGCTCTACACTTAAGTACGTCAGAAGGATACTCATTGCAGTACAGTAGTAACTTATTAGTCTTAGAACGCCAGTATTTTCATTACATTGAATCATTCAATTTTACAAATTTGAATTTTGTTGCCAAGCTCATTAAAATATTTCTTATCTCAGAAAAAAGTAAGCCAGTGTTTCAATGCCAAATAATTTTAAATCAACTTTGTTTTTTAAAAAAAGGAGGGTCAAACGAATTCCGTTTTGCAAGAAATGCAAGAAAATAATAATTTCAGGGTTTGCTTACACAGCGCATCACATTCTAGTGATTAGGTGACGCCTTTAGGAAAACAAGAGTCGTCTACTTCTGCTTTGTTATGAGCTCGGTCTTCGAAGACTGTCTTTACTTATTGTTCACCTCTCTTCCTACTTCTGTCCTCCTTGAACCAACGCCAAGGATTTTAAATTAATTCTCCCACATCGGTGTCACTGATCTTGGTCATACGGTAAAGGACTAGGGTCCCCGGGCTATATAGTTTGAGGTGATTCACCTGAAACAAATGCAGGTAAAACCCTACAAAAAGCGTCAGGTAAAGCCGGATATTGTGTATTATTCTTACGTTCTTTCGAATGGTAGGAGACGAGTTTTATGTGGGGACACCACATTCTCTACTTCGTACCTCCACCAGTTTTAGAAGACAGGAAGCACACTGATCCAATGGCAACGGAAAAAAACTCTTACCCTATGTCCAAAGTCTGCGACCCATTGGCATGTGAGAATCTTAAAACCAGTGAGAAAACGAGGTATTCTCTAGGGTAAGACCATCCTTCCTCTGCGGAGAAATTCCTGTATCGATATAGCAGTTCAAAAAATGGTTAATGCATATATAAAGAGATATGGTAATAATATCTATAACAGAATAAGTCAGACAATGTAAATAACTATATTTGGTTTGGTGTGTACGTGTATACATGGTACATAACGTTTCGTTGAAAATTCGGGATTTCATCAGGGAAAAATAAGAATTAATGAAACAATGGTCCCTAAATTATTTAATATAATGCTCTTTCCTATAGATGCCGTTGTAATAAGCTCATAAACCTCTAATAAGTAAACGAAATTAAAATAAATATTTACAAATCAAATTGAATAAATACTTAAATATTTTACCATTTAATTTTTCGTTCTACTTTGTTAAATGTTAGTTTATCAACAAAATCAAGAATGAGTAGAAAGTTAACAAAAGTTTGGAATTGAGACGATCGCTGTGAGTGCAAAAATGTACGTGCAGTTTTTTCGACGCTTCGAGGTGAAAGTTTCATTTTTTAATTAGAGGAATCGGCTCCTTGGATGATGGGGATAAAAAGATTAAAATCGTATAACAACCTAAATTACAAGAGAATAGAAATAACTCTTTGAAAATGATTTAATAAAGGAATGTGAGATAATTAAAATAATTGGAAAATATAATTTAAGTGTCTTGCAGTCGAAAATGGGAGGAGCTTGTAATAGAAGTCTCTGCTGAGATTCTATAATATTAAGGATTACCTACGCAGTAATAGAAAGTCGTCAATGAGAAAAGGATAAAAATTCTATATATATATATATATATATATATATATAATAAAAAGTTCCAATACAGAAAATAAGTTTAATTATTTCTCTAAGGAAATGGTGAGCTCCAACAGCTTGGTAATATTGTTTATGCATTGATGGCGAAGGCCACTGTGGTGTCTGAAGACTTTGATGGATTCGCATTAGGACTGGCATTGGAGTCTTTGACGCAGAACTGGTGACGTTAAACTTAAGGCGATGCCCTTTGATAACTGTCTCACGTCAATAATTGGCTGTCTGAAGTCTCCTCTTCAACTGAATTTCCACACCTTTTTTATTTGTCTCGGTAAGCAGTTCTCCGCCCCACTTAAGAATTACCTACGACAAGAACAAGCTCAGTTGGTTAGAGCAACCGGACGGTATGCGGGAGTTGTGAAGATCGATTCAAGGCCCAGGCATACATTGTTTAATCTAATCATCTAAGTTTGGTTTCATGGTCTTTGTCTGAGCTTCAATTGAATCAGTCCTCTCTTCTTGAATTGGTTATCCTCGACTTTGGCCAATGAAGAGCCATTCATTACCCCCACAGCTTTTAGTGCTAGGGATCACGTCTTCTTCAAGATTCCCCTCGAAGGACACCAATTGAATATTTGCATGGCCCTCAGTACCTAAGTACAAGTTCCAGAACCCAGAAATTCGGTTGTACATAATTATTTAAATTAAAATAAAGAAACCCTTATTAATTCTTCTTCTTCTTCCAATGGCTCACCAGCCCTCTTGAGGGCCTAGGCCTACCGAGGTGGCTGCGGACTGTCATCTGGCGTGACACATTCCGAATTTGGGGTGATTCATGGTCAATGTATCAATTCCCCTTCAGCTTTAAACCCGGTCCTCGCGACCATGACGACACAAACATCCAAGTCCATGCCAGGATTCGAACCCGGGGATCCACGACTTGTGAGACAGCAACGATAGTCACTACGCTACAGGAGGTCAACTGTTAATTTATTAAGTCACAAAAAATAAATAATAGAAACTATGAAAATATTAAAAAAGAATGGCCTTCTGATAAATTAAATAATTACTAGCGTGGAATGTAATACATCGTCAGTAATTGGAAAGTTAAACCAAGAAATGCGATTGTTAAAATTTAATAAATATGCTTTGGGAAACTAAATAAAGAATGAGAGTATATCTATACACTTTTTCAGAAAATAGATTAAGTGATAAGCCATTTCTAAGATTATATGATGATTAGCACTAAACAATACTTACAATGTAATATATTATGTAGTCAGACATTTAGAAGATTGTCTTATTCTGCACAAATACCAAATTAATTTGATTTGCCTTTATATCGAGAACAATTAAGATGATAGGACTTTGCGTTTGTCTTCGTCATCTACCACACGAAACGCAGAGAGCGCTAAAAGTTTTGGTGTTGACTGTAGGGACGCTTCGGTCGCTGCAGGCCTGGCCATAATCTCGTGCATAAAGCATACAGTAGTGTATTAAAATATTGAAGTAGGGCTGACAACAGGGCGGATCAATGGGGTGGTCGGCCGGGTGTTATGACACGCGTGTTCTGTGCGTGTCACGGGGCCGCCGTGCGTGATTAAATGCTGGCACACGCAGCCTTTTCCCTAATAACCACGGAGGCGCCGGGTTCTCGCCGTCACGGCGCCAATAATGCCTCCGAATGCCGTTTTTCATTTCAATTTACTGGTTCTGAAATATGGTCCGCCATGCGACGCATCAGAGCGCAATGGTATATGAATTGTTAAACCTACTAAATATATATGATCCATTATTTTACAATGGTATACCTCGTAAATAATTTAGTTCCTTACTGTGTCATTCAATAACTATTATGCTTTAGAAAATATATTTCTCTCTTGTTAGTAATTCAAATTATCAGCATTTGTAAACATGTTTAGACAGAAATAGAAGTCTAGTGCAAAAATTTTTGTAAAATTATTTAAATCGAAAAATGAATTCACAAAAGTATAAAACATTAATTTATTCTATTACCTACTTAATATAATATCCATACAACTGAAAACAACGGAATTTATATTTTTTATGAATTTTTAAAAGAATGTTACAAATTTCCCGTTCCGCCCCAACCCCCCAGGGGCCAAACGGGTTAGGGTGTTCTTTAATTCCAATTAATACAACAAAATTTAATTTAAGAAAAAGATTAAAACCATTTGTGTTTAACTTGTGTATGATTGATCGCTTTTTCAATTTTTCCTTTCCCAGAGATATGGTTTTTTTTCACCTGCACAGCCTTTTCCAAAATTTTTCCCTTTTCCCGTTCCTTTTCTTTCTTAATCTATTCATTTTGGGCACGACGTTCTGTGAGTCTACCAGTCCCTTGAGGAACACACAATATTTTGCCAAATGTACAGAAGTATCCTGTTCCACCCCGCACGCTAATCTCAGTTTAAGGTTCTTTTTACCCATCCTTAATACAAGTTATACGTATATATGCAGTATAAGACACATAGTTTACGAATATAAACTATTAAAGAGTTATAAGTGAGGACTTTTTTGATTTTTTTTTCGAAATTCGGCACAAATTATAGTCACAAATATTGTAGCGCAGTAGAACCCGGTCCAATTTCTTTTACTATTTATGGAAATTCATATTGCAAATATATTTCGGCATGAGCGTGTCACTGGTCAGGAAGAAGTGGTTTTTCCACGCGCCGACTTGGCGGATCGGAATCAAAACAAAGGGACAGCGGCAGGCACTTGGGACATAAAGCTCAGACACCTCGTCGCCGGTTTCGGAATTTCCTAATCTGTCTGATAATTTGGTGACCGGGTGGCGTGTGTTCCCCAAATGTAACAATATTATTGCAGAATATCGATCCCTGTCATCTTAGTGATAGGTTTCGCTTAAGTGGGGACGAGGTTTTAAAGAGGCAGGCGGAGACAATTTTGAAACAGATTGCTGGTGATACAAGGTGGGTGCGAGAGGAGATTGGCAGAAAAGTGGTGGAGAGAGGAGATCGGTGGTGGAGAATAAATTGAGCAGAGTGGTGGCGAGAGTATAAGGTGAGACATTAACAAGTGGAGGAAGACAGTGTAAATTACGGACTGATCCCTCAGAGGAGGCAGCGGAGAGGTGTACCATGTTTTTATCAGTCCAGGAAGCAGCGAAGAAAGGTTTTAACAACAAGGGAAGAAAAAGGAAAAAGCTAAGTTTCCTCAATTCTGGCAACATGACTTTGTGCTATTGTCTATCGGCCGCTTCAAGTTTCTCAAGGAAGTTCCAGTGACATCTACAGCAAGGCGCTTATGCAAACAACTCAGATTCGTCAACGAACGAATAATTACCCGGAGAGCTTTAATATAATCCCCTTTTAATTCTTTATTTTTGTACATCATATATACACGCCTGACCCATTTTAAAAAGTATTGTGTTTTCAGTTACACATTAAAACCCAATTATTAAATTCATTAAAGAATTAATAACCCCCCCCCCAATCATTTATAATATAAGACGCCAAAACCAGAGTTCATGCACACGGTGGAAGCAGAACTTGTTCAAGTCGACTGCCAAGACTTCTTCCTTAACCAGTTACAATCTTCCATCCCTATTTACTAACATCCAACATTACCCAGTTAAAAGAATATGGTATTCCGTTTTATCCCGCTATACCGTTCCACCCTGGCTTCCCTTAGTTGTTTACTTTTCATTAATACGATCTACCTACTAATTGAAATAAATTATACAAAGTCCTAAATGAAATTCACAACAAAATTATAAGAAATACGTAACTTGATGAAACATCTCAAATATCACATGGCAGAAATTTAATTAATGTATAATGGAAAGAAAAATGTCGACCGAGACTGGAATTAAACTCAAGACTTTCGCTCAGTCTTCACCAATAGCATGGGCTCATCTGTATCTGTAAGAGAAAGGAGGAAAGTTGTGCTGGGCTTGGAGTAGGCTAGAGTAATTTCGATGGTTGAAGCAGCAAGGTATTGAGCGAAGGTTTGATTGTGACGCGATCGACATTTTTTCTTCATTAATTAATTTTCTGGGGCGTAAATTGTGTATAGAATTAGCTATCTCTGGCGAATAGTTGGTCAGTGCTATAGGGATGCAATTGTCAAGATGATTTCTGCTTCTGTATTTTCTCTTTCCCTTCAGTTTCATTGTCAAAGAATAAATGTGGAAGTTATTCTTTTCGTTAGACTGGCTAGATTTGGTCCACTAGAATTTAATTTAGACTCAAATCATTTTGAATATCTATTTACTCTTTTTCAAGTACTGTCTACATCCCTTGTAACAGAGGTGACGCAGTAACTTGTGTAAGGAGTGACATTTTCTTTATGTCCTGAAGAAGAAGATGAAGTTGCTCTCTTAAATCAGATGTGAGTAACAGCACCTTTTCAGTAGAAATGATTGAGAACAGCGGAATGTTTCAAGACGTTTCTTCAAGACAGGAAAATTTTTGACGTGTCCAATTCTAATGCTTTTCTTCCAAATCTTCTGTTTAGTTCAAACTCATTGTGTGTCTAATATCATTTCCAGTTACTCATTTCCCTGGTATTTTCAATGTAAGACATACAGCACTTCGATTGCTTTCACCAAACATGAAACGTCCTGGGTCCAATCGAGATTTTCAAGCACAGATTAAGGGTCTCCTCTATCCGTAAATAAAATTATCATACAGGAAACAGTTGGTGAAAACGTTCTAAAACTGGATCCCTATTGAACCATCTTACTCCACTATGTAGGATGTCGTCAAACCGACAGTCTTTTAGTCACGTGTGAAAGGCTTTGTCCTCACTTCATTAAAGATTTTAATGACAAGTTTAATAACGTCATTACCCACATAGGAGTGGCTGCTGTTGAATCGTCAGTGGTAAAAACTGTGGAAAGGTGTTGTCTGTCTTGCACAGTGCTAAAAGCCCCCCTCCTTTCCTTACAAAAAGAAAATAAAAAACAGAAACGGCGTACGTAATTAAAACTATTAGGTCAAGTGGACGCTGCTGAGAAAATAAAATATTTCAACGCAACAAACAGGTCTCGCCAGTGCCCTTTGACCGGAGGCATTTTTGCAAGTTTCTATTGTTGAAAAATCACTAAAAATCATTTGGACAAATATTTTCAACTGTAGTATAGGTTATACCTATCTAATTATAAAACCAAAGTGAACAGTACAATATTTCTCACTGTCATCAAATTTTATATTGAACATCTTGATACAGTCAATAGCTAAATTACTAAATATAATAACTGATTACAACGGGGATTATATATTTCTGTTTTATCAAATAATCTTTCGCTCGCGAGCAACCGTTTTGCAGCCCAAGCTTTAAGAAATTCATGGTGGCAACTTGAGTATTTCAGATATATTGTCACATAGGAAGGAGATTACAACGGTAAATTATTGTCTTTTATTAAAATTACGCGTTAGAGCCTGAATAACTGCGACAATATAGGTTTATGACAAATTCGAAAAAATTTGCTTTTGTCAAGTTGGAAACTACGCGCAGCAAATTGGTAACGAACGCAGAACATGTGAAAATACATGTTTTTACATCCGTCGGCTAAAATTTTCCTGTTAGCTGTAATTTTGTAAATTCCAGCCAATAGATGCTATTTAAAATTTCAGCCGATGGCTATTAGAAAAGAGAGAATTCGGAACAGTATGGACACGAAATTAAAGGAAGTTTGGTTCACAGCCATTCAATACGCGCCGCTAGCGAAAGTCGAATTGGTTTTTCGAGTTCTGAATCGAGATTTTAAAGTTGTGGAAAAAGTCTCGACTATTTCGACCCAAGGTGTGACAAATGCAGCCAGTTCATCCCGACACAGAGTCAACCAGAAGCAGACTGTCACAGCTGACACCAAAGAAAAAACCTGCAGTTTTGTGTCGGTATCATTGACTTAACATTTCAAAAGATCACATTGCCAATCTTATTTGCAAAATAAACTTTGTTTAAGTGACCTGATATAAAAATTTCAATGTAATTTTTTTAAAGTTACCCGTTTTATTTAATTTGTAGTTTTTTATTCAGTTCTCTTGCTGTTTCCTTACCATACCTTAATTTAACATCATTAATTAAATATTTTTAATTTCTCTTTTTAATCCTACTAATTTTTCTCTTTTGACCAATAAACGTGAAATTATTCAAGTAAAATAAATTCATGATTATATTACATCTCTTGAGCTTAATTAATCGCATTAAAACAGTTTTTATGACACTATAAATTATACACTATACTTAACTTATATGTAATTACATTTATCGTGATCAAGAAAGTCTTATTATTTTATACTTTCTTTAGAATGGTTAACAATATGTAAGAAAGCAAATGTATATCGTCTTATTTAAGAATGAACGAAACATCCTCATTTATTTATTCAATGCTGATAATAATTTGAGCTAGTTGCGTTAAATAAAAGTTGTTTAAAATATTCTATTTGTTAAAAGAAAACGATTGAAATCACTTCAATGCCGTTCGATGACATTAATTACAATTGTATCCAGCTAATCGTTAATCAAATGTTGACATAAAAGAGGCTATCACCTTATCAATGTATTTTATAATAATTCAGTTTTCATTTTATTTATTAGTCAATTCTATTATTTTTATTAGTTGGAATTTATAAATTAATTTTAAGGTAACGTTTACAACAAATATTGAATTTATGATAGTTGTATCACGTATACAATTATTATTAATTACTTTTCTCACTCAAGGTTCTTTTTTTAAACATTTGTTCATTATTTTAACAACATTTAAGTAAATATCGAGAAATGTTTATAATCCAGTTCATATTCTTTTTAAAAGGTTCATATCAATTGTTGCCTCATTTGTGGTACTGTCACATTTGTAAACATAATTTGAAAAGTTGTTAATTCTCATAATTATCTCGATTTCTGAATACAATTAAAAATAAGTCATCTTCATTTAAAAAGGCTAGAAAATTGGCGACTGAACTGATCAAACTGACTTACGCGGTTGGGAAACATCCAAAGAAAATAATCTAGTATGGAATTGCTAAAAGTCAACATTATGCTTCTCCTCTTATTAAGCTATACATATTCAATTTAAAGAATTTAAATGTGATACGTACTTCACTCCCCGCTCTAGTGAATCAATTTAATATTTGTTGCATATTCATATGAGGCCCCCAATAGATGCTGGTATTGATTTGCACATGAGATATGTTTCTATTTATGAAATACACATTATACAAATATATATCCAGTTACTTGACTGTCATTGAAATATTATAATTTTATCTTTAAATCTATTAATATTTATCGCATGAAGTAATTTGCTTAGTTTTCGTGGAAATCCAAAATTAAACATATATCATTTTTCGTATGTAATTTATGACAACCTGTGAACATAATTTTCATGGTTGTAAAATACATTAATGCTATATCACTATAGTTAGACCTGTTATTAATAAAAGTTTATCGATTTACATTACAATGGTATCGGAAACAGTCATTTAATAGTACATATATCACTACAGTCACATTTATTTGTTAAATTTTTGGTTTCATACAAAAACACTGAATATCCCAAAATATTTATTATCAGTTTTGAATACAGGTATGGAAGATTTACATTTTTATTAACAGCACGCCTTTCTAATTTATTTCTCCTATTAAACATGCTTGTATAATATTGCGTAACATACCCATAGGTTCTAGGGAAGGTGTGCAAGACACAAACATACGAAAACCACACGATGTATTCCTGAACACTTATAAATCTACCATTCACATTATAATTTCCATAAAACACATCAAGGTTTACGCTTTCGTATAATTAATGCAAGAGAAATAATAACTTCTTTTGGGCCACACAGTCATTATCAATACTTATTTAACAGGTAAATTGACAGATCCAACCGCAATAAAACTTCGTATTCTTAGGAAAATACATTTATTTCAGATATATGCTTCTATATTTCAGCTAATGAATACCAAATAATAATTAAAGTAGGGAACAAAGTAGGAGAAACTTAATAACCCGCGGTATTGCCGAGAAGTCAAACACGGAAATGTGATCAGATCGGGAATATGAAACTACAAAACATTAATATATATTTTTAAATATGAACACAGTTACACCTCAGCGTAAAGTAATTTTAGGTTAATAATTATGAAAGTTACGTCCAAA
Organism: Eucriotettix oculatus; assembly: GCA_034510155.1. Classification (NCBI taxonomy): domain Eukaryota; kingdom Metazoa; phylum Arthropoda; class Insecta; order Orthoptera; family Tetrigidae; genus Eucriotettix; species Eucriotettix oculatus. The sequence continues at coordinate 161,568,607 of CM067376.1, read as the reverse complement.
AGTAAGAGCAATATTACATAAGTGCTGCACATTGTAATTTTGGAACTGCACGTGTCCGATTTTCCACAGTTTAATAAGGCACATGATATGGCACAATTTGGGGGAGCCGAGTCCGCTATACACAGCTCTCCTGCTGCGCCGCTGACATCAATGGCGTCCGTACGGTGACTATTTCTCGCAGAGGATGGCCGCACACGGGGGACACTGGTGACGTCAGCACGGAAGACGACGGGTGGACAGCGCGACGTGGAGCCTCGTAAAGCTTTCCTTGGCGCAGGAACGCCGCTTCTGCTTCGGGATACGTGGGGCCCGCGTACGTCACCTACGTACAAAGGTAAAATGCACTTTAAAAATTCTTTAAATAAGTTTCACTATTAAATTAATATTAATTTTCTATTTAAGCAATAAATAGCAGCCAAAGAGGATTGGATACAATAGAAATGCAAAGCGGTTGAAGATTTCATGGTAACAGGGAAAATAGACGCAGTTTATATGAAAATCAAAGAAACATTCGTGAGAGGAAAAATATTAGTACGAACATCAGGTGAGCGGATATGAAACTAATTCTGGATAAAGAAGAAAAAGCAGAAATATGGAAGAAATATCTAAAAGAGATGTATCATGATGGATCAGCCAGTAATAGAAGAAGAAGAGGTGGATGATGAAGAGTTGGCAGGCAAAATTTAAAGGTTGATAGGGCGCTGAGCAATTGTAAAGCGCCAGTGATCGATAAATATTTCAGCGGAGTTCATAAGATCATTGGGCGAAGAAGCAATATCATGTATGTTCAGGATAATTTGAAAAATCTACGAAACAGGAAGGATACCAGAAGATTTTAATTAAAATATAATTTTACCCAAACTGAAGAACATTGTGGTTGACGGATGCGAACAACAGAGGTCAATCAGTTTATAAAGAAGAATGGAACGACAAATAGATTTCAAGTTAAAAAGAATGTGGGGACAAGAGAATCGATATTGAATTTGTGTCTAATTATAGAAGACAGGATAAAAAAACTGGGCTACGTTCATGGCATTTGTAGATTTAGGAAAAGCCTTTAATAAACTAGAACACACTATTAACGATTTAGAAAAGGACAGGAATAAAATACCACTATAGAAGGCAGTCATCTGTAATTATAATTGAAGGACAATAAGTAAAGTAGAAATCAAGAAAAAGAAGTAAGTAAAGGATGCAGTTTGTCGCCTATGCTATTTAACTTCTATATGCAAAAGGCGATGACGAAAGTTAAAACGGAATATGGAAAATTAATCATACTGCAAACAGAAGAAAAAGAAACCCTACGCTTTGCCAAGGATATTGAAGCATTATGGAAGTCGGAAGAAAACTCGGAAACCATAATAAATGACATGAACGTGGCCATGAAGAAAGAGTTCAGTATGTAGTGTAGTTTGGGAAACAGTGAAATAACAAAGGAAGTTAGGTTGGCAAGAGATATTTTGAAGGAAGTTAAGGAATTCTGCTACTTGGAAGCGTAATAACTAGGGATAGTAGAAGTAGAGTAAACATAAAATGTATATCACTGGCAAGGAGGCTTTTGAGAAATAGATGAATTTATTTACGGGTAATGTATGTGTGAATATTAGGAAACCGTTGCTAAAAATGTTCGTATGGAGCGTGGCGTTATATGGGTGCGAAACGTGAACGATAAGGGTTGCGGAAAGGAAAAGAATAGAAGCTTTTAAAATGTGGTACTATAAGAGAATGCTGAAAAACATATTGGTAGATAAAATCAGGATTGAGGAAGTTCTTAACAGAATAGGGGAAGAGCGGACAATATGGAGGACGTTGACCAAGAGAAGGGATAGATTAATAAGCCACGTTTTAAGATACGGGTCTTGTAAAATTAGCATTAGAGGGAAATGTGTGGGGTTAGAAGAGAAGAGGTTGGCCATGGATGGAATACACTAAGAAGATTAGGGAGGATGTAGGATGTGCTATTTATGTGGAAATGTAAAGGCTTGCGAAAGATAGATTAGCATGGAGGGTTGCATCAGACCAGTCTTAGGACGGAATACCACAACAACAAACATTAATTTTATTATGATATTTATTTACTTTTCATCTCATTTATTTTTTTAACATTATATTACGTAATTAAAGATATACTCGAAACAATAAGTTTTTGTTAGGGCAACTATACAGTTAAATATTACATTTACGAAAAACAACTTTTATGATAAACAACCTGTGGACGGTATTTATTACAAACCATCTACGGAATAAGGTATATAACCCTGGAGTAGTCAGCAATCTTAGAAGAATTTGTATTATTGCCGTCAACTTCTCCTCCTTCTCCATTTCCACCGACCCCTTTTTCTCCATCGTGGGACTGAAGTTCAGGTTAAGTTGAATGTTCAATTAAGCGAAATGTTTTCCAAAACCCCGAAACCTGTGTCGTTTGATATGCATCCACACCACTTCACACCTCTCTAACAGAAAAATTTACGCCCACTTCACACCTGCCCCTAGGAGTGGTAATCGTGTCTAACTCCAAGATTGTTTGTTTCCGGGTTGTACAAAACACAATTATAAGCTGCGATCAAATTTTTTTTGATATCCTTCCATACCCGTCCTAGGAGCTTAATTACATATTAACCGGCCTGTTGAAAGTCAGAATCATACTCAGCGACTTTTATACGGAACGTTTCGAAAGCTCACTGGAAACCGAGTTTCTTCTTGAGATACGTTGATGGTACGTCTATGATCTGACCACATGGAGCCGAAATATTACAGGACTTTCTAGATCATCTAAATGGGAGACAACACGTTATAATGTTTACTATGAAAGTGTAAAAGAACGGTAAGCTTCCCTTCCTGGATGTATTAATTAGGAAAACCTTGTGGCACTCTTGATATCTACACATAAACGCGTGCAGTTTTCACCACCCCTAACAACCGTTAGCTACCTTTTTCTATCTTCCATATTCCACTTTTCCATTCACTTCCTATGCTATTAAATGAGTTACCGTCTTGATGAGCACCCTCACGTAGCCCACCCAAAAAATACTCTGATTTTTGATCGTAGCAACGTTTAAATCGCCCACGTGTCATCTGACCCGACGCTTGTTATGGGATGTACGACAATGATGACATGCAATCCTTGAGGCGACGTCGCCATCACATTCGTTAAGAGGCAACAAAATGCCCAATGTCTTCCATTTCCTTTCACATCCCCCGCATTAGTTCTTATCCAATGCTATTGAAGGTGAATCGCCAATTTATAAACCTGTTACTTAAAAACAACTCTGGTTTTTAAGGTTTTCCCACGCCGAGGCACCTCTGACAGATTTTCAACTTGTTTGCATCGGATTTTCCCACTTTACTGCTTCGTCTATTTCACTCAAATGCAATGAACAGCAACTTAAACAATTTTTAGCTCTTAGCCTTTCCGTTTACTTCGTGAAACCTTAAAGAATACTCAAATGATTGTCTTATTTCTTCGTTGATGTCGTTCGAGGCCTGCTTTGCAACGTTGAGCATTATATTTCACTTGTCCTGCTCTATGCCCAATCCTACCTTGCTTATGTTCTCACCAGTACGCCGTACAACATAAGTATAAATAAGGTCGTTATTGTACGTAAATGAGATGATCACGAAATCATTTCTCATAGTACCTACAATTTATTAGCGACTTTTAGGCTCCCCGACTGATAAAAAACAGGAAATAGAGTTCTTAATTTTTAACTATAGAGCGACTTACTTTTTGTACAATAGACTTCTATTTTATACTGAAAATTCTTTGCCTTGATTCGAATAACCCTGAAAATATTTCCCGTCTCCTGCGACTTTATCCACTCCGGACTTCGTTTATGAAAGCTTCTAGCAGGTGGCCCGATAAGACCTGAAGCAATTTCTAATTTTGTAGGTAATTGAGCAATTATCCGAATTTAAAATTAATCATAAAAATTATCACTCATAGTTCAATTTTAAGAACTACAACAGTTATTAATGTAAATTGATAACTGCATACGCTATGTGATGTTGCGAAAACTAGAATCATAACTATAAAGAGGGACAAGTTATCCATAATTCCAAATATCCTGTTACGATATTCTGGTGAGACTCCAAATAAAATAAATTGTATAAAATGAGTTATCTTCAGCAAATCGGTTGCAAACCCACAGAAGCCAAAAAATAATTATTTTTAAAAGCATTGTATCTATGGGGCTTTCGTTCAAGCGTTACTAAAATTAGTTTTATAATTCAGAAATTATGTAGAGGGAAAATTTGATCGGTTTTATTGTCAAGGTCCTGTTTTAGCCGAACAGATTGTGCAGCTATAAATTACCTTGACATCTTGGAGAACTAGGACAATCGTTAATTTTTCAGCGGGATGGAGCACCGCCCAGTTGTCATCAATCTCTTCCCCATTTACGGGACAAGGCAGTGAATCTGCTCGCGAAATGTGGGACTACCTCATTACAAATGAGTTACAAAGTCGTCAGAATATTAACTGTTTTATCCTGTGACACAAAAATTTTATACTTCTGGTGAATACATAAAGTTAAAATAATTAACAATTCCCTGAATTCATTTAAAATTGTGTACAATATTCGCGGCATATATTTATACTATAAATTATTGTAAGCATCTAAACTAGTTATTTAACAGTGCACAACTTCTTGATGAATATAACTGACAAATTAAATGAAACATTCCAGAAAAATACTAATTATTCTACTATGAAACGGAAGCTCTTATTTGAGTTAGTACGTATTTTCAACATATCTAAAAAATAAGCAAATATCTTACTTAACTTGAAACTTGAACTAAAAATGACACTTTTTATTCGTTCAGCGAATTTTACTTTATTATTTAGTTTCAGTAAGGCTGGGTCCCATTATCCAAACACAATTCCTAAAATTCAAGTAAAATTTGGGTGTTTAGTTATAATTGCGTGGCGTCCAGCAGCAGCAGGTTAAAGGAAACGAAAGTACAGTCTGATTAAAAACCTAACATACTGCAAAAATAATATTTCACAAGTCCCACTGCGTGTTAGTAAAATTTGACTTCGAAGAAACTGAATAACTGTTAACGGTAATTCATGTTTTTCTATTTAACAAAATCTGTTCTGAGTTAAATTTACAATTATCGTTATATCAATAGATTGATGTATAGAATGATATAAAGAAGTGCGTTCTCTTATTCGGGATTATAAAAAAAAATCATTCCTTAAAAATTAGCATATATTTGTTCGGCCCGTAAACGTCTTTATTCCATTCATTATAATGCGATGAAATTTTTGTAAGTTATAGTGCTCACCCCACAGAAGGTTTCTGTCGATCTTTCAAAAGTCCCTTCTTTCTCCCCTTTGAAGGCGTAAATTCCTTCCCAATCGGTAAACTTCTAAAGACAAAAAGTAGATGACTTACGAATAACGCTCAATTTCCGAATTAGTTTAATCATCTAGCACAAAAATGGTCGCAAGTGAGTTCAACAAGTGAGCTTATTTTATTTCATTGGCGTGAGTATTAGTGCACTGGCTTGACTAAATTCATTCAACTTTAATACTTATGGTGTAGGGGTTTTCAATAAGGGCGCGTCGATGTTGAAATGGAACGAACAAGCCGAGAGTGAGATATTAACGAAATTCTTTTTTATAAAAAGCTCCATGTAGTACCTTTCAAATAAAAACAGAATTTCGTTAATAACTCAAAAACAGCTTGTTTTTTTTATTTTGACGTTTAAACATTGTTCCAGTCTTATTGTGAAAATCTACAGATGTTGTTGTGGTATTCAGTCATAAGACTAGTATGATGCAATCCTCCATGCTAACCTATCTTGCGCAAGCCTTTACTTTTCCTCATAACAATCACAATCCACATCCTCCTTTTTCTGTTCTTACCCCACACACTTCCTCTAATGCTAATTTCACAAAACCCTCCTTCCTTAAAACGTGGCGTATTAATCTATACCATCTCTGGGTCAACGTCCTCCATATTGTTCGCTTTTCCCCTTTTCTGTGTAAAACTTCCCTGTTAGTGATTCTATCATTTTTAGCATTCGCCTATAGCAACACATTTCCAAAGCCTCCATTGTTTCCTTTCTGCAACTCCTATCGCCCACGCTTCGCACCCATATAACGCCACGCTCCATACGAACATTTTTAGCAACGATTTCCTAATATTCACACGTATATTATCCGTAACTACATCCCTCTTTTTCGCAAAAACCTTCCTTGCCTATACTATCTTACTTTTTATGTCTACTATACTTCTACTATCCCTACTTATTATGCTTCCTAAGTAGCAGAATTCCTTAACTTTCGTCAAAATATCCCTTCCCAATCTAATTCCCTTTGTTATTCCACTGTTTCCGAAACTACACTCCATTACTTTGGTTTTGCCTCTATTAATCTTCCTATAAACTCTTTCTCCAGGACTACGTTCATGCCATTTTTTTCTGATTTCCAGTTTTCTTCTGATTCCCATAATACTAAAATATCGACGGCGAAGCGTAAGGTTTTTATCCTACAGATACCTCCATTTATTCCGTAAACTGTATTGCCTGTTTCAGGGATCTCAGAAACTGGACTCGTTTTAAACCGCCAACAGTTGTACAGATGTTATCGATCAACAAGATTATTAAATCTTGAAACTAGAAAATTTCATTATAATCGTAATTATGATCGGTATGATAAATATTAATAATTTTAAAATAAATGATGCGACTAAAATTAATCGTGAGTAGTAATTATAATTGCTCATATAATATGAGAAGATTGTGCTAAATAAAGATACATATTTTGTCCGTTATTCCTTGACTAAAATTGAAGATAATATTAAACGAGCTAGGATAAGATGGATAAATATATCGTAATGAGCAAATCTCAATCGAGTCTGTATTATCTGATTTTTGAGATTTAGAAAAATGATTATTTCCATCATAATAAAATCTTTTAATATGGCAATAATTCCTGAATAATTATTTATTTATATTTTTTACGTTTTATATTTATTATATTGAATATGTTATATTCGGTATTTCGAAAGAGATTCTTTGGCTCTGTTTCTCTAAGCGTCAGTAATAGGGAACAACATCACCGTGGTAATGTAGAGATTTCAGTGCTACATCGACAAACTTGTGCCACAGCGGGACCACCAAGTTTTCTCGTGCATAAATAATAGGCTTTGTAGCTTAACCCTACAACAGAAAGCAATTCCATCGCATGTTTTTTGTATTTCACAAAAGGTCCAATTTGAAGCAGAAACATGATTTAAAGCACATCTTCAGACTTAATGCATTAATAATTATTACTAAGCCTCATTCGTTAGCTGCGTTTATCGTTTTAAAAATCATTCCGACACAAAATTGTTTAGAAACTTTATTTTTTTGGCTGCCATTTTGCTACAGAATATTTGATTATTAATACTTTTCAACTGTTATTGTTACTAAAAATAATATAAATAATAGAATATATTATTAAGAGGGCCAAAACAAACAATTAAAAACTTGTTGAAGGTCCAGTTCCTGACAGAACATGCCCGTTAATTAAATTAATTATTTTTTGTTTACGTTATACAGTTGAAATTGATATAAAATATTTTTTTTTAAATAGTGTTGCGGTATTCAGCTCTAAGACTTCTAACGTATCTTACGCAAGCCTTTTCATTTTTTAAAACTAGCACAACCCATAAACTCCATAATGTACTTAGCGTATTCCATCCTTGTCTCCTTCTTCTGTTCTTACCCCATACACTTCCCTCTAATGCTAATTTTACAAGACCCTCGTGTCTTAAAACGTGGCCTATTAATCTATCCCTTCTCTTGATCAACGTCCTCCATAATGTTCGCTTTTCCCCTATTCTGTTTATAACTTCCTCGCTTGTGATTCTATCTGATTTTCAGCATTCGCCTATAGCACCACATTTCAAAGGCTTCTGTTCTTTTCATTTCCCCAACTCCTATCGTCCACGTTTCGCACCCATATAACGCCACGCTCCATACGAACAATTTAGCAACGATTTTCTAATATTCACACTTATATTACCCGTAAGTAAGTCCCTCTTTTTCGCGAAAGCCTTCCTTGCCTGTGCTATCCTACTCTTTATGCCCCATTATACCTCTACCATCCCTAATTATTACGCTTCCAAAGTAGGAGACTTCCTTAACTTCCGTTAAAATATGCCTTTCCAATCTAACACCCTTTGTTATTCCACTGTTTCCCAAACTACACTCCATTACCTTGGTTTTCCCTCTATTAATCCTTATATTGACCTCTTTCACCAGAACTCCGTTCTTGCCATTTATTATGGTTTCCAAGTCTCCTTTTGAATGACCTAATACTACAATATTGTCGGCAGAGCGTAAGGTTTATATTTCTTCTCCTTGCAGTAAGATTTATTTGCCATATTCCGTTTTAACATTCTTCGTAGCCTGTTCTGTATATAATTTAAACAGTATGGGCGACAGACTACATACTTGTCTTACTCCTTTCTTAATTACGGCTTCCTTTTCTTGATCTTCAATTCTTCACATATGTATGAAATGTTTCAGTGTCTGCGTGCGAGCTTGTGCCAGTCTCAATAATGCAAATTATCGACGAAGAAACTGAATCGAGACTGGACGTTGCAAATTAGTACTTAAATGTTTTTAATTGTCTTAATCTTAGAAGAACAATTATAATTTAAAAACACTAAACTATATAAAAATGAAGACAGCAATATGAAAATTTTAGGGTAATAATTATTTCGATAAAATATAGAATTAAAGAAAAGAAAATGCTTCGATGACCACGATCTGTTATAAAAGACTTTGACGAAGTTATTTATTTTGTATGATTACAAAGGTCTGCAAGCAGAAAAGTTGCATAGGATTTTTATACATTTTCTTGTACATCTCAACTGGGTAAAGAAAAAATATTCGTAATAATTTAATCTCATTAATTCCTTTTGTTACACACCTGAACTTTTTACATTTCGTGTAAAATGTGCATCTAAATTAGAATAAAAATCACTTTTTTAATTAAAAGTGACTTCTCACATTAATTCTATCAATTATATCTGGACTTGCCAATAAAAGAAAAATAAATAAATGGATAAAGTAATTTTAGTGATAGGAGAAAGGTGGCATGATTGTGGCGAAACAGGTTACAAGTTAATAGTGACTTACATTACTGGTTTAAGATTACGGTTGACGCGCCCTCAAATAGAAATGTGAAATAAAATTTTACTGGTGATGTTGAGGATGTTTCGACATATCATCTGGGATACCAAAAATAAATACAAACGGCGTGCTGTTGGATTAAATTTTGCTTCAAGAAGCTATATAATTTCAGTACTTCGCTAAACCCACTCTCAGTTTATATTCATCATTCGAATGCTACCTTGCTTGTGCTTTTATTCTTAAATATGTCTTGCTGAGGTTGTATGAATCCTCCAGACAGCTTTTGCTTGGTTTGTGATGAATAAACAATGAAGAGTCAGCACACAAACATAAGCGAGATTGTGGAAAAAAGTTTCTTTTGCGTTTTCAAATTTAATCATGGAAGTTAAGGAAAAGCATGATCTTCGTTAAAGGAATGCATAATATGCTAGGAAGATCTTCATTGGTGGTTATAGGGTAAGAGAAAGTCATTTTATTTTAGCATTCTTATGATAAGGAAACAGGAAAATCATATAAACGAAACCATGGAAGCCTGTAGGGAAGAGCAGGGTGAATTATTTCATCAGAATGTCCATGTTACACAGAGGCCTTACCAGGAAAGGGAGGATGCCAATGCGTTATGTGAATAGTTTTTTGATGCTCAATCGAGAAAGCAGACGAGAAAACCGAAAAGAGTTCTGATAAGCATCAAGGGAAAAAAATTCCTTTCACAAGAAAAATTAGTAGACCTAAAATTTTGTTTAAATATGATATACAATTTTTTTAATAGTTTTAATAAAATATAACATATTTATTTTATTGTAATAAATAAGACTTTAGTGCAGCATTAGGGGAGTCATAAGAACACTTGGAAACCATAATAAAAGGTATGAATGTGAACCTGGAAGAAGAGTACATGAGGGTTAATAGACCGAAACCCAAGGCATTAGAGTGTAGAATAACAAAGGGTCTTAGATTAGGACAGGATATTTTGAAGAAAATTAAGGAATTCTGCTACTTGGGAAGCGCAATAATTAGGGATGGTAGACATAAAGAGTCGGATAGCACAGACAAGGAATGTTTTCGCAAAGAAGAGGCATTAACTTACGGCTAATATAACTCTGAATATTAGTAAATCATTATTACAAAACTTTGTATGGTGTGTGGCGTTGTATGGGAACGAAACGTAGTCGATAGGAGTTGCAGACAGAAAATAATAGAAGCTTTTGAAATATGGTGCTATAAGAGAATGCTGAAAATAAGATGGGTGTATAGGGTAACTACCCCGAAGTTCTAAGAGGATAAGGGAAAAGAGAACAATTTGGAGGACTTTGACTTAGAGAAGGAATAAGTTAATAGGCCTTGTAATATTAGCATTAAAGGGAAGTATGTGAGATAAAAACGGAATAGGGGGAGGAGGATGGAAGATGCTAAGCAGATTGGGTAGGATGTGGTAGCTATGTGTAATGTAAAGGCTTGCCCTGGATATGTTATCATGGAGGATTGTATCAGACAACTCTTTAGGACTGATTACCACAACAACAAAGAAGAGTTTTATAAAAAATTTGCTTATATTTTGCCAAAATAAATCTGGATGTCAAGGATTTTATAAAAAATGTTACTAAAATTAGTGAACTTTAAAAGTTACATCCCACGAAAAATACTCACGAGGCTTTAAGACAGGTTTTTCTGCAATATCATTCTTGAAAATGTTGTTACATACATTTATAGTTATTAGTATAATTGGAAATGAATAACGTTGAGTAGTTGTATACATAATTAATGATTCAGTTAATTGTATCTGATTATTGAAAACAAACGTCAAGATAAACTGCTAAAATATTTCATTGCCTTTTGACCAAAAAAGACTATTTCTTCTGTGTGTGGCGAATATTAACCTAATTTCACAACTATAGGAGCTAGGTTACCGTAATTCAACTAAGTAAAATGATGTCCGTTATTCAACACCGGGTACTAGGAGAGAAGTGTTCAAATATAAAGATAAATAATCGCTAACAAGGAATGTATTTTCATTGAAAAGAGTTCAGACTCAATCCAACGTCAATGAATTGGCAGGCATCAGCAAAGTAAAACATTTAAGAATGGTTAAATAAATAAAACGGAATCAACCATTTTATGTTGCCACAATAAACATTGACACTTCCAAAACAATGGACGTTACGTTTTCACTCCCTCTGAATTGAAGAATATACTCTTTTTAAAGTTATTGGGTATATTTCAAGGTATGGTACCGGACTAATCCCATACTTTCTTTAGGAAACGGACGGATTTTAACTTAGTCACGTGTCGCGAGATTTTTAGTCACTCTTTAGGTTCCGGTGTATTTTTTACCTTCATTAGATAACGGCTATATTTTTGGCACACAAAGTTCCAAAAATCTTTAGATTCTCTTAAGGTGATACTTCAGGGGCCAATTGTAATTTTCACTGTTACCGTACCGAAGTGTTTTTGGACGCCTCTAAGGTATCGGGAGTACTTGTGACTCTATTAGCGTACCGGATTTATTGTTGTAGCTTATAAGTAATATTTTTAACCCTCGTAACGGAAACTGATTATCCGGTATACCGTGTACATCTCTTTTCAAATTGAGGGTGAGAGAACTAATTAAAATGCTGAAAATGACAAAGATTGAAGTAAAAAATCGGAGGCTTTCAGGTCTCAGACTTAGTGTCATTCATTTTGTCGGTGAAGATGAACTTGAATAATCCACACTCAACGTCCCAGGCATAAATATGACATAAGGACAAATTGGCTGATATTGCCCATTTAAAATTAGAATCCATCGCTTTTTAAGTTGCTTAATACGACACCCAGTGTCCGTTAAGCCTAAGTATCTGTCCCGATTGCTAAACTATAACATGAGAATTATATCTTTTTCGGTTCAAAATAAATACAAAATCGGACAAGGGCGAGAACTCAGCTAGTGTAATACATAAAATTGATTGTAAAGTTCTATAGGGAAAAAAAACAAACATGATTTAAACTGAAGGAAAGAAGAAACACAGCCAAATTTTGAATTTGGAAAATTATTATTTTGATAATGGTTTCCATATTATTTTGTGGCATCTTTGATTTTTTCTTGTCTGTTAATGATGGGAGTTTTTGTTATAATTAGTACTAGAATTAACCGTTATCTTTGATGGTACACAATTGCAAAAATCAAGCTTTACTAAGTAAAGATATTTTTTTCTTTCATTAGTCAAACACGAGGAATTAAAATTCGAGTTAACTTTTATAATTTACTACAGTCGTGAAAGGGCAACAAATGGTAGCCGTAATAGTGGATCATAACAAGCGTTGAACCCAAATGTAATTTTCTCGTCTGTAAACTCCTCATTGCTTACATTCACTCGGAAAGTTACTATTTTCAACTTCCAATATTTTTTACTATAAAAGTCGCCATCATTTCTGAAACGATTTAATTTAAATGATACCGTTTATTATTTAATTCCACTTTTATTTTTTGAGCATTATATCTTATCATCATTGTTAGTAAAAATTTATAATTTTCACCAAGGAATGGAATCCTTGAGAATCTTGAACACTCATTTCATTATATGGTGTATGTTGAAAAATTATGCTCACTGAAAGAAGAGCGAGATAATGTCAAGCTAAATTAATTATTGGATAGAATCGGTCATTACGTAATATACTGAGAATACCGTGAGTATGCAGATAGCTGTTTAGTTGTTTGAGTGGGTCAGTGCATTTCTTCGTCCCCCTCTGGAGGTGAACTGTCAAGTTGGCAGTGTTTCTCTGCAGGTGGCGGGCAATTACATGCTGTCAGGGCGTTAGCGCGTTCCGGCTAAATTAGGCCGCCACTCGACACTGCTAATTGCGTCCTTTTGTCCCGGTGGCCGGCCGCTGCCATTTCCACTGCTCCGAATCCCAACACTTTTTCCAATAATTTGACAGCTTGAACAATTATTACATTTGATCAATGGATAACTACTGTTTGATTGGTATTATTGTTGACCGCATATCCTGAGTAAGGCTGTAATACATACGTATTTCCCGATAGGTTCAATGTTCTTAAACATCAGTTAATTTCATGATGCATAAAAATAATTAGCGCTTTATCAGCAATATAGTAGACATGAAGCAAAAATAACTATTTACTGCAGTTGAGTCTGATATGACGACAGCCGTTGGGTTATATACAAATTTCAAAATATTTCCTTTTTCGTTGTTTCCTCAAAATCACGTCGTCTCCTCTGAAAACATAACCACATTTCTTTTATCCATTCATATCTGAAAGAGCAGTGAATATCAAATCATCCCTATGTTAACTGCTGTGTGAACACTCATAAATCTGGGATCGATGCTTGCATTAAATCTATTCAATTCATTTTCGTCTGGGAATGTGTATCGAATTAGCCGAATACTCGCACTTCATTGCGATGTTTTTGAAAAAGAAAATTAGCGTAAAAATATTACTGTAGGTATTCTAGCGACATTTGGAACGTTTCAGCAGGCATGTTCATAGCTTCCATTCATTAGTAAAACAGAGGCAGCTCTGAAGCATCGTTACTTTGTGATTTCAGCTCCAGAGTCTTCTATTCAGTTGTTTTAATATTAGTTAATAATATTTAAAGTGTAATGGTAAATTATTAACCACAATTATAGCATTAAATTAAATATATATATATATGTATATAGTAGTGTGCATTATTCCATTTACAAATAATTTTTAAATATTTGGCAAGACAGCGTACGCTGGGGGACGCACCCTTTGTTTTCGTCTGGGGCCAGCGGCCAAATGTGAGAGGTGGGGGTGGCAAAATCGGCCTGGTCAGGCAGCACAAAAAAAGGGGCTACTAAGTAAATACGAAAGGACACGAGGATTTGAGGCAGTCCTTAGAGAGAGATGGCGGCGACACGTTGACTTGTAGGACGTCGCAAAAAGGCAACGAATTGGAATTGTTTTGGGATTCCTATAGGTGTGAGTAGAGAGACGCCGACCTTCATCGATACCCGCCATCATCACCACTGGCACGTGACCGACGTCGACGCCTCTCATTGCTGGACGCGCGGAATCTTCGAGAGACATAAAAAAATATCGCGACACTGGTGAGATCCATCCATTGTTAAAACAATTTTACCATTCATGGTTGGACCCAATGTTTCAATTAAGTGTTCTCTGTTACTTGGTCCAAAATCCCCTAAGAAAAGGAGTACATTTGTAACCGGAAAGTAAAATTGTCTGAAATGTGTTATTAAATTTTAATGATTTTTTTTTCGAAATTGGATTTATTTATTAATTAATCCCACCGTTTGAATTAGATATTAAATTAAAATTAAAACTTATTATTATTTTAATGCCTTTTCTTCAATACAATATATATATATATATATATTACAATAACGTATAAGTGTGTGAAATTGATAAATAATAAATGTGGGAATTATTGAATCAAATATCATTAAAAGTTCCAAATAGATAAAATGGTTAGGGTGTGTTAAATATTGTGAGGTTTTTTGTTGTACTGTAGTAATCAGTGCTGATCTGATGCAACCCTCTACGCTAACTTAATCTGCGCAAGCCTTTGCATTTCTGTATAACTTCCACATCGCACATCCTCCCTTTTCTGCTTAGCGTATCCCATCTTTGGCCTCCTTCTGTTCTTGCCTCGCACACTTCTATCTGTTACTAATTTTACAAGACTGTCATGTTAAAAACGTGGCCCATTAATCTATCCCTTCTCTTGGTCAAAGTCCTCCATATTGTTCTATCTTCTCGTATTCTGATTATAACTTCCTTGTTAGTTCCCTATTCAACCATCTGATATTCAGCAATCTCCTATAGCACCACAGTTTGAAAACTTCATACTCCTTAGGAATAGTTTAATAATGATTTCCTTATGTTCATACTTGTATTAGCTGTAAGTAAATTCCTCTTTTTTATCAAAGACTTCCTTGCCTGTGCTATATTCTACTTCTACCATCCCTAGTTATTATACTGCCCAAGGAACAGTATTCGTTAATTCCTTCAATATAACCCTCCTCAATCTAACACCGTTTGTTATTCCACTATTTTTTATACTATACCCCATCACCTTGGCTTTCCGTCTATTAAACCTCGTGTATTACTTTCTCTTCAGTACCACTTTCATGCCATTTATTATGGTTTCCATGCCTTATTCTGGTTGCAAAACAACTGGGATATGAATAACTATGAAGAAAGTGGTTCTTACGTTTCAAATGAGACATGTTCAGTGGCGGCTGGTGCATATGTTCTCATGTGCTACAGGAAATGAATTAATTTAGGAGATATTATTTGTTTTTTAATTTAAGGAACTCTAAAAATAATAGTATTTTAATAGTGAGAATTTCTCCTTCGATTTTGAACACTTTAAACTTTCCGCCTTCCAGCGTGCTATCTCGCGTATATATCTTGGCTACATTCTTTATAGCACAGGAATCTTGTCTGGAATGAGAATTGCGCATGCGCAATATTACCGTTTTACATCCATGTTCGTCTAAGATCCTACAATAATATGAGCTACAGAAACCACAGCGCCGTCAGAGCGAGCGTGTAGAGTAGGCTGGATACAGTTTTAAATGTTTTTGACGAATTAATAAAATGATTACTTTTACTACACTTGTTGTGGTTTATTTCGTTTAATCAAAGTTTATTAAAAAGCGTTTAACAGGTGGCATTTTGAAGACTTTCATAAGTCTGTGAAAATTAACGTACGATCCTGAATATAATAATCCAATAATAGGTAACTTTTTCCTAAAATTAACTTTATTTATTCAAAATATTTATTATGAAAAAATACTGTCGTCTTAGGAATTTGTGATAATATGATTTTATATTTTTACAATTTTAAAATTTCTTTTCTATTACACTTGATGGAGACGACATTACAAATGTAGCATATTACGGGTAGTGGAGTATTAACAATCCTGTAGATATTGTAGACTTATGAATATCTTTATCCTTCTAAAATCTGTCATTAGGTGATGTAGCACATAACTTTTCATACTCACGAGCCGCCAATGGACACATTAGATCTTTGCTGTTAGTACTTGGAGAAGGTATATTAACACAAAGATGAAAAATGTTAATACTATATAAAAAATTTAATGTTTTACCTAACATGAACGGGACGAAGATGTGTCACGATATTAAATTTACAAGAATTTTTCGTGGTATAAAACCAACGTACTCAAACGGATTGGTGACGGCATATGCACTTGATTTGTGCACATTAAATCACAGTTCGAGATTGTAACGCCTTTTAAAAATCGACGAGTGTTTACAATTTCATGCCTGGCTAATTTCAAGCAATACCAGAATCTACTAAAATATATTCATACTCAGATTTTTTGGGTTTCATTTCGAACTAAGTCTTGTTTTCCTGGGTTGGATTGCATGCAGTAAGAAACTATCGCTTCGTTACCAGGCGATGTTGGCCAGGTGACGAGACGGTTTCACTGGACGGGGGCAGTATTTTCTGTCTGTCCATTACTGCGGCGGCTTGATGTTGTTGCGCAGGTGACAGCGGAGTCACGCCGCCGTCGCCATTAACTGTGCGACACAGCTCACCCGGCGTCTGCGAGCCTGATGCTGGGTTCACGTTCGTTCCTGGAAAATCACATATTCCTGTCGACATAATTTCACAACAAGGTATACCAAAAAAACTAAAAGAATAAAAATGAATTTCATTGGCACTATGCTGTTAAAATTCTTCAGAGGCACTTTAAAAGTGGCAGAGACAATAAATATGAAAACGTGTGAATAAATGTCATCAAACCACTAACATGGAAATACTTATCAAGGAATAAAAAGTTTATTATGGCTGTTTTGAAGTAGTTCTTAAAGTAATAGGGTCGCCTTAGATTTTGAATTAGTATAAATTTTACAAATTAATTAATAAATAGTAATATTAATGTCCTTAATTTATACCAAACGAAAATTTCAGTTCCAAGTGACAAGTTAATCTACATGGAGAAACCAAATTATGTTACAAAATTATCAAAACAGTCATCCCATTTGTCAAAACATTATATACTTAAAATAAAAAACAAAAAATGTCACTGTACAAAATATCGAAAATCAAAAATAACCACCAATTAAATTATAGAAACCATTCATTTTGTCTCTAAATATTTTCTTTAATTCTACGTGGAGCTAGTTTCTCCTAAGTGCACCTTAACTTATAGGAGAGGTGTAATCCTTATAGAAAATCACAAAGTTTATAGGACAGCGTCCCTACGGTTCAGATAAACTTCGAAGGATTTTCTGGACGTTGATTCGGACCATAGGGACATTGTCATTTAATCTTTCTGGTTTTTCTTAAGGTTTACGCATTTGCTCTTCATGCACTGAAGTAGAGTCTAGATTTTTTTAATATGGTTAGTGTAATTGTTGGTCATTTTGATTTTTGTATATTTTAAAAGCAAAATTATTATTACATGTTTGGCTTTAAAATGTTTTAAAATAATTTAGTTTGTTTATATTTACGTGTATAACATAATAAACCGAAAACTCGTTTGAAAAAAATTATGGACAAAAATATATTTTATTTATTAATAAATTTGTAAAATTGCGACCCAAGGGGATGTTGCGTTATGTAGAAGTAATTTAATACAAGGCAGAAGGAATTTATGCTCTCCAGTCTAATAAATTTAATTAAGTGCTGATAGTCATATTATGTACGGTCAATAGATTAACTACAGATCTACAAGAAACCTTAGTACTAAAGAATTAAAAAAACTAAATTATTTATGTTTAGTGCATCTTTAAGTTTCTTTAACTTATACTGTGCAGAAGTTATGTGCCATTAAACGCTTCATTCACGACATTCAGCTCCACGTCGCTTTCTGTCAAACGTCCTGCGACGTAATTCCTGTAATGAGTAAAAATTATTTAACTTATCGTCGAGAGCAATAATTTATTGTCCTTTTGTGGAAAGTATTTCCGCATTGTCAGATGTCGTTGTGTAATGAAAATGGAAAATAGAGCAGGTGCTTATGATTGAAAGACGAGAGGTTACCACGGAAATCAATATCAAAGCATAGCATTGGTTCGTCCTGCTGGTACTAGTGTTTCACTTTAGAAATGATGGTTCAGAAAATATTCATCACAAAATCATGACAACCTAAGGCACATGATTTTTGATTTAGATATACGTTGTTGTGAAATAATATGTCATCGTTATGTGTATCGGAGGAATTCTAAAATACACTTCGTTTCACAGTTTTGTGTAAACAAAGTGGTGGTAACAGTGAACAAATTGAAAACATGCTTATGTTGGGTCATAATAATGGAGTGAATGTTGTAAATATTCAAATTGCTTAAGTCATGAATGTCTAGGCCGTGGTTTACTCGTTTATGTTATGTACACACGTTAACCTTTGTCCATGATTGTTTAATTTACAACGCTTGATGATCGAATTGTCAGAACAAGTATCAGAAAAACGGCTGTACTTTTTATGTGTTCCAGAGCACCAGATATTAATGTTTACAGAGAGTGGACTACCAAGCAAAACACCGATTCTCAACCTCAGACTTATGGGCGTCACAGGCTTCTCAATGCTCGCTGAAAAGAGTCTCGCTACAGCTGTTCAAAGTGAAGAGCAACAGTGCGTCAAATAGCGGAGAATTTTAATCAACGACAAACTTTGAACGTCTCTGAACGAACTGTTAGCCACACATTACACTGTATGGCCTATGGAAGCCGACGACCAGTTCAAAAACCTCTACTGCATGTCTTGAAAAAGAGCAGATGTCTTCAGTTGATAAAGAAGCACAGGGAATGTGGTCTGATGAATCCAGATTTCAAATGCACCATGAAGTTAACAGGACTGGAATATGGGGAAAAAAACAAGATAGCACGGACCCCAACTGCACTGCCACAACACTTCAAGCTGTTGGCGACAGTATTATTTTTTTTGGGGATGATTTTAATTGAATGGTTTGGGTCCTTTTCCTTGGCATGATTGTTCGAAGAGCAGGTTGATGCACTTCCTCTCAGGCCATGGACCATATGGGCTGTACCTTAGTAGGATAAAAAGAAACAAGGACACCCTGTGCAAGTGCGAAGAGCTGGCCTCTCCTGAACATGTAGTGATTGACTGCCCTGGATATGACATAAATCAAGAAGAACGGAATGCCTTAAAGGACATGGATCTAAAAGTTGTAATCAGGGATCCGAATTTTTTAACATTGCTCGAAAATATAACAAACCAGATATCCCGGATTGAGCTAGGAAGATATAATTGCAAACTATCTCTGTAGAATCTCACACAACCATAGATAAAAGCTCCATGGTCAAAAAAATCGATTTTCTCTGAAAAGCTGGTAGAGAGGAAGACGTTTGTAACTGCTTCAAACAATTCGACATTTCTTTGGGTCCCTCAAAGATGTTGTGACTGACAACACCACTTTCCTGGACCGGTAATCCCAGGAACCGGAGAGTAAAACAGATATGAACAGACAAGAATATACACTCCTGACATTTTCGTATCAATTTGGCGGTAGAAATGAAAAAAAAAATACACTTGACGAAGCCAGCTGTGGTGTTCATTGGTTACACCATCAAAATATTGTTGTACAATCAATCAAACAATAATAATAACAATGTAATTAATTTGAATAGAAACATAACTCAAATTAAGTTATAGTGGAAAACATATAAATTTACGATATCAATTTAATCATTAGCTCAGTCGGTAAAAGCAAAAATAATACTCTACGCAGCTTCTTAAATGGCTGCTCCCGGGAACGCGGGCGACGAACGATATAGTTGAAAATTAAAATCGCGAATCAGACGAGAATGGTTTGTGTGGAAAAGCCGGGTAAAATGCCGTTACCGGATGTTAACGCCTGATGACGTCGTTCTTCGTTTTTGTTCGTATGCCGGTTGTTCCTTTCGTGGGTCACGTCTTCTTCATATTATGATTCTCTAGTGCCTCTCCTTCAGATCAAATGTTGTCTTTTTATTTTCTGTACTCCCACCAAATGAATCTCCTTTCTTAAATGTGCAGAAACTAAATTTTATACATGTCGCCTTGTTCTGCCACTGCTTCGTCTCTCCCTAGCGTCTCTCTCCGGCAGCCTCCCTGCACCAACTGTCTCGTCTCTCCCTAGCGTCTCTCCGGCAGCCTCTCTGCAACAACTGCCCAATCTAATATCTTCCAGGCCATCAACAATGTTGCAGCCAACAATGTTGCAGACGGTGACGTTTTCCCGCCGACATTTCCCGCCTACTCAGCCCCACCAAGCCATTCTCGTCTCCCGTCCTGTATACGTAAATAACAAAAACTAAATTATTTTTTCTTTACCCGACTGTAAGGGTCATGAATCACCACACAGCTTAAACCCTCATATCCTGGACGCCGGAAAATGAGGGAAACCGGAATTCCGGAGCTGGAAGTACAACCTGTGCTAGAGAAGTGGAGACGCAGGAACGGGGGAGGAAGCGAAAACATTGAAAGACTGTCTCCTGCCTCCAAAAGGAAGCCCAGGAGACAAGACTAGAGCAATGGTTGACCTGCGACTTCACGCAGCTTTACTGGTAGAACTTATGCAGGGAGAGCGTCTGCATAATACACAGTCTGCTCTACAGACCCCCTGAAAAAATATACTTCCATATTTGATGTATATATATATATATATAAAAGTGTTAAAAAATCTCAGTCTGTAATGTAATGTAAAAGAAGGAAGGAAGCAGCTATTACTTAACATAGTTTTCCTCTCCCTTCATATTAGAGCGCCCGCTCTTTCTTCCCTTCCATATTCCGCCAGCTGTGATCTCACAGCACTTTCCCTTCAATCCTCCTACTCCCATTCACCCTTCACCCTATACCCTTCTGTCTTTTACTTTAGTTTATTAGTTTTATTATTGTTAAAAAATAAATATTTATAAAAGAATAAAAGAAATCTGTAACATAAATCTTGTAAGAATTGAAAATAAGGCCTGTTATAGATATTCAAGAAAACAGGCTATTAGTGTAATTAGTGTAATAAAAAATGTTCGAAGAGCATAATGGAGATTTTACCTTGCTTCCTTGACATGCACAATCACCAGATATCCATCCAATTGAGACTTTGTCCCACGGGCCATCAGCAGTTCAACCGATATGGTCTCAAATTCCTCCTACCACCTACCAATATCTTATAGAATAACAAAAGCAGTAATATGAAGAAAAGTTGATCTAACATTATATTGAGGGGGTGGTCATAACAATTTGGTCACTCAGTGTATGAAACAGTTTTTACCTTTAACTATAGTATGACAAGATGACAAGAAAGCTAAAGCCATGGAAATGATATTTCACTATGAAGAAACTTGGCTGTTAAGTTTAATAGAGCAGATAACACAAGAATTCCGTCTGCTGAAAAAGTGTAATCTAAGCAACAAATGGAGGACGAAAGGCTATGTAAAGGTTCCTAAGAGAAAACGAAACACAGAAAATGAAATGGGAGGACAACAGCTGTGCTAGTGGTGAATAATAGTCATCAGATTGAACACTGAGTTACAGACACATTCATCTTTGAAGTAAATTACCTCAAAACTCGTTTTATGGATAACTCTGTTTGTAATCGATATATATCTCTCAAGTTTTCAAGAACGTACTTACATTTTACCGCCTAGAATATGTAATACAATTATATTGTTTGATAAAATGTTAAGTGTAATACTAGTTATTCTTTTAAAATAAAGTATTTAATGTTTTGTTTTATACATGAAAAATTTTATTTAATGAACAGTATGTACAATTTTTATTATAATTTTAAAATTATAAGTAAGGTAATTGTCGGATAAACAGTTCTAGGTTCTCACCCAGGTTAAATTAAGTTTAAGCCATGACGTGAAAATTGAGAAAGATGGCAGGGTACGCCATCGAAACGTCGTGGTTTTAGCTTAGCTTAACCCGGATGGAAAGTCAAAAACGGTTTATCCAGAATATACACAAGAAAAATCTTTGATAAGATAATTGTCTACAATTAACATTAAAAGCCAGAGAATAGTATCAATAATTGCTCTCTATCAATTACGTGTAATTGTACGTGTAATTTCACGGTGACCATTTTAATCTAAAACATAACAAAATGGTAGTTTATGCTCAGTTCCAGTAAAATCTATGAACACACAGAAAGTAATACTTATTTATAGCAGGAATAGGTTTAATTGACATATGTAAGTTAAAAATAAAATGAATGTAAAAATCTTAGAATACCTGCCCCCTTAATACACTAAGATTTTTCATTTATATTTGTAGCTAAAGATCTTCCTTCAGGTATCGTGAGAAGGAAACATGATGGCAGGATGTGTGGAAAAACGGGTATATTCCACCATTTTATTGGGAATCAATAAGTACAGTAGAGACTCAGCTTCTTAAGGAACATAAAGAACTTCCCGTGAAGTTAGTACGAATAGTCTGTCTAGACGAATAGTCAAAATATTCAAACCCATGACTATTGTCGGAGAAGACGACTGGAAGTTTTGATGTTATAATCGAAACCATCCCACGAAAGAAAGCGGCATTATTCTAATTTAGACAAGACATTGCGAAGCTGTTTAAACTTGCCTGTGTTGCAAGGAATGACGTCTGGATTCTTCTCGTCTTTGTCGTACATGTCTTGCGTGTAGACCGTGGTTTTATCTTTGAGGGCGAGGTCTGAGGGTCGTGAGGGTCTATGGCGATGTCTACTTCGTAGGCGAAATGTGGCGAAGACCGTCACAGCCACCACGAGGAGCACCAACAGGAGACCGAGCAGGACGCCAAGCACTGGTGAAATTTCGAACTGCGTCGGAGAGCCTGACAACATTATTGCAACACATTAGAAAAATACAAATATTACTAGGTAATACTAATCGATTTAAACGTATTTTATATCTTCGGGAAGAAAGGTTCCACAACTTGCGATGTGCTCACAGGGAATCACGTAGATGAGTATTACGTTATATAAGTGAATTATAATTATAAATAATGATGAATTCAGAATGGGCGACTTTACGTTTGGCAACAATATGAGCAAAAATTTCAATGTTTCTTGATAAGTAGATTAATTAAAAATAAGATGATTGTTATAAGTTTGAAATCTCGCATTTACTGTCTGAGATACAGGACATTCAACTTACTAACAACATTTCCACACGACAAATGTTCCATACACAGAATCACTTAATGCACATTCTATTTACACTAGTATTTACATCAAGAAGAAAATCCTGCATTAAATCAGTTATAAGAAATAGCCTTAAAGTTATTTTAACGTGATTATTAGCATCACAATCTTAAATTTGCAGTCTTATGTAATACGGCTAACTTATTTAGTCTCTGAATACACGCTGCAACAAGTGTCAAATGGCCATAGACGAAAGTATGTTAAATGGAATTAACTACAAATATTCGAATAAATAATAATAATAATTTATTCGAATAAATAATAACAATAATTGTGCTCATATAACAAGAATATATCGTAAAATAATTTTTCGAATTTGTTCGAATTTAACAATTCGCACCGTTCCCTGTTGTTGTTGAGGTACTTGGTCTAAAACTAGTCTGATGCAACACTCAATTTTTCGGGAGAGTTAAAAAATTGAAAATTTAGTGTAATATTCCTAAATCACTAATAGTGAAAAAATATGCCGATAGTTAGGTATCACAATTTGAGTTTTCCATAAAACCAAACAGTCTTGTATGTTCATTACTCTAATTCATTACTCTTTTGTTTCATACTAATTTTCTGATAATTAAATTTTGTAAGATGCTGTCTTCATGGTTAGCTCGATGTCCATCAATATTTCTCCGCAGGACAAAGACCTGTATAAGGTACAAATACGTACCAAAAGTTGTTATTGATAAAATCTTATTAAAAATAGTTTCTGAAATGAGTCATGTAATTTTATTTAATTATTACATAAATAAGAACTAAAATTAAACCTTGTTATGACGTTAAAACAAGAAAATTCTCCATACATTACATTCATTTTTGTTTCCGGATATTCTCCTACCATTTTTCTTTGTGTGCTTGTTGTTGTTGTGCTTTCAGTCCTAAGACTGGTCTGGTCCAACCCTCGATACTTACCTACATTGCGCAAGTCTTTTCATTTTTTATAACTAGCACAACCCATTTACTCCATAATCTACTTAGCGTATTCCATCCTTATTTCCCTCTTATGTTCTTACCCCACACACTTCCCTCTAATACTAATTTTTCAAGACCCTCGTGTCTTAAAACGTGGCGTATAAATCTATCCCTTCTCTTGATCAACGTCCTCCATAATGTTCGCTTTTCCCCTATTCTGTTTATAACTTCCTCGTTTGTGATTCTACCTGATTTCCAGCATTCGCCTATAGCACCACATTTCAAAGGCTTCTATTCTTTTCATTTCCACAACTCCTATCGTCCACGTTTCGCACCCATATAACGCCACGCTCCATACGAACATTTTTAGCAACGATTTCCTAATATTCACACTTATATTACCCGTAAGTAAGTCCCTCTTTTACGGGAAAGCCTTCCTTGCCTGTGCTATCCTACTCTTTATGTCTACTATACTTCTATAATCCCTAGTTATTACGCTTTCCAAGTAGCATCATTCCTGAACTTCCGTCAAAATATCCCTTCCCAATCTAACACCCTTTGTTATTCCACTGTTTCCCATTACCTTGGTTTTTCCTCTATTAATCCTCATATTGAAATCTTTCTCCGGGACTCCATTATGTCATTTATTATGGTTTCCAAGTCTTCTTTTGACTCCCCCAATACTACAATATCGTCGGGAAAGCGTAAGGTTTTTATCATATGATTCCGCAGTTCGCTCAAATACTGAGTTTTTAGTGAAGCACCACGAGGAAAAAAATCGCATTCCGTGAGGTCCGGTGCTTTTGGAGACTAGTGACGAATGCTTGAATTATTTAATCCAATCCATGGCCAAAGAAGTGTATCAATTAAAATCGCGTGAAAGTCGAGTTTCCTCGTTCCTACAGATCATTGGTCGATCACATAGCTTTAAAATCCAAATAGTTATGCATATTTTAGGATTATTTTTGAAAAAGTATATTAGAGAATGAAATCAATAGGTACTACAATTTGAGCTTTGTATAAAACCAAATATTCTTGTTCGTTCAATAATCTACTTCAATACTATTCAGGCATGCGATATTTAATACAAGACATAAACTTCCATTGTATTATCTACTTATTGTGAATATTATGATCCCTAAGATACGTTCTGTACAATACCTTCGTAAAACTGAATATAATAAATTAATACAGCACAATAGTTTGTAAGTGTGCAAATCAAAATTTGATCTGTTTTCTTTAAAAATTTTAACTTTTCCACAAATAGTTCTCTTTAATATTCTCACAGCGTCAAGTATATTATGTTATATTTCGTATATTTTGACTTATAATAGCAATGAATAAGGAGAGGAAATCAAAAATTGGATCTGTTACTCAATTTTAATCCAATTATTGTATTTCAAAAGTCACTTATATGAGCCGATACGGATCAAAAGATATCTTCTGTATGTTTTATGCAGCCGTGTTATGCTACAATGAGTTTACTTGCGGTCAGCTATCAGTTAAACTTGCTGACGGGCATCAGCCTTTGAAGCGTCTGTGATTGGTATTGACTCAAGTCTTAAAAGTAAATCGTTTTCAGGATCGTTCAATATGGAGGAAAGCGGTCAAATTTTACATTTCTGTTAGTCAGCATGTGTGTGTTTACAATGCAGTAACTATAAATGAATCTCATGAACGTCCAGGAAAAGCATGATATAATTCTAAATAAATATATTTTTAATATTTTTGGTCCGTTTACAAAAATGTTAACCTAATATTAATTTTTCTTTCATTCTCTATGAAATTTAACACACAGGCCAGGATCAAAAATATGTTACTTTCTTATCTTATTCTTATTATTTTAAATCGACTGTCCCTTACACGACCGAGTCCGAAACTTTGCAATCGGTTTAAACAGCCGCTATGCCATAGTAATAAATAAGTCTTTTAAAAAATTAATTTTGAGTTTAAATGTGTTTTAAAATTGCAGTACTGACACTCAAACGAATTGTTAAATAAAATATTCCAGATAATTTTACCTGTTTGCTTTTCCGCTTCTTTCAGAGTAAACCCTTCCAACTGAACAGGTTCACTCCGGCCTTTGGAGTTAGCCGCGTAGATTACAAACTGTAAATGCTGTCCTGCAGCTAGGCCTTCTATAGCGAAGCTAGGAAACCTAGAGGACAAATTGAACAGTAGTCGACCTGATACCGTGTCCGCTATTTCCAACAGAAAAGTTTGCTGCTGCCCTCCGTCGAAACCCTCGAGGCAGTGCAAATGAAGAGAGCGAGATGTTTGGTTCAGAATGGAGCAGTTGAAGGGTGCATCAGGAATACCTGAAACAAAATCAGTTAAATAAATAAAGAGACGCTCACATGTGGTAGCAGATAATTAATGCGTACATCATTCACTCGTGTGCGTTAAATAAATTCAGGAATTTTATCATATACCTTTCAGAATCCATTTGAAACCATCACATTTTCAGTTAATTCAGTTCCTTACATAAATTATTATTTCCCTCTTGTATGCATTATTGGCTCATATGAATTACATTTATCATTATATTATATTGTTAGTTTTCGTTTAGACTTTACCCATCTACGTTCAGGTGTTCGATTTTTTATGTGCTTTTAACGATATTCAATGTTTGCGCCTTCCGATGAAACAATCAATAAAATTATAAAATAATTAAGCAATATTATGACATGATATTTTTTAATTCTCTTGCGTTGAATATTCTATAAATGTAAATTCAACTCACCACAGGATTCATTGATGGTCTTTGCAGTGAATGATATTTTATAATGATTTATTTAAATTAAAAATTTTAATTGCGTCAAAATCATTTACATGTGGTAATTCAAAGAAAGTGACAACACAATAACGCATCAAAATTTGGAGTTCATTTGATGTTTTATGTCAGTTATAAATTATGTATGGTTGCAAAGCCATCGCCTTTATTTATGGAAATTTCTAAAATTAGTTTTCTTCTAAATAACTTTAATTATACACTAATATTATATGAGGTAAATCAGCCTCTTGGTCAGTTTTTATTTTATTAAATATTTAATTATACTAAGCTTCGTCTCTCATTTGAAACGTCTTCAGATATAAAAATTTAACTGTTCATGGAACCTTACTCCATAACTCCTTCAGCCGAAGAAGAACGTCTTATTATCCTTTTAAAAGATCCGAAAATAATTCTGAATTTCAGCTTTTGGAGCTGATATACTGAATGTATATAGAAAGAACTGCTGGTTGGTACGCAGTACGAACAAATGATTTTGAAGAAGGGGGTTGAAGCACTTGAAAAATTGACGTTACTGCATCCATGGTTGGCGAAATCGCATATTCATTTCATTATACTGCGTTACTATCCAAATAAATTAATTATTTTGATAATTTAACTTTCGGTTATTTTTTTATGGGTTTATTTTCATACATACCTAAACCAACGTTAGCGATAAAGTCAATCCATATACACGATATTTTAAATTTTAAAAAAAAACAATGCCAGCCAGCATTACGAGTTTCAGTAATTCAAACACCTGTTTTTGCTTGGAAAAATTGTGTATGAAGCGTTCGTTTCTGTGTCGAAGCATTTCTCTGAATTGTTTACGAAACAAGTGAAATTCTAAATTCGGATTATTGTCAGGTCATTGAAGTGTAATATTTCGCATGGCACTATTTTTCGATTGCTAAGCCTTCATTAGTTTGTATATAGATAATATATAAAATATTGTTCGTTACAAAAGAATAACAAAATATTTATTTTTAATTATTTTTGTATCCAGCATAACAATAATTAAAGGTACACGTTTTTACCCTTGTTAATTATGATGATACTTATTATGTCGAGTTTATTACTAGGTAGATAATAGAAATAATTTATCGACCTGCGTTATTAAGTCTTTTGCGAAAGTTTACTGTAATATAAATTTTTAATTGTATTATCTGAATACCATAAATTAATAATTTTCTATTTTAATGCATTAAAATTATGTACAAAGTACTGATAAATCGGCAAGAAACCACTAGCAGAAACATGGCAGGACTTAAAGGTAAATAATATGCATATGAGTAGGTATACTAAAGATTATGACGTCATCTAGTGGACACGGAATAAACCATATTTTATTCTACGTTCTTCTAACTTTACTTTTAATAACTATAAAAATTTATTAACTATATCTTGCTAAACAAATATCAGGAACACAGGATGTGAATGGTTCTAGATTAAAGTCCGAGTTTCGTCATGTTTTTAAATTTTTACGTTTGTATTTCTTTTATCTGCAATGCTTTAAGGCTCCTTTGTTCCTTGAAAAAACAAATAAGTAAAAAAATCGGGTATTTTGTTTGTTTTGCATTTTTTCGACAAGTTTTTATTAATTGTGTTTCACCACGATGCTTACAGAGAAATTTGAATGATTTTTTAACCAGGAATTACAGTGCCGGTAATATTTACATAATTTACTTCTTAAATAAATTAACTGCATTAATGTATAATTTACATTTCGTGTGCAATAAGAAATGATAACAACAGAAGCCTTAAAGTTATGTAAATAAAAGAAATACAAATGTTCAGTAAAATAAAACAACTGACGAAACTCGTATCAAAGTTTCGACAACTCACACAGACCGCATTAAAAAGTCGTCATACTTATTATTACGCTATATTAGTACTCATGCGCCTGGTATGGACCCACCACAGGGAGAAGTGGTGAGGAACGGATATCACATCTTGGAAACTTGTGGGTCACTTTTAGAGTATTTCCTGTCCATTTCGATCCTAAGTGTTCCATATTGAATTATTTATGTCAGTATCTCCACATCACTACGGACAGTTTTAAACAGTTACTGTACCAATCCTGTATATTTTCTCCTGTTTCTAACTAAATGTCTAAGTTAGGATAACTGAATCAATTGCAAAAATAAAGATACATGTATGTAAACATATACTTTTCTGATAAAGTAGCTACATGATTATAATATATAATCCACAAAGTATAATTGTTGCGTCATTTATTTAAGGAAAAGTTGTATTTTAAAAATTAAGATACCGTAAT
The DNA here is from genome assembly GCA_034510155.1 of Eucriotettix oculatus. Lineage (NCBI taxonomy): Eukaryota > Metazoa > Arthropoda > Insecta > Orthoptera > Tetrigidae > Eucriotettix > Eucriotettix oculatus. The sequence continues at coordinate 161,539,381 of CM067376.1, read as the reverse complement.
TATTCATGACTCCTTTATCCACATAAATATAATTGTTGTGTCACTTATTTAAGGAAAAGTTGTATTTTAAAAGTTAAGAAACACTTAAATATTCATGACTCCTTTATCCACAGAAATATAACTGTTGTCATTTATTTGACGAAAAGTTGTATTTTAAAAATGAAGATACCGTAAATATTCATGACTCCTTTATTTTACCGGAAGTATTAATAACTTCCTAAAGGTGTATTTTGAACTACCTGATCGTATTATAATTATTTGTAACTACCATCAGGTAAAAAACCTAATTTTACTATCAGCTGGTTATCAATCTACTATCTGCTGGTTATTTTAGAATCTCTTAAGGTATTGTTCCAATTTAAGGTTTGTGGAGAAATGAACAGTTACTCAGTATCACCATTAATTTTAAGCTAGCCCCTGAATCATCATAGGTTCGTGTGTGTCCATCAAATGGTTTGTCAGAAAAAATTCGAGCCAGTTAAATCATGTGTTGATTAGAGATTAGCATCAAGTTCATTCTTTTTCCTGATAATATAAAAGAGTCCATAGCGGACAACGCTGAGCTCCCAGATAATATACTTTTAAACTAATTTTTTATCCGACCTCCCTTCTGTTTTTGTTCTCATCCAGACAGCGGGTTTGATTTCTTCACAGCTTTACGAGACCTTTCCTCGTTTTAGTCTCAGCGCTACAAGGTACAATTAGTAGCTCTGTCGCCAGTTTTTGCAGACAAACCAAGTCAGACAAGCTCAGGTTTGCAGCTTACATTTACTCATTTGTTCCACTAGTAAATCGTTATGTGATTTTGCTAACAAACCTATCGTAAAGAATTTGTGTAATAAATATTGTATTGCTCTTGATTCAAGAGTACCCTCATTATATGCATTTATGTATGTATATGTACTAAAATAAAAAAGGCAAAAACAACAGAATTTTGATAATAAAATTTCATTCCGCGGGAGAATGATTCATCCACGAATTTACGTGGTACCCAGACTTAGCGAAACAATAATAAAATGCGGCTGCAGTTCAAAACTGTACTTAATGTTTTAGTACTTTCAGGCTTTCCGTAGCAGACGAGCTTTCACACGGCTTTAGTTCAGTCTTTCGGGAATCTCAGTTAACTTTTGATTAGGTCCCCATTCTTCGCCGCATCGACGCCTCGTTAAATCAGAATCTCCTTTCCTTGCTCTTTCCTCGGACGTAATGTGGCGTGATATGATCTTGCGTATTTGGAGTTCAGCGGGCCTTGCTTAATAAAGCTCTTATTGAGTTATGTCTTCCGCCCGTATACCATCTAGTTACATTTTTCACTGTAAGTTATAGTTTTCAATCTGTAGTTTAAAATATTCTACGTAATACACTGTTAACATGTTTTGGTATTTTCTCAAGTGCACCGCAGTCAATTCACAATATTGGATTAAAAAGTTCTCCTCTTCTGTCAATGTATTCATATTTCTTCACGTTATAGAACTGGCATTGCTGGTTAAACTCAGACCGAGGAATGGCAGTTTAAATATTACGCATAAGTGCAATCCTAGCCAAAGAACTTAAACGCACCCCTTCCTAAATGAAAAATTCACATTTTGTACCGAGAATTTATTCTACAACTATTGACTTTCTGGAGAAATATCACATTCCATTAATTTTTTCTACTAATAAAGCAACTCGATCGTTCGTACACTACATCCTTCTTATTATTAAAATATCACAATCATATATTGCAAATAATGGTTCCATTTAAATATGAAAATAATGTAGCGTGTGAAAAGAAACAATGAATTAGATGCATCAAACTGGCCGTTTTTTTATGTTTTAGATACTATTTATTTATGTAAAAGCACTAAAATCGACAGATGATATTTAGCTAACCATATTTGAGGTTGAAACAAATTGTTTTAATTATCAAAGAAACTTGGTTACATATAATGTATGCCATTGTGTAAATGAATCAATAAAATTAAATTGTTTCATATAATTAAAGTGTTTGGATCCTCTGTTATAATGAAGTCTTAGAATACTTGAAACCTTATTTAGCTCTAAAACGAGTCTCACTTGATAAAGAAAACTTCTGCGAAATTAGGGAAATTCCCATCGTAAAAAGTTGCGAAGGACTGTATACATTTCCGAGACTAGCGCTCTATTCGGGAACATTCCTTTCTATTATATATATATATATATATATACATATATTGTTTTGATAGGACCTTTAGGTAAATATTTGAAATTTGCTTATCACGGAAGGGAACTGAAAAATTAAGTGCAAAATTCTGTTCGGTAAAATCCACCTTCATTTATTGTTTCCTGAGAATAAACTTTCTGAATCTACAAAAAAATGAAAAATTTAATTTCCATCAAACGATGACGACAAATTTTCACATAACGTGATTTTGCTACATGTGTATTTTAATGATAAAGGAAAATGAGGTCAACATATTAATAAACAGCTCAATCCGCTACGAGTTAAGAGTATTAGTGCAGGAAAGCCACATTAATGCCGCGCTTATTATAATTTAGTAACGCTCCACGGATTATGCAACTATGGTCCCTTCGTTCATCTGTTGCAAGTATTTTAAATACAAACTTGAGCTGTCAGAATAATAATCTCTGAGGATAGGGACACGTTACAAACATTTTTTTTAATGGTAGTTATTACCTTGCCCACTTCTTATATTCATGAAAAGATAAACTTCGTTATTACATGAATACATTTGCAAGTAATGGCTAAAAATCATCACCATGACGCTAAATACATCAAGACCAACTATAAATATGAAATCTTCACCTTTTCTTCTTTGAGACATGCATTTGTCATTCCAGTGCAAAGTTGTTGTAGTGACATATATTAGTTATTATTTAAGATTCATCTGATTCCATTTAACTTCATTAGAGATGTTAGCTAGTGTTGAGAACTTGGCAAGTTGGAACGTGCTTGTCACCGTTGCCAGTTTTGTTGGAGATTCTGATCCCTGGAGTATAGGAGCACGATACAGTCTTTATTACCCGAGGAGGGAATCGGGCCTGTAAAGGAGGCCAATATGGTTCCAAAACTTAATTTTCTAAATTTATGATATTTAATGGTACAGGAATATAGACCAAACAGAAAATCGAGAATTTTTGCCGAGTTGTGTTAGAAGCATACTGGCATTACTCCTGAAGGTGTGATAGGTAGAGGACCAGCAGATATGACGGCGAGGTTGACTTATCTACCGATTTATTGATTTTTTAATTAGTCCTTGAGGAGAAAGTAAGATATGTCACTAAAATAAACACAAAATTTTAAATACATATTAACTAAATATTACACTCTATCGTAATGAATATTTATATCAATAAACGTACTGTAAAAGACAATTTAATGATATAAATTAGACTTGTTTAAAAATTGTGGTATAAGTGAATCCACTGTTAAATCTTGAAATAATTGAAACTGCCTTAAAGATATTAAAAATAAAATTAATAATTCCTAAAAACAATTTTATATACCAAATTAATTGTTAAGTCGGTATGTAATTTTAGCTACATTGGCAAACTTAACAAAAATGCACTAAGTTTTGTGCAATAATATAAATTTAAACGTTCTTAAACTTGATTGGCAAATTATAAAAATTTAACATATAGAATGTTATATTTATGCTAGATTGATGATTAAGATGATTCAAATCAGATATCAAATTCGAACATTAATGTTAAAAGTGACATCTAATAATTAAAATAAAATATAGGTTTATCTATTATTATACACTTTCTATTTCATTCATTGTATTCAAATATTTTCCATTGTTAACAGTACGCTTTTTAGCTATTGGATGAAAAAGCTTCAATCGTACAATTATATTTTTACGATTATTTTAAATTTATATAAATAAAAACAATGTATGTGTTGACCATGGGCTTGATATGCTGCGCCTCAATCAAGTATTGCACTACGACATTTATGTTTGACCCTTATACTTTCTTATATATTGCCATGAAAGTTTAGTGTATACTGGTGTTGACCTCAGAGAAAATTTCTTTCGACCTTTCAAATATTTAGGTTCATTCCCTCTCGACGTTCTGGCCAGTAAAGGTCCCACCTTTATGATATAGAACTAACAACGAGATACATTATGCCCTCACGTACCCTGTCAAGTAAAATAATTATATGTATTAAATATAACTTTTACGATATTAAGAAATGTTACTTTTAATTTATTTTTCGTGATCGTCGCCGTCGCACGTTCTCAGTGGATAATCGACTTAAGTAACTTGTAATACTGGTGTTTAAAATGCTGCACTCTAGACTAACTTAATCACGCGTAGGAAAAAAACATATATTGTCTATACTATTATTTATTTAAGTGTATTATTAACTATCAAGAATCAACTTAATATATAATAAAAATAAATTCGCTTTGCACTGAAAAACTTTACTTCAATGTTACAATTTCCTCATTTTCAAACTTTAAGCCGGAAATTCTTTCTTACTTAAAAAAATGAAACAAATAATTAATTATCTTAAAACTAACACTCATGGTCGCATGTTATGGGCCTTCTCATAGATCAAAATATTTCACACAAAATATACTCAGACCTGCCAGCATAGGAAATCAGAAAAACGTTACAGGGGTTATTGTAGTGTCATCATAATGGACCTTTCATTGTCTTCCTCGTTGAAATTTCCTCCTAATTTGAATCGTACTCGATCCAAATCAGAGCCGCCGTGGTTCAGAACAATTTCTAGTTTATCCATGTCTCCTTAGACTACCTGTCTAATAATATCGACAATCTGCTCATCTCCACAACCCGCCTCTAATCTCATCTGACCACCGCTCTCGTCTCCACAATTTCCCTTGCATAAATTCCAATAATCTATCTTGAGTAAAAAATCTATCTACAAGCGTTTTAATACTTCTTCCCCACTTCTTTAGTTCATATCCCGAAGATGACCAATCACATTTATGATTAATCTTCTTTAGGAGTACGTTTGTCCCTCTCTCCGAAGGTTTTTGGGAGAACACATCACCCTAGGTCACCAAATTTCACAATAGTTGGAAAATACTCCACGCGCGTCGTGATATCTAGGTTTTATTACCCCTGGCTCAAATACTGTCTCTTTTCTTATGACTCCGCACCACCGAGCAGATGTTTTTACCGTTAAAATCTCTTTTGCAACGTCGTAATCAGCATACTTCAGAATAAAAGATAATATTTCTTTGTTCGCTAGTGAAATTAAACTGAAATTTGCATTCATGTGTCGTAAGTATTTATCGCAAAAATTATTAGTAATATTCCACCAATGTTTATTGGATGATTAACGAAGAAAAATTATAATGAAATATTATTACCACAACCATCTCAGTTCCATCACTTTTTCTTGTCATGCCTCATTTTCTCAATCACTTTCCTCCTCATCCAACGTAGTCATTTTAACACAAAGCACCTTATCTGATATGAAGCTTACCTGCAGGTATGACGTGGAAGACGCAGGGCTGCAGCTGCCGACCAGCCCTGTTGGCAGCCCAGCAGAGCACCGTTCCGTAGTCCATGTCAGCCACAGGAGCGTACCGCAACACGGAGCTGCTGGTTTCGTGAGAGGAGTTGTAGCGAGATTGCGGTACTTCCACGCTCTCTGCGGAGTTGTTGAAAGCCCAGCGGAAGGAATCCGGTAAGGGAAATGTCTCCACCTCACACAAGACTGAGGCAGCTTCATGTCTTGCCACGGCGTAAACCCTCTGCAGGCCGGATTTACACACGGGTTTGTCTACAAACAAATTGCACATATTAATTGTCTTCCTACTCATTAAAATAAGTGTCTGTGTCGCGAATTACAAAAATGTTTTACATTGTTCGAAACATAACTCTTCTATTGCTGTTCATCCTATTCCTCTTTCACGGTTTCTAAAAATTATTTCACGAAATTGTATGTGCAATTTTCAAGACGCATTGAATAAAATTACAAATAAAAAACAGCCATACGTTGGGTTCTGACAATTACGTAAATATATGACAATTCATAAAAAATTTGTACAAGAATATACGTTATTGTCTATTTCTTAGTAAAATGAAAATTATTTTTAACATGAGCAATTCAATGCGTTTTTCGGGAGGATGAAATAATACTTATTTCAAACACGGCAATAGTGGAATACTACAAGACAGTTATTAAGAACATAGGTACATGTCTGAGAAGGAATTCAGATTGGAGCATCTAGTCCAATAACAGACAAGTAAAGCGTGAAAGTCGTTAAATTTCTTAATAAGAATTTTAAACAGGCGGAGATTCATAATGCACTATATTTCATAACAATATCTCGTGCATGGCTCTGTTGGTATCTGTAATAATTCAGGTTGCATATTTTAGCCGTTTAAATTCACGGGAATATATATTCGATGATAAGAGAGTTAATTTGAGAATTATGAAAAAGGCTTTATTTTGTTGACGTTTATTTCTGTTTCATTCGAATAAGTTAATGTTTATCTAATTTTCCTTAAAAAAATAAATAATTTATTGGTTTGAATTAGCTGGTTAACTTACAAAAATTTAAAAACACTAACACTGAAGATCTTCGGTTGTGTTTTCAGTGTAGTGAAGGGTGTTGGAATATTCAATGAAATCAACGGGTAATTTATTTTAAAAAATTAAGTATGAAAATAATTTACAAATTTTGGAGGTATGGCGAAGCAATCGGATCTCTTCATAATCTCAGTTTTAAAAAGTAGATGGTACATTCCCTAGGCGTCGAAGATTGGGAAACTTGATAGCGTACCTTGCTGAAACATAGCGTCGCCTCTGCAACTTCTTTGCGGGACGTCTTCCTCAGCGTCGACAAGTTAATCTTCAACGTCCGGGACCAAACGACGCTTCCCTTCCGCGCCTTCATCATCAGAGAGCATTACCACCGTGTGTAGAAGAATAGAAACTTGACCTTTTAATTTGAGTATCTCTTGGTTACCAAATTGCATTGGTTGAGGTAATCAAATAGTATTCAAATAGTTCAATGTTTTCCACGGAGAATGGCTAGGGAAATTACAGGCCATATCCCTACATGCCGAAGAGCCATCCCTGGGAATTAGTGACGCCATGTCCAGTTCCCAATCCTCGCTAACTTTATATTAAGAATTTAAGAAATATGAAATATGGAGCTACATCATACAGAAATACAAGATCAGTAAATATTTTCTAATTATTGGACACATACTTTTACATAATCGATTATTATCGTTCAATAAAAAAATATAGTACCACAATTTTGAACCCAAAGATTGAGTGTCCTTAATTAGGGTCTTGAGAAGTTAGTCGACAACAGTGGTATTCCAATAACGATTGTTGGAGGAATTCAAAGCAGTGTTAATGTAAAACGGCAACCATTGAATAAGGAAAACATAAAGGAGGAAATGGTTGTAGACCAGAGTCAATAGAGTTGGGTAATGAGGATATATAAGAATATGTGGATGAAACTAGTTTTATATTTTATCAGGAAAATAATAATATGGTGAAAGATATATTGGGATTAATATCGAATAGAATGGAAACAGTCGTAATGAGTGGTCATAATTTTCCCTAGTTTCTTTTAATTTGGCAAGATAAAACTTACATTGTTCTTTTAGAACAAACGCGCATAATTTATTTAATGTGTTTAAAACTGTTTTCAAGTGAAAAGAAAATTAGTGATGAGCATTTAATGTGCCAAGTAATTTTTCTTCACAAGAAAAGTCATTCAACGGTTTAATTTATATGATCAAAGAACGAAGGTTTTCCCGGTGTATTTTTTGAAGAAAATATACTGGGGTTTCCACCCGGGTCAAACAGAGATCTAAGCGTGACGCTTCGACGGACGAAAACTTTTCCGTCATCTTCCCCTTGAAGATGACGGCAAGGTTTTCGCTCGTCGAAACGTCGCGCTCTGATCGCTGTTTGACCGGGGTGGAAACCCCAGAAGTTTTCTTTAATTTATATGGTTTGGTATTTATTTCAATTTGTTTAATTTATGTAAATTATGTGTTGTTTTTAAAGTGATTAATTAACTTAAGCCATTCTCTCAATTAAGTAGTAAGTTTATAAGGTATTGAGAAGCTTATTGTGTTACTAAATTATTAACCCAATACAAATTATGATGATTCTGTAATCGAAAAATGATGCTTTTTTTAAAAGTATATATAAAATTGAACTGCCTGGGTACATCCATGTTGTTCTTTACTTACAATATGAGTGTAAAATAATACTAACACATGATGCTGAGAACGACAGTGTTGCTGACTCCATCGCCCTCTATATTGGAAGCTGTGCATGTGTAATTTCCAGATTGGTATTTGCTGACTGTCTGCAGTGCCAGAGCATGGTTACTCACTATCACGCCCGCAGCTTGATTGTGCTGCAGAATCTGCTCCTGCAACAGTAAGTAGCATTCATTAATGCACCGCACCAAATCAAATAGTTAACCGCCTTATTTCAAACTAAATACTAATCCACTTTTCTTTAAAACTAATATGTATTTAAGCTAAAACATTTGCACCAATTTTAATTTTCAAGCATTAATCAAATTACATGTTATTAAAAATATATTGTTAAGAACCACGGTCTTCTACGTTCACTGCAAATTTATGTAATAAATAAAAATACGGTCAAATATGTTAGCAAACAGATTTAATTAATTAATTTTATTTATTAACTTCTCTTACAGCCAACTGATAGTATATTTAACAAATTATATAAATTTTAATTTAAAGGACATTTTGATTTAGAGGAATATTACGTTAACAAACATAACCATAGTAATTATAAAAAATGACGTCGTACCGTCTTCAAAGTAAACATAATCTAGTCGTCGTCTTAGAATTGGGAATTGAAACACAAAAACAGAGAGACCAAAATATTCTATTTTCCTGTAGACTAGTGAGAGGAAGAACCACACGGAATGGGGGAAGCGTTAATAAATGACAAGTTTTTAAAAAGGAACTGATGTGTAGACTATGTACACCCACTTTATACTTCCACCGGCGTAATGGTGGATACGCATGAGGTACTGAGTCATGGCTATGGGTGTAATGAAACTCAACTCTCAAAAATAAGAAGGCCGTGAAAAATTTGGCTTTCAAGCTTGTGGCTTAAGGGACACGGAGACTAAACTTTTGGCCAAATTTGAAAGAAATCGATTTTCTAATTTTTTCATATTAAAATGCCTATAAATTCAGTAAACTGAAAAAAGAAGCTGCCAAAGAAAAGAAGGAAGGTGTAGCATATTCGGCGGGACAATTTAGTTACCATGATTGATTATAAATTATTACTTTTTTTCATATGAATGTGTTTTGCTCAGCTTTATGATTTCTGGTACCAAAAACCTTCTAAGCGTCACAAATATTAAGATATTGCCATCATTCTTTTTGTACACAATTTACATGCTAACACCTTCAAATAAAAGTATTAGTTCTATTGAAAATCCCTGTACATTATGGTTCTTGTATATTATTCTTTTTTATTACATCTTATTGATCTATCATTTGCATTGTTTGATAAATTTTCAGTTCGAAAACAATGAACAAATTTATATATATATATATATATATATATATATATATATATACAGAATAATTAACCATATTAGTATCAGGCTCACCCCATACTGCTAAAATCATTGGTTCGTTTAACTATTAATATTGTAACTGGGAGTTGAGTTCAATTTGTTGCAATTTTAATGCCATATCATGGTCTCAGTCATAAAGAAACAATATACTCTGTTCAAATATTCATAACGTTTCACCTATATATATGCATATATTTCAATTCTCTCTCTATCTCTCTCTCTCTATAAATATATATATATATATATGATAAAAAAGATGGATTATGTGATGTTGTGGCGTTATGTGGCGCAATTCGGTCAACAACAATGGCTAGTCGGCTGAAAGATGGTGATTCCTCGCGGGAGAGTCCCGCTGAGCGTGTGTAAACAATGACGATGGTGAACCCACGCGGGAAACCCCCGCGAACGTGTGTAAAAAAATGAGGGCGGGGAACCCCGAAATTTTGTGAAATGGGGGAATTCCCGTCGGAAGATTTAAAAGGGGAAGCCGATGGGTGGCTCAGCCCCAGAAGGCAGACGAGTGGAGGAGAGGACGGACGTACGGAGAATGGAGACGAGTGGAGGAAAGGACGGACTTGGTCCGAGCAGATACGGAGAAGTGAGACGAGTGGAGGAGAGGACGGACGTGGTCCAAGCAGCCCGAGAAGTCAGACGAATTGAGGAGAGGACGGACGAGAGCAGACGTGTCCAGACGTGATCAAATCCTGTAAGACGCCAGAGAGGCGCACAAACATTCGAGAGGTGGATGTTTGTTGGCCCAGTAATTGTGGGTAAGCTATAAAAAAAATTGTTAAACTTGCTAATTGCTCTGGATAAATAATATTTAATGATTTTTCTTTCTATTTTCAGCTACTGCATACTCCATCTCTTGAGAGACCCAAAATCCCCTGAGATTAAGCTCGTGTATTCACTTTAAATTAATAAATGAAAAATTTTAAAATTGATCATAATTTGCTCTGTTAATTAATTAATGTTTTATACACAACAAAGTATATTACAATATATATATTGAATTGGGAATTTTAACTTATGTTTTCATGTAAGTTTCATTTCGATATCTTGCAGATTCCAGAAAATTTTAATGAAAATATTTATAAATCCAATCGTAATTTTTGTAAGATGAGAGAGAGAGAGGGCGAGCAATACTACTCCATCTATTGTTGTAAACCTGTTAAAAACCAACTGCGAATTGTAAAGTTTGCCGTGAACTGATCATAAGCTCTCTTTCTGTCGCTTCTTTGCTAACCACTGTACTGGACGGACATTTTCATACAGTATTGATAGATTCGAATTCAATTACCGTTTCTTTCGCAACAGAAAAACATAGTTTGTTTTAATGTGTGTTTAGAGGTTTGTCGTCGTTTTATTTATTGATAGTGATAAGAAACTGCCAACAGTGAGGCGTCAAAATTTCGGTCGACGTATGTTTAACGCCAGTCGAGTTCATAATCTTCGAGACAATGAGACTGAAGAAGGGCTCACGTGAGAGGCGGCAAAACAGGAGGTCATACGTAACAATTACCTGTGACTTGGCGTATAACTTCCGAACGACTCCCCTAAGGGGTGTTGAAACCGGTGTAAAGGAAGTCACTGTGTTACATTATGACCTTGAAGAATTCATCTCTTAAGTAGGGAAGGAATTTTATTCTGAAAATATATTTAGTCCTGTTATTGTACCGAGAGTAGTTTTGACGTGATACTGGGAGTATACATAATGTTTACAATAAATAAAGAGACGGTCAATAAGTCAGTACATAAATGTATCACTATTTATTCAAAAAAGACGTTTCATCTCCTTTTTGCAACCTCACATGTACTTCATATAATTCTTCACATGTACATACAATAATCTTTTCGGCTGAGGGAGTCAAGGAGTAAGAATGATGAATTGGTAAATTTGTAAGTTTTGAACCATTTTTTATATATAAATAAAAAAATGTATCATGAAACCCATTTTTAATTTAGTCATGTTATGTTTGTAGCACGCCTGAGGAAGTCTCAAAAGCAAAAGGAAACGTCGTTTTTAATAAATAGAAATAAATCTATATGCAGACTTATTGACCGTCTTTTTATTTATTGTAAAATTTAAAGTCAGAAAAATTAGTGTGTATTTAAGGTTCATATTGTGACGTTTTCGATGCCGGCTTAGTCTTGTTTTGACGAAAAATTAAATAATGTACCGGGATAGTATAAATAAATACCCGGGCAACGCCGGGTCCCCAACCAGTTAAAAACATACACCACAAATTGTATACATTGAATTAACGCTCAACCTGAAAAACATTATTAATGTTCAACAGTCGCATATGAACTCGAAAATTCCTAACAATCTATGTACATTATGATGTAATATATGTAATCATTATAAAGTTAGCGCATTTTTTAAATTTTATCAAACATTTCTCAAATTTGACTTTTAATAATTCTGCATGTTGGTTTTCATTTGATCTACATTGATTTTAACAACTGGAGTGGTGCGCATTCGTTAATGACAGACCAGAGGGAAATGATAAGCGAATGTCCCCCAGTAAACACTCTAATAAAAACCTGTGCTTAATTTTGCGCTACCTGCAGCACGTTTAGAGCTACGCTGTAATAGCAACACAAAACGTTAATTGGAGATTTAATGGACGTGTTTTTGCAGCGTTGAAATTACCGCCACTTACCTATTGGCCCTAACAATACAGAGTAACAACAGCCGTCATCATTTGTATCAATGTGGTTACAAAAACAGGTTCCGACAATAAAGCTTCCGCTCAATGGGAATTCTTGTACTTTGAACAAAGCCTCTCGTCGCCACCAAGAGGCTGTAATCGGAACAATGAAGAGCTTTTCCCTGTTTCAAGCATAAAACAGGCAATTAAGCTGTCAAGTTCATTTAAAAGGGGCAAATAAATAAATCATTTTCCAATTTATTGTTCAATTGAACAGTTGTTTCAATCTGAATTGGGATATTGCTTTACTATATTCATTTGCGCGTAGCAAGGATTCAAATAAAAACATATTCTGCACCATAAAAGCTAACTGATGCCAGTGTTCTCCAGGCAAAATGATAATTTTTAACTGTTGGCTATCTCGTGCTTCTCAACAATCAAATCCATTAAAATTTACAAGATTTTCTAATTTAATCTGTTGTTCGCCCAGTTTTAGATTTAAACCAGCGTGCATTGTTTGAAAGTTTGGCAACTGAGTGAACAATGAAGTTCAATAAATAACACTTGTTTAATCTTCATATTTTTATGTTTTTTTATACTCGCTGCTTTAAATAATTGGAACGTTGATACTTTTCGTCCATATAAAAGTGAAAGCACTAGATTTCATCATCTCTGTGTTCAAAGGTGGGTACTAATCTGTCTGTCAGTGAAATATATTCTTCAGTTGTTAATACAGAAGTCAGTTTTGGAAAAATATTTTTTGATTTGAGTGACAAAGCGCTGAATTATTAACTTTATTGATCATTAGGGCTGGTGCTTCAATGGTACGGAATTAGAATATTAGTGTTGTTAAAGTTATTATGTACTCTTACAATTGAACACTTTCAAATACATTAGGATGTAAACTGACTAAAAAAGATTTATAATAAAGAACATGGCCTGTATCAAAAATAAGTACAAGTAGGGTTTATGACTTAAAAAAAATTAATCATGTTAATTTTATACCAGTATATCTGGCTTGTATATGTGAACTTTGGTTCATTTAGTTCTTTTGTTTATCCGCGCTAATTGCCCCGCCATTACCGAGGATAAGAGTCGCTGGATTCACCGAATTTCTTTCATTTAGCTAGTATTTGAGATTGTAATATTTGGATTATTTTTTGATTAGACGGTTTTGTGAACCCCTATAATCGTGCTTAATGATATATTTGTATAGCATTACTTTATTTTCCAGTGATAATCTGAATCTTCTTCCCATTAAACACGCCAATTCCTTTTGGAATTTTTTTTGGCAGTTCCTTTGGTGGTGTAAATTTAATTGCACATACTTTAATTAGTTCATCAATGGTATGTAAACGTTTATCAGTAGGTTTTCAAAAACCTTAGACACAAAAGGGAGGAGGCTGATTGATTTATATGAGCTTCGTTCATTCATTTGTATTCCTAGTATGGTCACCATAATGATTTGGGCAAGTTTACAATTTGTTGGGACGTGATAGTCTTAGGAGATTATTTTATGTGATTGTTATTAATGCTACTGCTTTTCTCGGTGGTGGTTTATTTTCCTAAATAATTAATCTTAAATAGTTTCCACGATTTTATGAGAATTTGGCTTAAACATTTGTAATACAAACATCTACACATTTTTCATAATTTTTAATGAATGTGAAGCCAGCCTTAAGGCTGAGTGAGTGACCTCCCCTGCTTCGATTATCTATTCTCATGCTATGAATCTGAATTAAAATCTGGAATTAATGTTTTCATGTTTTTCTGAATAAAAAATACCTGGCGCCCGATAAAGTTTCTTAAAATCCAATATCGAGGAAGGCCGGAGCTAGATCAGAAACGACGGGATATATATATATATATTGTAAGGCTTACTAATTTGGTGTGGTTAACTGAAGGTTTAATTTAATTATATATATGATACTGATGGGATTTATTTAGAAAAAGAAATAAAAAGCAGAAATAGTTCTCGGGTTTCCACTCTGGTGCAGGTGCGATGAGAACGCGACGTTTCGACGTCATCTTCAGCCTGAAGATGACGACAGAGCACTAGGTCGTCGAAACGTCGCGTTTTCATCGCACCTGCACCCGAATGGAAACACGAGAACTATTTCTGCATTAACTACACCGGGAAAACCTCAGCTCACTTATTAAGAAATAAAAAGTTTAAGTTTATAATTCAGAAGTTTTAATCTTAATAAAAATTATTAAAGTTATTTACAAAGTTTTAGATATCTTAAAAAAAGGACAATCAATTAGCATTTAGACTTTATCTCAAGATTTCACCGGGGGGGGGGGGGACGAAAAGATTAATTTGTACCCCTTATGGCAATAGGCCTGGCAAGTGAAATCCTAAAATTAAAGCAATAGGCACTATACTGAAAATACATCTGTTTCTTTGTGCTTCGTCGTATGATGGTTGGCTGGTGGCTGCGACAAGATCATCTCCGTCTGGGCTGGCTCCCGTATTCTCCTTCCAGGCGGCTACCAGGATAGTTTCCAATCAGCATTGGCCAGCCTCTCCATATAAATTCTGGCTTCCAATTTCATCTTCCACCCAAGAACTTCTCACTCCGCTCTCCTGACAAAACTATTTATTTAACAATAGGTCTCTCCGGTCTCCCGACAATATCTTCGCTATCACGATCACATCTCCCAGTCTCTAAACACCTGCTCTCTCCGGTCCCCCGGCAATATCTCCCGCTTCTTCAAATATCCTGTTTCCTCGTAACCTCAGTCGGAAACTGCACAATCCCGAGCCACCAATCAGATGTTGTCCACCAAAGTCTTCTATTGGCTTGCAGTTGGACAATTGCAACCAACAGGAAAAATTTCAGTGTGCAGGGCCTAAATACTTCATATGTTACGCATCCTTCCGTAACATTCCTAATTCTCCACAGTACTTCCATTTTTCAGCAGTTCTTCGAACATTTGTGAGGCTATAAACACTGAAAGTGTGGAGGACGACAAACGAGTGGAAGCGAAGTCGCTGCAGGGGACGCACCGCTGGAGGGTCAAGGGTTCCAGTGGCCGTTACGGTGGGAGGCGTGCGTGCGCGCGTGTGTGTGTTAAATATCAGAATACGGTGTCTGTGAAGAAGTATGTACGTACGAATTAAATGAAGTACGAGTAAGAAAACAGGTTCAATAGGTTGGTTGCAAACAAATATATTTTGTGTAATATTTTGGTTTTTTGGTATTTTGTCGAGTTGTAAAAAATGGAGGAAGTGCGTGTGAAAGTGTAGTTGAGAAGGCACAGTACTCTATGCTTAAGCAATTATTCATGTTAATTAATAAGAAATTTGATGAGCAGAAGGAAGATTTAAATGATAAAGGAAATGCAGGTTGAGTTGAAGGCTGATTTAGACAAAAGGATTGAGTTACAAAGTCTGAAGTGTGAGGAATTGTATCATGGGTTAAGTGGAGAATGTAATGAGAGGCATGTGCAACAAGTAGAAATGAAAGAGGAAAAACTGCAACAAGTTACAAGTAGAATGTTTGATGAGGTAAAATCCTCCGAAAAGTGCGTACAGAAAAATTTGGAGGAGAAGATAAGGTAGAAAACTTGTCTGACCGGATGTGTAAATTGGTAATATATGAGGTAGACGTAGAGCGGTGTGTAGATACGAATTGCGGTAACGTAGAAAGGGACAGGATAGTATTGTTAGAGAAATCGTTAGAAAACGTATATGACCAGTTGAAGGTAAATTCACCAAGAAACGTAAATGTGACCCCAAAGGGAGGATTAGAATTGCGCATGTCCCGGTTTGATAACTAAGAAACACAAAATCCTAAGAAGTTTATAAATGACTTACAGGAGTATTTTCTATTGGCGAACATCCCTCAACACAACCAAGCAAGGATAATGAGGCAATGCCTAGGGGTAAAAATGTTTATTTGGAAAAGTAAACTTTGTGATTATGCTTAAGGGGTTTATAATTGAAAATGTAAGAGGGAAAACGTTGAATTGTTAATTGATTGAATTGTATTTTTTACTTTATGATTATGATGATGAAGAATTAAATGATGTGTTAGAAAAAATAGTAATCAGTTTATAAATGACTTTTTGTGAAGATTTTTGTAATTTTTGATTAAGGGCGTCAGTGAATCAAGTTGTATATGATTATGTTTGCGTGAGTGGCATGTTAAAAAATTGTTACACTATTTTTTTAATTTGTAAGGGGCGGGAATACTGTAACATGTTAAATTACAGTCCCAGATAAAAACAATGCAGGCCAGGTTTTGTAGCTTGCGAGTTGCTACGTGTTGGACGAGGGGCGCGCAACAATGCTCCGGGGTGCATTGTTGTGGAGGAGACATTGTGGATTAGTTGATGTAAGCGGAAGCATTCAGTCGTCAGTGGGTTATAGTAGAGGAAGGTCGTGTTTTGTAAAGTAAGGATGAATGAGTGACCACGCCCTGTTGGCTTATAATTTTTCGTGATATGAATTAATTAAAACTCTAAATTTAATCTTTTGGTGCTCCTTCCGGAAGTCTATCTCGGAGTCTGTTTCGAGTTGCGTGATTCTGCTCGTTTGAAGGAGTTGAGACTTGAATTTCTATTTCACTGATATTTCAAATTCCATCCTTAAAAGTTTTCTCTCTGGTCCCATTTTTCATAACCAGTGATGATTATTTTAAATACAAAATTACAGAACCATCACAAATGTGCTTGTGGCTTGAAACTTAATACGTTCCGCTTTTGAAGTTTCCAATCACAAGACAGCACCGTTTCGTGCTTTTTTCTTCCTTCTCCCATTTTCTCTGATTCACCAGCGCTCTGTTGGGGGTCCGAGCAGACCAAGCGAACTGATATATATATATATATATATATATATATACGGGCAGCATATTTGCAGTATTCATCAACACATCGAAACGATCAGTATCATTTTCATCAGCAGTACCAGCAGGGGAGACTGCAGAAGGGTCAAAATCTAATGAGAGCCTACATTAGGCCTGCACAGTGGCTACCCAGTTGCCCGGCAGCTAGAAAGCCATATAGGGAACCAGATTCTCCCTCAGCTAGTACCCGGTTTGTCGGGTAAGACTGCTAGGAGCGTTTCACATCTGTTCCGCACGATTCGCCGAGTCTACAATATGCCTTGTTTGTAGTCAGATTATCGATTGTGTTCCTCAACTAAAATATTTTTGCATTTATTATCATAGAGAACATAGATTTATTGACAAATTTAGTTCTCGTTCAACTTGTTAGGTGGGACAAAACTATAGACTCACATAAAGATAGAATACATTTTACAAATATCGGGATGGAAGTTCGCAAATAATTAAAACTGGTTATGAAGATATAAATGAAACGAAAGAATTGAATATGCTAATTACAGAAAATATATTGATTTTTAAACACTAGTTATATTGAAATCTTAATTTTTAAATTCTGATAATTACAAGAAAACAATATTTATATAGCATATACAATGTTCGGAGGCGAATTGAGTGAAAAAAAAGGAACGATACAGATCGTAAAGCTCATAATGTAGTAAAAGAATATTTTTAAACTACAAAATTTACTTTTCAAAGATTCCAGAATTCACAAGTAAATCATAATAATAAAGAATAATATACATATATTTAATTTAAATATTTTGTATTTTTTAAATTTAAAGAATTAAATTTTCTTATGTCGAGCATTTCGCTCATTTAGGCCCCGGACGTTGTAGGAGCAACAACAAAAAAAAACTTTGTATTATTTTAATTGTAAGTACGACATCATAACAATTTTGTTTCTTAAATTCTATTAACTGTATAAACTTTATTATAGAAAGAACTGAGTAGACCCCCAAATTTGGGGGACGAAACGTTTTCTAATTAATAATTTTTCGTTTTCCGACTTTTGGCCACTCTTTGTGTTTTATCTATAGTATTAAGTCAGATAACATAATTACTTATACATTTTATATATTAAATGTTTGATATATGCCATTTTATCGAACCAGTAGTAGTTAAACAATAATTCGCAGTCATGTTTATTGGGTTATTTGCTGAAATTCCTCCACGATTCATTCTCTTCTCATTGTACTTATAAACTATCTCTTTCAAGAACAAAATTACGTAAAATCCCAAGGCACTGTTGAGGAGGAAGACCTTCAAGACGATGACGAGAT
This sequence comes from Eucriotettix oculatus, assembly GCA_034510155.1. Classification (NCBI taxonomy): domain Eukaryota; kingdom Metazoa; phylum Arthropoda; class Insecta; order Orthoptera; family Tetrigidae; genus Eucriotettix; species Eucriotettix oculatus. The sequence continues at coordinate 161,521,034 of CM067376.1, read as the reverse complement.
GGCTAAGTGCAAGGTTCGCCATTTATTCGGCATTTATTCTCTCACTAGTAATGTTTGACGACGATGAAGCAGTGGAATTTCATCTGACCTTCTGATTTGAAAAAAACTGAAAGAGTCGTCAGGACACTAGACAGTGCCTCTACCTCCAGAAAGTTTCCACTTTATAATTACCCTTCCCCCACAGTCATGCGTATACTACAACTCAGTATTACAAGCATTTGGGAAATATTTGTACCTCAAGGTCATCAACTCCTTCAGAGTTATCTGAACAGTCTTCTATTAAATCATACCAGTCCTAATTTTTAAATTTTATTCATTATTGTTTTCTTTCATAACGTTTTTCTAGTTAAATAAAATATTTTTAATCAAAATCTAGCTTTATATAATTTATTGAAATTTATATTTCGTATTCCAAGATATGTTAATGTGGCGACTCGTGACCCCTACATTGAACGGGTAAAGCAAAAATAATTTAGTTTTTGTTATTTGCGTACAGCAGGACGAAAAAACGAGGGTGGTTTGGTGAGGCCGAGTAGGCGGGAAACGTCGCCGTTTACATTATTTATTGCCTGGAGTGCATCGTATTTGCACAGTTGGTTCGGGGAGCTGTCCTGAGAAAGGCGGGATGAGAGAGAGAGAGCAGTCGCTGAAGAGCAACATGCGTAAAAGTTAAATTCGGCATGTTTTCGAGAAAGAAGATTCATTTGATGGGAGTACTTTTGATGGAGATTTAATCTGAAAAAGAGGCGTTAAAGGATCTAGAACGTGATCCAGCAAAGGAACCTCCGGCAACGGCAAACCAGGAACGACGTCACCAGGCCCTTGTTAACATCTGGTAACGGCATTTTTACCCGGTTTCCACTTAAACCATTCTCGTTGATTCGCGATTGTTTAAATTTCAATTATATCGTCCGTCACCCGCGTTCCCGAAAGCAAACACCACATTAAGTACGAAACGTATCATGACGATAGAAAGAAAATCAATATATAATGAATACTGTTATTATAAGTCTTATATTGTATTGTACTTTATTGTAACTACTTTAATTTTTTCTAACCAATGTTAATTACTTTTCTTAATATTTTTGAACTAATCGGAGGACATTCCAAAAAGGGATGAAAGGTAGAGTGGTTTCAACTTTTTTTAAATACGATTTTTCTCTAATATATTTGAGTACAATAAAGAAATTTTAGATAAATATTTGAGCGTCGAGGAGAAGTGAAAGTAGGTGACTTGCTATCGGGCCGGCTAGACTGCTGTTCAAACTGCAAGCCGGGTAAGTGTGAAACAGGCCTTAAAGACATGTTCCGAGTCCAAAGCTTCCTGGGTCGAAAGTTTAGAGGCAGCACGGTACGCGTAATGGCCTCGGCCTCCTGCCAGCGTGGGTTTCCGGGCAGAGCTTCCGCCTCTCCAGTGCCCAGGGCTGCCAGAGACTGACTTTGCGTGGCAGCATACTATGTTTAAGTGTTGTCGGTAGCTGTTGACTATTGTATTTTTCAGGTGTCCTATCGTGTATTATTAGCTGGCGCGGCCAAAAATATTTACTTGGGGCAATCGCCTGGCCACGTCGAAGCTCACAGACAAGCCCATCCATGGAGTGGCGTCGTTTGCGCTGTAAGTGCCTACTATAAACTCTGTATGTACAGTAATTTAGGGTGTGAGCAATTATTGGGTATAATAAACTGTCACGCGTATTTTTGCCTTAATGCCTACATACGCAACGAAAAATATTTATACGATTGTCTTCTCTAGGATTATTTATCATGACATATATACTATATGTGTGTGAGCAATTCATGATGAATTTATGAATTTGATGGTAACTGTAGTACATTAACGACGCGATATACTGAATCGATTGCATGGAAATATTAAGATTAGATGTTTTATGTAAATATATTATTTATCATAATTGTTTGTTCTTGAATTGACTCTCCAATTTTTAACGTTTCCTTGATTGTCTCGCGTGGTGCTAGTTGTAGTCTACACACGTTTAACAAATTAATAGGGGGTTACTTCATTCCTTTTTAATTAAATAGTTTTGTGAAACCAAAATTTCCGAGCTTCGGTACTCGTGCAGTACAGATACTCAGAGTCATGGCAGAACATATATCCATTAAAGAGAATTAAATTTGCAGCACGCGGTTATACGTTTTTCCATAGTGTAAGCTAGGACGTCACAACATTAATCACGCGCGAATTATTTACACAAAAAGTGGGAATATCCTTGGGAACCTTTGGGCGTGGAATATAGCTTTTCATTGGTCAAAGCCATGAATAATTTTCATGTGGATGGGAGATTCGAAGTTTTAAATTGATAGAAGAAGCCTTAGGAACCATAATAAATGGCATGAACGTGATCCTGGAGGAAGAGTACAACATGATGATTAATAGAGGGCAAACCAAGGTAATGGAGTGTTGTATGGGAAATAGTGAAATAACAAATGGTGTTAGATTGGGAAGGGATATTTTGAAGGAGTTAATGAATTCTTGGACAGCATAATAACTAGGTATGGTAGAAGTATAGTAGACATAAAGATCACATGGTTTCGCAAAAAAGAGGAATTTAGTTACAGAAAATACAAATATGAAAATAAGGAAATTATTATTAATAATATTCATATTGAATTTGAAGATTTCGAAATGTGTTGCTATAGGGCATTGGTGAATATCAGATGGATTTATATGGCAACTAATCTGGAAGTACTAATTAGAATACGTAGAAGAGAGAACAATATGGAGGACTTTGACCAAGAGATGGGGTAGATTAATAAGCCACATTTTTAAACATGAGGGGCTTGTATTATTAGCACGAGGGAAGTGTGTGGGGTAAGAACTGAGTAGGGAGGCCAAGGATAGAATGCGCTAAGCAGTTTAGGGATGATGTTGGATGTTGTAGTTATGAGGGAAAAAAAGGCTTGTGGTTAGATAGGTTAGCATGAAGAGTTGCATCAGACCAGTCTTGGGACCTAGACCACCACAACAACGTCTACTTTTTGAATATTTATTACAAAAGCAATAAGAGCAAGTATTGGAGGTGCTAAAAAAATTGATTCCGTGAATTTAAAGTTAGGTAATTTCTACTCTCCTAAAATTTTTATTTCCCTTTTATTTTGGTTAAACAGGCTACATGAGATTGATCCTGAAACAGGCCATTCCCCTTTATTAATCATAGGATGGGAATAAAGATCCTACCAACGTATGCTGATGAAACTTAATTTAATCCACTGCAAGTGCAATCACTATCGTCGATGTGGTTTGAACGAAGCTATTTCATGCACAAGAAGACAGTCCATATTCTAGTCTAAATGCAGACAGAGATCAGAATACTGAAGGGAATTCAATGCCAATATATATAACTGCGCGAATAGCTATATTACAATGTCAGAATGAATTTTCGTGAAAACTAAGGGGAAACTTTCTAATAATATCTGTTAACCAGATGATTATTATGAATTAAAAATTCAAATTTGCTTCTGGAAGATTACTATCACAGACGGCAAGGAATTAAGTTTTCGGTAAAGAAAGACAGTGCGGATACATTCCGTATCCTTCAGTGCTGAAGGCACATTAAATAAATTTTATTATTATTGTCTGTAGGTATAACAAATGCAGAAATAATAACTAATACACTTACGTTGTGTTTCCAGGTTACTTTGTATGCTGTAGGATTAGCGTTAACTTTGCATTCAAAGTATACATCATCTCCTTCCTCAATATCATCAGGATTTAAACTCGATCCCAGCTGCAACTCCGACTTTGGTAAGACTGTAAAAGGCGAGATTGTGTGTTATTGTTCGAACAAAATTACAAAATCTAAGGTAATGTGTCCTAAGGAAAAATATAAATTATTAGACAGAAACATCATATATTTTAACATTTAACCACTGTTAGGCTTGCATTTATAGTACATGACACTACATTTAAAATTTCCACAGAACTCTATTTGTAACATATTTGAACATAATATTATACGTTACACGTATATGGATTGTAATGGCCCGAATTTACTGGTGGTGTAATTTTTATGTTAAATTTGGAATGTAATTTGCAACTCTTAAGTATATTCCAATAAATTTGGAAATTTTAAGATTTTTTCATTAGAATCTTGTACCTACTTAAACACAGAAGACTTGCACATGTATCATTTTCTTAGATATATGAAAATATTTTCTCTATAGTTGCATTTCTGTTGATTTCTTACTAGATTTTAAGCCATATATTTTAAAGAATGGTAATAAATTCTAATTTGTGCTTAAAATGCAGTAAAAGAACACACAGGCTACATGAGGGTGATCCTGAAACAAGCAACTCCCCTTTACTAGTATAGAAAGGGAATTGAAAAAAAGGGGGAAGGTGGAAGGTAGAGCAAGGTAGCCAAGGGTTGACTAGGGTCATCCTGGTGTTTCACCTAAAGAGATGCAGAGAAAACCCTAGAAAACCTGCATTAGGTAGGTCGGTCATTGGGTACTATTCATCGCCCTTCCGAATGACGCGAGTTGAGATTCCTGTGGGGTAGCATCATTCCCTTCCCCGTGTCTCCACCAGTTTTAGGAGGCAATTGGCTGAATTATCCAATGGGATCAGTGAACAACTCTTGTCTTATGCCCAAGATCTTCGACCCTAGTACATATACCTCCTAGAATAGGGGCATACGAGCACAACAGCATACGAGATCTGGATTGTCGCATTTGTCTTTGATTAATTTCAATTTTGTCAAACATGCACACTGACACACCGAAAACTACACTCTTTCGTTGTACCTTCTCGCTGTAATGTTAGCGGAAATGATAGATCATAATGGAGAACTTCGTGTATATCACCTTACATCTTTTGAAAACTATATGAAACTTATGCATCTAGGAGGGGAGGGCAACAACTTAAATACTCGAAAGAGAAAAATAAACCTTCTTTAGGATGATCACTACAACTCACCAAAATTTCATCACAGTGGAAGAATGATATGGGAACGCATACTTGAGAAACATACAAGCAATCGAAAATACAAAGATTTTTATTTCCATAGAGGATATTTTATAAATTGAAATATTATAACTACAATTGATAATGAGTTCATGCCAACATCACCAGAGCAGTTTATTTTCAAACTTATAGGCAACTTATTTAAAAACAAAATAATTTACTTAATAATAATAATAATAAATCTTATATCAATGGGACACTACAGCCGTTAATTTCTTCCCGAAGACATACAGCTCTAACTATATGGCTAAATGATGGAATCTTCTCGTATAGCCTATTTGGAGGTAAATTTTCCCTATTCGGAGCTATGTGCGGGTAGTGTTAGTGTGGAGGTCATTAGAAAGGTAACCAATGACAATCTACGTGGAATATCAGAGGCTTAAATCATAATGGTAGGTTAGAGATTTTAAAAAAGGAAATGGACCAATTATAACAATATATAAAAGGCATTAGTGAAGTTATACGGAATGAAGACCAATATTTATGGTTGAGTGACTATAGTGATTATTGCAAAATAGAATAGAAAGAACGGAGGGGTGTTCTAGTAATGAGTAGAAAGCTGGGTACACGGCTAATATATAACCTAGTAATTTGCTAGTAATCATAAAGTTAGGTACAAAACCACAGACAACCATAATAATACAAGTATGTATGCCCGTCACTGTCAAAGATAAAATAGAGATTGAGGAAATTTATGAATAAATTGAAGAAATAAATGAAACTAGAACTTTAAGTAATAGAGGCCAGGAACACAATAATAGGAAATGTAAGTGAAGGAAACGTATTCGGGAAATATGCACTTTGTAAGTAAACAATTGCTGTAGCACAAATTTAAAGCGAAAAATAATTTTTTTAGGAATCAGGAAAGAAAACTATACGCCGATGAAGCCGGAGAACACGGTAAGATGAACTAGACTACAGATATCAGGTCTTGTATGAAGTTAAAGAGGAATATGGAAATGGAATAATACAAGAAGGATAATAAATAAAGACCAAGTTTTGCTGACGACATTATGATACTAGTTGAATCAGCAACAGAATTGGAAGATATAAATGGCATGAACGTAATCCTGGAGTCACCAGAGTTCAACATGAGCATTACTAGAGGGAATCCTGAGGGATAGTGACATAGCAATGGATGCTATATTGTGTAGGGGCAATTTGACGGAGGTTAAGGAATGTGCTATTAGGTCATGTTGACATGGAAAAAGTAAAGTAGACATAAAACGTATAATAACACAGACAAGGAAAGTTTTAACGAAAAGAGTATTTGGTTACGGCTAATATAAGTCTCAACACTAGGAAGTCAGTTCTGAAAGGTTTTTATGGAGCACAGAAATATATGGTTGCGAAACGTTGGCTATGTTAAGGGCATAAAAGAAAATAATAGAATCTATCTAAATGTTGTTCTATAGAAGGATGTAGAAAATCAGATCGGTGCATAGAGTTTCTAATCAGGAAGTTTTAAGTGGAATAGGATAGAACAATATGACGAACTTTGATTAAGGGAAGTGATAGTCTTATAGGCCACATTTTAAGACATGAGGGGGCTTTTAAAATTAGTATTAGATGGAAATGTGTAGGGTAAGAATATAAAAAGGAGCCCAAGGCTGGAATACATGATAGCAGATCGGGAAGGATGAATGACGCTGTAGTTACACCGAAATGAAGAGGTTGGTAGGCAATAAGTAAGGCTGCATCAGAACAGTCTAAGGACAACACAATGTTGACGCATTATTTATACTGAACTTTCCGTTCAGGCAGGCTGTTACATATTTTGTCTCTACCTTCTTGATAATAGTATTCTAGGTAAGTGCGAAATAAATTATTAACTGTAATAACTTTTGTCATTTTTCTACTCACAAAAGACACTAAGTCGCCAAGCATCTTCCTCCACGGCTGCTCTAAGCTTCGGGTTCTCAGCCCGGCAAGTGAGAAGTTTGTCATTGTCCACTGCCCTAGGCGTGAGTTTAAGCGTTGACACGGTTTCATTGCCATCTGCAACGATCTGTAACGAGACCACTGTAACTGCTGTAGCTAATGGCGCGGTCGGGGGTTATCGGAGCATGTAATTCTTACCTTGTCTACACTGGTGCTTAGGCGAGCGTTGTCCAGGTACCAGTTGACCTTTGCTGGAGGACGAGATCCAACCGTGCGACACACAACTTCGTACTGCCGTTGGGCCGACACAGGCTGCTCGCTGCTCAGGATAGTTGCTCCTAGAGGCCTAACTGCAAAACAATACAATAGAATAATAATCATATTCCGTAGGTCCTGTAAAGAAGCTAAGCTTCAAGGATGTGGAATGAGTCAGGGTGTACATTTATTACATTATTTTATGATATAAAAAATAAATATACTTATAACAAATTTTTGTGTAACCAAATAGAAAGACGATTCCAACATTATAAACTAATTACTCGTCTCCGATTCTTCTATAAATTCCTTTACTGAATAGAAGAAGTGGCTAAGCAGAAATGAGGATAATTCAGACTTAAATTTACCTTGTTTATCGGACAACTGTTTACTTCTATGCGGCAGTCTGTTGAAGATGGATATCCCAGAATAATGCACACTTTCCTGTGCAATTGACAATGTTTTACATTTTTTGTACTGATTATTTTTGTTCCTTGTATTGAAGGGTTGAATATCAGAATTATTCAAAAATAAGTACCTATTTGTGATTAAAAATAACATCAATGAATAAATGTATTGGCACGTAAAAGTGAAAATACCTAACTTTTTGAACAGAGTTCTGCAAGAAGTTCGTGAGGTAACCTGACATATTCCTCTAATAACACGTTTTTGACTAATAAAAAATCTTATCTATGCCTGCTGAGTTGCCCCAAAATATAATACCATATGATAGAACAGAATGAAAATATGCAAAGTATACTAATTTTCTTTTGTTTTTAGATCACTGATGGTGGACATTGCTCTTACACCTAAAATGGAATACGAAATGCTTATACCAAATATACATGATAATTATCTTGAATTCACAATCATAAAAAAGTTCAATTAATAAATGTACCCTTGCATCACAAGATAATAATAGACAGAAACTTAATTGATCTAAAAATAAGTACGAAATCTTTATGAAAATATTCAGTACCGAAAAGAGTTATCGCCACTGCGTTTAATGTTGGCTTTAGAATATTTGTTCCAATATCAGACCGTTCATAATCCTGACATGTAATTTTATGAACTTCATTATGTGTTGGCAATTATCATGATAAGGTATGACGTTCCTTTCATCGCTCTATTTTCGTTGAACTACTTCCGTATCGTATATATATATAACAGGTGATGAAGATTAAAACGGAATATGAAAAAGGAATCGCACTGCAAGGAAAATAAATAAAAACCTTACGCATTGCCAACGGTATGGTAGTATTAGGGTAGTTAGAAGAAGATTTGGAAACCATAATAAATGGCATGAACGAAGTCGTGGAGAAAGAGTTCAATATGAGGATTAAGAGGGAAAACCAAGGTAATGGAATGTAGTTTGGGAAGCAGTGGAAAAACAAAAGATGTTAGATTGGGAAGGGATATTTTGACGGAAGTTAAGAAATTCTGGTAATTGGGAAGCGTAATACGGAATTCCTTAACATAACAGCTTATAAAATGGAATATGCGTGTGATGTAAGGTAGTGACAGAAGCTTATAAAAAATAAGACAAACAAAAATTAATCTTGTTGATGTTGAGAAAGGAAAACCTTAACGAAACGAATCGTACAAATTTAACTTTGCTTTCAAAGACAGATATCCTGAATAACAGAACAGGAAGTTCAATGCTACATAATTATAATGAAAATGTTTTAATTCTGTGAGAATACTCATAATGTTAGTTAAAAGTATAGATTAAAAACAATTCTCCTAGAACACAGTTTCTCCTGAGGACATGGGGGATGAAGAGATTGGATTCAGGAATGCATCGATCGCTGGACTCAGAGTAACGGAATCCTGGTAATTACAATTCTCTTTGAGGAAAAGGACTACTGAGGTTAGCTGCTTATCTGGTGGTACTCAAGAATCAAACGAGAAACATGTTTATTGTGTCTGCCGTCTTATCTTGATTATTATCGTTTGGGACAACAGATTAAATAATGAATTTGTCTGTATGTCAGAGATGAACTCATTCCGCAAGTAATGATGACTATTTTAATTACCATTTTATAATTTTTTAATATGAGAAGTATGCTTGTATTGTATCAACACTCTGCGTCGACAGTCCTAACATTATCCATTACATTTCGTAAACACTCCGTGACGCACCGTGATGCAAATATGTGTATAGTTTAATTAAGAGAGCAGACATTCGCTGATGTCATTACATATCATGTGAATTCTACATAAATAAATGTACTATGAATATTAGACCTATAAATAATGACTAAAAATAACACCACTGTTAGCTGGAGAGTTCATAAAATTATTCACTTCATTGATGACCTCTGATTTTCCTCGAAATAACAAATTATTTTTACCTTGGATAAATATTCATATTGTACCTCATCCGGCTATCCTAAGGCACGTATTGCATTAACACAAATATTGTGGTTGAAAAATAATTTCTGTTTACATTAGCATTGGAAATATTGTATCGTCACTCTAAAATGTTACAATCAAATCTTCTTCTACGGCATTTACATATCCCTGCGGCTCTCTAAATTAACACTAAAAAAACTCAAGGTTGGATGGAAAATAAGAGAATTTATCCAAGCGTAATCATTTTGCGGTAAAATATTCATTTAATTGGCCGTTCGTGAAAAGTGAAAGTTTTACTTGCAAACTTTGTTTAATGCACGAAGTCAGGAATCAGTCGAAGTTTGGCTTATCAATGAATTAGAATGTCGTCAGGCAAAATCGGATCCAAAGGAAAAAGCAAAAGATGGAAGGGCGGCTATAGGGCCCTGATAATCAAATTTATGAGTAAATGTGTATCATGCACTACAATTTTTTGTATGGATCTCATGTAAAAACCTTATTTATCACACGCAGCAGTATGCGAAGGGCGTTTTTGTCATGATACAAATTAACAGAGTAACGTGCGTGTAATATGCACAATGCAGATAAAGTTTGCACAAGTGATTTTTTTTGTATCTCTAAACACGCTAGTATGTGTAATCTGAAAAATGAGTGGTGTACTGGGGTGAATTGCGAGTGGAAAGCTCAGCAAACGTCAATTAAAAAAGAGTGACGATTGGTGCGGAACACAAATTTTGGTTAATATATTACATTGCCACAATAGAGGATATTAGCGAAGTGATGTAGCTCGTTGCCTATACGCTACCATTGTTTAAGCTACTTTTTCAGTATTGCCAATACGTGTGAAATGTTTACATTTTTATTGGATTGTATTTTGTCAAGATTTTAACTGTTACAATAACATTCTGTACGAATTTGATTCAATCTTCTGGTCCAATGCTTAATTTCATTTCTATCTAAAACCCGCCATAGGCCAATTGTTTATCGACGCTAAATTCTCTGTAAACAATACGTCCGATACACCATAGTCTATTATTTTTAATTAGAGTTTAAATACTGTTATAATATTCGAATTTCCAGAGAAAACCGTTGATTAACCGCAGATGAATAGAAGGGATATTAATTTATTATAAGCATTATTACAATTTTGATATTTTCAAACCTTAAGCCAGAAATTCTTTCTTAAGTAACACTACAAATATATTCACAAAAAATGATGCAAATAAATTTCTTATATATATATTTTATATACATATATTATATATATATTTCTATCTATATATATCAAATAAATAAGACAGAAATCGCGAACCGCGAGATCCCGAGGGAGATGGCCTGCGTCGAGCCAAGACACGTGAGTTGCTAGTCGAGCATGAGACTATCAGGGGTCTTGGCTTTCATGAAATAATTGAAGGGGGAATGATCTATTCAATAACTAAACACGGGGTTAGAACAATTTAATTTAATATTTAAAACCCGGCCAAAGCCCACTCTGACTCCACAATCATGGAATGTTGCCCAAAATATGACTACAATAACTTTGACAGTTCATCTAAATATGAGACTGTTCACCGTCACTGGCGGAATACTATATTGTCCGTCGTTGCACACACGAGTAAGAAGCGGAAGTGGAGGGCTTACTGTTTGTAGGTCTCGATGCGGCAGCCAAGTTGTCCACGTTCCTGGCTCCATTCATTTCGGCTCTTCGGGCTGGTGTCTCTACTCTCCCTCCTGGACACACTTTCCTCACTTGCCTCTCTACCTCCTTTGCTGCCTCAATCTGCAATCCTATTCTCCGAAACTCCTGTCCATCTCGCCGTTCTCAGCTGTTCACCGCCAAAATCAATCATAATCGTAGTCTCCACACCGTCGTCCACAGATAACATCAATCACAGTAATCTTCACACCGCCGTCCACAGTCACATCAATAATAATAATAACCACACCGCCGTCCACTCTATTTTATAGGTCCTCAGGCCTGCCCCCACTTCCTGAAGTTTTCAAAATCCAGCTTCCTGTCCAGATGCCTTCAGACCGCTCCCAGGTCAACGACCGTCCACGATCAAACCATCTGATCAGCCAAACACAATGGTCCTTACCCGTAGATTGCTGCAACGACCGACTGTGCACTTATCTCAGGGTAGTGAAAATTATCACACGCCTAACGGGATAATCACTTATTACAATAGATCAGAATATTTCACACAATATCTACTCGGACCTGGCAGTATAGGAAATCAGCAAAAAGTTACACGAGTAATTACCGTGTCGTCATAATGGTCCTACCTCGTTCCAATTCCCGCCTAATTTGGGTTGTGCTTGATCCAAATCAGAGCAGTTGCCGCCGCTATTCTTCCTGGTTCAGGAAGATATCCGTTTATCCTCGTCTCCTTGGACTACCTGTCCGATAATACCAATCATTCGCACGTCTCCACAAACTCCCCTGTCAAACTCCAATCATCTGTTTCTCAATCTACCATGCATAGATGCCAATCATCTGTCCAGCAATCTCTCTCGAAATCACTGCCAAAAATCTTTCTGCAAGCCTTTTTAATACCTACTCCCCACTTATTTAGTTCATATCACCAAGGTGGCACGGATGGATATTAACCAATAACACTTATGGTTACTCTTCTCTGAGAGTCACAGTTTGCCTCTCTCCTTCAAGACAATTTGGGAAAAACACCACCCAATGCTGCCAAATCTCACCATAGCTGAGAAAAAAAAACAAGGAATATCTGGGTTTCATTGACTCTGGCTCAAATACTATCTTCTTTCTTTCGACTCCGCACCGTCAAAGTCCGAGCAGATATGTTTCGTATTTGACCGTTACAAGCAAACTATGTGTCTTCTTTATTGACATTTAGGAGCACAAATTTAGAAATTTAAAATTTTAACCATTGAAATCATTTTTACTTAATACGTTAAATAGAACTTGGAGATTCCGCGTTTATCTCCGTATACGCAATCTCATAATCTCTCATTTTCATCACATTGTTAACGTTTTTAACATAATTCCACCCTAAATGCTAATAAAGTTTACTCCACCCACGTATGGAAGAAATACAAACTTCTGAAAATTAATCTATATTTCAAGTTGCATGTATTTTAATCCTTAAGTAAACGTACAAATATAGGATCAACGCCATAGTGGGATGTAGATGTCTAGTTTTATATTTCTTGAACACTTATCTTTCAAGTGTTATCGTCTGTATATGTCGACCTTTTTGTAAACACGGTCGTTAAAATTATCTCACATAAGGTTACTATAAATTAAAATCTATTGTTTTTTAACCATGTTTGACAACAATTGTTCGTTTTACTTACATCGAAAGTTCAGAACATAAGATCACGCAGGAAACACTCAAGAATTTCTGTCGCGTGTATATAATAAAACCGGTTAACTTTATAATAATTTCATCTCAATTTCATTAGATATTCTTGAAGAAGATAGAAAACAGTGTCATAACACTTTCCCGCTATTAATGCTCTCCGCTTTAAAGCTTTCTGAAGTTATCTATTCTCATATTTCATAATTTATTACGTAGTATTCATAATAAATGTAAAATATACAATCGATGTTGCAGCAATAAAAATTAAATTCCCAGATATGTTTATTTAATTTTTATCATTGGCTCCGAATAATATAATTTCCACTCTAATTTAGCCGGTTTTGCAAATTTTCAGCCGTCCATCATCGCCCCTGGTGCCTTATCACCACAGTGCTCCACCCGTCCCGCTAGGGTTGATAGTCGTTTCTCATCACGACTTGGTTTGGTTTTGCATTGCGAGGAACATAATAACTGTATTTTATCGAAATACTGCATCCGTTAAATATTAAACGAAAAAGTGTTTTGCCCGTTTCATCTTCCTCTTAGAGGACGAATTGTCACTTAAATCACTTAAATGTACCTCAGTGACCCACATTACGCCGGTTGCGAGACACAACTTGATTGTTTCCTTGTTATTTTTATATGACGCCTCTCCACCATCACCACCCCTATGAATTATTCCTTCCCTTTCCAAAAGTAGTGTTGTGAATAACATTAGCAAAGCAATTGACACCAAAAAATATTTATTCCACTTAAATATCAGCCTTTATTTCATATCATAAATTTCCGCCAGTTCCGTCCCCTTAACCCTATGGTCACCAAATGTTTTAGCTTTACGTAGTGACAAACATGCAAATAAAATTTTATCAAAATTGTCTTTTCGTTTGAATGTATTATGCAGAAGTTTATTTTACCCCGTTCCATCCCCGTGTTAGGAGAAGAACGGCTATTTCAATCGTTTGATAAATGTCAGAGTTAAACTCAAAGACTTGCATAGCACTGATTTTGATACAAATCTTAACTCATTTCTTCAATTTTCATTTGACAAATCCTCCACCCTCACCCGTAGGAATACTTCGCATCGTCGCAGAATGAGGTTGAAATTATACGCAAAAGGATTAAGCGAAAACGCTGTCAAATTAATTGACTCAGAAAAATATATACTAGAAGAAAAAGACGCCCGCCATTGTAACTGTGTTTTAATCCAATTGTGTTAATTTCCGGGTCGTCAAGAAAAATAGTATGTGGAAGTCAGTTTTACCAATTACAAACCCTTCTATGAGATGAACTATAACTTCAATTATATTTTTAATGTCAGAATTGAACTCAGCGGTTCAGAGAATTATGTCGATAGTTTTCTCCACCCACATGATTATGAATAGGGTTTAAATTATATGCTAATAGTATCGGTGGACGCGATATCAAATTATTTGATCCAGAATTGTACTAATTTGACTGAAATATTGGCAGCTATTAGTTATTAAAAAATTTCCGCCTCTCCAACCCCTCCCGAAGGGTGATAGCCGAGTCTTACCCCAATAATGCTGCGGTTCACAAAAACGCGTGTACCATATCTGGTGGAATTGAGTTCACTCGTTTATATTTGTATGCGGAACATACATAGACACAGACACACACACTCATGCACACGTACAGGCAATTTTACTATTGATGGTGATGCAGCCAAATATTATGCTTCGTGAGCAATAGAATTACCACTGATGATAGAAGTAATCTAGATATAAAAAACACAAAATAAGATTTTATAAAATATAAATTTACTTAAATCTAATATACGTTTCGAGTCTACGAATTATCGCTATAAACGCTTTAATAGAGAGTGGCGTAGTAGAGGAGTGAAACTTGGGCAATCGGCAAGGCAAAAACCGAAAAATATAGAAAAATTTGAGATGCGGGGCCACAGAAGAATGCTGCTAGTTAAATGGGAAGATCGAGTATGAAACCAGGAAATCTTGAATAGAATTTTGGATAGGAGAGAATATATGGAGGAGAAAGTCTGACAGACGAATAGAAGTCAAAGGAATATAATTCTTCAATTGAAGCTCAAGTAAGAGCGTGTAGCTAATTTTGAAGAAAGACAAGAATCAAAAAATGTCAACCGGACTAAGGACTCGAAACCCAGATATCCCGTGTTCCGGGCGAGCACTATGCCATTGAAAAATAGAATAATATGCCACATTTTAAGGCACGAAGAACTAGTTAAATTTCAATTAAGTATAGTTATAAGGGGCAGTAATTGAAGATAAAGACCAAGACTACTAAATTTAGACAAATCATGTTGGATATGAGCTACGATAGTTACGTACAGATGAAAAGATTAGCGCAGGATTGATTTGTACACATCAAACCAGTCTGTGATCTGTGGAATTAAAACAAAGTGATGGGAATTAGAAAAACAGAAACAACAGGACGTGATTTAAAGTTTCAAAAAAGATATCAAGAGGAGATTAATGGAGAAATGAGAAAGAAACTATGTAGAAGAGAAATGGGCAATCTTGAAGAAAGAAAGACTAGAACAGCCGGCGAAAAAATAGGAACAATAGCTCAGACCAATACGAAAGCATGGACAACAAGAAATAATAAAAATATTTGATGAAAAGTGTAAATATAAGAAATATAAAAAGGATGAAACTGGAAAAGAGCTGTACAGATATTTCAAGAATGAGATAGATAGGAATTGCAAAGCAGCCATAAAAGCTTGACTCCAAAAGAAATGCAAAGTGGTTGAAGAATCAAAAAAAAGTACAAAGAGAGGAAAAATTTTAGCAAGAACACCAGGAGATCGGATGGGAAGCTAATTGTGGATAAAGAAGAAAAGGCAGAAAGATGGAAGGAATATCTAGAAGTGCTTTGTCACGGTGGAAATCTATATCAGACAATAATAGAAGAAGAAGAGGATGAGGATGACGAAGAGTTAAAGGACAAAAATTTAAGGCCGCTGACAAATCTGAGCAAATATAAAGTGCCAGGAATTGATAAAATCCCAGTGAAGTTGATAAGATCAGCGATAATTTGCAAAATCTATGAAACAGGAAGAATACCAGAAGATTTTAGTAAAAATATAATTATACCCATACTGAAGAAGATTGGGGTTGATGAATGCGAAATGCAGAGGACAATTAGTTTAGTATCTCATGCAGGCATACATGCAACGAAAATGGTAGATAGGTGGTTAAAAGGACAAATAGAATTCAATTTAGGGAAGTTCAGTTTGGTTTTAGGTAGAATATAGGGACAAGAGACGCAATATTGACTTTGCGTCTTATTACAGAAGATAGGATTAAAAATAAAATGACCTACAATCATGGTATTTGTATATTTAGGAAAAGCCTTTGGTAATGTATACTGGAACACACTATTAAGGATTTTTAAGAGGACAGGAATAAAATATTGCAAAATAAGGGTTATCTTTAACCTCTACAAAAGGCTGTTTGAAGTAGATATAGAACAGGAGACGAAGAATGTTAATAGAAATGGAATCATACTACAAGGAGAAGAAATAAAAACCTACGCTTGCCCGATTATATTTTAGTATTCTGGGAGTCAGAGGAAGACTTGGAAACCATAATAAATGGCATGAATAGAGAAAGAGTGTATTATGAAGATTAATAGAGGGAAAACCAAGGTAATGGTGAGTAGAATGGGAAACAATGGAATGACAAAGGACGTTAGATTGGAAATGGATACTTTGAAGAAAATTAAGGAAATTTGCTACTCAGGAAGCATAATAACTAGGGATGGTAGACGTCTAGTAGACATAAGTGTGAATATTAGGAAATTGTTGCTAAAAATGTTTGTGGAATGTGGTGATATTGGCGAATGCTGAAAATCAGATGAGTGAATAGAATCACAAACGAGGAAGTTCTAAACAGAATAGGGGAAAAGAGAATAATGTTGAGGACATTGACTAAGAGAAGGGATAGGCCACGTTTTAAGACATGAGTGCCTTGTAAAATTAGCATTAGAGGGGAGTGTGTGGGAAAATAACAGAAGAGGGAAGCCAAGTATGGAATACGCTAAACATATAAGGGAGCATTTTGAGTGTGCTAGGAAATGAAATGTCTTGCGCAAGACAGGTTAGCAAGGTGGGTTGCATCAAACCAGTCTTAGGATTGAATACCACAACAACGACAAAGAGTAGGATAGCACAGACAAGGAAGGCTTTCGTGAAAAAGAGGGATTTACTTACGGGTAATATAAGTGTGAATATAAGTATATCGTTGCTAAAAATGTTAGTATGGAGCGTGGCGTTATAAGGGTGCGAAACGTGGACGATAGGAGTTGCGGGAAGGAAAAGAATAGAAGCCTTTTAAAAGTGGTTTTATAGGAAAATACTGAAAAACAGTTGGGTATATATAATCCATAATGAGGATGGTTTATGCAGAATAGGGGAAGAGAGAACAATATGCAGGATGTTGAGCATGAGATTAATTGGCCATGTTTTGAGACTTGAGGGTCTTGTAAAACTAGTATTAAAGGGAAGTATGTGGTCAAAAAATAGAAAAGGGAGGCCGAGGATGGATGATGCTAAGCAGAAGAGGGTGGACTTAGAGGTAGTTATGTGGAAATGAAAAGACTTGCGCAAGATAGGTTAGTACAGACGGTTGCATCAGACCAGTCTTTGGACTGAATATCTCAACAAAAACATATTCTTATTCATGTGTAGTTATTTGAACAAAATTTTGCAATTATTTGATCACATATCTCTAATTTCTTCGCGAAATCTTCAAAGAATACTTATAGTGCAGTGTCTTTATAACTGCGTCTATTTTGACGAAACGTGTTTGAGTATCGCAAAATAAGTTCCGTGGGTATACAGACACGGTGGGCTGGAACAACTGATAACGACTTTGGAGCAAATTAAACCTCTGGCGGCTCATGCAAATCGATCCTGCGTCGACAGCTGCTCATTCATTACATGTCCCTCGTAACTACCAGCCTGTGAAATGCTTTGACGCAAAAATTCCTAACGAGAAGCGCTCTCGCCGGTCCTGTTGTCTCACATGCACTTATTTACGGATTGGGTTCGCCATTGGTTCCAATGAACTGCCTCAAAGTACGCCGAAATCTCAGTGCATGTGAAATGTTCATGCCATTTGTCGAACGAGACAATATGTAGTCATGATTGCGGTTCGCCGAAATTTGATTAAAATCTGCAAGAATATGTGTTCAGCAACGTGTAAAGAAAATAATTTTGGTTACAAATATATTTTGTAATTTACATCGCCTGTTTCCAAACAGGGGCTTTCCGATATATTTGAATAAAGGGAATAATATTCTTAAAGCTGTTCTGTATACTTTTTCATAATTTACAGTTAATTTTTATGCATGGCAAGATGTTTAACTATGGATACATAAAAAACTCAAAATGAATTGACGTGATTAACTTCCTTACCTCAACTTTATGCTGATTATCAATTAGTTAAAATGTCGAATAATATACGAAAGTGATTTAATATTTGGCTTGTTTATTTTATTAGTTTATAACATACACTTTTTGTACAAGTAATACTTTTTGAACAGTTTAACGGAAAAATTTAGCTGTCATTTCCAGCTTATTACATATAACTGTGTAATTTACGTGTACAAAGCATCCCGCAATAAACTGAAACAGGTTTACATAAATTATCTGATTTAGTAATTTACTGAATCCGTGTGTATATAATTCCGGTATTTAGAGTTCAATTTACGTACTTTTTTCTGATTTGTTTGTAAAGATAATGACAGTAAACGAATGTATTTTATCGCACTAGGATCAATAACATTAAATACCTTCATATGCTCAGTTGATGAGTTTAGATAATTGCGGAGTTTATTACACCACTTGGTAGATATATGATACTCATCAATTCGTCGTTTACCTCAAAAACGAGCATGATTTCCATGAATATCAGAAACATTCCGGACATGAAAGAACACCACAACGTCGTGTACAGTTCTAATTCATCGGACTTAACTTTTTTTCATCGGACTGGTCTTCTCATGTTCTTGTTCGTTACTTATTAAATAATTTGCGTTTTATTAATATAAATTTTAAGAATCGTTTATTGTAACTTCATTTCTACTCAGAAACTTTTCAAAGCATAAATTGCTTATTTCCAGTTCTTTTAATAATATTCCTCGTGTAATGTGTTAATTTACGATTATATATCCTCTACGGATACACACACGAACCATAGCTCCGTACGCTGTAGTTCTACCAGTGACCTGAGTCGAGTCCCCTTTCGGTGCGACGTTTCTGGATTCAATATATAAACCTTGTAATGAGCGTAATTTTCGTCCAGTATATAGTAAATAAGAATTGGCGGACAAGCAAGCGAGAGTTCGTAGAATCGTAGAGGACTGCATTACACAGGTTCATACGTGATGTTTTTGGCCCTATACGGATTAGTGAGTTGACCTGAGTCTGTAGGGAAACATCATCGACCTGCAGTAGCTTCTAGAAACCCTGGCAATGGCGGCAAAAGTTCCAACGATAGCCAAACTCCATTGGATGTCACGATCACGTGGCATGCCAACAGGAGGGTGCTGGAAGTGATTGAGATAGAGGAAAGATCTGCCTGGAAGCTGATCTACGATCGGTTCCCAATATACATACGAAAGGTGCGTATGTGCAACGGGACGATTACGAGGAAAGGTGTCCTCGAATAGGGGTCGTCGCTGAACGTTGATACCGACGAATTACGTCGCGGACGTAAGAGGAGAAAAAGAACTACGCTTGTATTTACGCGTCTGGATCTATTCTGCTACTCGGCCCGAAAATAAACCCCGTAAATTAATTAGACTCGTGCTCTGTTTAAATCTTAACTTTATAAAATTAAATTAAATTTTGTAGATCGAACTTGCTTTATAAATTCAAGAAACCAGCAAATATAATTTTACAACCTGAACGCAGTCTCACCTACAATTTACTGAGAAGAATTCTCACATAGCCTAAATTTTCTACATCAATGAATGTACTTAATGTTTCATATACATAACTCAAATTTGTAGATTCAGTGGGTCCAGCTTTGGTGAAAGCATTTCTTTTGTTATTTTAAATTAATTTAAAGGTGGGGTAATAAGTCGGTGGTACAGTTTGAAATAGGAGACATGAGGTAGAAGTGTGAGGTACTTACAATGCATGTCTATAGCTACACTTGCTTCTGCAGGCTGGCTGATGTTGTTATTAGAAGCTTGGCAGGTGAATACAGTGTTGAGGTCTGCCCGCTCCAGGCGTGGTATCACGAGCTGGCTGCGCTTCACGTTGACGAAGGAGCTGGGAATCTCTCTCGCATCCAGAAGGCGCTCACCACGCCACCAACGCACCGTCGGCGGTGGTCGTCCTGAAAACAACATATGTTGGCTCGAAATAAACACCAAACATGTAATTAAAGCTTGAGGCCCGTTTTAATAAATTATTTTTAGATTATTCCATAATAGAATAATCTGAGTATTTTGGTTGGGTACAGTGTAGTAGAATGGTATACCCCATTTTTTTGACTCGATAGTGCTGTAGTTTACTAAATAGGTGTGGAATATGGTCACATATCAAAGACTTTCGAATGCATTTCAACAAATTCTAAGCCACAAAACCACTCGCTTTTAGCTTTTTAATGGTGTATATTTATAAATTTTGTGTATTTAACTGCATCCAAGTACGTATTAGGTTTAAATCTTCTTGTGTTAAGGCTCGGTGAAAGCCCTTGAACTAAAACTTGCGTGCGACGTGGCACGGGTTTCAACTGTTAAAGGCAAAATGTAACGAGCAAAAACTGAATGGCCCACATAAGACTGAGTTACATGATGCTATGCTTAAAAAATAATAGATAAAGAAAGAAATATATAGGGAAAAAGAGAAAATGTTAGCAAAGAATGTACAGTTGCAATGAAAGGAAAAATTGATAAAGCGATCAAGAGTACGCAAAATAAATAGAAGAAAGAAAACACAAAATATGTTATAATGTTTCATAATTTAAATTAAATTTGGTATGATAATTTTTCCTTATTTTAATCAGTCACTTAAATAACCAAATTATAATTTAATTTTTATTTAGAAGGAGCTTTCTGCGTTGCCATAGTCATCTACAAAATAAAATATAATTTTTGGAAACATAAAATATATGGAATTTGTTTAAAATTAAAATAATTGAAGAAATTATTAAATTTGGTTTTTTAATCGTAATTACAAAACATCCTATCTCGTTTAGCCTCGAGGACGGGAAACTTTGTAAGTTTTTCTTCAAAAGTAAAAAAATTAAATCCGTCGTTTTATGTTATATTAATATTAAATTTAAATATTAGAACAAACTAATGTTCTGTGTTTATAAAACTATTTTTCTTTTTTCAAAATGTTACTAATTGTTCAAAAATGTGTCCTGTTTCGCCTCGTCTTCGCCTATAATGGACTCCGGCTGATTTATTCAGTTTGTTACCACATTCACTAACAGTTACTTGAATTCATCGCTGCTGTGACGAGAGAATCTTCTTTATAAACCAAAGCAGCAGTGATGAAATCAGAGAAAACATTTAATTTGAGGATGTTCTTTTGAGAATAAAAAGTAATGATTAGTAATGTGTAATTCGTGAAATAACTAGTTCCAAGAAACTATTCTGAAAAATGAACTTGTAACAGACAAATACATCTTCTCGGGCTTTGATGGCATGGAGTCAAAATAACGATAGACAGCAGTTGAGCCAGGAACCGCGTTGCGGTTTCGAAATTTCCCAATCTTAGTGAGAATATGGCGACGTCGGGTGGTGTATTTCCCCGATTATAACAATAAATGTTATTGGTGCATATCAATCCCTGTCATCTTAGCGAAATAAACTAAATAAGTGGGGAGGAAGTTTTAAAAAGGCAGGCGGAGACATTTTTGAGGCAGATTTTTGGAGGAGTTTTCTTGAGATTGTTCGAGAGGAGTGAGACGGGAGACCTGGCACGACATATTTGGTGTGAAATTCCGCGTGGAGCTAAACTTTCGCTCATGTCTGTGGTTGGAATTGCAGCAAGGGAAAATTTTGAAATTCTTCCTGAAACTGGAAGAATAGGTGGTTGGCAGCTTTGATCTGGGGGGAGGACGAACCAAGAAGAAGCTGACACAGTAATTATCCCCTGTTACTCTTTGCTAATTTTCTGTTTCTGCCATGGTCAAAGTAGATTTTTGTGTTTAACGTTCTGCTCTATGAGAAGGCCCATAAATGTGACCTTGAGGTTAGAGTTAAAATGGTTAGTTTTAAGAATTAATGTAAATCATTTTTGTAAATATATATGAAGTTTTTTATTGACGAAAGAAGTGCCGTTAATGATAACTAAACATTATAAATTGTAATTCTTAATGTAAATATGTTTCCTGTTAAACTAAACTGTTTTATTGTTTTTATTATAAAGTTCATTTTTATATATATAAATATATCCCATTTAAATAATTAATATACCCCCCTATATTCATTCCAAACTGTACAAACTCCGGTTATATGAACTCTCTGCAGTTTGTGAACGTAAGTGAGCTCGTGAATTAGCGGACGGAAATTCTGAACAAGGTTCACTTCGTGAACTAAGGAGGACCCAAAAATCTCAATGAGCAGTGCTCGATCGTTTTGAGTTGCTCGTTAATATTCTTGATTTTTTATCCATTTTGCTTTATTTTTTTATTATTCATATAATAAACCTGGATATTTACGATTATTAGTTATTACAATAAATTTTCCAGTTCATACAAAATTAAAATAATAAATTTAAAATAATGTATATAATTCACCTATATTTAAGGAAAGAAATAAATTCATAAAATTTCTAATATTCTGTAAATGTTATCAGGTGTGATACAAAACTGTACAGATACATACTAACAAAAAACAGTCAGACTAAACCAGAGGATACTGAGAATTATCGCCATTACTTACCTCCCGAAACTATGCAGGTAAGACGCATTTCGCCGTTTTCTTCGTACGGCCCAGCAATGGTAGTCACTTCTTTCCCTCTTTCGTCAAAAATAGTTGGTTTCTGTGGAGGTACTGTGAAAAGAAAGATAATTCTTAAATTATGCCGCTGAAGATTATATAATGGCGTTGCGTTTGTACCAACACATATTAATAAGAAAGACATTTTTCTTCATATTTTTAGTATATTTACTATTTTTATTTTGAATATAAGTATATAGCGTAAAATTCTTACGAAACGGGCTAGGTTGCTCACCAAGCAACCGGCAGAGCAATAATAAACGCGATTTGTTAATTTATCATTTAATTGAGATGATGCAGATAGCCAGACGAGAAACGGAAATGTCAGTACCACTACAGGATAGGCTGAGGCTATTTGAAAATAGAGATTGGCAGATCAGGTCTTGGTAATGGAAAGAAAATTGTGACAAATGCCTGAATTTGTCTCTTGAAAACATCTCCCGCAACAAGAAAACAAGTGCTCCCCTATGAAATAAACAGCATGTGTTGCAAAATGAGAAGGGTATTTTTTGACCCAGGACCCAGGTGAATCCTGATAAACATGAGTCACCATGAACATCAATCTCCAAGAGAATGCCGGGAGGACGTTCCGGATCAGACAGACGGAGGCGGGGCATAAGTTAATAAAAGAAGGAGCTGAGAAGATTTTCTTCTTTACTTCAACTGGTTTTATATCAGTTTATAGTATTATTTCTTTTGACATCAGTCTACAGCATTTTGCCGAGAATGAAGGCAAAAATGACTTGGAGGTTTCGCTTCAACTTCCAATATCTGATCGTTGGCGTCACGACGTCTAGCAGAAGTCAATCATCACAGCCTGACCAAGGACGAGATGTACTATCATTTCGAGTACCTGGATCTTCAAACATTCACGTTTTTCGCCCCTTGATATATTTTTAATGTTAGAAAATTTTAGATGCCAAGTTTTGTTTTTATACCTCACTTAATCCCCAGAAGAAACTTTGATCTCCGGTGAACTTAGCAAGTAGGCGGCCAAACATTTTAAATGCAATGATCTTTGTAACTTATGCTTTATTTATTTAATCTTACTAACCCGAATTGTTTGAATTTAACTGAATGAAATTGTTCCTTCTTCATTAAAATTACATGATTACTGTTTTCACATTAAATGTTAAATGTTATCCTATTTTTAAATAAGAATTTAAATAAATATGTGTAAGGGCTCACAGAACATTTCCAAATAAAAACAGATGAATAAAATTAATAAACATCTTTGACAAATCATTACATGTTCCCTTAAATGGTGCGTATAATGTAATATTTCCAATAGTTACAAAGTTTCTACAAATGCTTAGACTAGTGCTCTAAATGAGACAGATAATGCTAAAAAGGTCAGTTGAGTTGTTTTCTTCTTATATTTTCTCAGATACTCATATTATTTACTAAGGAATTAATATTTGCCTAGCATATTTGTTTTATTCCAAGTCAAATTTAGTTGTTTCTCAAGTGATACGACAAACAAACTACACTTACAGTTTTCCTTTCCATTATAATTGGCTATTAGGCCATGGCTCTTTTAGATCATCATATAAAACTCCCGCTATGATAATTGTTTTTGTAATGTCTCCCCCCTCACACACGTAGGGCCCATGTAAGTTACAGCCCGTTGGCGGTAAAGTCTGGCTTCCGAACGGTCTGATTTAGTCTTTGACGCATTCGCCGCCGTAGAAGAAAGTGCAGCCACAAAGCGTCCACGTGATTTCCTGTCGTGGTTTGAAGAGAAGCCGAAAGTTAATCGACTTAATTCGTTTGGCTCAAAGGGAATCACGTAGCTATTTCTAGAAGATGACGTAGGCCAATAACTTAAGAAGCCTGCGAGATGTGGTGAAGAAAGGATGCGATTAAGGGGTCGGGAAGGTTCGCGCAACGTGAATTACGCGTAGCCGGTAGGAGACGGTGAAGAACGGCCGAGTTTTGGCGATTTCGCAATAAGTCGCGATCGCGCATATTATTTGGCTAACGAGCAAGCTACAGAATCTGAGTGGTGTTAGGCCGTAGTAAAGGCAAAAGCTGTAGCAATCGAACTGTGTTTATTTTGTCAACGTGTATTGTGATTAGGAGTGTCCGGTGAATTGGCCGAAGAGTGGTTATTGGAATTTGGATTGTGTAATGACCACGCCCTCCATTAGATTCTCTATTTTCATGACTGACTGAATAAATAGTGCGTTTATTGTTTCATCTTTTGGTGTTTCTCTGTGGCAAAAATACCTGGCACCCTATCTTGTAAATTTTCGAACTTTGAGAGTCGAAATATTGTGTCCGCAGTCGTCGGCGGAAATACGACGACGATCCATGTTCCCGTTTCATTATATATATGTATATAATTGTGTGTGTGTGTATTACGACCATCAAATCTGCGAATTTCGCACTTTGGCGGACAAAGGGAGGCCAATGTCCACAAATAAGTTTATATGCTACTGAAACTAGCCATTTGGTTCCTATGGTAACAAGTACCATAAAATTTATATTTTTTATAATGCACATAGATTAAATGAGATGGTTTACTTCCCAATTAAATAATTAATATTTATCGTTGTATGTTTCTTAATTGTTCAATTTTATTGAGAAATCGACAAGTTATATGACTGGCAAGATCACCTACAATTGGGACTTATATTAATGAATACATGAATATTGAAGATAGGTAAGTAGGTGCATTGGATTTAGGTTTTTATAAGTAAGTACTTATATTTATCCACAGTGGCATAAATTACGAAGTAACTATTTTTAAGTTACATTAATAGGTTAAAATTCTATGATAAAAGGTTGGTACAATCCCCTATGAAACGCTGTTCCAGCTACTTTATGTACTCTTCGATTTGTACGCATCGAGCCTATATGATTTCATTGTTAAAACATGTAAAGCAGTTTAATTTTAAGTAAACCTATTAAAAAAGTAAACGCGTTTTAAGTATTAAAATAAATTTCATAATGTAATGTGGAATAACATTTAAACAATGGAATCAAATTTAGAATTGTGATTAAGAATCGTCGCGTCTTCCCAATCATTAACTGTCGGACAAGGTTTGTGCATTCTTGAGTGGGCAACAAACAGCTGCAAACGAGGAAATAAAGAAGTGTTGTGTAATTGTAAATGCCATAAAAGAACATCTTCTTGCAACAGTTGATAATGGTGATTGATAATTTATAACATTAAATATTGTAATTGGATTTTGTAGAATATAATTTGTAACTGATATTCATTGTGCAGGGAATCATATTTATTGTTCACACCTTAATT
Source organism: Eucriotettix oculatus (assembly GCA_034510155.1). NCBI lineage: Eukaryota > Metazoa > Arthropoda > Insecta > Orthoptera > Tetrigidae > Eucriotettix > Eucriotettix oculatus. The sequence goes on along the minus strand of CM067376.1, from coordinate 161,495,002 downwards.
TCAGAATGTGGTATTGTGAGAACCAATGCCAAGGAAACCACATCATTGACGTAATACCGAAACTCACAAGCTTGTATATAATTATTTCCATTAGAAGTATCTCAAATATATCTACTTTCAGGGCCGGTCAAAGTATAGCTATTTGAAGTACATCGGAAAATGGTCACACATCAGTCGACCAAAGTGCGAAATGAATGACCATTTCGCGAATTGGTCAACTTCTGGCTTTGTCCCTAACATCTCAGAATCTTAATCAGGATTTCCAAACTGCGTTGATTATCATTTGGATCGCGCTAATCATCAGTCAACCTCTACATATTAAGTAGTTGACCTTTACAAATTTACAAATAATTTTGTGCTAAACAGAACAAATAAAATGAAATGAATATGACAGAAATTTCAAGATAGAAAAAATATTTACGCAGTCATCACGGATAACTCGAAGATTATAACAAACACGTAGCTACCCGGGTTTTATGCCGGGTATGGTCAAGAATTTTCTTTCTTAGATTGGTCAAAATATTAGTCTTATAAATTAATTTTATTGTTTATATATAAAAATAAAAATTTTGTACGTCGAATATATGTATGTTCCGCACACAAATCTAAACGCCTGGAGCAATTTATACGAAGAGTTTGAATGATGTAGAGTTTTACACACACACATACATATATGTAAAACTCTACATCATTCATATATATCATTTCAGTTGTTGGGGACATTAAGAAGGGATGTTAATAGTTTGCGGTTTTAATAATGATTTAACAGTAATCGGAAACTGAGTTCAGTAACAACGAGAAGAAGGAATTAAGTATCTCGACGAGAGGAAATTAAAACTCTTTTCTGAGAATAAACAGGTAGAGAAATAGATGTCATGGCAGCGATGACAGACGCTTCCGGTATGGTTTGAAATAACGGGAAAAGTTTCGTCGTGAAATAAGTAAGGGGGATATTACTTATTTTAGTGAAATATTAATATATTAAAAATGAACTTTCATATTTAAAAATGAAAACAATTTACTTTATACTAAACAAATTTACATCAATATTACAAGGTTGAGAAAGGATCCAAGCTTATAAAAAACATAATTTCATAAGCTATTATTAGGATGTATATTTAAATATAAATTGTATGTTATAAATCTTAATGCCACATTTATTACACGGGAACACTGGCAACAAGCCTCAAAACGCTGATCGTGGGAAATTAGTGTTGCATTATATGTATATATATTTAAAGTTTTAAGTATGCTAATGTTAACGTAAATAGAGATTTCAAATTAATGATCAGTTATAACTTGCCAATTATGTGAAGGAAAAGCTCATACGGAAATTTCATACCGGAAATCTATGAATAAGAATTCTTCCAGGATAATACTTTTATTCTTAGAACTCTTTCACATTGTACGCTTTTTTATTGCATGTATCAATTCAAATAAAGTCATTATTGTTTAATATATCTTCATATTAGTGTGGCTTCGTACCTATAACAAATAATCATGCTACAAATACTTACTCCGATTGTGGTAATGAATATGGAAAATCTTTGTCATTAACTCCCGTGATGAAATTTATTTCTCATTCTGTCTTTAACCGTCTTTCTACTTTCGTTTCCTACATGCACGACAAGTGGTGTTTTATGCGTTTTTAAAATATGCAGCCGATTTGTTTTATAGGCTTGGAGGTTTTTCATTTCTTTTTTCCTCCCTCGTTCGTACCACTAGGTCAGGCAGTAAACTAAGGTCGCAGAGAGTTTTGTGAAGGGCGAAAAAACACAGGCAATCCCATCGATAAGCTTGTCAGAAGTGGGGGAAACAAGGCAGCACTATCTCCCGCAGCGATCTGCGCATTGAACATGTTGAGGGAGCCATTTGATTACCTGCTATTTGCTGCTTTCTCTTGCATCTATATTTAGCGAAGTTGCTTATTTTTTTCTAACGTCGATATTCCTGCGACCTAGAATATGACATTTCTTGAGAAGCGAATCATGGACGTCTGTTAATATTTTAAAGGTGAAACCAGAAAGAAGAATGACTCGCTATTTGTGTATAGAGTCGTTCCTGTGATTCGACAAAATGTGCTGCAGTACACACGTATATTTTATTTAAACGAAAATTTTACTCTATGAGGTGAAATGTCGTCCTGAAAAAAATATTTCTGTGCAACAAACTGCGAGGAACATTCAATAATAAAAGAGACAAATTGATTTATAAATAACTGCGTACTTTACAAAATTAAACATTTAGTACTACTCAACCTATTCCCCCCGAAAATTAATACACCTGTTTCAAAGATGAACTAGTTCATTTAAGCTAATGCAAAGAAGTCTCTGACTTGTTCGAGCATGTTTCCCTCAAATTCTTTGACGACCTCGTTGATTCTGATTTTTTTGGACTGATAAAAAATTGTGAACACAAGTTTCTGGTTCATAAAGTGGTTACCGATCCTTTAATAGCATTTTTTAATGTTTATGTCATGTTTCCTTATGTTGTCTTTCGGGACGCAACTTGCATTTGTTTTGCTGTATTTGAGCTTATTACTGAAAACGTTACGCCCTTCCTATGCTATTAAAGGGGAATTGCCTGTTTCAGGATCACCCTCATGTAGCCTGTAAACCCTTAAAAAATGGGAGAATTTTCTCTCGCAGGCGTTTCTCCTCAGATTAACTGCGGATCTCCCATTATTCCGCCACGTTCAATTCCTCCAATCTGTCCTATTTAATATTATTTTAAACAGTGCGCGTACATTCGATGACCATATTTTCAAATCCTTTTTCATTTCAGGACGTTTCCGTAGGATCAGTCTGGTTTTCTCTTATTGAGATTTCTTAACGGTTGAATTTTTTACAGAGTGAGGTTGTCAGCCTCACACCCAACTTGGAGGGTCAGTGGACTACTTTTCAGCTGTCTCCTACCCTTCGACCTGTCTGGCTTGGGTGGCCCCACGAGGAGCTTAAGTTCCCACCAGCATAGCTCTCAGGATCATTGGCCCGCCATCCCCATGGGGAAGCTCGTACTCTCTGGGTTTTTCAGATTTCTCACATTTCGAGGCACCTTCACCTATTTTAGGACGTCTGTGTACTGGAGCATACGGTAAGAGTTTTTCGCTGATCCCATTGATTAAGTCAGCCAACTGTCTTCTAAAACTGATAGAGACACGTAGGAGGGAATACTGCGATCCCACAGCAAACTCGTTTTCCGTCATTCGGAAGAGCGTGAGAATAGTACCCAATAGCCCGACCTACCTGATGCAAATATTTTTAGGTGAAAAACCAGGTAGGGGAGTATGCTTGTTTCGATCACCCTTCTTATATCAACAGTAATACGTTGGTAATCACGAACAATTTTTCAATGGCTCAAAGGGAAGCTGCTGACACTTCAACCGGCCTGCCAGGACGGTTCGCGACAGTCACTGAGCTTCGACGGTTTTTGAGCTGTTTAACCAGTTACAAATATATCCTCGGGTTCATATAAATTTCGTAATAGTGTAAAATCATTCAATAAAGTATTTTGCAGGTTTCGCACCTTCAGAAATCAAAAAGCGTTTCACTGAACGCTGTTCAAGTAATGTGAAAATTTTAAGCGGATACGTTATAAACAGAACATTAACGGTATTGTAGCGCAGTAGAATCCGCGTCCAAATTTTTATTATAATTTTTGGAAACTTAAATACCAAATATTCCGGCATGAGCAAGTTGTTTGCTAGGAAGAAGGGGTTTTTCCGCCCGCCGTCTCGCCTTTCGGAATAAACAACCTGGACCAACGTCGCCGTTTCGGAATGTCTTAATCTGCCTGGGAATTTGGTGACCGGGTGGGGTGTTTTCCCCAAATGAAACAAGGGATATGATTGGAGGATATCCATCCCTGCCACCTTAGTGATAGGTGTCGGATAAGTGGGGACAAGGCTTTAAAGAGGCTGGCGGAGACAATTTTGGAGATTTTGGAGAGATCGTGAAGTGGATGGAGAGAGGAGATAGAGAGAGATTTTTGGAGAGATCGTGAAGTGGATGGAGAGAGGAGATAGAGAGAGAGGATTGGAGAGATTTTTTTGCAGTGGATGGAGAGAGGAGATTGGTGAGGTGGCAGCGGCGACCATGCTTTGAGCAGTCCAGGAAGCAGGGAAGAAAGATCTTAGCAACAAGGAAAGGAAGACTTCGTGCTATTGTCGACCGGCCGCTTCAAGTTCCACAACACGGAAATTACAGCGAGACGCCTATGAAACAACTCAGGTTCGTCAACGAACTGATCTGCTACACGTGGTCACCCAAATCATTAATACCCTGAGATTATAATTAATAAATATATATTTAAACTCAATTAATAAATTCATTAAATAATATCCCCCCATCGTTTACAGTATATTGTATATTACACATTTCGTCTATAACCATGGTTTATATTTTACCTTAAAAATAGGTCGGCCGTTTAGTGGGTACCGTATATTTATACCTGTATCTGACTTTATAATACCTGTAAGAATATATTTCTGTCACTTATAAAAATTAATTTTTTCTTCGTGGCCATGGTGGTAACCTCCGTCTCTGTATGTAATAATTATGTATCCTTTACTTCTAAACTTTAAGTCGTTGAAAGAGGGCTCTCGTTTTCTACTATAATCTTTTTCATTATCTCTTAGAATAGTTGAAAGGATTTGACAAAATATTTTTATTTACGTCTCTAAATACGGATGTTACAGTTACAAGGATAAAAAAAATTGCGAACTATATATACGAGAATATATTATTTTCTTAATTCTGAAGGTACATAAAATTAATTTCGCTTTAGACATAATCAAGCATTTGCGCCAATGGATTCCTAATGTATTCCTGGACGTATTCTGTCATAATTCTATTGCTGTGGACAGAAACAGAGTCTATATATTCGCTATGCATTGTAAAAAATACCTTACAAAATATTTTTTTCGGTAATTCAACAAGCATAATCGGAAAGTGAATTTTCCATATTATAGATAGGAAGCCCATATTTTTTTAATAATTCGCTGACTAAAAAACAGGTTTATTGATCTTACAGCCTAAGACACAAACCATACGGCGCTAAATATCTAAATAAAATAAGTCGAATAAATTTTATGGGAGAAAACTCACAGCATTAGACAATGGGTTCAGCAGTCTCATCGTATGAGATTAGTAATCAACCATGTAGTAAATTTTTCAATTAGCCATCAGTGTTTTACAACTTAAAGCGCTGGAGTGTTAAGTTTCGATATATTCAGTTGCCGTATAATACTTTATAATCATTGATTAAGAAGTGAATGCTATTCCAGTAATATCATAAAATATTAATTTGTAAAATACACAAAAATGTATTAAATTCAAGGACAGATTAATTGTTTTTTAAATTCACCTATAAAGCTATAAAAGTGAAAGAACGGATCGGTTAAAAAATCTCGACTGAACCGGGAATAGAACACTGGTCCACGGCTAATTAGGCGGTTACTCCAACCAATACGTTATTTTTTCTCGTTTCCCTGGAATAATCAAGCCTTCTTCATTCCTTGTATATATCACAATATATGATCACCTACAATTAACTCAATCTGATTTTTCATGACCTAATTTTAGGACATTGTTTATTCTAAATTTTATACGAGGAAATAATACAATGTATAAAATTTTAATTGATCTTACAACCATTGAACTAATTCAAAATCAGAAGAAATTCGTGATTCATGCTCAGCTCTAAAAGCTAGCAAATTGAATCAAGAGATTGCCGTAGAATAATCTTAAGAAAACCTGTATTAGTTTCCCATAATATATATACTGCATTGAAATACTAATATGAGGCAAAGGAGAATGTGATTTAGTAAATTGTTAATGAGGCTTTATACGTAAATAAAACGGATAGAGATATCTCGCATGTGTCAAGTACTAGTCGAATGTAGTTATATTAGAGTGGCCACGAACTGAGTGGCTTTGGGCAGCTCTTACCGTATGTTCAAGGTCTGCAAACCCATAAAATATATCCCTTGAAATGACTGAACTGCCACGACTTGTGATAACCTTCAAAACCTTCAAAGCCACGTATCACTGCAAATTCAGAATGTGTCATGTGAGATGACAGTTCGCAGTCGACCCGTTAGGTCAAGGCCCTCAGTGGGCTGCAAAGCCGAGGAAGAAGAACAATCAATCAGGTATGATGGACGCCAGATTGCGCTCATTCGAATATTACTTACTTCCTAATGTTATATGTCAATGTAAGGTGCTGACACATATTATGTAACCATAATTTTTTTCATGTTTGTGCGAAGCGTAACCCCCACACAGTGTTTTTCCTTGGGTTTTTATGAAAGTTAGTATCAAGTGTTAGTGCAATCTATACTCGCGTTTAAATTTGTAATAGAAATTTAAAAACAAATATACATACTTTTTCATTAATTGAAACGATTATTTATTAGACTTTCCAGTAAAAAAATATTAATTGACCGTAAACGTACAATATATTTATTAAAAGTTTAAACATTTATTTATACTTTAATTTATAAATTAAAAAATAGTCTAATGTTTTACAAATTTACAAAATATTTTATTTTATTTTTATTGTTATAGAAAATAACGGCTTCATGTTGGACCCCAATTATCTTAAAGTTGACTGTAACAGGCAAAAACTTCTGATATAACTGATTGTCAAAAAAAACAACAACAAAACTAACTAATATTTGAGGTATGAAAATTCGGGTTTCTTCAATAAACGGCTATTGAAAAGGTCGGTGTCTACATTTCTTCAAACCGTTGATGTTTAAAATTATATTGATACGTAATTGTAAAGCTACTATCTAAAAGTTATTAATATTTGTTTTGATTAATAATAATTTATTGGCATGTAATGAAATATATTTTCTTATAATTAAAATCAGATTTAAAATGAATAATCTTGAAATATTTAGTAGTGCGTATTCTTAAAATTGTTGTATTTCATTACCCTTAATGAGTATATTAATTTACGTATTGTTAACTTCATTCTGGTTGATTCAATTTTGCACTAAATTTACGATGTTATTGCCTATTATGATGACTTACTAATGTATGTCTGGAACGATATTAGCTCATTTTCATTTCATTTCAGTAGGTGATTAATTTATCTTTCCATAATGCATCTTCATCATAGCGTAATATTCATAGTTTCAAATTTAAGGAAGTTGTATAACTCAGGTTTTCGAAATAGGAAACATATTTGATAGAAATGAAAGCATTATCTCTGCAGCTGTAGTCATTGATGTGAATGACTTTACTTAACCCTTGTTGGCTTGCAGATATCCGAAATGAGTTGGAAACCCCGACATTTTCTGAAAACGTCAGAGCCTTTTACATCCATTCATTAACAGCAGTTGCAGTCAAAGGATTTGTTTGACATAGGAGTTCTTTTGTTGAAACACGGTCCTCTTGAATACCGAGCAAATTGCAATCGCATAATGCAGAGTTCATCATTTCGTTTGCGTCATGTGTGTTGGGAAGCGTAATGATGTCATTGTGAAGGTGTTTAGTTGATCATTATGCGTTCGGAAGCTACGTCGTCAAGTAAAAACGGAACTCGGTCTTCATGGGATTACGAATATCCAGGAACTTCATTATGCGTATATTTAAGAATATGTAAGAGATTATAAAGAAATAGTTGAAAATATTTAACTATGGAAAATTTTTACCATTTCGAAATTTAAGATATTCTTTTCGCCATTGATCTATTATGAAATTCATATAAATATATGTTTCTGTTCTAAAAATAGAATAATAAGGAAATGAATGGTAATTTAAATGATCGTATGATAATATTTAATTATCCTTATATTTTTATGAACAATCAAACTACACTTCAATAGGTGATAACAAAAACATTCATTTTTTAAATAATTACATGAAGTGACAAACAAGCACAAAGAATAATGAGGGAGGTCATATTAATAAACCAGTGTACAATCATTATTTTCTCCCTGATTAAATGTGCTTATCTAGTACTAAACAGAGGCAAATGTGGGCCTCATTCTGTTGCTCTTTTGTGGTCGTAAAGAGATAAGGCAGAAATCAATAGCAGCCTTGTTTCAAAGCACAAAGGAATATGTACAAAACTGAGAGATTATTTTTGCATTGATCAAATGAGAAACAGCAAAACAAATGGTCTAATAAATCATCAATGCAAAATTAACATAATGGAAGTTCATATACGCACTTTTACAGTGTTTAGTGCCGACGTAACACCTTTATGTTACAAGTAGTGCTTTCTAAATCACTACTTAAAAAATATGAACTTAGTTTTCAAAACTAATGAAACAGTAATCCCAAGTTTTCTTAGAAAGCAGGAAGTGAGTGGCAATTTTTTCGTATTTTAACTTCATTACAAATTATACTTTAATAACGTCTGTTTTGCAAAATAATTATACCGGTTGTTTAAAAATTAATATCGGGATTAAAGGATTGGCAGCATTTATTACATTCAACTAACAATTATAAATAATGTATCAAAATGAATAGCAACTCAAAAACTAATTTGTAATAAACTATGTTTTAAGTTACATGTACTTCCGAAAAACTTAGTGAATGTATATCAATATAGAACTTAAGCATACTACTACAAATTAACTTGATGTTTTCCGTAATTGTTCATAATTTAACAGATACATTTATGTCTTTACGTTTTTCTGTACGTCATGTATTAATTTCTTGATGGTCTGATTTACTGAGTATGGCGCGCTCCGTTGGGAGTCCTTTAACTTCCGTTCGGTTTATAAATGCAGGACTGATATTTGTGTTTCCGCGCATTTACATTGGAGAGAGAGAAGTTTAAGAAACGGCATGAGTGGTTGGATCTGATTATGGATAATTTGTTTTCACTCTTCTAGAGATGTCTTGTGAGAAATTGTATTTCAATTAGTTAGTAACTGATTAGTGGGTTCGGTTGGTTTCAATATTCTTCCTTGATCTTTTTATCAGAAATGACCGTGTGACAACTCTGGTTTTAGCCATAATGAAAATAAAAAAATTAAAATGACAAATAATAGAAGTAATCTACATTTTTAGAATAGATCAATACAATAAATAAAACAATTAAAATGGGTAACTGTAGTAAAATTTATGCAGGCATCATAAAATAACATATAAAGTAATACAGTCAACATATTAAATAGGCTAATTTAAAGAAGCTGTATATCTAAAATTAAAATGTATAAAAGTGGTGTCACGTGACTAAATATATGGAGAAACATATAATATTAAAATTGTCTATAAATTTTAATGTAATTAAAATGAAGGATGTAAATGGTTGATGACAACTACGAATAGTAATTAACTGAATAATAAAGTAATTTTCATATGTAGAGAGTGAAATAATTTACCATTTAAAATACACATGCGAATAAATAAAATTGAGTGTGTGCGCCCTGCTCTTTATATAACGTGCCTCAATCAATTTCACTGCGACTTATCATATAGTTTGCATAACTAATTAGAAGGATCGTTACTCAAATAAAATAATATTTTTTACGGTTTAAGATATGTAATAATATCACTTGACAGACTACGTGAGACTTATATTCTATTTTGTTGGAAGGTCTCGTCTAATTGAAGTTATTTACAGCCACATTTATACTAATAACTTTCTGCGAATCATGAGACATCAGTTTAATAATTTCTGAAACTGTCTTAAAAGCGGGGCCCTTTGTGGCCTTAAATCTTCGAATCACAGGCAGAAAATTTACTAATATTTGACCGCAATCGGATGAATGGTATAGGAACGCATACAATGACATACATATTTTTTATGAGAAAGCGTTTACTTGTGGATTTCCACTCGTGATTCACCGTGTACTTATAATATATTATATTTATTAGTAAAAGGCATCGTTTATTTAATTGAACAATACTTCCGCAACATTTTCTAACATTCTTTTCTCATCTTTGGGTGGAGCCAAAAACAATATTTTGTGTCGTTAAATTTTTTTCAGCTGTTTGTTCGCCTTCTGGGACCTTTATGCAGTTGTATTTCCGTTGTAAGTGCTTTCTTGTCTGCATCCCGTTAGCCTCCTGACTTATCGGGAGTCTGTATGCGTGTTGATGGCAACCCCTTTAGGGCACAATTGTAGTCCGCTTTCCTTTGATATACAGACTAAAGACATTCCTGACTTTGACGAGAAGCTAGTCTACAAATATAAACATTGAAAGCTAAGTCCCTTGTATTAATAGTTTTGCTTCTAGAGATACTTGAAACGCGGCTCTAAAGTTTTGCTGTCTTTCACAACTCCATTATTTCTCGTAAATAATGTTCACTTTTTATTTCGATCTCCATAAATTTTCAACAATACCTACCGAACAACAAGTCCTATTGCCATTAAATTCTGACTTAGCTAGCTTCTTTATTCTATTCTATTTCCTTCGCTGTACAGCCCATTGAGGGCCTGGGCCTACCGAGTCGACTGCGGACTGTCATCTTGCATGACACATTCCGAATTTGGAGTGACACGTGGTCAGCGTATCGATCCTCCAACAGTGCTTCTTGATTACTCACTCGATTTAGAATTTATCGAAATTTGTCAGCGAGGAGGAAACGAGAAGAGACAGGTCGTAAAATATCCTAAATGGACGATATTGGTGTCGAATCCTAATTACGGGGGATCTCTGAGTTGATTTGTTACAGTCTGGATGAAGTCCAAGTTTAGCCAAACATAACACTTTAGAACCTTTTATAAGGATATATTTAAATAAGATGCAGCGAAATGTAATTGGAACGACTATCTAAGCAGACAAGATAGAGAACTAAACTGTTGATGTGTGAAAAAATCTCGATATTCATCTTAAACAGTAAAAACATTACTGAAAAATAAACAGGCCTACATTTATATCTTAGAAGAAAAATAACTTCAAATAAAATTAGAATATTGTGCTTTTATCAGGTAATTGTGTGTTGGATATTTCTATTAACTTTGAAATATTTTCGTTTTCATTCAGATTTTTGTTATTGCTCACGAACGACGAGTCGCAGGACAGCCTAATAAGTACGTTGTAGTGAAGGTTTCAGTATGAACAACTAAATCCTATTTTGCAAAGTAGTAGGTTATCCAATAATTTACTCATACTTTCTCCTGGTTTTGATACTAAATACAGTCGAACTCAACCCTAAAATGTTTTGTGATAACGAGAGAGTTTTACTTTTTCAATTTAAATCATTTATGAAAATAAGACAGGAAACCCCAGCTATTACCAACAATCTCACAAGGTGTATTTAGAACAGCTACGGCCAGTCGGAACTATGAACAGTAGATCTGCCATACTGCCAAACGTGTTTATAGTTCAAGAGATTAACTAGTCATGTGTCAAGACTATGCGCAGTGGACAAATCCGCCAATATTGTAATGGCGGAAGACATCAGCTCCCTTTTATCTAGTACTTTGTTTAGACAAGTTGGTACTGTAAAGTAATTCTGAAAATATTGCCGTTAGGAAATATGTTGCTGTCAGTTCAGGATATGTTGTGCGCCAAGCAACGTATCCTTAATATGTAAAAGTATAGCGTGTGTTAAAAAGATGTCGCAGTTTACATATCCCGTTCCTATGAAGACAATTAATGATCTTATCAATGATAGTAGCGTTTTGCCGGGCCACTTGGAGGGGTAGTACCTCCTCAAACGACAATACTTCCCTTACTCTTCTCCTTTTCCTACTGCTCATGTAAAAACGACATGTAGAATCTCATAAACTCTACCTTTATTACTTTATTGAGTCTGCAAATCAAACGATTATGGTAACAATGAACTTTCAATATTAATTCTACATCTCGAAAACATTTTATTTCGGGGCACTTAGCGTTGACATCTCGTCCTGCCATTTAAACAACTAGTAATGTAAAACATTTCCAGTTTAAATTCTACGGAAACAGCACTAAAAAAGCGCGAGTATGTGCCGATCAGTGGAAAGGTATATTACAAGAGAAATTTACTGCAGGGTTATAAATATTGACATTTGTCAACAATCTCGATTGTCATCTTCAAAAGTACAAACATTATTGAAGGTCTAAATTTCTTCCTACAAAATAACTGCAAATAAAAGTAGAAGATTGTGCTTTTATCAATATTCAGAAGTTAAAAATTAAATGCAGTTTCAACTTCGCTTCAATAGACTGTTATGTCTTAAAAGTGCAAGCGGGACGTTTTTTCAGGAAATTTTATGAACATTCTTTATCTCAGTTTTCTTTATTTATATATTGTTAATTAGATTATCTCAATCTCATAAATAAAATTATCAGTAACAAACACAGAGCGATGTCTTATATGTATTTTTGTATATTTATTGCCTATATAGAATCTATTGTAACCTAAAGAAAACGATCTTTAAATATTAAATTATTTTGTGCTAAACAGACCAAGTACATTGTTCAATTATTTTATTTTTATATGAGATTGTGAGTAAAGAATAGTTTATTTTGAATGTATGTGTTTATGTATGTTCTCCATACAAATCTAAACTCGTGGAGAATTTTAGACCAAATTTTGTACACGTTTTATTTGCTATTTGGAAATCAGGACTGTTGGGATAGGATAATATTTCTCGGGGTCAATTACTTTGACAGTGTTTCGCAAGATACTGTTTGTGTATAATATCAACTCCTTCCAACAATTCGTAGCTGTGGTGGTGGCGTGGCGACAAATGAAAGCAACAAGGAAATTATTGAATTTGGTAACTAAACCGGTGTAATGTACACTATTTAGCCTGATTCTGACGTTCAATAGGCCCTTTAGCGTACAATTAAACTATTTAAGGTGGATATAGAAGGCTGTAAGCAAAAATCCTAATTGAATCTTAAACGGGAGAAATTTGGATAAAATTTTATACTCCTGTTCTTTAAAATCTGGAAATGATAACCCCCTGAAGGCGTAAAATTTTTCATAGTGAGAGATAGGATGGATGGAGTGTAAATCGATAATATGAAATTGAACGATACAGGTTTCGGGTTTATGAAAGTCCCCTTGTATTAATTCTTACATTCAACATGCAACTAAACTTGTACTTCAGTCCTAGTGTATGGAGGTGGAATTGAGGGTTGGTGTAGGAGAAAGAGGTTGAAGGTAAAATCACGAAATCATTCAATATTCCTGACTATTCTGAGTTATGTGCCTGCCTATTTTAAATACATACCCGGACAACATCGGGTGCCTAGCTACTGTATAATAATAATTATTTTCTGTGCAAGCTCTGAAAATAATAAAAAAAGGAGAATAGAAAAAACATGCCTTATTTGGAGCTTATAAGCGAGTTAGACTGATATATGTTCATAAATAAAATTCGCAGAATGTCCAAGTGTGGTTAATATAAGAATTTTAAATTTCAAAACGTTTTATTTACAAAGTTCAAAATCTCTGCAGTTAATTAATTTAAATTTTTTTAATAATTACGTAATGCTCCGGAAACTCCCCGGTCGAAAATCTGTATTGTTTATCACATTTTAAGGTTACTAAAAATTAAGACGAGATTCCATAAGCCTTCGCTTTATAATTTGACTTCATTATTTATAGTTTAACATACCTGTACACAAAAATCCTTTGATTTTATAGGTAATGAAAGATAACGCTGGACAATTAGCTAGTTACGATATTTGATCGTTTGTTATGCACTTCTATAAGTTATTTTGATTTTTTCCTTACCTATAATCGAAAGGTTAACTCTTGTGTTACGGGATGGTGACTGTCGGAAGTCTACTCTGCATCGGTAAAGTCCTTCGTCCTTCTCTGTCACGTCACTGAGGGACAGCGTCGCTGGAGTCGTGACGGTGCGAAAGTAGCCTCGTTCTCCCAGAAGGTCCGTGTCCTTCCAGTGGGACGCAAACTCTTTGTGCTTGTTACGTGCGTCATAGCTGGAAAAAATATTACCATTTAATGACTCTGTTTGTGTGACATTTTAACAATTAAGTTTTGTAAATATGGCAACATTTTGTAAATAATTGTAATCTGATATTCTATTTTAATATTCAGTATTCCTCATACATATATTAAAGAACTTTACCTATAATACGATTTATTTAGGTTTATTATGGTTTGCACCGTATTAAATTCATTTACAGAAATCCGTCTCAAAGCGTTCACCAAATAACAGTTTTAAGTTCCATTTTTAGTAAAATAAATACACATATATACTATGAAAAAATGATGAACTGGTCATTGGAATCATAGTTATAACATTCAATGATATTCTGGCTTGTGTGAGGCATCTAATCTAGTTTATATCACGCTTTATGTGAAACGTATAAAAAAAGTATAATTGTAGAACTACTGTGAAGACCCGCAAAAACGTTTTCAGGCATTTCAGAGAATATATATTTCATGCAATAACGAAGACAGGTTACGTGTTTTATATATTTCGTCATGCCAGTATGCATTATGTATTTCGTCATCATAAGAAGATGAAGGATAGTTTGGATCATTTATCGAAAAGACTGCTCTTATTATTCAAGATTTTCTTCGGAAGAATTTGAACATATGTAAGTATTTTAAAAAATAAATAGAGTACTACTTTCTTCCGAAAGAAGAAAGACATTGTTGCAAATGATTAATTTTTAAAATAAATATCTAATTTACTCTATTTAATAGGAATAGAAAATATTAATCGGTCAAACACATATGCTCGGTCTTTTGGCGGTCGGAGTTAAAAGAAAGGAAACAGCGTTTCAGCCAGGGGTAATAAAATCCAGACTTCACGCTGTCCCTGGGGAGTTCCCCAAGCTATGGTGAGATTTGGTGGCATCGGGTGTTTTTCCCAAAATGTCTGGAAGGTGAGGGGTAATCTGTGACTCCCAGAGAAAAGTAACAATAAATGTTATTGGTCAATATTCATCCCTGTTCCCTGGGTGATATGAGTCAAAGAAGTGGGGAGTATATTTTAAAAAAGCGTGCAGAGAGGTTTTTGGCAGATTTTTCAGGAGGGATGTGGTGAGTTAATTTAGTGTTTAATCTTCTGATACATGAGAAGTCCCATAATATACGACCCTGAGTTTAGAGATCGAAAATTGTTATTTGTATCATTCTTTGTAAATATATGTAATGTTAATGAAGAAAGAATTGCCTACTTAAATCTTGAAAATATCAAAATTGTAATATGGATGTAAAGTTGTTTTCGATCAAGTAATTTGTTTTCTTATTTTTGTTATAAAAGTTCATTTTAATATATTAATATAAGATTAAAATCATTAATATTCCCCCTTATTAATTTCAATATACTCCTTTGTTAAATAAAATAATACCTTGGCTGCCTTTATAGTCTAGTGATTAGCGTCACTACCTAACACTAGGGAGGTCCCGGATTTGTTTCCTAGCAAGTAACAAGGTGTTTGTGTCTGTGTTTGAGTTCCGATACTGAGGAAACTCCAAAATAGGAGATAAGTTCTCCAATTGGCAGAAAGTCGCCAAAGACCCAGTTACGAATCAACAGAATATTTCCAAAATGTCAACTAAAATAAAGACGAGAATTTTTGTATTTCTGAAACCGTTTACTGTAGTGTAACAGAACATTCATTGGCTTGTACGGTATCATAACAATAAGAGAAAGAAATTAATATTATAGGTATAAAAATAACACAAAAATTATTTCAGAGTCAAAACCCCGATCATGAGACCCACTGAATTTTATTTTTACTTTATATTTGTTTAAATCGTGTATACAAAGCTGTATCCTGTATAATTGGAAATTCCAGTGTTGCCATCAAGCGCAAACGGATCTGGCTCTGCAATTGTTCCGGGAAAAACATTGAGTCACAAATGGTTTTGTTTGACACGTTAGAACACTTTTAACTGTTCATTTATTACAGTTTCGAAATAATTGTTGGGTATTATGTTATTTACTATTGGATATAGTTGTAGCGTTTTATGATCTGATTTATTTATATATTTGTAATGAATAGCATTAGCAAAATCTAAACAGTAATATATTCTATATAGTGAGCGAAGGCTTTCTCGGTTCTATAATTTTGTATCACTCTGTCCCCAAATACCGCAGTATTCCATGTCTAGAGAAATCTACTAGTATTGTGTTGAAGAAGTCGTCAAATAAAGTTCATAAGATATTTTAAAAAACGGGTTTATCTGAAATATTCTTGGAAAGTGAAGGACAACGTGCAAGATCAAGGGCTCAAAATCGGTATAATAATAGTGTTAATAATTGTGATTGGGATAATTTTGAAATCTTACATAAAGAAAGATCTAGGTATAAAATGAGTTTGTTGGAATGTGTTTACTTATATGAAAATCAAAATTAAGTGTGAAGCAAAATAAATGAAATTGGTAAGTGGGAATTCATTATGTTTTAAATATGATTTATAATAAGGGTAAATTGCAAGGTAATTGAAAATAAATCGATCATATGAAATAGTAAAATGTTAATGATGGAGTAGTTATTTCAGCTCTCTGATGTAGTAGAGTAGTATTTAAGTAATTTGATTTTGGAGATAGGTACGAATGTTCAGTTTGCGACGTGTACTCCATGAGAACAATTTGCTGTGTGAAATTGTATTATAATGATAAGTTTTAAGTTTAAAATATAACGATAATGTTCAGGTATTCCAACTATATGACGTTTATGTAATATTATTCTATAATTGTATGTTTTAATTGTTTCATTAATAGTAGCATATGACAATGACGAAATTCGAAAGCTACTGCAGATAATTGTAATGTTTAACTTATTGGCTTATTAAAGTTTATTGAAAACATTATTTTAATGGTCAAATGCTGATGTTGCAGATATTGACACCAGATACTGTTCTCAATTATAGTTGACATTATAACTAATATTATAAACATGATTTGTAAATTATAAAATTAAAAGACCTAGAAGTGGCTCTTACTGTTACATAATTCGAAAATCAGTCTGAAACGTTTACAGTCAGAGAATATTTCATCGAAAACGAATATAATTTGTTGCCTAAGCTCTCAGAGATTTTTTGTTTGTTATCACAACAAATTGCGTTGTTTAGAGAATGTCAGCTGTCATTCGTTGTCTGGAGTGTTGTGCTTGTAAATACGATTTGTATTTCACCGATTTGAAGGAAGCTTGTTCCAGTTTACAGGTAAATGTGATTTGTGTTTCAAGGGGAGAAATAAATAACATTTCCGGCCAGGTCCTTTTTTTAAAAAAAAAGAATACCAAGACTGTGCAAACGGCTAAAGAGAATGCCATTGGTGTAATTACAGTAAAAAAATGACTTTGTCGATTCAAAGATGGTCATTCAATGCGAGATGTTCTTAAGTTCAGGTAGAACGTCAGAGTTCTACTACTGAAATATCCTACTTTCTCATATACGATATTTGGGATGCAAGGCACCAATTTGATTTCAGTAATAACATTCAATTTAATGAATGTTTGAATACCCTAGTTTCAATTGAAAAATTATATTTTAACTCTTAAACACAACACTTTAATTATTAAACTACGATTTTTTAGTTTTTACTATACTATTTATCACAAATATAATGGAATAATTTTAGCACAAACGTTTAATATTTGCAAATAAATTATTACAATACTAACAAGTCTATCATGCTACTACATTATTATGTTTTTTCTAACTGAATATAATAATATTCAACTATCTTTAGTTATCGCAATATGTACTTAGGAATCAACTATATTTCAAATAAAATACAATAAATGGCCAAAGGTCAGAAATAGAATAATTTTAATTAATAAGTTTCGTCGCAAATTTTCAGGACCTCTTCAGTTCATTAAATAAAATATTATTGGAATGTAAATGTACTTTATTGATAATATTAAGTGAAGTTAATTTGATAATTTCATTTATATTTTAATTGATTTAAATCTATGATCTGTACACAAATTGCAAAGTCAGATCATACATAAAATTTAATTAAATTTGGTCATTACACTACACGACGTTCGTTCCTTAATGTGAAATCTCATCTGGAAAATTTTAATGAATCAAATATGTTTCCATTCTTGTATTTCTTCTAAAATTAACTATATGCTTTATTGAGCATTCCCAATAACTTAAATTAGAATTCAATGCACCTATGATCAATTTACGCAATGTCAGTCTTCACGTATTTCCTAGAATTAGGACGTGAGGATTGTGATTAGTGAATTGGTAGGTGAGCCTAGCTTAGGTTTACGGAATAGAGGTGTTAAGTCGGTCAATGGACGTCGACTTGGATTTTCTCAGTTGGTAGAATACGCGGCTGGATATCGCGAGGTCCTGGGTTCATACCCATTTTTGTATTTCTTCTGAATCAAATAATTTAAGAAGATTAAAAGTTGACAACGAAAAGAGACCTCAAACGAGTCAATCATTTACAAGGTGATTTTTCTAGATTACAGACTAAATTATATTTATATACATAAGACATCATAAATCAAAACATAATAAATCAATGTTAACCTTTAAATTTACTTGTAGAAACTTTCCACTTGTTTCATGTGCCGTATTTGAAGTTAATATCTTCGTCCGTTTTTCGAGTCGCGATATTTATCTTCGCCTGCCTTTTTCGTTACTTTCTCCCTCCGACTAAATTTCCGGAACAGCTTCGACAGTTCGATAGATTTCTGTATTTATTACTTGCAATCACTACACAGGCAGTCGTTCGTCGATGTTATCTGATTTTCTACAAACGTCCATACAACTGTATAAGTTCGGCATATGGTAAGGAGCAAGAATAATTTTCATCAATTTATGCAACAATTTTATCAAACATTTAACACTTCTACAACCTCTAGAAGTCTATAATAGGAATTTTGAAACACCCTGTATTGTTTTCATGTACCATTTAATTTAATTCGGAGTGTGGTGAATCCACGATCAGTAACTTAAAATATCCAATTTACTGAATGTTTCAAAAGATCAGGGTCTGACAGATTTGAGCAATGATAAAATTCCAGGATTGGATAACATTAACGAAAAGTGGATAGTATAATCTGGCATATTGTCTATTCACGTTAGTTAGGGAGATATGCGAAAAAGTAAGAATACGAGAAAATTTAGTAACAACAGAAGAAGACTGGCGCTGATAGATGCGAAATGATTAGAACAATTAATTTAGTATCCCATGCGTGAAACATATTAACGAAAATAGTATATAGGGGGATGAAACGTAAAATACAATCCGAGTTAGGAAAAATGTAGGGACAACAGAAGCATTACTTACGCTGCGTCTAATTTTAGAAGACAAGAAGAAAAAATAGGCCTACGTTCATGGCATTTGTAGGTTTAGAAAAAGCCTTTTATGACGTAAACTGGATCGCACAACTAACGATTTTAAAGGAGACAAAAATATACGGAGAAAGAAGGCAGTCAGCAGAAATTAGAATTGAAGAGCAAAAAAATAAAGCAGAGGATGCAGTCTGACGCCATGCTTTTTAACTTATTTATACAACAGACGTTGAAGAAAGATAAAAATAAATATGTAAAAGGAATCATACTGCAAGGAAAAGAAATTAAAAACCCAAAGCTTTGCTGATGATGTTGTGGTACTAGGGGATTGAAAAGGATATTAGGAAACTATAATAAATGGCGTGAACATGATCCTGAAGAAAGAGTACAAGAGGATCAAAAGAGGAAAAAGCAAAGTAATTGAGTGTAGTGGAATACAAGGCAAGTAGATGATATATGTTACTTCAGCAGCTTAATAACTATGGATAATAAAAGTACAGTAGTCACAAAGTATATCATAGCACAGGCAATAAAGTCTTTCTCAAAAAACAACTAATATAAAAATGAATATCAGGAAATCATTTCTAAAAATGTTCGTATATAGACGCAAAACATGAGCGATAGGAGGTTCAGAAAGTAAAGAATAGAAGCCCTTGATATTGCAGCGTAGTAGAACCCGGCCAAATTTATATCTAATTTATGGAATTTTAGATTAAATAAAATTTCTGCAAACGCATGTCGCTGGCCAAGAAAAAGGGGTTTTCCCCTGCGCCGAGTTGGCGGCTGGATAGATATACCTGACTGCTTCGTTAACGGTATACTTGTTTTTGGCTAAAAGAGCGTTCACCTTTCAGGATTTCCTAGGGACACATACCTCATCAAAATATCTCCCGCTCTTGATGGAGAATTCACGATGATTGGCAGAAAATCGTCACGTGAGATAGTTCTAATCCTAGGAGAGGGAATATAAGGAGGTGGCCTGCAAAGCTGAAGGGTGGAAAAATGTAAGAATTTACAAGTAGAGGAGATTTTAAAGTGTTAATTTATCAATGGAGGAAGCAGTCGACAGTATAATAATGAAAAACCGTCGGACAAGTTGAGGAAGCAGCAACATGGTGTGAGTCATTTGAGATAGCAGGAAAGGATTAAAGTGTTATTATCCGAGGTGTTAACAACGAGGGAATAAGAAGGAAGAAAAGGCTAGAGTTTTCCTCAATTTACCAGCAGTTCCAGGATCATCCAGAACAACCATAGAAGTAAGTCCGGTCGCCCGTTAATCCGCACCAAGACTCACAGGCAAACAAAACAGGTTCGTTCTGTGAACGGAAACTGCTGCACGTGGTTACCCAACAATTCATTTAACCCTGAGAACTTTAAAATCGTCCCCTTTAATTATTTATTTTGTACTTGCAATCTTCGCACAGGATTCCATTTAAAATTATTGTTTTTCTTTAAATAAATTTATATATTAAATCCAAAAGTTAAATTCATTAAATAATTAATATAACTCCCCCAATTACTATATGTAATGTTAAATAAGAATTCTGAAAATCAGATGGGTGGATAGAGTTGCTAACCAGGACGTTCTAAGCAGAATAAGAGAAGAGGGAACAATACGTAGTGCTTTGACCAAGGTAAGGGATACATTAATAGGCCACGTTTTAAGACCTAACTGTCTTGTAAATTTAGCAATAGAGGGCAGTGTGTGGGGTAAGAACAGAAGAGGGGGCCAAAGGTGGAATACGCTAAGCAGATTTTGGAGATTGTGGGGTGTGGTAATCTAAAGATTTGCATGGAATTGCATGGTAAGTTGCATCAGACAAGTCTAAGGACTGAATACAACAAAAACAATAAAACAGATTTCAAATTAATAAATAAAATATTAAAAATAATTATTAAACTTTTTAAATGAGCCTTAATGATAATAATTACTTTGATGATTGTTGGAAAAACTAATTTTTAATTTAATGACCTTTAGAATAATGTTTATTTAATTTTTTAATTTTGAGGATCATCTACAAAGTCTGAAGTTTTAGAGGTAGAGTTTCCATATTCAATTAGTATATTTGTTTCTTGGTGAAGCTGCCAGTTTGAAAATTCTACAATTAATATTTTTATATTATTCTTATCGTTTATGCTTAGTAATGGTAATTTCCTTCTGAATGAATAATGACTCAAGAAACACGAACCACTAAATAGCTCCTCAACTTTAAATCAAACTTGAAGCGAACTTCGGAAAAATAGCGGTCAGAGATCGTGAGAAGCACGTGGTGTTTATAACCCTTTGTTAAGCAGAACTTCGGAAGTAATCTTCTAAAATTAGAGTTCGCAGACATTACCTAATTACTTGGCCAGCTACTAGTACAGAGCGTACTTGAACTCACGGATATTGGCTTCGGCGTTTACGACTCATCAAGATGTTATAGTCTGCCAGGGTAGATTAGAAAATGTGAACACCAAGATTCTTTGTAGGGTCGTTATCACAAAGAATGTGCGAATGCGGAATATAAATCATTTACTACAATAGGGAACTGCCAACAATTTAGGATTTTATGTAAACACTTTCCTCAAAACTCGTCTGTATTTTTTCATTGTTTCTCTTTATCATATTATGTAATACGTTAATTGCGACAGAGGGTTTTCAACTACTTTTTGTTGTAAATGTAATTCCGAATGTATTTACGAAACTAATTTGATGGCTGATGACGAGTTTTTTAAGAAATTATTTGTCCCTATATTGAGAACATTTGTGATTCTAAATTTTACATTCATGCTGGTAATAAAGTGCTAAGAAACTCCTGACACCCGATTTAGTGAGCGTGAATATATTTATGCATTGCAGGCGATGGCAAAAAAATTAACATCTGGCGTGTTTATAATATTGGATATCAACATAAATAAACAGCCAGGAAACGAAGAATAAGCAGCCAAGGATCAGGGTTCAGTCAGCGGGGAGTTGAAACAGTAAGTGGATAGAAGCCCCAGAAAGTGTAAAGAAACAGCAGAAAGTTGAGATGGAAGTGGAGAGGGCACTAAGTCGATCTGACTGTAGTGAAAAGTGGAGATAGAAGCAGATATTATACCTGCGAGTCCACAGGACACAGAGCAACCCTTCGTGATGCAATGACGTCATCGGTTAGAAGAACATCAACTCCATGGACACATTAGCACATTTTGGTAACAGCGAGTAAGAGTTGTTTAAACAAATACTGACACCTTAGTTGTGAATTTCACGGTATTCAATAGAAGCCCAAGTACGTATGTGATAAAGATCTAATAAAATTTACTTTTTAATACAGCATGGAATACTAGGTAGACAGAGATTCAAATACCTGTATATTTAATAATCACTGAAGTGAAATACTAAAAATTGTGAAGTATTACAAAGTAAATTTTTTATTCTTACAACTCGATTAAAATCTGAAATATATATATATATATATATATCCGAAAATGATTACTTGTCATGCCTAGCCTAAGTTACTAAGCATTATGTGATCGGTTGGTATGAAGTTAAACTGACCAGTTGGAGCTTTCTGTTCACATATCCGATGAAACATTCAAAGTGACATCATTTTCACTGAATAAAATCGACTACTATTCTTCACAATGTATTTCGAACGCGACAAAAAACATTCTGCCATAATATGTGCAATAGTGCTAAGGCCCCGGACATATTGCGATTTTGCGTGTTTGAAAAATCCCATTTGCTTTATGACCATTTGACGTAGTGCGATTATATACAGGGGCTGGAGAATTCTCAAATAGGTAGGAAAAATCTCAACAGTTTGTAAAACGGTTGGATGTGGTGCATGACGAATATTTTTTATATATTTGAATCTCTCTTTTTTATCAAAATTAATGTTTAATTATATACTTCAATATTTAAAATCCTTAATAAATATACCATATGAAGTCCTGAATGTGAGGTCGAAACGCTGAAGGAATTGAATAAACATTGGGTGTACCTAAGACTTGCTATTATTTAATTTAATTTAATACTTTTGAAAACGAAACTCAAAGTGATATATTATTTAAAATACTGATTATATTCCAGGACTTATTTCTGATTGCAACCCGTAATTATGAATGTCCAACAGGAAAGACGTATTAGAAATAGAAACTTCGAATTTGAGAGAATTCGGATTTGAATCCTTAATCTCGCAACACTTTTTAAGATTGTATCCATTAAAGAATATTAATCAGTTATTTTAGTTTTTGGAACAATTAAATATCACTGAAAATTCTTACAAGTTTATAGTGTGCATGAATTGCAATAGGACAAACTACAAAGATCATCTTGAAACATAAAGTAGCTGAAATTTGGCCGGTTAAATTAGCATGCCTCAAATAATTGTACACAATGTCTATTTTAATTTTGGGTTATGTAATATCTCTTGAATTAAACCATTCATATTATTCCACAGATAATCAGTTTTAATTAAATTTAAATTGTCTTAATTACAATCGCAAAGGGTTGTAATAACTTTAATTGCAGACAAGGCAGGTACATTAAATTTCTTAATAATCACTAAACTCCCGTGTGGTTTCATCTGAAACATAGATTAACTAAAGTGGCAAGAAAATTACCACTATTAGTGTCATGCAGGTGATTGATAAGTTACAAATGTACGTGTATTAAATAAAAGTGGAAAGTAATAATAACATATTTTGCAGTACTTCTTGCCCTTCGATTGTAAAAAATATAAGCGTATCGTAAGACATTATTTCATAAGTTATATATAAAAATAATTCATTCATTCATCAAGCTTTCCTGTAGAGAATTGAACCTTTTTCGCAGCATGGAAGGTAGCTGTTGAAAAAAATAGTTATTCGGATGATTTTCTCCTGAATAATTAAAAAACATGGATCAAAAAAAGAAAATAATTTTATTCAAATAGATTTGTTACACTGTAACACTCCACTTAATTCGTCATTTAATATATAACATTTAGGTAACTAGACGAAAATATATTCAGCACAGGCGGAGC
Source organism: Eucriotettix oculatus (assembly GCA_034510155.1). NCBI lineage: Eukaryota > Metazoa > Arthropoda > Insecta > Orthoptera > Tetrigidae > Eucriotettix > Eucriotettix oculatus. The sequence goes on along the minus strand of CM067376.1, from coordinate 161,470,863 downwards.
AGCTGCGGAACTTACAGGATTAGTCCGAGGCTCTGAAGTCGCCTAGTTTTATATCTACAAATAAAACTGGAGGTTTAAGGCTGGTCAGCCATCAGAGGACGATGGCCTGTGGAAACTTCCCCATCGTCACCCCTTCCCATCGTACTCGTAGAGATCGCGGTCTTGTACGATTCAACTGGATTGGCGTAGACATGTCACGTGATGTAGTGTTTCTCCACATAGTGGAATGACAGACAGATAAGCTAGGAAGTCACAAGGTGACAAAAAAGGCAGTTTGTAGCTCGACTTGGAAGGAGGAGTTCAGGGAAGAGAGGAGAAGGAAAGATAGGAAAGTTGGCAAGATATTATCGTTGAATTCATATTATGGAAGAAGGGGTTCCAAAGAGAAGAGAAGAAAAGAAGACGCTTTCAATAACTTTTCGAAAACAAGGCACAAGCCCCACAGAAATACTTAGCCAAAATTCTGGGCTGAGAAATTATCACTTTCGTGGAAAAGATTACACTCGTATGAAAATGAAAACCATCTCAACTCGTACCTAACTTATGCTGAAGGGAGCAGCAACTATTTCTCAGAAATCGCTTAGTAACTGCTCAAGACTTCAAGTCACCGAGCTCCGAACAAAACAGGTTCGTATTCAGCTCTACGTAATAAGCGAGATCTCTCCTGACCGTGTGTTTCGTTTCCTCCACAGATATGTCCCTGATAGATAATATGAGTCGCGTCTACATTAATACCCTGAGTTGAGCCAACATATTTTCTTTCTATACTTAAAATCAGTTTTTAATTTTTTAGTATAGGTCCCAAATGAAATTTTTAATCAGAAATTAAATAAATTGTAAAATAATTCATTAAAATTGTTCATATTATAATTATCGACATCAAACAATGTCGCACAAAACAAGAAACAAATTTTCACTAGAACAACGCAAGGTATAACATTGCTCGAGAATCGTGGAAGAGATCCATCGTATAGTGTGGCTAAATCCAAAAAGTAAACACGGGTAGCCTTTTAAACGGAACGAAAGGAGAACGGAACCGGCTGCGTCCGCAAGCTGAGAATAATTTCAGATCGTATAGCGAGGCCAACCTCCAAAAGGTTTAATGATTTGCCAAGAACTTGTGGTTTTTCGCAACATGTTTCTTGATGTGACAGTTTTAAGCAGAGCTTCGCAATAAGTAACGTCCTCATGCTCTAGCATTCATAAATGTTTGAACCCACGTTGTAATACTCATTTTTCTTCCTTGAATATGACGAATCCAATTCCAAAAAATTTCCGTCGATTTTAGATTCACCACATATATATATTGTGACAGTACATTTGCATTACACGTCTGTCTGGCCCTCATTGTCCGCCGTTTTATTGCTTCCTACGAATCTTGGATCATCTTCTCCGTCGTCACAATATTTCGTGGAATATTTGTTTCGATTAACTGATTTTAAATGTTTTGTTTCATTTTCGTTCCTGTTTATAAAAGTTTGTTAATTTTTGTTTCGTGTTTATGGTTTCCGATTATCCCAGCATACCACGAGCCCCCGATGGGTCTGAACCATCTTTACTCAGACGATGGAAATAAGTTTCCTTACCATATATATATATATATATATATATATATACGTAATTCTGAGAGTAATTCGCACAAAATATACAATAATGAAGAATAATAACGGAGAACTATGTAAAAAACTTAGATGTCTGAATATAACTATGTAACACTCTGAATAATGAATTAGTGTAACGTCGACGATCATATGTAAACCTTTGTAAGTTATTGAAACACATTATTATATACTTTACGCGTTGATTTTCTATCGACATATACCGCTGTATACTACCGATTAGCATTTGTACCGTCGTATTAATGCCACTGCATTTCATATCAAATACAATCCTTTTAATTCGGTTCCCGTAGTTCTGTATTTCTGGCTTCCATTCTACGTTTAATATAATCCGGTCTCTGACATTACGGGTAGAATATACATTCATTTTGCTACGTCTCTCCCAAAAGTTACATCAAGAATATATTTTCAATTCATTCCCAGTATGATTCCTTGCAATCTCCAGGCACAAAACGAGATATCTGGTATTGAAAGGCACACTCAAGCGGAATCCCGTTATAAAAATTACCAAAGACTCGATTAAGAGATCTACGTTCCTAAGATACCTCGGGGTGTGGTTGGTTGAGGGCAGAAACTTTCGCAAACACATAGAACAAGTTAAGGTGAAAAGTTCAAAAGTAATTAACAAAATGACTAGCATAACAAAAGCCAAATTTCAACTTCCTATATTCATATTCAAACTATATCATGAGACCATTCTAGCAGGATATGCTGCGAGCTCCTGGGCACACGGATTGAAACTGACAAGCCCTAGTAAGAAAATCCTCCAAATTCAGAACAGAACTTCGATCAGAATATCTGGGGCATACAGTACTACATCGACAGACGCACTAACAGTTCTGCTGGGTATAGTCCCTCTGGACCTAGAGGTGAGAAAGAGAGGTGCTCAATTTTGGCTGAAAAGGAACAATCAAGGAAAAATAAAGGATATATTAGGCAGAGAAGCTAGATGCAAGAGAGAAATTGTTGAAATTATCCTTGATATTTGGCAAAAACGATGGGATGAATCTAACACTGGCAGAAGAGTCCATGGCCTTCTACCAGATGTTAGAGAAAGATTAGCCATGTGTCACTTCCAACCAATAAAAGGGTTAATGCACTTCGTCTCAGGCCATGGACCATATGGGCTGTACCTTAGTAGGATAAAAAGAAACAAGAACACCCTGTGCAAGTACGAAGAGCTAGCCTCTCCTGAACATGTAGTGTTTGATTGCACTGGATATGACAAATCAAGAAGAACGGAATGCCTTAAATGACATGGATCTAAAAGTTGTAATCAGGGATCCGTATTTAATAACAGTGCTCGAAAATATAACAAACCAGATATCCCGGATTGAGCTAGGAACATATAATTGCAAACTATCTCTGTAGAATCTCACACAACCATAGATGAAAGCTCCATGGACATAAAACAAAAAAAAAGCAAAATCGATTTTCTCTGAAAAGCGGGTAGAGAGGAAGACGGTCGTAACTGCTTCAAACAATTCGACACTTCTTTGGGTTCCTCAAAGATGTTATGACTGACAACACCACTCTCCTGGACCGGCAATCCCAGGAACCGGAGAGAAAAACAGATATGAACAGACATTTTCGTATCAATTTGGCGGTAGAAATGAAAAAAAAATACACATGAAGCCAGCTTAAACCCTCATATCCTGGACGCCGGAAAATGAGGGAAACCGGAATTCCGGAGCTGGAAGTACAACCTGTGCTAGAGAAGTGGAGACGCAGGAAGGGGGGAGGAAGCGAAAACATTGAAAGACTGTCTCCTGCCTCCACAAGGAAGCCCAGGAGACAAAACTAGAGCAATGGTTGACCTCCTGCGTCTCCACGCAGCTTTACTGGTAGAACTTATGCAGGGAGAGCGTCTGCATAATACACAGTCTGCTCTACAGACTCCCTGCAAAAATATACTTCCAAATTTGATGTATATATATATATATATATATATATATAAAGTATTATAAAAATGTGTAAAAAAATTTCAGTCTGTAAATTGTATTTAATGTAAAAGAAGGATGGAAGCGGCTATTACTTAACATAGTTTTCCTCTCCCTTCATATTAGAGCGCCCGCTCTTTCTTCCCTTCCATATTCCGCCAGCTGTGATCTCACAGCATTTTCCCTTCATCCTCCCACTCCCATTCACCCTTCACCCTATACCTTCCTGTCTTTAGTTTTAGTTGATTAGTTTTATTATTGTTAAAAAAATATTTTTTAAAAAATAGAAGAAATCTGTAACACAATACTTGTAAGATATGAAAATAAGACCTGTAATAGATATTCAAGAAAACAGGCTATTAGTGTAATAAATAATTAATAAAAATAGTATGATTCCTTAATTCCAGTGGATTATAGCGTTATGACTACCGTATTTCGAAAATGTATTGTAACATAACGAATGGATACTATACGTAGGAAATCACATCATATTAAATACTGCATAAGCTCAATTTTTTTATTATTCCCTTTTACCTATACGAAATACATAAAAATGGTGGGAAGTCATTTAATTGCAAGTCTTTTGTAATTGAAGTAAATATCTTGAATTAGTAATTTTATATTACTTATATTACATTGAATCAATAAATGTTCATTCATGTATTATATATCTGCGGATGAATATGGACATGTACTAGATCCAAAAGTCCTGTAAAAATGACTGATGACTTTAAATTATGTTTCAAATAGTCGGAAACTTGAAACTGTGAAAGGATTTCTGTATCTACAGTATTTATTAAATTAAAAAGGTTACCCCGCTGAAAATATATAATCAGATTACTCGTCGACGGATCGTTTGACTATTTTTTCTTGACTTGTATCTTAATCGAGCAAAATCTCCAAGTTCCAAACTTCGGAAAGCTTAGCGTCAAAGTTTTATCAGTCTATAAAGGAGTTGGACGCTAGCATTTTAATCCCATCTAAATTGGAAAACCTATCTCATCTCCTTCAGTTATGTGATTTTGCTCGTAGTTTCGGTATTGACTATCCCTTATATTTTATCACCAACTTTTTAATCAATAAATTAATATATATATATAGCTGAGTTTGCTTGAAATAATTTATTCTTTTCACCAAATTATCTGTTAATCGGCACGGACCCCTCCTAACATTTGTTAAGCCTGTATAAAACTAAGATTCTTGCATGAACCATTATAAATACATGGATCAATACAGTTTTAGATTAAATATGTGACTGTTTAGACATGCAAATTTTCTGGTTTTTGGAAGTTTGTTTCAGATATGTATAAGATAATGAGAACGGAAGTTTTCCCAACGCAGATGCTGGAAGAAGAACTCTTCATCTATGTATGAGATATCTGGCTGGCGTATAAAATTTGAGATAGGAATATTATTTTTAAACTGTAATTTTGATACTATTTTATCTTAAACTGATGTTTAAATTACCTATAGAACGGCACCATTTCGTTCTTGAACCAGATGACGAGAATGACGCTATCATTGATGAGTGGTGGCAGGATGTCACAAGGAAGCAACGCTGTGCCCTTCACTATGGCTTGCACCTCAACTGGAGGACCTAGAAAAACAAAAGAAATATACAGTTTAAGTTTGAGTAAATTTTAAAGTACTGTTAATGGAAATAAAATACAGCATTCCTAAGTCAGATTTTGATTTATTTATTGAATTACTCTAGCTGATAATGCGCTCGACTTTCTTATAGCCGTTAATGTGCCATCTATTATAATTAAATTATCTACCTTACGGCTGATTCAACGGAGGAAAGTTCTCTGCAGAGAACTTTTTCTATTGAGGGAAATTTATTACCAGCGGTGGATTCCCGTTGCCTTTCGCCTGTTGACGATTGAAGCGTTGAAGTTATTGAAGTACTTGAGCTCTATAATAGGTTATGTGAATAAGCTGAAAATGAATTAGAGACAGACAAGTATTAATGCCCTCGCCGGGACTGGAACCGGGGACCTCTCTCATATAAAGCAATGACGACGACCAATACACAATAGCAAACCGGCTGTCTCATCTATGAAGAAAAATGCAGGTGCCGAAGTAAGATAAATTGATACAGAATTTGAAATCAGGATGGTGAGCGTTTCGCCTGCCTTGGCTTCACTTCTTTTTTGGTATAATTGTAATAAATTAGTATCAACGGATTAATTTGCAAGACAAATACGAATTTAGCCGTAATCTATCAGATGGAATATAGTTAATTCTCAAGGGATTATTGCAACGTAACTTTTATGTTTCACAATGAAATGAAGGAAACGATGGGATACTCCTAAACAGAACTTCCATTATGTGTTGTATTACCGTGACACGAAATTTACTATGAACAGGGTAATTGTTTATAAATTATAACTTCTAGAATCAGTCGGCATGGAAGAAAGCTGTGCATAAACAATTTCGGAAAGGAATTGAAAGAAAGATGAAATATTAAGAGTTAAAACAAGTGGGCAATTAGTTGATAACTTTATGAAGCGATAGTCACTAATTTGTTTAAACTTCCTTCAAACAAGTGATTACTATATAAGTAAACCCCTTATCCGATTTCAGTTTCTTTCTAGTTAAGAAACATAAAATTGCCGTAGGCGAGGGGGATAAAATTTGTGGAATAAGGCGGAGATGGAAGTATTTATAACTTTAATTTGACAATAGTTGGAGTGGATAAATTCGCGTTCATCCCAAAATATCGTGACCATCATCTTTTCTGCTTTCCTCTCAATATACTTGTTCAACATAATGTTGTTTAAAGAATTAATTGTAAAACTTGAGCTTCCTGCTAAGTGAACCAAACTATACAGTATTAGTTCACAATAATTAAAGATCATCAAGAAATTAATTTGGTCTTCTTTGGTGTCATTGCCTTCAACCACGGAGGTCCCGGGTTCGAATCTTGGCTAGGGCATGGATATTAGTGTGTGTCTAATTCATTATCGACATAATTACCAAGCCCACAGTAAGGCTCCCGCTACCAAGTTCCGTCATCAACATTCCGAAGGCAACGGGAAACTTGCAATATGTATGGTTTTCACTGAAATGGAAAAGGTTTTCCGAAGATAACTTTCCTCGCTTTACGTTATAAACGTAGCCTCATAAATGAACACTGTATTGAAGTAAGTCTTACTTTCACTTGTAAAACTAATCCAACTATAAAATAATTACCTTTGAAATTATGCGTATTACAGCGTCCGTTATTTTCTGTTAAATGAACTTGGGCATACATCTTGTACTTTAATTTTTTTATGTATTTTCACTTTATACTGAATCGACATGGAGGTCGAAACGTTACAGCTAAAGACTAGGATAATATTCTTTATTCTGTAATCACGATAAGAAAATCTTTTCAGTGCAATGATATTTAAGCTTAAAATCTATAAACTCTGGATTTGTTTTATCTAATACTTAGCAACAGAAAACCGACGTTATTGTGGGCTTCGTCAGAAAATCGTGCAATCCCATGTGTCGCCTAAGGCTTCCCGAGCAGCTGTGACGTTATGAATTAAGAACGACCACTTTTTCCCCCGACCTGAATATTGGATTTGGCCAGGTATTCTCTCTTTTCTGGTTCCGCTCTTTCGAATGCTGTCGGCCCCTTCAATTACAGGACCATTCAGGTCATGGTGGCCGGGACCGGAGAGTTAAAAGGACACTCTATTTGTTATTCCCAGCGTCGCGCCTTGAATTTACGGCTGGGCAATACTGTGGGCCTAATGGCTAGTAAGAAGGGGAACAATAGTAACTTGAGAAGCTCCGTATTCTTCGAGGTGGTCCGATGTTTCATTAGTATGCAATGTCTTCTGGAAGCTATGGGCGTAAGGCGCCAGCATAAATACCCGGGTCTTACTCAGGCTTTCTTTGACAACGCTTTTGGTCAATGTTCTTTGAAAAGAAACAGCCCAGGAATGTTGAAAGGATTGTATTATCAAGACGTGAACAGTGGAGTAGTTAACCTGCTTTCCCGTAACATGGGCTCCATGCACACAGATGTTCAATATTCATACCATAATTCCGAGCTTATTGACAATTGAAAGGTTTGTGTCAAGATCTTTTCTTTACGAAAACTCCGAGAACCATATAATTGGAATAATGATTACGGATGACACTGAAAGAATATCAGATTCACTTACAATTAGATTTACTTGTACGGTTCTTGGTGAGTGGGAGTGATTTTGCATGCTACACAATAGACGATTTTTACTACGGAAAGGTTCCTGACGTTTCTGTAGTTTAGTAACATCTCATAAACACGAGAATAATATATTAAAATTAAATAGTCATTACCTTCCGTATACTTTAAATTTAATTTATTATGTCTTATATATTGTTTAAATTTAATTAATAATAGCAAAAACTTCTAATTAAATATTATAGGGAATTAATTTATTCTAACAACGACATGCTACTATCTGAATATGGCCCCTGTGGTGACTCATGACCCCCACATTGAAACGGTAAAGCAAAAATAATTTATGTTTAGGTATTCGCGTACAGCAGAACGTAAAGCGAGGGTGGTTTGGTCAAGGCCGAGTAGGCGGGAAACGTCGCCGTTTACAACATTATTTATTGCCTGGAGTGCATTGTATTTGGACAGTTGGTCCCAGGAGCTGTCCTGAGAAAGACGGGATGAGAGGGCAGTGGCTGAAGAAGCAACATGTGTAAAAGTTAAATTCGGCATGCTTTGAGAAAGAAGATTCATTTGATGGGAGTACGGAATATAAAAAGATAACATGTGATGGGGATTTAATCTGAAGAAGAGGCGCTAGAGGATCTAGAAGACGTGATCCAGCAAAGGAACATCCGGTAACGGCAAACCAAGAACGGCGTCACCAGGCAGAAATCTAGTAACGGCATTATTACCCGGTTTTTCCAATTAAATCATTCTCGTTGATTCGCGATTGTTTTTATTTCACTTACATCGTTCGTCACCCACGTTCCCGGGAGCAGCCGTTTAGAAGCTGCATAGATTCTTTTTGCTTTACCGACTTGAGCCAATTTGATAATACATTGTATTCGTAAATTTATATTTTTACTAAAACTTAATTTGAGTTACATTTCTTTTGTAAATTTTATATTGTAATACCACGATTTCGATTTTTATTATCATCACAATTAAATGCAATTTATTCAAATTAAATACACTCTTTTTATTATTTAACAATTCCTTGTTATAATAATATTTTTGCGGTGTAAACGAAGAGTAAACACCATACCCCTCATAAGATTAATATTAAATATATTGAAGTTATAGATACTAACCGCTATAGGACAGTCAAAAATTACACATGAAGATGACGAAATAGCAAAGACAAATGGCATGAAAGTTAGAGGAATACATAGCATGCATGAAAATGGTATAGACATGCTCGATAAATATTAGTTTTGACATTATATCAGAATTATGGTACAAATATCTAGCACTAAGCGTTTCGTTAGGAATATTGGGCAGTAGACTCGGATTATTTACTAATTTAGTTGAAGGCAGCGGCTGCAAAACCGATTTACTTTAAGAAAAGCTTCACATTAAAATAGTCGTCCAAACTTATACTGATATAATTAATTAATTTATTTACTAGCTAATTTTAAAAATTTAGAGGAACTAAAATTTATTAGTGAAAACTCACACCCATACATGCCCGTGTCAGGATTCAAACCCGGGAACCATGTGTTGCTATGCAGCACAACATGAGACAACCCCTGACACTGAGTTATAACGGTTTGATACATGATTTGTAAACCTAATGCCATTTATATTTGTCATTTATTTTTTCATATTTTTAACTACCCTCCAGAGTTTTTGAACAGTTATCTACATGCTTTATATTTTTGTTGTTAACCAGGCGAGGGTCCATATTCTGAAAGAAACGTTTTGCTGTTAAATAAAATTAATTAATCATAATCTTTTAATGGTCCTATTAGCTCGCATTAATAACTCACTGTCTGAAAACAATTATTATAAAGTCTGTAGTATTGTATAAATTCATTATATGAAATTATGAATAGTCTGAGAGAAACCCACAGTATGCAAAAAAACGAAGCAAAGGTAAGTTTCAAGTAAATTTACAGGGGTTGGACAAAATAATATATGCAATGGAGTACGGCTTGCACTACTGAGTAAGTTTGCGTGTAAATTCTGCGACGCGGCTGCAGTGTCCAGTTGATTTCCCCCGTTTTGATGTTATCTTGCAGTCTTTGCTTTGTTTTTCAATGTTTAACATCAGTGATCGGTGAAATACGTGTCTATTATCCTTCAAAAGAGGAAAAATTGTTCGTGCAATAAAACGGCTCAACAGTTTAACGTTTCAAGAGCGACAGTATCCACAGTAATGACAGCATTCACAAAACATGGTAAAAATCATCAGCGAAGGGAAAAAGTGGGCGGATACCGAAGTTATCTGATAGAGACAGACGAACATTAAAAAGGATTGTGACCGGACAACATAAAACTTCCACGGGAAAAGTGACTGCAGAACTCAACATACCCTTGAGAAATTCTGTTTCGGCAAAAACAGTGCAGCGGGAGCTTCAGAAATCTTGCATTCATGGAATGGCTGCAATTTAAAAACACTTCATAACGGTGAAAGAAGTGGTGCCACGATCATAAAACGGGGACACTGGATGACTGGAAGAATGTGGTAGGGTCCGATGAATCATCGTTTACATTGTTTCCCACAAACGGCTGGGTTTATGTATGGAGAAACCCCAAAGAAGCCTATGATCCGCCCTGCCTGCTTTCTTCAGTTATGCACGGGGGAGGTTCCGTTATGATTTTGGCGGCTGTACCGTCATATTCAGCTGGCCCGATCATTACTCTTATTGGCCTGATTACTGCGAATAAATATGTCGACAATGAAGTGCGTACTATGATTAGCATATTGCTGCCAGACACTGCCATATTCCAGGTTGATAATGCCCCAAACATACATACAAAAAGGTTTCGGCGTGGTTTTTAGGCATCAAAATGTCATCAATATCTTCTCTGGCCAGCACAATCACCGGACCTCAACATCATTGAACCGTAATGGGGAATTTTAGAGCATAGAGAGAGGAGCAGATTTCCACCTCCAACATCGTTGCAGCAATTGGCAGATGTTTTGCTACAAGAGTAGAAGGACGTTCCGTTAAAAACAATTCAGACACTCTATTCCGCGACGGATTGCAGCTCTTCAAAAAGCAAATGGTGGTCATTCTCCTTATCAATCAATAAATATTGTGTATGTTGTCCAACTCCTGTAAATATTATAAAGAAAATATGCATCATTAATTACTAAAACATGAAGTTAAACTAATTAAATCTGAAATCAGAACTCGTAGTTAATTATTGAAATTTGAACGAAATAAATCGTATGTACTTGTATATTGTAATAATAATGAGAAATTTTAGAATTTTTAATATAAAACTATGTCCTGGAGTTTATCAAATCCATTATACATAAAAAAGTAGTAATAATGGTAACACTTCCCATCTAACCCTATTGAATTTTTATATGCTACTGAATGATATTGTTTGTATTTATGATGCTGGAAACAGTAAATAAAATTTATCGACTTATGATGTAATCATGCTTCAATATAATCGGTTAATAGGTCGTATGTTTTCTTTATTTTCCACTTTTATTCGACGACCTATGACATGCAGATAATTTAGATACAATATGCCTTTGGATTTCTTTTTTCATATATTTATTTTAAGTCGTATGGATCTTTAGGTCATTAGTGACTGCTGCATAGATACATAGATACATTTTAATTGTTCAAAATTTACATGTACAGAAAATTTCACTTATGACTTTCAACCGCCTTTACTCCTTTCATTTCTAAGTTTGATGAGAATCAATCCATTGAATGGTGACTTTATTTTTCCTATACAAATGTTTGTTTAGTTGGTTGCATGTGAAATAACAAGAAAGCAATTTCTTTTGTATATTGGAGAATTTCCTACATAAATCCAGCTATTCAACGCTCTCAGCGCGTATATTTATATCATACTTTCACGAACACAATGATCACGAGCAATCACTAGTCTTTAATCCTTTAACCGATCGGTTGGTTTACAAACTGTCTTTTTTGCTATGTTCATTTCACTCTTAATTGTCTAAAAAATAAATCGCCATGCTCTGAGTTATTTCTGTATATGTACCATTTCACCGATAAGCACATATCTCTGTATAAGCTCTTTATTTGTATACTATTTTATTGAACATTGGTGACCAATTCAAGGCAGTGAAAATTTTTCATTCATATCGCTCATTTAATTAGCTTAGGCTAATTGTAATATTTGCTTATATGACGTAGTTATTATAGATACGCTACAAAGGTTTCACAGGCTTATTAAGTACGTTGGAATCCAAGCTTCACATTATTATGGGCTGTTACTTTAAGAAATATGACTCCGAGAAGGCTGACTCAGAATTACAGATATGCACGGTTAGAAAACATAAAAGGATAATATGGATACAGCTAAGAAATTAAAATCTATATAAGGTAGAAAATATTTATTTACAAACAACTGTATACTCGCGTTGTGCACTGGCAAGTGATAAAGATATTTGTGAACAGAGGAAACTATCCGAAGCTACAGATTACAAGACTGTGTGGTAATTAATAAAAGTAATTTTGACTTTCTACAGACAAATTCATTTATTCATTTTAGACTATAACGATGTTTCTGTACATATTCGCAATTCGTTTAGGATTTTCTTTCTGTAGAGAATTGTTTCGATTATGGTATTGTGTTGCCTCGGTCATTTCTCCAATTTTATTTGCATTAATTCAATATGTTAAGTGAATATTACAATAATATGGTATACGGTTGGGTTTTATCTACTTTCTTTTGTCATTGTTTAATTTATCTAATCAGTTTCTGAATTCAACTCTCTGTAAATATCTCTTTTGCAGAAAGAGAAACTTGTAGAAGGTGCGAATATGCTGCAAACTGACCATATTGTCTAACTGAAATAAATAATTTTGTGCGAAAAATGTAAATAATCACGGACCTAACGAGTTATATTTTTGTTATATTACTAATCAGTTGGCACGAAAATAGGGCCAAGAACCAACAATGACTTCATCTACCAAGGATACCTTTTACTCTTGACAGTGGAACAAGGAATATCAGCTGCAGCCCTGTTTACCACTGCTTCAAGCTTTCTTCTAATAGAGCATGTGGATTAACCATTACTGACCAAAACACTAATTTTTCTATTTATCATATTAATGAGGCGAACATACATCACATCTAAGTACGTTACAAAGTAACGTTACAGATATACATGGCAGTTTTAAATATAAATATCTTTACTATGATCTATTTTCTGTAAAGAATGCATAACATTGGACAACGGAACTTCAATTTCGGATTACCTTCAGGAAAATTAATATTACTGGAGAATAAATTATAGTCTTGTATAGTTAACAGCTGTTATTAAATTGCTGGATGATTATTCTGGATTACAGACTAAATTAAATTAATAACATTACAAATATAGTAATTAAAAATTATATCAATATGATATAAAATCAAATACAAATAATGGTCAAAAGTCAGAAATGGAATAATTCTTGTTTAAAAACCCTTCGTGTGCAAGCTTTCGGAACCTGCTTAGTTAATTCATTAAATTATTACAAAATATCATGTTGCTGTTAGAGCGGTCCGGGGTCGAAATGTATTTCTGTAAATGTTAATCATAGAACGCAACCGCTATTGCATTTAACGCTTACATGGATACTGTTAGCCTTAACAACATCCACAAATTTTGGCTACAGTATCTCAGGCATGGATCACCCTTTTTTATATCGAGGCTCTTTAGAATTCGTTTGTCTTTAACCTGTGTTTGACAAAGTTCTACAAACAATTAGAATCATAATCAATATCAATTTTTCTATAATCAATGTAAATGTTCTTACTATAAATTATGTAGTAAAACATAAAATTGTATTACACATGTAAAATTCCGCTATACAAAATTATAAAATCCTTATAGAACAAAATAAAATTTATAATTTGCAGGTTAATTCCTATAGGATTGTAGATAAGATCATCTGAAAGGACATAAAATACATATGAAAAATAAAAACTAAGCAGTCACATTGACATTTTCGATTAGCACATAGAACAGCATAATTACACAATAACAGCTTTAAAATTATAATTGAATGTGTAATAATCAATGATTAAAAAATGATTTTCATTTTTCTCAATTAATTAAACCATCGTTACTTATAAGCTTATAATCGTTGGGAGGTGATTGTATAGTTTTACATTGGAATATAAAAAACTTCGCTATAGGAAAGGAAACAGATCTTTTTTGCGAATGAACGGTTTCCGATGTCAGGCATTGGGTACTATTCTCACGCCCTTCCGAATGACGGGAGACGAGTCTGCTGTGGGGACGCAGCATTCCCTTCTCCGTGTCTCCACCAGTTTCAGGAGTCAGTTGGCCGATTGATCCAATGGGATCAGCGGACAGCTCTTGCCATATGCCCAAGGTCTTTGACCCCGGTACATATACCTCCTAAAATAGGTGAAGGTGTCTCGGCATATGAGAACTTCGATAAAAAGTACCCAGAGAGAGTGCGAGGCATTCCCGACATGATCAGGTGAGCCCCACAGTCACTCTGGGCTGAAGCGCCTGCGAAAAAACTCCCGCAGCGCCCTATCGGCATGTGAGAACTTTGGAAAAACATTATCAAGTAACTCTAGAGAGAAAAGCCTGCGAGAAAACTCCCACAGGCCAGCTTCCACCCGATACCTTGCGAGCATCATTACGACGAAAGGTGTATTTAAAAGTGAAGTGAAATTAACTTTTTTTGGATTAACAGGCTACATGAAGGTGATCCAGGCAACTGCCCTTTAATAGCTTAGGATGGGAATTGACTTTTCTGGGTTAATAAGCTACATGAGGGTGATCCTGAAACAGGCAACTCCCCTTTACAATTTATGTATAAATATTTTTATATATGTAAAAAACATTATTGTTATTGGAATATAATCCTGATTTTATTAATCTTAAAGGACAAAAACCTATTTACGTTCTTACTTTAAATTTTGTAAAGTTGATACTGACAATAGTGAGAGTAGCCGCCGTTAGCCCAAGGTCTCGGTGAACGGTTGTTAAAATTTACAATACGACGGGCCAAACCCCTAAATACCATATGGGCCATTATTTGACTAGATAAGTTCTTAGTGCTGCCTCGGACCTCACTTTGGTAGAAATAAATTAACGATTACAACAATTTTATAGTTTTTAATAATTGGATTTTAACAATAATTTGGTGAGTTGTTAGTTTATTCCTTTATGTATATGTATGTGCTATATATAAGTATTTTCAAATTGCAATTTGTATTTCACAGATTATAAACCTGAAGAAGGCGCGAATATGCGCCGAAACGTCATTTAAATAAAAAATAAAAACTGTCTGTAAAAATCGGTCGGAAATTATTTAATTACAATACAGTTTCGATAACTCGTTAATTTTATTTTCGTCTTCTACCAAACCCTTAAAAAGTTATGCACATGAGATTTATATTATATATAGATGTTATACGTGATAAACAGTATAATTTTAAAAATACATTTACTGAAGGCCGCATGAACGTGTGGTGGTATTATTTTAGCTGATAATTCATTGTCTTGTTTGTGGAGAGTAAATTCGTATCGTTCTGTCTTACATCGTCTGCAAGAAACGTTCTTGTGCTCCTAATTATTCCACCTGCGATCCACTGATATGCACCATAAAGCAGACATTGTAATACGTACTCTATGCGCCCCATTGTCTGATACTGAGAGCTTTTCTCTTTGGAGTTTGTTTTGCACACGGTAGGGAACACGAGGATAATTATGCGGTATTAGAGATTGGTATGTTCAGTTATGATAAGATTACAAGGTATTTGTGAATAAGTTAAATATTGCAGATACGTTGAATCCCTAACCGTTTTAAGAGATATGCTAAAGTCATATTTGAAATTAACCATCATTACTCTCTGAACCTAAATTATTTCGACAGCCGAATGGTCACATGTGACTGAGTTTAGACAAAGCTCTGAGGAAATTACCACAAGTTAACACGTTTTTTGATCCATATAGTTTTCTATGGCAAATTTTTTTATGAACTCAACAAGTAAGGGTATGTAATTGTCTATATTACATACTTATAAACTTTTAAACCAGAAAAATGTTCATAAATAAAATATGCTTTAATTTACTACCAAAAAGAAGTAGATATAACCTGTTTTTATTTATCAAATAATATCTTGTGATGATCCATGGAATAAAAAGGATTTTTGTACCATCTGTATTTTAAGAACGGTTTAATAACCAGTGTCATGTAAGCGGATATTTTTGAAATAGGTGTTCTTATTTATAAATGCCAAATAATTTATTTATTTTGTCATCTTCCATCCATAATTTAGTGTCAAATCGGAGGAGATTCATTAAATAAAAAAAGTTAGCACACACGTTGCTTCAGAATCATTGCAGTATGAAGGAGAAAAAGGTTTTGTAAACAGTAAAGAATTAAAAAATATATCAGTTAAATACATTGGTGACATTTAATATTTCTGGTTAGTAACTCGTACTATATACTTTATGGCCAATTAACAGTCAAAAATACGTAATAAAATAATTACAACACTACCTTTGGTATCAGAAGGGTATTAATTAAAGCAAAACATGTAATTACATATCGTTAACACGATCTATTAGTTATTTCAGCGGTCATCTGATTTTATTAAGATATGCATAAATAATAATCATTAATTACTTACTGAACATAAAAATATGCAATTATGATCTAACTAAAACAAGACACAGATAAAAGTGTGGCTGAAATAAGAGACTCGTCCTTCACACTTGTACATAGAAGTTATAATGATCATCATATATGCACTGTTCCATCAAGGGTGAACGGAAAATAAAAATCTAAGAAAGAAAAATACTATTCATAATAGTCACGACGCATAGAACGTAAGTATTAAAAAGTATGGATACGTAAATTGTGTTCAAGTTAACACTAATGATTAAATATAAATTTTTTATAGAAATATAAGTTAAAATAACGCACAAAAAATAAAAACGGTTTTAGAAGGTCCCAAGTATCTATTTCCCTCATAAACAGAACCTTCCAATCATTCACTAGTATCACCGAATATTTTAATATCTGTCAATTTATAATTATTATTTAAGACACCTTACTTCAAGAGGTTAAAGTAATACTAGTGTTGTTGTTCTTAACGTTTCCGAGTCTTCTAATAAAAACCCTAATACAACAATGTCATTAGCAAACTTTAAGGTTTCCTTTTCTTATTGCATTTTAGTTCCCTTTCCATTTTCATTTATTATTGTTTCATCGTCTGGTCTATAGATAAGTTATGGAGCGTGGGTGACAAACTGCATACTTGTCTTACTTTATTCTTGATTTCTGCCTCTTTTCTTGCCCTTCAGTTCTAATTACTGTTGACTGTCATCTGTAGATGTTACGGATAACTAATATAGTTATAACTTTCGTTTTAAACTTAATCGATCCCTTTTATCCAACTTCAGAACACTCCAAATTTAGTTAATTAGACCTTCCAGAAATGCTTATTATATTTCCATTTGTAACTCTACTTCACAGAATATATTTATCTAAACTGTCTGCCTATATTTCAGTATGTTATTGTTCTTAGTGTAGTTAGCATTTTTTCAGTTAAATCAATCCGTTCGGTTATGTGAATTTTCCATTTATTTGGTATTCGGAAAATATCAATATATCTTTTTTAAAATGATTTATTTTCGTTATAATTAGATGTAATTGGAATCCATTTATGAAAGAGGTACTACAATTGTTATTCTGCAATGATATTGCCAATTGTAAACTTAACACAAATTAACAACACAGTTTCACGTCGTAATGCCAATCCGTAATTGGTTTTCCGGCCATTTCATTGGAAAACACCAACTGTCTTTTTGGAGCAACAGCTTCCTCGGAATATGTTCTTTTAATAGGCCAAAACCAAGCTATTGTTTATTTACCGTTTCGTCAACGACCGCAATTTATTCCTGCTGTACCTTGAATAAATTGCTGTGGAACGTATGAATAGCCCTGATTGGGATGATTATAGCCTCTTCCCTAATGCGTACTCTTGTACCATGGTTCCGACCTTCTCGGTTCAAGGTCAATGCATCAGGATAATCTGAAAGCAAGAGTAAAAGAGGCTCCAAACTTTAAACACCGTTCCGCACAAAACTTGACACTTTTAATGAATAACGTACTAGTTATATTTATAAGTTAGATTCATACTAACCGTAATAGACAAAATACAAATTCAGTGCATTAGTATAACGTGAAAATTACTGCATTCGAAACTGTAACGAATTTATAACCCACAATTATTTATAGGTTGAAGGTTGGGAAGGCGAATTAAAAATGCAGAACATGGATACTAGGCTAATGAGATGACGGTGGCTGTAGCGTTTAAGCACGTGTGGCAGCAATTATTTATAGCCTGAAAGTTGAGATAGGGAATAAATAATACAGTATTGAAAGAAGCTGATCAATTATTTTAAAGTAATCAGCCTAATGAGGACTCACAAATTTCTGAATGTAATAATGCCCCTCATTCACATGTTCACCAATAATAGATCAAGTTTTTCTAAGGATGTTTCCGCGTTTCATACTCTGTAAACGTCTATATTTAAGATATAAAATATACCTTCGAAAACTAAGGTGCATAACTGCCGCATCCTCTCAAATCTAAGTATTGTATTTCATCCTTGGTCTCCCTCTTCTGTTTTTACCCCACACACTTCCATATAATCCTAATTTTACAAGCCCCTCTTGCCTTCAAAAGTGACCTATTAATCTATTCCTTCTCTTGACCAACGTCCTCCATATTGTTCGTTCTTCCCCTATTCATTTAGAACTTCCTCGTTATAATTTATGAATGCTCAACTATTTTTATTTTTTATTCGTTTTACTCAATTCTCTTCTTGATTCCGTATTAAATCATAATTTTTTGTAATTATATTCAAAATCATTTATTAGATAGTTTTTAACGCTACATGATTAAATTATTCAAAGTAATGTAAAACAAAAGGCATAAAACTCATAAGGTTACGTAAATAATTAAACTCATATTATAAATGGCTTACAGCTGTGGGGCTTAATAAAATTAGAAATAATGATAAATAAACATTGATTACAAATGGCCTCCACCAACGCGGGGCTTAATTAATCTTAATTAACATAAACATTACATTGGGTTTGCTGGAGCTCACTATAACACGAAACTGTATTAGGGGATATTTGGTGTTGTAAAACCTATGTGTAGATGGTGCCGAACTCCTGTGGCGTAGTGGCTAGCGTTGCTGCCCACAACCCAGAGGTCCGGCTTCGAATCAAGGCATCGGCTTAGATGTTTTTTTCGTCATGGTCGAGAAGACTGTTGGAGGACTACAAACATGAAATTTCATTACTTTATAACTCAATTACGGCAATCAGTATGTTATTTAACTGTTTTCCCCAAATTCAACAACGTAAGACATTCGACACTTTAGTAATTAAATATATTTATTATGTTCATTTACAGAGGTCCCGGGTTCAAATCACGGCATTGACTTGGATGTTTGTTTCCTCATGGTCACGGAGACTGGGATTAAGACTGTTGGAGAATCGATACGGAAACTACGTACCACTCCAAAATCGGAATATGTCATGTAAGATGGCAATCCGTAG
Organism: Eucriotettix oculatus; assembly: GCA_034510155.1. Taxonomy (NCBI): domain Eukaryota; kingdom Metazoa; phylum Arthropoda; class Insecta; order Orthoptera; family Tetrigidae; genus Eucriotettix; species Eucriotettix oculatus. The sequence continues at coordinate 161,451,560 of CM067376.1, read as the reverse complement.
TCGACCCGGTAGGCCAAGGAAGATGAATAATATGTTCATTTGACCTGAACTTACAGATTCTTAAGTTCTCTCTTCACCACTACATTTTCCCGAATATTGTTCTGCTATATTATAAATATCTGTTTTTAATCCATCATCAGTAGTATATTTCCCCTTTTTAAAATTTAGACTTATTCCGCTGATAATTTACTTGATAACAGGAATACACAGAGGTTTATATAAATTGTGACAAATTATTTTTGGAATAATTTATTAAGACAATGGAGTAAAAACAATTAAAAGGGCCATGATTTTAAAAGACAAAACACCTTTTCTTAATTAATATTTAATTAAACAAACATTTTAATTGTTTTACGACTGATGCATACACTCCTTTAGGCAACTGGGAGAAGCGTCTTTTTTCGGGGAAAAGAAAATTTCTTTTTCATCCAGAGAGAATCCTGTCTTTCAGCGGTAGAAAGCGGTAAATGCACTTCGTTTACAGCTCTCGTACCCAGAAAAAGTTAAGGAATGTAGCTATACTGCCAGATGGGTGAAAGAGAATTTAACGTTTAATGGGCCTGTCTGGAACAGAAATAAAAACATTATAATTCCTCGTACTGGGCATCATAAATTATTTTCATCAGTGATATAATTATTTAATATACTTTCTGCACTCAAAATCCAAACATTTCAGTTTAATATAATTTCACTGAATAATAAATTTATTTCCGTAAAACTTTTAATGACTCAAACGGAAATATGATAAATTTCGAGAATAAGAGTTCATAAAATATTTGAAAACTTCAACTGAAACCATAAAAAAATTGTTTGTTTGAGATTTTGATCAAAAGTAAAGTGCCGCTTTGATATCTATCTATCATGCAGCTGAATAATATTAATTTTATAAATATTTTATGTTTGCCTACTTCCGTCGGATACTGTTTGTTTTGGTAAGGAGCAAACTATTTTCGAAATTACTTGGTGACCGGCTTCTGAAGACGCAATTCGGGAATGGCGAAGGCAGCTGCCTTGGCGTTTTAGCTTCAAGATCGATTTCAATTTTACTGGCAATATCGGATATCAAGAAGTAGAGCACTCAAATGTAAGGACCTGGCGAGGGAGCTACATCCAGGGATTTCAGCACTAGAAGTTGGTCATGGCTTCTGAATTCATTACCGAGCTGTATTGTGGCCATTTTTCGCTCGGGCAACAGCAACCTGCTTAAAAGTGAAAATGAAAAGGTATGATACAATCGTGGTCTTTACCTTCTCATATCTATTAAAAACGAATAATTACTTGTTTCTCTATGGAATCGTAGTACATAAAATACTAATATCGTATTCATACGAGTAACTCAGAAAAAAAAGTTGTGAACGAATAGAATTAATGCAAATTACCTTTCTACCTTGAACACAATGAATGGCGAACTCTTCTTAAATAAAAATTAAGTATACTGTAATTTCATGCCCGCAAGTTGATTGTATTCCCATTTTATAATGAAAATCTTTTTTTGGAATAAAAAATGTGTGACCATTTTACACATTAACGTTAATTAATTCAAAATATAGTCGGAGATAACATATAATAAACAAACATTTAAATTACAACGTGATTTTTAAACCGGCTGCTGTTTTTAGTGCTTAGTATTTAACGCAATAGTAAATTAGATAATTCACCATAAAGTATTAAACTTTGAAATAGTTTTTCAGCATTTTCTTGAGTTTAATTCAACTGCATATCACACTAAAGTAACTAGATTAAAAAAACATCATTTTTCTGATATTATGTTTAGTAATAAAAATACGGCCAAATAAGTCAGCAAATAAATTAAATTAATATAAACCAACTTTGTGGACTTCTTCTTATAGTAAATTTTTAAATGGATGAAATATTTACGCTATTACAAATTTGGTGTCGCGGACAATCTCCCGTGACGGTTACGGCTCAAAGTGACTTACTTGCCTGTATTTTTATTATTTTCGATTTTTAAACAACTTAAAAAATCATAAAATTTTCTAAAATTTGAACACTCGAAAGTTTCTGATCTTAGGTCATAAAAATTCAAACACAACACAAGGATTGAAAATATATTAAGAGTACCAATAAAAGACTGTTGTTAATGCCGTAGGCTTCCCGTCACTAAAACATTATACTATAAATAACATTAGCATGTTTGTGTGAAACTAGCTATGTACGTTTTAGCTATACTTGCCTATTTCATCGAAAAATTCGTGAAAAAGGTAGCACTAATGTTGCAGAGGACCTGACATGTTTTCAGTACGATGATAGGGCTACCGCATTGACAACGATCTTTTAATATGTGTTCAATTCTTTTTTGTTGCGTTTTAATTACTTTTACGTAAGCTCTCGCGTGTTATAATTTTAAAAATAATGACTTTGGAACTGTTTTAAATTGTTTTTTAATCTAGTTATGATACTTAGTCTCAAAATTCTCGATGAATTTAAAACTAATTTTTAAAATATCCTAGTTAATTTCAGGAAATTACTAGATGTTTCGGTTATAACAATACAATTTACATTACCGTTATGCCTGACGAGACTTTTTGCAACATTATACCTGAAAGGTAATAGAGAGATTTTATGCTAAAAGTCAGATTTATAACATCTGTAGTTTGAAAACTGCAGAAAGGTAAGTACGCGACCTGTGTAACGATTGAAAGAATCCAACTAATACGACTATCTACTACTGTCTGATGCTGTGGTATCAGTAAAAGCTAAATAGCTTTAGCACTGGAAAATCTCGTCAGAACCTACAAAAACGTAAGCTGAAATTACTTAACGGTGGGCAAATTTAGCTATAATTGTCAGCGGTTATTCACATTTTCTCTGATAGGTGTGGATAATGCCATGTTTATAGGAGGGGAGGATTGTGGAGCTGCCGGAGATTAACCCGTAATTTAATATCCTGGCCGTTTACGTGCGCGAGGCATATTTCACTGTGTAGATAATTATTGACACCTGGTAGTTACACGATGCTAGAATTTTTTTTGTGTAACGACCTCCCCAGAGTTCAAAAGGTGAACCGTCAGGTGCATCAAGGTAACGAATATTGATGCGATGCCTTGGGAATGCCAAATTTCGACGGTTACGTTAAAGGCTACCTCGTTGCAAAATCCTCCAGAAGATAAATGGAGCAGCTTCTCGGAATAAATTTTCTATTAAACTTAACACTTACTCAAGAACTGCGTACAACTTTTGGGGTTACAATTTCAGTCAAAATTAGTGACAATTATAAACGCAATTATTTTCCGGTTGAAACGCCTGAAAAAAATTAATTTTTAAAAACTAAAATTAATTATCTAAATACTTTTTTGTGATATGGATCAACTATAGTTTATGACGTACGTACAGTATAACCCATTTAGTCGTCAGTTTTTTGACAATTTATTAATACAACAGTAAATACATCCAGTCAGAAGTTCCCGGCCAAATATTGTCATAGTCAGCTGTATTTCAAAAACATAATATTTCTACTTAGGCTATCTACCGATGTACCTCATCATAGCCAAATTTATACTCCTGATGACTACGGCTATAATTAGCTTATAGTTTCGACTGACAATGATATAAGAATATATATGGGTTATACTTTACCTACAATCTAATTAATAATGTTGTTGTTGCTGTGGTATTCATTCCCAAGACTGGTCTCGTGCAACTCTCCATGCGAACGTATCTTGCACAAGCCTTTTCATTACTATAAAACATCTTCATCCTCCCTAATGTACTTAGCGTATTTCATTCTTGTCCTACCTCTTCTGTTCTTACCTCACACACTTCCCTCTAATATTAATTTTACAAGACCCTCACGTCTTAAAACTTGGCCTATTAATCTATCCTTTCTCTTGGTCAACGTCCTCCATGTTTGCTCTTCACCTATTTTGTTTAGAACTACTTCATTACTTATTTTATTTACCCATTTGATTTTCAGCATTATCCTATAGCACCACATTTCAAAGGCATCCATTATTTTCCTTTCTGCAACTCCTACCGTCCACACCGCACGAACATTTTAACAATGATTCCCTAATATTCATAATTATATTACTCGTAAGTAAATTACTCTTTTTTGTGAAAGCCTTCCTTGCCTGTGCTATCCTACTATTTATGTCTACTATACTTCTACCATCCCTAGTTATTATGCTGCCCAAATAGCAGAATTTCTTAATAATATATTTTCGCAATGATAGTTTTAATTTTACTTTATTTCTGGTGAGCTTAAGACAATAAACTACAAGATCATTTAACATTCGGTTGAAGTTTCGTGAATACTATTTGACTTTACTATTTTTAATATGGAAGCTTAGCGAACAGATACAGGAGCTCTACTGAACAAAATCGGACATTGAAAAATGAAATATACATATGGATGGTACGCTTTTTTAGCTCATCAAAATAATACTTTCTGTATTGAAGGGACTTGTTATTGAGAATTTATTGGAAATAAAAAGTACTTGATTTAAATTTCAAAAATATTGCAGTTTTCACGAGTTATTAAACTCGTCTCAAAATTTGTTAAAGTAACAGACACACATGAATGATTTTCCTTTCATTATTATTTATTCACATATTATATTTTTTATAGTGGAAAATGGCTTACCAATTCTTCTCAATAAAAGATGAATAGCTAACAACTGGATTATAGGCACACTCATGACTCATCAGATTGAGAAAGTTTTATATTACCTCATTACCTCAATTCGTCGTGGAGGAAAGGGGAGGGGGTTTGTAACCATATAAAGCAGGTTTCATCAGGTACCATGGCGCCAGCAAACAATATTTTTTGTGCACCCCACTATCAGAAATACTGTTGTGTTTTGAATTTCTTACAGGTAACATGGAAAAACTGAATTCTTTGTGCTTAGAGCTGCAAAGGAAAACAAGTAAACTAATTTACAATCAATAAAAATGCTTTTGTGTGTATGACATCTTAAGTTGAAACCTCTAGTGAAAAATGCATCTCTAACGTGCCATTATTTTTTAATCGCTTTCAAGTGCTTCAAATACAGCTTAAAGGACTTTCCTGTACTTTACGATTATTGATCGAACGTTATTTTCTAAATCTAAAAGTAAATCGTTTTACTTTACAAATTCGTACGATGGAAATAACGATACGTATTGCAGATTTTGCTCGAAGAGAGATAAACGAAATAGAGATGGATATGTTAATAAGTTTTTAATAAAGCGGAAAATTATTGTCAGGCATATTGATGGTTGTTGACTAAAGTAGGGATATATCGTTATAGTGAGGTACTCGCCTATGAAATTCAATGCCAAAGCTCACATTGAGACTGATATTACTTTTTATAAATCATTTACTTTCTTTGTTTGTATTTAATATAAACAATATTAATTACCCTTATCCAATTAAAAATATCCTTAGGGAAAACGGATGGTGCCCGCCTCCGTATTGATATTTTAGAATACAGTTTTGAACCATTTTGTAATCTGCAAGCTATTTGTTGGTAAAAAAAATATTGGGAGATCCTACTCATTGGGAAAACATTTGAAAGCTTCAGAGATTGGGCTTTTATCACTATTCAATTTTATAGATTCCATTACACATCCGTCTGCCTTAACCGGAGTAATTATTAGTTTCCCTGAACTCATCCCACTTACCTACTTGTTTGTGCCTTATTTCTGATATTTGTAGAAAAAACGATTCAAAACTGGCCTCTCCGAGTTGCAATCAACCACCGCCACATTCCAGAATGTAAATACTAATTCATCAGTTACCATGGCGCCAGCAAACATTTTTTTTGTGCACTCTAGTATCAGAAATACCGATTAAAATTTATTCACCATCTCAGCCGTCGAATTTGCAGGACTTACTAAAATTTTAACTTCAATTGAATCCTTTCATTTTGTTAAATGTGTTGACTTTAATGAACAACGACATTTAATTTTTTTTAAATCATTATTCCAGTGAAAAAGTAATCCAACCAATAGGATTGAATCTAATTGAAATTATTAATAATGCATAATTAATACCTGGAAATATCAAAATTCGATTATATTTGTCACTGAATGGCACAGCAATGCGCTGCCTGAATAAAAAATTTAATTCTGAATTGAAATAATATCTTTTTAACACAGGCTTAATTATTACTCATTACTGTTTTCTGTGTGTGATTAAGGACACAATATATTGAAGGGTAATCGTTTTAAATGTAATAAATTACATTAACTGAAAAATTTATCGTCGCTCTGGCGCATCAAATAAGGATTTAATTTTTTTACTTAAGTTTATTACTGTTCAAAATTCAATGCACTTCTGTGTATCAAGCTGTAGCGGGAGCTTAGAACAATCTGCGGCTTGTTCCTGGATTGCCGGTTTCACGTGTGCGGTGGTGATTTAGTGCTTCGCGTGACGCTCGTGGGCGGAGAGGTGGAGGAGATCCGCGGGCGTTCTTCATCTGCTCCCGGGGACAGCGTGATCAGCGCCGCATCGCGTGCGTGAGAGCTACGCACGTCGCCAATAATTTAGCAACTGCGAATCGAAAGCGCTGCTGAGCAATCACAGCTCCTGTGATTTCTTTCCTCGCCTCGCGAGCAAAATGCAAAATACGTAACTGCATTTCAGCTACCTCCAATCGCCTGCATTAATATCAAGGCAAGAGAATTATAAAAATTAAAATTTGTATTATAAATAACTCCATATCTTTAACCAAACATTATTTAATTTTCTTGGGTCGTACGAATAAACCCCACTGCGCTCATGCCAACCGCATACGCTCATATTATCCAGGGTATCCAATAATTTTTTCAAGGGTCTCAGCAGAAAACCAAGGTAAGCACATTTCTTTCTTACCCAAAGGTTTGTGTATTCTCTGGTTCCTACAATATTTCCGAGTACTAATTTTATGGAAAGGCGTGGCCATAAGGCAGCAATCAAATTCTCCTTGACCATTTTGTTTAATATTGCTTTCGTCGTTCTTACAAACGTTCCAAATATGTTAGGCTTCCATAGAGTTAAGTAAGATAACGCCCTCTCATATTAGAAATAGTACTTATAGCCAATACTAGCCGATGGATTCCAATCCTCCAAAAAATACAGTTCAACTCAAATGAGAGACAACCGTTGCGCATACAGTGTCGAAATTGAGCCTCTGAATCTGTTTTATAAAAAATATTTTCTTTGTACTCGTTGAAAAGCAATTAGAATTACTCCCTATCAGGAAAGCTATAGAGTTTTCTATAATTTTTACTAATTCTCTGGCAGCATTTTGCAGGAATAAAGAATTACGTTTGTCTAAGTGACGTTTCATCTCTAATGTGAACTCACAAATATTTCAACAGCATAGTATTAAAATAGACGAAAGTTAAAGAACGAATTATCTCAGGAGTAGAGTTTCGATTGTCATAAAATAAAAAAAGGGAACGAAGTACACATCATACCATGTGTATTTAAAGGATTGTAAATATTCAGTGATACAAATTAAAAAAAAACGCTTTCAAAGTTCTGTTTCATTGGGTACTAAAAATTCTAAACAGACTGGTGGTGATTCACTTTATCATACCGGCCGTGTGACCAAAAAAGAACATTTTATAGACTGTAGCTTCCCATTTTGAAACAGCTCTATGCGAAACCAGATGTTTGAATAATTCAAGAGCTTATAAATCGATACCCTTTTCTATTATTACTATAATATTACGATTTAAAAGATATTCCATTTGTAAAATTATTAATGCAATTTTCCTTAGATCGATATAACAGGATGACATTTCGACTGTTTAATCTGTAATCATTTACAACGCTTTGTTTCTTAGATACTCATAAATACAAATATTATTTTGGTGGAGTAATGGGAAATAAATATAATCCGCCAATGTAAAAAAATTGCAGAGCCAAAAATATAACTTAGCGTACAATAACTATATAGATTTAGTTTATAATTTTGGATTAATTAATAAAATAGACTTTATAGTGTAACAGAATTATAGTCTTACAAAAAAACCTAACGTGTCACTATATGCAAAATTCAACCAAATATGAATAGAAAAAATTTACATTCCTTTAATTTATATGCATCAATAGCGAATATTCATACAGTTCCGCGTATTCGTGAAAATTTCTATATCTTTGTATATGCGATGCAATTAGTTCAGAACAAATAAGATATGTCAACCACCTGTGTTGTAGTGGTTTGCTTCACTGCATCGCACCATAGAGGTCCTGGGTTTGAATTCTAGCATGGGCTTGGACGTCGTGTCGAGTAACCATACTTTGATACCTTTACATAGATATTAGTTCCCCTCATTGTATACAGTGAGTAATGACCTTAGCTGTTGGTGTGATTTGAAAAGAAAATTTTTAAAAAGAGAGAACTTAATTTACCCGGAAAGAATGTTTCACTTAGAGACATAGATGCTGAACGAGGTTCCAGTCGGGTGATGAAGTTTGTTCTATATCAACAACCGTCGACTATCCAACACTGACATACAGGCTATTCAGATGATGGAATCAAACCATAAAGCGGTGAAATGTAAGTGATGAAGATATTATTCTCGTCATTAAACCAGTGGCGTGCTTCTTACGAAAAGGGGTGCGTCTCATCGCAGATCCTTCTCGGGCAAACATAATTACAAGGGATCATTACAACCCGAAAAGCTCTGAGAATAGCAGAAATACAATCTAAAAGAACTGCAGTTATGGCTCTGTACGATGGAATAGGAGTATAATAAAAGTCATCATTAGGTCCCGTTGAAAGGCGAGTACGTAGTACCACGGGTGCCGTAACACTCTCTGTGCGCTATTTCGTTTAGAAGATTTGCAGTTAAAATGACTGTTCCTTTATATCCAGCCACTTTATCCTCCGCGTAATTCAGGGCAGTGAAGAACCTTTTCAAGTTCCGGAACTCCTTCAAGTTGGTTCCAAAGCGAGGAGCCGAAAGCCCAGGAGCTGTGTTGTACTAAACGGGATGATGTCTGCAAGAATATCTTCCACTTCAGATAATTCTCTGTTACAGTAACTGAAGATGAACACAGACTCATTAGTGCTAGAAAACTCTGTCTAACATTTTCTCCTTCTTAATGTAAAAAAAGTCGTCTAAAGTTTCTCTTCAACCGTCTCTTCAAAATTTTTACGATTTTCTAAATTAAAGAATCGAACGAATATTGTATCTGAATTAGACATATGCTGCCTCATAGAAAAATAAAGGAGTAAAGTTCCTCTACTACTCGATTAACAACTGAGTTTTTTAAATTTAGAACTCCTTCCAAAAGTTGTCCGCCACAATGTAGCGAGAATGATTCTTCGATTGACTGTTTTGAACTAAGCGAGGACTAGTCGCTTGTTCTTAGCTTAAACCAAATCTTTACCGCTGCAACTATACTAATTACGTTTGGTATATTAAATTTAAAAATTCGTCCATTGCAACCCTAGTTGCCACATATTAACCAATGGATGAAAAATAAACCTCTACCGTAATCACTCAGCACATGAAAAATAAACGTTAATAAACATTGCTTCTAAGTTTCATTATTTGATACATCGTCTGACCCACAACATATAACTCGCGACATACTAAGCATCACATAGAATACGAAATGAAATTTTCGTACTGAAATATTGTAGAGACTACTTTAAACTAGCTACACCAAAACAGTTTTGGAAACTCCTTCTCATTGAGAGCACACTTCTAAGAACTGTCAGTTACAATCCAAAATTGCCATAAAACCAAATTTGAGTTACTCTAATAGAAACCTACCTTCACCAAAATCGTGTAAATTTTTTTCGAGTGCGAGGCTACTTGAAGGTAAGCCACGCGGTAGAAGTTTCCCTTAAGTAGCACAGAAAGGGATTTTAAAGAGCGACGTGGAAGAGAGTGGAAAGCAGCTAATACACACAAACAAAAGTATTTACCGTTCTAGTCCTATATTTATTAACTTCTCTCTGAATTAGTTTATAGTCAACCCGTTCGCTGCAGTCCGTTTTCTGAACATAATATGTATTATTACGTAAAAAGTGAAAAGAACGGTGCAATCAGAACTGAAGTGGGAATATAATAATTTAAATATTTGTGGTATGAAAGAAATGAGAGAATCGCGTCCTGAAAACTTACCGGAAGACGTGACTCGCAATAGAATCCTGGCATGTACCTGCGCAATGCCTCACATTTATGCTAACACCATGGTTAATACTTAAATTGAATAGATTTATGACCAAATTACGTACTTTTTTCTTTATATATAATACTGTTAAACTTTCTGACGGTATGGAAAAAACGTGAGTTGAGTGCGAACGAAACTATCTCACACTTTTATCCAGGAATCAGGTACAGGCGTAAAAACCTGAAGTAAAAATGTTTTTCACGTAAAAAGAATTACAAATATTCCAATGAAAGTGCATTATCAAATCAGAATCTTGTTTCAGAAATACTCATTACAATTGCCAACACTTCACATTTACGTTATTATCTTCGACTTTGGCTGAAAAGTAATAAAAGACCTAGACGATATTTACATTAATAACAACCACAAATATTGGCCATATGACAGAAAAAATTGGCTAATTAATTTAGTACGCGATAGTGAAATAAAAGTAATTTAAACTGACTGGGAGATATACATTTAATTTCTCTAAATCACACAAACTTGAGGTTTAATAACTTCAAGACAATCTGTCATGAAAGTGACACAAAATGAATACACTCGGAAAGTTCGTGTGTTTACTTTTCTACGCTTACCAAGCGTGAGATCAAGGACGATAACTTCGGTTTCCGTTTCTGGCAGTCACACAGTCACAACAAAATCCATGACCCTACTCGACTACTTTATATGCCAGAAAAGAGACAGTTTCCATTACCTTAAGAATATTATTTATAACTTAAACACTATATCATGGCACGTTGGTTCAACAGATTAGAGAATATCTCGAAAGCGAAATTTACGTGGTAGGCGCTGAAATTTTACATCAGACAAAACCTTCTATATGATGACTTATTAAATAAGTCAGATAAAATAATTTGCCGATCTTATAAACTTAGATTTGGGAAAATGATTCAGTTAGGTCAGAGCCTATCAAATAGAGAAATCCTAACATCATATTTCGGCTTTGTTCAAAGTACATCGGAATTAAATAATCATCTATGATAATTGATATCCTCAAAACTTATCTTAATTGTATCCTATTGTGGTACAACCAGCTGACTAACTGCTTTTTTATGTCGCAAGGCAAAGAAAATACCAGTGAGCTTGAGGGTGATTGGGGGATGAGTCCTAGATGGACACTGGGTGAGGTAAAGTGGGGAAACCCTAAGCACAATCAACGCCACAGGAAAAGAGGATTCGTTTAAATTGAAACTTGTTTAAAGTGCTACTAGAAGCAGCAAAACGTTGGTGATCTGCTGGCAGTTGCAGTCAACGCTGACCAACGTAAAGAAAACCTGAAATAAACCTCTAATTCCCTAAGTGATTAATGTTTTGATAATAAAGTAATAAATAATTACTTTATATTAACAATTTCAAATTTTTATTACATTAATTTTGTTAATTAATTAAAATTTATATTGAAATTTAGTATTATTCGTACCACTATACTATTTTACCCTACTCGACACTCTGAAAACGCATTACGAGCTTACTAAAGCTAATAACGTTTACTTTTAAAATAATATTTTGCAACTATATAATCGGATTTTATGTATGTGATGCCTCGTATTGTTATAACAGTCCACATGATAATTATTTAATTATTCCCCCCCGTCCCTCCTAGTGTAGATAAACCAGACACATACATAGTACAGCACGGTTGCAATTCACCTGCCAATCCCGATTAACGTTGGTATGTCTTGCAATAACAATGTGTCGCCGGCGCGGTTTTCGTTGCGCTATTAACGATGCAGTAGCCACAGAATTTAAAGTGAGGCCAATTTCACTAGAGTACCTCACTAACCGCACCGAAAATATTTCCTTAGCGGACACGCAGCCACAGTGCTCTGTCCGCCCAGCTAACCTGATCCTCACATAAACTGAGCCCATACACCCAGTTAGTAATCCTTACAGCTAATTTCTCGGTGAATTAAGTTTAGCTTATTGCAGACAGCGAGTTGTCTGAGTGAACTTTCCATCCCATTACACTTTCAGGTTTTCTAGACATTCTCAAGTAAATGCATCTCATTTTCTAGCCTTAGTCATTCCACGGTTAATCAATTCTGTTTCGTTGGACTCTTGTTCGACTTTCGCCGTACTGCATGAGATTAACAGTACTATAATCTACTAAAAAATAGTCTCACTGCATATTTATTTTGTTCATTTCTATCCAATGCTTATGAAATTTAATATAGTATTAACAATTATTTTTTTAATTTATTTGTTATATTTATTTAAATTGTAAACAGAATTACACATTATATAAGCTTTCCTGCAATAGAATTCATTTATTCAACTGAATTCATAAATATTCTGATGATGCCCTCTCCGGTAATCAGCCCCTGCTACTACACAAAATGGCTTTGTTACTGTGATGAATAGTGGAAGAGAGAACAATTTGGATGACTTTGACCAAGAGAAGGGATAGATTAATAGGCCACGTTTTGAGACATGAAGGCTATGTATAATTATCATTAGTTGGAAGTGTGTGGGGTAAGAACAGAAGAGGGTGACCAAGGATGGAATCCGGTAGGGTGATTAGATGAGGATGTAGGATGTGGTAGCTATATAGAAATGAAAATGCTTGCGTAGCATAGGTTAGCATGGAGGGTTACATCAGAAAAAACTTACGATTGATTTCCACAACAAAGCCACTGGGACATAGCTGCCACTCACTATAATTTCTCTATAGCTCGCAAGCCCCTTCCAAATAATAGATCACTGGCCTCTGTGGTACAGTGGCTAGGATCACAACAGCACACCACAGAGGTCCCGGTTCGATTCCTGGCAAGGGCTTGGGTGTTTGCATCTCTATTCAATTTCTACTAGTGAGTATAACAGACTAAGAAAATAAAATTAGTTACCTTATTAACAATTCGCTGATGACGTGGTTGTTGGTGGGAATATAAACAAAATTATTGCGACGTAAATGCTGCTACTCCTCAATTTTCTCATCATTTCTTTTATTTATTGAAAGAATTTTATAACCGTGTTAAAGAATCCTGTTATTTAGAATCATTTATAAAATTTTAAATAACTCTTTTGCTCGAATTGATGATGGTATTACAAATAAAATTATATCATACTTTTATATTCCATATGAGCAATCTTTATAACAATACCTTATCTATATGAAAAATTATATTAAAGTCACAACAGCGTCGAGAAAGTTATTGAAATATGGTTAAAAAATTTAACTACCATTGTTTTGCTATAAAATTAAGCTGTCTTTGCGAATCTACATATATTTGGAAATGTTTATTTACAAACATGAAGAGCAAAAAATCTAAGTACCCATTAATGCTCATTTATAACCACGTATAAGAACTTGGATTCGATGTATGTTCCAAATTACATGAAATTAGCTGTTCATTTTCTTCGCTAATCTTCGCATTAAGTTGAAATTATGATAGTGTGAACTGTATTTAAAATGTGTCGATATATGTATTATTTTTTTATTTAAAATTGTTTTATATTCGGTAGTTTGACTTATTTTTTCCGGATTGTCCCTGACTACTAAAAAAAAGTGTTCTGACCCCTGCCTTACAGCTTGATCTTCCATTGAAAGCATTTATTCTCTTCTTGTATTTTATTATAAGTAATTCGAATACAATTTTGAAGAACAATTTGCCCTGAAAATTTTCTTTTGTATAGGAATGAAATCAATGTATTGATCCTGTTGACTTAAATCAGTTGTTCTTGGAGCGGGGAAAAGCGACTGCACTCTGGTGTGCAGTAAACAATCTCACATTCAAATTGAGAGCACGTAGCGCAGTGGCTAAATGTGTCTCTGTGGGAGTTCTCCTTCGCCTGTATCTATCCCTTACTCTAAACATCTGGCTTGCAGTTGAAGAGTTGTCCGTGTACGTTCCGTACGCCTCGAGGGATAAAAGGAAACTGCTAGATAATGTAGCTCAGCTGGCTAAATTTCCTGGCACATTGAAGGGAGCCGCATTGTTCGCTTCACACCGACTGCAGGTGTGCACGAGTGCGTGAAAGATTTACGGCAAACATTGCTTTCAGTTTTGCAGCATTCAGAAACTTGGATCGTTGCATAACTTATCTAACTAGACAGGAACGTATCGAGTATGAACTCTGTGGCAACGGTAAAATACGGACACAAGCGCCATATTCTGATTAGAATATGAATGCAGTATATGCCAGCAACTACCAACTAAAATGGAAGTCAAATTCTATTTTCAGAAGGAGGAAGGAATAAAGTCAGCATTACTCATGCCCAATAAAGCACAATGGATTCACATTTAACACAATACGCAATATTTACTTGACAGTCGAACTTGTTTATAACGAGAGAGTCCGATGATAATTGTAATAACCAAAGTTCCTTTTATCAGGATTTTGCTTTTATTTCCAAAAACTTCTAAAATACGTTGTTTATATTCATTATTATTATTATTATTAGAAAGAATCTAAATTTGACTACACAACCAAGCTAAACTGAAATATAAATCGTTTCGTGAAAAATAGTTGTTCTTGCCCTTTCAAGGTACGACCGTCAATAGGTCATTTGCTTTTTAGAACTTTCAATTGACAACTTCTAATTTTCACTTATGTTCTTTTCCAAGAACGAAATCTACAGCAGTTTACTCTTAAATAAATTTAATGATAACAATTCAAATTTTTGCATAAGTCAACATTTTTAACGTCGCAGTAAATTTTTTTTCGATTTAATATTTTCTTCACTAATCGAAACACACTTGCGCTTTTTATACTCCACATGAGAAAAGTAACTGAAGAAACGTGTGATTTGCAACAGTAAAATTATCCATCATAAAATATTTCTCGTGTACACAAATAATTGTTTGACGTCATGTTTTCACATCTTTTGGTTTCCCGCACATTCCGTTATCTCAAGGGTATGGAATTGCACACAATAAGTTTTCGAAGTTAGAGTGATTACCGTGTTGATACCGGGTCAACCTATACACGAAAATAATTATTACAAGTGAAAAAATATTATTTACTTGTTATAACCGAGGTTGAAATAGGTATAATTTACAATTAGAAATGAATTTCGTAGCCGGTTCATTAAAATTGAAAATATGACAACATATTCCACTAGAACACGACTAATCTACAATAATTGCTATAACACGCGTTGCTGATATATATGAAAAATTGTCAATTAATATCAATTCTTAATATTTTACTGATCTTTTACGATTGAAAAACGATACTTAATGTTGATTCATTCACAAATTACAACTTCCAATTCCAGGATGCGACAAGTTACGTAGGCTTTCCACGTGTACTAATTTAATTTAATAAACGATCTTCGCTGTTTCAGGGGAGTCAATTGTTTATACAAACGCAACAATTCAACGAACTTAATCTTCATCGGCGTCAGGTGTATGGTGTGACCTACGATAGAATTACTTATTTAGCTGAACTTCTGCAATATGGTTATTGAACGGAGACTAGAGAAAAACCTACCGTAGGCTTACATACCGTACAGAGCAAAAACTCACCTGACGACGGCGGAGTTGAATTTCGCTGAAACTTTGTGTTTTATAAAGCAATTGGCCCGAGAATCATATTTTTTATGTGGCAATTTATTTAAAGAAAAGGTCTGACCGAAATTCATTTTGATTATCAGATCGCAAATCTAAGCGTATGTGGCTGCATTACATTTAGTTAATTCCTCGGATCATAGTTTTTAAAACCGGTTGTTTTGGATGTTTTTGCTCTTAATTCACGTAGTGAACAGTCGTTCTACGCCTAAAGCGTGGCATTAAGCAGGACACAAATTTTATAATACAAAGCGAATGGTGTGTTACAGTTATGAAGGATACGGAATCGAATACAATTTCGTTATATGACTGTAACTTGAATGTAAGAACATTTATCGGTTCTTAATAAATAAAGTAACATCATTCCAATTGAATACACCGAACATAAAGTGACAGGCTGAAAAAGTAGCGAGACCCTGGATCCACTAGAAAGTATTGACAGATTGATTGGTTCGCTTTCCATAAAAAGCTTTTACGGCTTATGATGAGGAGATGCATGTGTCGGGAGTTGACTGATTATATTTTAAGAGACTAAAGGCCTCTTAGTCATTTTGTGCCACTTATAAACGGGAGAAGTGAGAAGTTGAGTCACGATAGGAGTAGGCACAGTTCAATGTATATATACTGTGACGCGGTTTTTCAGTTTTTTAAATTCATAAATCTATTAAAAATTTAGAGGATCTATTTAAATGACTTGTGGCCATTAAATCTCAACTTGGACATTTAAAACATTTTTTATTATTAACAAATTACAATATTTAGAGATCAATTAATTCTATTTGCCCAGCTCAGCCCTAATCAAATAATTAACATAGCAAGAGACTATCAAATTTCATCTACTTCACTCAAGGCTGTATGACGTGTTTATACTCATAAAACAGCGAAAGATCATTGCCTTTTGTTTCATACTTTGCGTTCATCCTTCACTAGTTTCCTGGTCGGCTGGCAATCCTGGATTCAGCTCAAGAGCAGCTTTCAAGTGGCATGTGAAACGGCGGACCTCTGATGTGGTTCAAGAAACGTGTCTTCGCTTTCGTTTTCTCGTGGTACTTGGAGCAACGAGATCGCCTCTCCTCTCTCCCTCTTTCAAGCCCCCCCAGTCCGACTCTCTGACCTCTCACCTCTGACTCTCTTTTCCGAATGATCTTCTTGGGGTCCTCTCCACATCGAACTCACCTCTCCTAAAATCCGCATTGGGACTTCTTGCTTTTCTATCTTCCCCAGATCCTCCAATGCGGTTGGCGTCTCTATCCTTCCTCTCCAAAAATTAAAAATTTTGGATGGACCAACCCGTCATTTTTGGGTCAACTACCTTGCTGACCTTGGCTGACGGGGTTTTTCCCCGAGTCGCAAAATCCTTTCAGACAAAGGAACGAGACTTCTGAGTAGCCTGTCAAGCTTCAAGTTTATGACTGTGTTTGTTTGCTGGGTTTACACCGGAAGTGTGCCATATGAACATTTCAGGAACGGTTTATTATATCAAATTTATACGTGACACAACATACACACATTGGAATTATTTGAATATAAAAACTGTTAATTTATTCTAGCAAAAACTTAAAATATTATAAAACCTATAGCCAAGTGTGTTTTTACTTCTAGGTTGGGTGATTATTTGTGAGGTGTCAAAACTACTCTTAAGGCACTTGTCCTGTAATAATACTTAAATAAACTCAAAACTAGTGTTATCTTTTCTCATGCCAGTAAGTTTTCCCTGACGCATTAGCGCCAAAGCACAATGGCCATAACTTAACATTTGAATATAAAATTTTCAATACTCTTATTATTTTCTAGTACTATTTAATGTAGTACATTTTTTCTTGATGTCCCTTCCCCATCTTCCCTTTTAAATACCTTTAAATGCTGTTAGAAGGAAGTTACCACCACGTAGATTACCCCGAAATGTCATCCTCAAAAAGTCTATTCGTGTACGATTTAACTTTTCGTGATGCCCATCACATTTTCCTTCTCCGTTGCACCTGAAACCATTTCTAAATGCCAAGTAAACGCAAAAGTCAGGGCTAAAACGCTCGTCTCTAAGTTTATGTCTAATCAGATATTAAAATTCTATTTTACAATTTGAAATAATTTTTTCGTTGTTTTTTCTTTCAGTTTCCGATTTGAAATATTTTCTACGTTTTGGTTCTCCCAAGACTTCAAGAACGACTTTGCAACATTTACATTGTTCAGGCATGTTTCGTATGGCCTATTATACTTCAGAAGATTCAGGTCAGGCCCACAAAAGTATTAATGTCAGGACAAACTGAGTCATAAACTTCTTCTGAGGACGTCTGCAATCCGATTTGAATGAATATTAGTTTATAAAAAACGTCTGACATATTAGATTTCTCTTCATTTCACTTTTCTTAATTTACGTTGACACGAGAAAGCTTGGTTGTCCTAATGTCCTCATCAATAAAATAGTTACGTATATTTAATTGTATTGATCGACGATTATGAGACACTGACATATTTTAGGTTACAGGTTTTTTATTCATATTCAAATCAGGGGTGAACCATAATATGGAAAACATGATGAATACTATGGTGTAATTTAGAGGATTTCTTTTCTTAAAATAGGAATTTGGAGAGGATGAAAATGGAGAGGTACATCAATGGCGGCTAACATAAAGTGAGCCATGTTCATTGTTCCAGAAGCTGACCTCGAGTAAAATCTGAAGCCAGTTGGCCCGGACATATAATTTTCAATTTCAGGCATTAAGTAGCGATACAGTGAATCATGTAGCCTGCAGTGGGTAATAGTGGATTGCACGATTAGTGTAAGTTGAATTCTGACTACAAAAAGCATCTGTTGGTCCTTTATCCACCCCTGCAACTTTCCTTTTTTTCCATCAGACAGACGGAATGAGTAGGGGATAGAGGGGGGGATACATAAGCTGTAACGACCAGCCGAGTCATCACCTTGAGCACCCCTGCCGAATTACATCGATTCCACATTACAACCGCTTGTTCACTATCCCACACTCCTTTTGAACGCGACTGTTAAAATCTACATATACGTAGTCAAAGCAGAAGAATCTCAAAGTTATTTGAACAAACTTGTTGTAGTGTCGTCCACGTTGGCTGGTCAACGTCCTCCATATTGTTCGCTTTTCCCCTATTCTGTTTAAGAACTTCCTCCACCCAACTGATTTTCACCATTCTCCTACAGCACCACATTTCACAGGCTTCTATTATTTTCCTTTCCGCAACTCCTTTCGTCCACGTTTCGCACCCATATAACGCCACACTCCATACGAACATTTTTTCTTTCTGTTCTTGATCTTCTATTTTAATTACAGCTCTAGAGGTTATGTGTAAGCCTCCTTTCTCGATATTTTATTCCACGGCTCTTCAAGTCTTAATTATTAACTAAAAATATTTAGAATGTTCTTATTACCTTGAAATTAATAGGGGGTATATTATTTAATAATAATGAAATTATGTTCACTGTATAAAGCAAATGTAAAAAATTAATGAAATACTGCCATCTATTCATTCTCAATCATTTTAAATTCTCTGTTTATTATTAAATACACAATATTCATAAAACACATAAACTGAAATTACACACAAAATTTAAAATACTCATGTAACCTTGGGTTCTGAAGAATTACCACTTAAATTTTTCCGTCAGCATATGAAAAATGATACATTTGGTTTTTCATTAGAAGACGGTTGTAAATGTAACGAACATTTACAAACTTACGTATTTAAATTGTCATTCGTGTTGCTTATTACTATCGTTCCTTGTTCTCGTATTTTGAGGGATATAATTCATAAAATGTTAAATGATTACGATGTACCCATATTGCGTGTGATTAAATATGGCACATTTCCCTGACCAATTAATGGTGACATCACAAACTATCGCGTGTTGACACATATATTAACTGGTTTGTTAACCGAGTTAAAAAAATTCTCTTGGTGCATTAAATAAGTACGGTAGTATAAGAGGTCTTAAAAATTATGCAATCTTCTGCTCCATTGAATGATGTAAATGAGGGACTATAGAGCACAACAGAATTAGGATTAATTGCTTAGCCTATGATACAAAATTAAAAGAAAGTACAAAATCAAGAAACGTAGACATTTTGCTTCATAATAAAACCAAGAGGAACTGTGTTTTAATTACTTCCACTTTAGTGCTAAGTGTTTCTCACCCTCCGAGTGTCATTCATAGTAGTTCTAAGAATATGTGTATTTTTTAAAATCCATCCACGCGTTTAAATCTGGGAAAATAAAGTATAAACAAATAAATAAATAAAACAAATTATATACAGACATACATCATTTATAAGATTTATAGATTTAATAGGAATATTGAATAGCTTCAAACGAAAGAGCTTTCTTATTTAAATGTACTTTGCTGTCACTCAGTTGATTGAATTTAATTCAAATTATTTTAACTCGTCGGTTTATTTCTTTATATTTAACGACATCAAAATATCAATTCAGAAATAATTTACTTACTTAAATGGAGCAATTGGTATTACCTTTTCTGTTTTTTAAATCACTTTTATTTTACGCTTTACATATTTCAAACATGACCTCTTTTTCTAAAACTTCACAAATAAAACTGCTTTAATATTAATCTAAAATGAAAGAAAAAATTTTACGATATACGTTTTATGCATTGTGTTCATATTTCTGGTTTCGTGCCATTCCACCTCAATTTTTCTTTCTTTTGATAGCCATATACGCAATTATTTTCACTCAAAGCGTTATGATTTTTATCAAAACGAATCGATAGATGTGTATGTCTGGCTCAATATTACCTAACACGCTCACGTTCTGCCTGCATTTGCTGATATCATGCTTTTTACACACGCAAAGCTGCTTATTACACACCAACACTTGCAGGATATATCTTCATATTTACTAAGGCAATAATGATGCCTGCAATTAATTGTGTTGCTAATAAGTACTCTTTACAATAATATCGGTTTTGGTATTTCTTCTTACTTTTTTACAATTGAAATTATAGTGTTACGTTGACATGCCCTTCATAATTACGAAAGTAATAATAAGTACTCCAGATATTATGTTATCAAAATTAGTTACGTCCAGTTGTAATAAAATACGTTGAAACGTGTTGTTACAAAAGTGAATTAAACGTAATTGCTTGTGTTATTATTATTTCTCGGTGTATTGACAACAGAACTCATACTTTAACCGTAAAAGTTTTGATGACAGTTACATTGCTATTCAAATGGAAGGAGCCTCGTTTAAATTAAAATAAAATTGTAAAACATGTTTTTGTCGTTAATTTTCAGATTTTCCTGCGAGTCCTACTCTTTATGTGAAGAGATAGAGCATTTGTTACGATATGGAGACAAAGGAAGTAAATTAGAAAGCATATTCTCCCTTTTATGAAATGAGGCTTTTTTTCTAGTGCCATTCACTAAAAATAAAAGATTCCTTTTATAAAACACCGTTCATTTTAGAGTGTACGAATTTAGTGGCATGTTACGGATGAGTACTGTAGGATCAAAGAAGTAGAAATAAACTTTTTGTATGTAGGTCTCATATGAAGCCTACTGTTTAGCAAAAGTTGTTCAGTATTCTCGAGTATAAGACTATAATTGCAGGCGAAAAAAAGAAAAATATTTTATGTTAACGTTTGATGTTGGAACATGAAATAAATTCAATCAACGGAAGAGCATTGAAGTATATGAAAACTTCTTAAAAGATTATTTTTCATACGTGAAACAATTTTAAACTGATTTTTCATACTATCAAAGGGTACCATAAATCATTTTACTGACACGGACACTAAATATTCTGTGATAGTATTTGCTTACAAATTGTGATGCGGATTAAATACCTTTCTTGACCTTCCTCAAACATGTTCACTTTTTAAATATGATTTTTTGCGATCTGATTCAGTAATTAATTGAAATAAAATACACGCTTGATTTAACCTAAAACGTATTACATATTAATGTAATTTTGTGTAGAACAAAGAGACTTCACTCAGACGCATGGAGATAAATGAATGCATAACAAATAGACACTGGAACAATAAATTGCCCAGCTGAAATTATTAATACGGTATATATGTATAATAAAAGGTGGGTAATAATTAAAACATGAACAAATCAAATTAATTCATAGCACTTTACATATGACGGTCATATCTGTGGGAGGGAAGACAAACGGGCAGCGGAGATCTCGCTAGTTACGTTGAGCCGGAAAACGGACCTGTTTTGTTTTGAGCTCGAAGAGTTGGTGTGTTGACCAGGTATTAGGTGATTTCTAAGAAGTCGGTGTGGTACGTTCAGCATACAGCAGGTACGGGTTCGGGCGATTTTCTTCCTTCTTCACGTGCGGATGTAATTTTTCACGAAGTTTTTAAAGATCAGTGTCCTCTGACCAGCCTTAACTCTCCAGCTTTGCTTCTAGGTACAAACCTAGGTAACTTCACGGCTCCAAACTAATCCTGGAATTTCTGCAACCGGTCCGCCTACATCTTAATACATTATCAGGATTGCACGTATAATTTTACATATTTAGTCTCAATTTATTTTCACTGACCGTTGTCAGTGTTTTCCTATGTTTAAATAGCCTTATGTCCGTCGGATTTCTTCGTATTAAGGTCATTAGAGAGCGGCACCGCTTCTCTTGGAAGCCCTAGCCTAAGTGCATCTGGCAATTAAAGACGACTAGACGGTGATTAAGTAAAGCTCCTGACTGCAGAAATAGGTCTCTAATCTTGGGACCAACCAAGACTTGGAAATATTTCAATTCTGAAATGTTCGAAGATTGCCACCATAAACGGCTATCATTAAGGAATATTTACTCCGTCACTACCTGTAGAAATGGGAGGTGGGGGAAAAGTTAGTGAAATTATGAAATGTGTCCCTGAGATACATTCTAGATTATAGAATTTGACGTTAGTCTTTTCCAGGCTTACATTCGTTTGCAGTCGGAAGTCAACCAGATAAAAATTTAGGCATTGGAAAGTCGAAAGTTGGTCAAAAGTTATCTTCCTAAGTCTGGACCTTAGTCCTGGGATTGTGAGTCAACTCAGTCTGTCACTAGGACTCCGAACTCAGCTCAATCGCTCGGTGTGAGGAACTGTTGCGCAAGTAGGATGACGGCCAGGATAAGAGGAACCCAATATTTTGTTTGCTAAACTTAAGTAATCGGGAATAGATAACCGCTTAATTTAATGGATTAGGAAATTTTCGAACAATCGCGTATTTGGAGTCCGGGTAAGTGAAGAACTATCTTATCCTATATAAATTACAGCAGGGAAGTGTAATCAAGCCAATAGTGTTCTTAGCTTTTGTGAATGACCTGTCGACGGGAAAAGATTCTAAAATTAAATTGTTTGCGGACGACTGCATAATTTATATAATTATGGAGAATATGGATGATGAAATTGCTCTTCAAGCAGATTTAGATAAGATATACCAATGGACTGAAATTAATTAGACGAAAGTAAATCCATCTTCGAGTAAAACAATTGTTTTTACTAAAAAGGAAATGGTCATCCCAGGGGAATATAAAATAGGAAACGAAAAAGTGCTGCTTGTTGAAACGTGTAAATATCTAAATGTAAGTTCTAATAAGAAATTTAACTGGGGCGAATACGTAAACTTAGTAGCGCGGAAGGGATGAAGGTCGTTTCACTTCATTTACAGGATATGGAAGAAAAGTACAGGATAGGCCAAGGCAGCTGCTTAGCATTTCTCTACTTACACCTATGATACAATACAGGGCAGCAAGTTGGAATTCTTACAGAGCGGAGCACATCAATCAATGCCCTGGATAAAATTCAGAAACTGGCTGGGGTTTTGTGTGGGGGCGAAACTACTCGGTGATAGGAGGAAAAAGGCTAGATTTGGGCACGCTGAAAAACTTATTGGGACGAACCGGCCTGGTCAGAAATAAGGGAGTGGCTAAGTATACCTAAACTTTTCTCCTAAAACGACCGTAATTACAAAATAAAGGAAAGGGACCAAAGAATGGATGTCAAATATTCCTTTGTAAACAGGGTGATAAGGGACTGGAATGCTTTGCCTGCAATAGCACTCCCGGGAATACAAATGTTTCCCAAAATAAGTTAGAAACACTGAAAAGTTAGGTGCTTATTTTGTAAATAAAGGGACGTGAAATATTTTAAAATTTTATTTTTCTATAATTTATCTTTGTTCTTTTAATTTATCTTTGTACTTTAATAATAACAATACTGCCACCGCCAAAATTCCCACCTGTATTAATAATAAAATAGATAAATACAACCAAGGCATACTGTAGTCCTCATATACTCGAATTACCACTGCAAAGTTCTGTAATAGTTATCTAAAAACAATAATAAATAAATCAAAATATATGTTCCTATCACTATCATTCCAATATATATAAATGAATTATTAGAAACGTCACCGCGCTTCTTTTTTTACAAAAAAATGATAATATAAAAAGAACTTCAATCGCAAATTCCACGTCGAAAACTGCCTCTGGCCCTATAACGACAAAGTACTCAGTGATCACCATCATTTGCCTTGTACGTTAACGTGTTGAATTTATTTACTGATTGACTATTTTTATTTACAGGAAGATCCAGATTAGCGTGATCCTGAGTTTGTGAGTCTTAAGTGTTCAAATATATATAAGGAATACGTACTTAAATAGAAGTTACAAAAAATTTGTTTTTCTTTTGATCCTATTATATTTTACAATTCCGGAATAAGTATATTGTAATATATAATTTAAGTATCGCCAAAGCGTAATACTTACTGTCTGTTTCCAACTGTAGCGTACATACAATAGACCCCACCATTAAATATTATTTAAATAATGAATACATAAATCGCAAAATAATTCAGACAGACGAATTACTTCCAATTGGAGGTCAAAAAATGGCGCTAATTTGGAGAACAAAAAGAAAATTCTCGGCTGGACCGACTGAACTCGGAAATTTCTGCTTCCCGGCTGGCGTTCAGCCACATCAGCTAATCCGAGTTGACTGCTGAACACACTGCAAGAACCGTCAATCCCTTGTATACCCAAAGGCCATGCAGACCTAATCACAGTTTTCACAGACTAATTTGTTTAGTACGCCTGTGAGGAATGGACCTTGTGTAAATTTATTTAATATGTAATGATTTTTGTTTAAAGACAGAAAAATTGCTTCAAATTGAAGTTGAGCCAAGAGGGTCATGAAACTAAATTTAGAAAATCGGAATGGATAAAACTAGACTTAACCGGTATTGGAATCTGGAATCTCCCGCTTTCAGGGAATGTATTCTAAAGTTACCTTACGTTTCAGAAGGCTTTCAAAACATCGAAACAAATCTTCAACGTAACAGAATTATATTCTGTCCTGTGTATTTTCGTTTCTGATTTACCTATGGTTAGAAATTCCGCGTAGATCTCCGTTTAACAACTTAGCATCTTGGAATCGTAATGATAACAGTTGTTACCTAACTCCTCTTCAGAAGTTGTCAACACGTAATGTGACTGTCCTATGTTACATCACAGAGGAAAAAGTGATACGTTGAATAATGAATGGTTTTCATTTATTGATATAGTCGGATCAGTCACGCTCGTCGTCAATGTCAGTCAAAGAAAATGCTCAAAAATTATAACACTTGAAAATAAGAGTTTAAATATTTGCAAGAGTTTTCATCCCCCTCGAAAATGCAGTTATGTGAACTATCCCAGATATTTTCCTTGAATTTCGTAAGATATAAGGCACTCTCTTTCATTTCCATAATTAAACATCTCTTTTTTCAATCTCACATTAGTTCTACTCTTTCATTTACCTGAAGTAATTTAATATATTGTATTCCTTCATGAAAAATAAATTTTAGTTTTTAGCAGACTGCGAATTCAGTTATGAGTAAGAGTAATTTATAAATGCAGTATTTATTGAAACTTAAAAATATTCCCCATAATTTCTAGCATCTGTTACAAATTATAATATTATTAACGGTTGAAATAATTGTTCATATATACATTTTTTTCTCCACGTAAATGTTCAGTCTATCAAAAATATTAATTTCATTAACCTAGAAAGAAACAATTTATTTAGAAATCAGATGTATTCCGCTAAAAGGTAAGTATACATACTCAAAATTTCCTCTTAATTGTGGTTTTCAATATTCTCTATACTGATGAAATTTGTGATCCTATCTTACAAAAAATCTAGCTACCTTGTTAAATAATTGGATAATCTCATTAAGTCTCATAATAAAGAGTGTTCCTCGACTGTTGCTGCAATTATTCGCAGCGAGGCCTAATTACAATTTGTAAAGAACAGAAACTTATGTTTTACGAAGCAATTACTAGGAGATCGGAAAGAAAAAACAGTACGTAAATATTCAAGACATACCATACTTAACTAAAATTCAAGTACAGAATAATTTCTATGAATGACGTTTCATAATTATTTTATAAATAAGTAATTTTTTAAAAAATAATTTCAAGATTTAACTTGTGATCACATAAGGATTAGTGATAAAATGTAGTTAGACCTTTCTGCTTTCTGCAGTACATAGGGCTCTAATTTCATCAACTTTAGTCTCAGTTCTTCTCTATTTATGACTGTGAGATACCCTTTGTGGATTTCATTGACTCGGAATATATTATACTTTTTATTACTCTAAATTTTCAAATGTGGTTATAGAAAGTATAACGCTTGAGGAACGCTTATTTAAAATTGCTCCAGTGATGAATCAAATTGCACTCCTGTGAGACCTTGGGACAAATGTTGGGAAACACCACCCTTAAGAATCAAAATAAAACATCGATTTAAACAGGTTCAATATATATGTTTGCCGCGCGTGAAGAACACACTGTAGCCGTGGCCAGGAAATAAGGCGGGTAAGAATTGTTGCGGTGATGTCATTTAGGACACCGACAGACAATTCAAGTAAATTTAACTATGCCTCCGTAAGGCTATGAACGTTGCCATTTCCGGGGCGGGATAACCACGGCCTGCTTTGCCAGTTCCATTTTGACAACAGCGTAGATAATCTAATTTCCTGGCCGCTAAAAATAGTAGAACAAATTCTGCTGTTACATTCCGTCAGATATAAACTGTTAACAAATACGCCGTGCGCTTTGAAATCTATTTATTTCAATTTAATTATTTTTCATGTTATGTGAATATTACAAGAAGTAACTAATGTCATGAATTCTTGATTTAGTTTCTATTAGCGAACAATAACTAATTACATTTAAATTTTTTATATATAACCGATTATTTATTTTATTTAATATAATTTCATTGCCCGTGTGGATCAGTTTATGAATTAAATTTAACTCCGGCTTGTGTCTAACGAGTCTTAAACGAGACAATTACGACGCGGGTATTAATTTAATCTTCAGAAGTTTCTAAACGTGGATCTACCTGTTAAACATAAAATTTAATTAAGCCTTTCTTACTACATACCTAGACCTGGTTGGTCTGTCCCAAACTATTCAGATATTATAAAAACTATTTGTGGTGAGAGATATTAGACTTTTGGTTGCTAATTGAACATTATCTTTTACACCACATTTACTTTTAGGATTATTTTTAATGATATTTAAATCTGGACCATTTTAACATTATGAATTATTGACGTGTATACAAAAGAATTTCCAACATTAAAATAATTTGTTACTACATATACTAATTATATCTATTTGAAAAATTTCTATCATTTTACTTGCTCCGACCTGCCACATGAATTACAGGTTGACCGTGGTGGTTTAGGAAAATTACACCAATTAAATAGATAAAGCATACCGCGCCGTTAAAATTAACCCCTTTGCTGCTTCGTCACTAAAGGCCCCTGGTCTCTGGACTCGGCAGCTGGTTGTCTGTCAGCTGACAGCCGCCACGTAAAACAGGTTGATGACTGACTTTGGACTTCCTGTCCAACTTCCCTCTCAGCTCTCACTCGACTGAAACTCTCCGACGGTCCTTTTCTCCCGTTCTTCAGACCAACTCATCAGCTCGGACTCCGCTCGACTTTTCATCTCTCCATCTCCACCCCAACTGTCCGCTTCTCTCGCGTTCTCCAGACCAACTGTTCAGCTCCCCACCTTTTCCGTCATCATCTCTGGGTCTCGTTCCATCTGAGCGACCAATCACCACTTATAATTTTGAGCAGAACACGTCCTCAATTGACAGCGAATTTGGGAAATCCTCACAATTTTGACTCTTGGCGGGGAGAAATAATGTATGTGCCCGCACGCCCAGTCAAGTTTAAGCAAAAGTTCACACCTCTTTGTGCTGGCGTACCCCAAAAATTCCTCAGACGGATGTTCCCACTTTATTTTATAATCCTCCCCGCACATGGAACTAACAACGTGTATCTCATGCGGTCAGCCGGACACTAAAACCAAGAATCTATCTATTTTAATAATTACTTAATAACTAATACCTTAACGACTAGGACATATTTATATTAACAACTAATTAATATCTGATATCCACTACATGTGGTTTACTACATATTTAACATTTATACAGTCGCTTTCTATACTTCAAACAAACCGGAGTCTCGATATAGGTCAGATTATATTCATCTACCGTCGGAATTAAAAAATATATATACACATATTGAGTAACCGGCATATATCTCTTACATTAGCTTATTTAGGAGTACCAACTATACAATGCTAATACAATGCGTTATATATGATGACGGAAGAGAAGAGATCTATTTTCAACTGAAATAATAATGGTAATTTAATAAAACTAATAGATTTATGGGAAACTTCAACGAGGGTAGGATTCAACGTGATCGAAAAACTAATTTTCGTGAAATTTAGAGAAGCAGGAGTTTATAAAACTAGACTTTTAAAATTATTAGAAAAAACTTTATTTCCGTTTAAATCAATGGATTGCGGCTTACGGGAATTTATTTCGAAAAGGTGAGTCTTTCGGCATGAAACACTAATAAAATTTTCTAGCGCGTATTTGTGTGGCAAACGCTCTGACGTAATGGTGGACTGATAGCGACATTTTATTCAAGAAATGGCTGGGTAATGGAGAGAGTGAAATATTGAGCGGCACAGGGTGTCTGAAATTACGTCTGTTTGTGTGAGATACAGGGCTCTGGGGATTGTTCACTTAGCAGGAAGTAAGATGTACGACTCGTCAGGGGCAAAGTATTCCTGAACGAGAAAATATGACGACTAACATTAATCACTTCCTTTACTCTTGTAAATCTCCGACACCAATGTAGTACAAGTATTATTCAACCTTGCTGCTTTCAGTGAAGTAATAAAATATCTGCTTGGGAACGTTGGACCATGTTTTGAATCACGAAAGACGATGTAATACGTTCTATTAATAGTAAACGGAATTTTTGTATTTATTAAATCTACAAATGGGCAGATGCCCGGTGGCAGATACATAGAACTTAAACAATAATTAATAAACTGGTCGTAAGGATCATATTTAACCTATAGCTGAATGTATAATTATATTCAATATAAATAAATAAGTGTGGAATCATATTATTAGAAATGAATTTTTTTAAAAAAGAATAGTATTGTTTTTGCCAAAAAAAAGAAACAAAACCAAAAAATTGGAAATTTATTTCATTGTAGTATATTTTTAGAGATTTCGCAGCACTGATCACTTCACTATACTGCACTACACTATACTAAACTTAGATTGAAATTTTCTTTCTGTTAGAGGAAGTTCCCCAAACACTCCTACAGGCAGATTGTTCCAGTCATTAATTGTCCTATTTAGGAATGAGTATTTTCCAACGTCTGTTTTTTGATTCCTTGCTTGTAATTTAAACAGGTGATCACTCCTCCCGTTCCGAGTCGATTCTTTCATTCTATATCGGATTCCCTGCCAAGGTTTTTGACCTGCAAAAGCCTGCAAAAGCTCTGGAGAAAATGTGTAGCCTAGCTCTTTCTCTTCTTGTCTGTAGCGTATCCCACCCTAGTCTCTTTACTTTTTCGTTCCCATGCCAAGGTCCTATTTGTACGAATTTTGCGGCCCTTCTTTTCACCCTTTCTAAGGATTCTATTTGACCTATCCTGTACGGATCCCAGCATGCTGCGCCATATTCCATAAGTGGGCGTACTAATGACAAATATGTCATCTCTTTAGATTTCGCATTCCCCTTCTTGAGTGTTCTCATGACAAAGTGCAAGGTGTTCCACGCTTTCCTTGTAGCATAATTTACCTGCTCCGCCCATTTTTACAAACGTTATTTCCGACTGCCTCATTAATTATTTATTATTTATCGTCATTACAATTTTGACATATCGAAGCCCTTGTTCACTCGTAATGAGTTACTAAAGATGGAAACTGTTTATAAAATATAAAAAATGATAACCTCATGTATTTATCTATTCGAAACAATTGCTCAATATACAACATATTTTCTGAATTTTGCGAGCCACACAGTAGGATTTTTTTAATCGTGAATGTTAATGGGATTACAATTTTATAAAAACTGGGGAAACAGAATGAGTGGGAAAAAACCTCTCCGGTCATGCACATTAAATGTCATTTGTCACACAACTTACACTCGTAAATTAATTAAACCCCAATTAATACGAAACTTTGATAAGCGTATTTTTACATTTTAATTATAAAAAATATTTCTTCTAGACATAAACAAAAAGCGGTATGTAACATACGTAGTTGTGCGTTTGAGAGGAATACGTAACCGTTAAACTTACTAATTAAGTTATTAATTTCAATGAAGACAAATGAATTAAATAAATAAACGTTCTTTTCTTACAGTTTTACGAATTAAAGTAAAGGGTTTCGTGTTAAAAAATTTAATATTTTTACTGATACTAATAAAATGTTAACATAATTTTTACTCCATTGAATTTTTAATATTTTTCAAATGAGTAAAATAAAATTAACTGTATTACTATTGTATTAATTTTAATATACAAGACGTTGTATTTGATAAGTTTCAGATGAGCTTCTAACAAAAGTACAGTTTTTTTATAAATACTGTCAACAGTTTACACTGAATCGTAAAAGGAACAGCATATAGTGTGTTAAATATTCAATTTACTTTTGATGTATAGACAAGATAAATAAAATTGTTAACTACATTCAGACTTAATTCTTAATAAATAAAGAAAACAATGTTTCAGTACCTATTTGTACCTTCTTCAAATTTTCAGCTTACGGCGAAATTGAGAAAGACACATTAATTATGAAAACATAGTTTTACGACTATACTCAGAACCAAAATGGTATCAAACAAATATTATACAATTGTGAAATACACAATTACCATCACAAGTTAACACTAACAGATACTACATATATCTATCGGGAGAACTTTAAAAAACGGTGTAATTATTGCATAATTTCTTACCGATTTTAAGTGTTCTCCAGAAATATATATACGTATAAATAAATAAATATATACATATATTGTTAAGAATTAGGCGGTTATAAGTTGTATAGCATTTGTTTGTTGCTATTTCGGTTTTTAGTGCATTTCGGAAAATTAATTTTCATGATTAACACGTAGTTTACCACTATTTCGCTGCAAGATAAAATCCTTAAGTTGACACAAATATGTACCGAAACGAGTTTTTATTGTGTTAAAAATAAAATATGAATCAGCTCAAGAATTTTTTAATAAGTTTATCGAGATATTTATACTTTATTATGAAATCACTCGACGAGGAAGGGCGCTGCGGGAGTTTTCTCGCAGGCTCTTCAGCCCAGAGTGACTGTGGGGCTCACTTGATCATGTCGGGAATGCCTCGCACTCTCTCTGCCGAGACACCTTCACCTATTTTAGGAGGTATAAGTACCGGGGTCAAAGACATTGGGCATATGGCAAGAGCTGTCCGCTGATCCCATTGGATCAGTCGGCCAACTGCCTCCTGAAACTGGTGGAGAAACGGAGAAGGGAATGCTGCGTCCCCACAGCAGACTCTTCTCCCGTCATTCGGAAGGGCGTGAGAATAGTACCCAATGCCCGACCTACCTGATGCAGGTTTTCTAGGGTTTTCCCTGCATCTCTTTAGGTGAAACACCGGGTGGGATCCTTAAACCATAGCCCGGGGGCCCTAGTCAACCCTTGGCTACCTTTATCTACCTTCCGCATCCCCCCTTTTCAATTCCCTTCCTATGCTATTAAAGGGGAGTTTCCTGTTTCAGGATCACCCTCATGTAGCCTGTTAATCCAAAAAAAACTAATTACTCAATACAGACCTAATGTGGACAGCGGTTAATGCACGTAACTGTTTCATAGGAAAAGTATAGGCAGGAGCTATTGGTCACGCATTTGGGAGATAAAATGATTAAGTTTTGCACATAAATCAAAGAATAAATTGGAATAGCAAAATAATATTTATTTTAAATTTCATACAAGTAATTCTTATTTAACGTTTACATTTCAAGTTGCATAAAATTATCCAAAAATAAATCATTAAAAATATTTATTAATTAATATATAAATAACAAAACGGATGGGCTTAAAAACTTAAATATTTGAGGATGACATGCGAAACAGATATATTCTTGAAACTGACCTCTAATACATTACGATAATTATAATTAATATAATAGCAGACTCTTATCTCCACCCTATTTTAACTTCAAAAAAGCCAAAGTATGTGAACATAATTCAGGTGAAATGCTTGTACTTAATCTCTTATCATCCTTTCTCAATGGAAAATTATTCGCAATTACAGCTATTCGTGGTATTATTCAAAAATATAACTACAACATGTCTCAATAAGTTGGGAGGGTAAACTTTTTTACTTTCAAAAAGTTTTAATAATGGTTTATTCTTGAAAACCAAGTATAATTACTGATTATTATATCTCTTGTTGCGATTCAACCCTTCTTGCTAACTATCCTGCGCAAGTCCTTACATTTCCTTGGCTTTTCTCTTGTTTTCATCCCAAACATTTCCCTGTAATGCTAATTTTATTGAGCCCTCATGTGTCATACAGTGGCCTATTTATCTATCCACTCTCTTCGTCTATCTTAATATATTCATATAGCGAGATATGTCAAAACTAAACACACAGAGTTAAAGTTTTCTTTTACTAAATGAAAACGTTTAGGTGCTATGTAAGCTATGAATAGTTTGATTACAAAATTTAGACTATCATCATTGGAAAATTACCCTGGATAATTTGCCAAAGATTTGTCTAGTAAAATCATTATTCGTATTATATAATGGTAGAACTTACCGATATACGCTTAATGTTACTCAAATTTAACTTAATGACAAAGTTTCTGTTTAGGTCAGTTTTTTCTTCCTTTGATCGACTCTTTAAAGCCGCGAAATAAATTCGCGTGACCGACTAAGGAAATTATATATTTCAGTGTATGGAGTCTATAATCAGCAAATGTAATGTCCGGTGACCTTTGTGGATAGGCTGACCTGAAGTCGATCGATGGACAGCCTGCAACACGCTTAAATATCTCAGAATCTATGGCTAACAGTTCGACATTAAAAACGCTAGGCCCAACTGTCCACCGCAACTGCCAACTCTTTCGATAAATAACGTTCAGTTTTGTTTCACGATCTAACTTTTTCACAGGATTTGAAGCCGAAGACACGAACGCAGTTTAATGGATGAACGTAGGGAAGGAAGATCCAGAACGTATAAAAAAAACATAGATTTATTGGCCGTCTTGTACAACCATTCAATACCTTTTACGAAAGGTTTTCTGTTTTACCAAAATTGGACACTTCGTGTTGTTACCGTTCATTTTCAGTAATAAATAAGTAATCGAAATTGGAACAGCAATAGGAGTAGGAAGAAAAGGCGAAGTAACATGTAATTAATGAAGAGCAACAGTTTATTGAAAATCTCTTCCAGTATTTCCAACATATCTAATATTTGTAACGAAACACTAACCCCATTTAGCACATTTTATTTAATTGATAAGGAATTGTGATTGCCGTTCCATGATGATTGTTCCGCCATTCTTCGGGAAATCAATATAATATTCTTCACTGTTGTATTATCAAAAAGATTCTCGGAATCTTTTCCTGAAAAATGTATTACTATTTCATACAATGAAGTACATGTTATTAAATTCCTTAATAAATTTGTTTGTTAGCAATATTCATATACATTCATATTTTTATCAACTAACTCAACTATTGGACGATCGTTGTAGATCGAAAAATATATTATGGAACATGGTGCATTAACATGCTGTATAATCATCTCTGGAATAACGCATGCTACAATTGGCAGATAATAAGACTAGGCTTAATAGGAATAGTCTTTGCACAATGAATTATTTAAATAATATAAATTGCCGACACTAAACGTTTACACAGATTCGAAGTGCAAATATATATCTTGTCATACTTCAACAAAATTGGATATATATATATGCGATAGACAAGTCGTTATAATAGGACATAGTTAAAAACTTTTGTTAATTAAATACTAATGAAGTTGATGAAGCCTGGCGAAGATTGATATTATCTAAACTTGATCAAACTTCGTGGTCTGAAAATCGCAGCTATAATGATATGTAAATTCTTCTCTGATTCCGTCTATATATGACCGAATTTGTAAAATGTTTTTCTTCTAATTTCTTATTTCTCTTTCCACGCTTTCACGTATTCGTTTTTTAATTTATTTTCGAAATCTTGTTTTATGTTTTCTAGTTTATTGTTTAAATCTCCGAACAACCTCATAATTAAGCTTTCAATCATATTGGATTGTACAACTTCGGAATTCGTTTCGGAGTTGTGTCCGCAGCGAGTTTCTTGCAAGGTCGATTCGTTTACTGTTACCGAATTTCCTAATGTACCGCATTCATTATTAGGACTGAGAGACATTCTTTCCGCCGTAACCATATCGTTCGATAACTGAGCACAGTTTTCCATTTCTACAAGTTTTCCCGACCGAAGGAGCATAAGAATCAATCTACACGAACTATAATTAGTAAATAAACAGTCCCCTTAACGAAATAAATTAACATAAAATTTACGTAATTCACTAGCTTGTCACGCGTGGTCACAAGTATGCACATACGTAAATTATAAGATTTTTTATACCAGCTGACTATATAAATGGGCACCACGTTGGGCGCCAAAATATACCATTTTTGTCTAGGGCGGATGAATTTTACTTTAAATTATAACCAATATATTAAGTTACATATAAAGATATTAAATTTATCATTCTGAATTTCAATAAACACAAAATTTTAGGGTCCATTAAAATTAACACAGCTGTCTCAAATTGCATTTGGTAAGACTCAATTTATTTAAGGGTCATTTTGTGGGATTTTGGGGCAGCAGGGAATCAGACATAAACATCGACGATTAATTTGCACTGAAGCACCTGGCTTTCGCGTAACCGTGTTTTGGGGCGGCTTCTTCCTCTGTTGACTTCGGCTTGGTTGCCTGCGGTGGCTTCGAAGAATCGGGGCAGGTCGCACCCCAAGGTTTTCTTCCTCGACTCCAGGAAATTACGTGAACGGGATTTCACATTTCGCTATCTCATCTCCTATCAGTTTGTCTCGACATTCAAATAAAACTTTTCTCACTCCTCTCCCTCTTACTCCTTCAAAATTTTATTCCTGACTACTGCTTTATCTTTTAAACATTTTTTTCCAACTCTCTTCCTCTTCCTTCGAAGATTATTTCCAAACTGGCCAATTTCTGTCCAGAGTGACACTGCTCATCCCACACCATGGGTGTGGATGGTAGATCACATGGCCCCCAGCCCCAATCAAATGTCCAGTTTGGCCCACGTTTTTCTGCAAACTTCGGATATGCAGCCTTATAACTTTCTGGTGCCAATGCCCTGGGCCAGGTAAATGTCCCTTAATCCGCGAAACCCCGGATTTCACAAGTCTCGGGTCTCTCCTAGCAGCCAATTTGGGTTAGACCTGCTACCGTATTTTTGCCGCTAAAATGTCGCCAGTAGGGATTTCTCAGCCAATGTAACGTCACTGATCAAATAAAATGACATTTGTCACCTGAATTCATTACAATAAACAACTATAAGTAAGCTTATTAAATACGACATGGAACCATGAACAGAACATAAGTATTTCTTGAAGATTAAACACACTTTATTAATTATCGAATTTTTAAAAACGATCCGTCAAATCTAATTTCATTTCTAAAACTTTTCAGAAGGTTTTCCTAACAACTAATATTTTACTTTCATAAATCTTCCAGAAAATTACATATATTCATATATGATTAAACGTGTATTTAAGGACTGCCAATAATCTGCTCACTGCCATCTAAAGCTATAAATATATATCATAAATATCCGTCGTTATAGACACTTTTCCGTTAAAATCTTTTCCATTGCCTCTCCCACGCCGTTAGACATTGAAATTAGACTCGAAATGAATTGGAAATGTAATTATTAATCTTGGCGCTCCAGAAAATTTTTGATTTGACCCTAATAAATGTCATTGTCACAATATATTTACATAACAGCGTTATCACACCTATCCATGCTAGTTTTTGGGGTGTCTTACGTGTTTATATTTTGACATATATATCGGGTTTCATTTAAAAAATCAGTTATAAATTATAAATCGAGACAAGGCGATTTATACAGCTTAATATTGAGATTTTTAATACATAAAAGTAGGCCAATGCTACTCTCTGGAACCAGACCAGCGGTCATCAGTTTTGCGCCATGTCCGTTGATCATCAACAATATCCTTAATAATTGCTCATTTAAACACACACCTACTGTATATATATTGTCCTAAGTTGCTTAGTTATATACCAACAGATTCCTTTATTATAAGGATTTATATATCTGTATATACATGCATATACACAGTAAATTGTCACCATATTAAGAGGGAAAGTCAACAAAAAACTTTATTTTTTAAAATGGTATTTATTGTGCACACATACACGAACCTTTATATAGTCTCCTACCCGTTCAGTGCTTCCCAACGCTTTCTAAGTGCCCGAGTACCCGTAGAAAAATTATCATCACTGACGTTTCAACCATCTCGTCATTGGAAAGAAATTTATTCTCAGAAAATGTTTCTTTTAGGGGTTCAAACATATAGAAATCTCTCGAGTGAGTATGGTGGATGAGGCAGACATTAAAACCGCATGTCCGCGATTGTCACAACCGTGACTCAACCCGTATTGGGACCGTGTATTACCTTGTTCCAAAACACCTGTCGATAGCAATCCACGTCGTTTCGTTGTTATCGCACGGCTAAGCTAATTTTTAACGTGATCTACATATGTGTTACTGGTAACAGTGATCCCTCGCGGCGTGTAGTGATCGAAGAGCCTACAGTACGTCTTTTTCGTCCCAAAAAGGGGTCAGCATGACCTTCCCTGCTGATTTCTTCAGACGTCATACCATTTTCGAACTTCCTACATCACTCATATACTTGCTATTATGACAAACAACATTCTGCGGTAAATGTCCATAAGGTTTTACACAGCAATTCTTATACTGTTCTTGGGCGTAATTAATATCCGGTTTACAGACTAATAGCGCCCGCTTTTGATATTATTCTTAAATTTTAAGGTTTTCATTTGACTCTCCCTCATACATTCAGTTGTATAATTAGATACCAAAAAATAAATTTATGATAAGGGTTATAAACTTATATCTTCTTCCTATGACATTCTAGCCTTTCGAGCCTTTGCCTTTGCCTACCAGGACGACTGCGAATCGTCGTCTAAATTTATATATTTCCCTGAAAGACTTGAATAGGAAATAGCTGAAATAGTGCAAAACTATTTGTTTTATATAATCATTGTATTTTTGAATGTTTAGATTTAGTATTAATTATTTAATATATATGTACACCGTACTTAGGCATACATAGACAGCACTTGTCTCCTAAAAATAGTTTGTACGTGTAATATTTAAATTAAAAAAGTAAAAGCCATTTAGTTTATAGCACTTTACTTATAAAAAAACGTTAAAAATTCCATACCTTCTTAGAACATATTGCAACATAACGTCATTAAAATATTTTAAAGGTCATTCATCAACGCTTTACATTTTATCACTTCCATTGCCGCTGACAGATGAATCGCAAAGGTACAAAAAATTGTCAAAAACAAAATTGTGCCTACGGAGTAAACGCGTTTTGGAATGCAACATTTCCACATTTAACAAAGCAAAGCTACTTTATTTCCAAATTGGGATATCTAAAAAAATATATATTCGCCCCAAATGTTGTCTCAAAATTCCCGTGCGGTTTATACACTCAAGCGGCCTATACACTCTTAAATACGTTAAATATGGTTGTTAAGTAAACATTTGAAATCTAAGTTAACAAGTCTTAGGAATAAATTATGACATAAACAGACAAAACTTTTGCAAAATATGGTAATACCAATGGCAATATTTACTTAAATGACTATGATTAACACGAATTGTATTAAAAGTTACAGATACGTTTGAAAAGAAGAATTTAAAGTCAAAAACTGTGGCGGCATAAAACAAGGAGAAAATGACTGGTGTCGTCGCTTCGTGTAATTATACGTTAATTATAAATTACGGAACTTTTATTAGTTTTGTGGCCGCGTGAAAATAGAATGGATGGGATAGCCTGCTTAATTTATGCGTTCATCTGAGAAGGCGTAGCTTAAGCTCTCTGGGATGGCGCCATTAGCGACGGCCATGTGCGAGGAAATTGCCAGCGCCGTCACCATTACTGGCCACACATTGTTCTGCAGCTCAGCCTTGCGATTTCTAAAGCAGGTCGCTCAAAGACGTTGTGGGCACCGCTATTCTGTCATTCGAATGCCAAAAATCAATTTCCCCGTTTCCTGCGTGTATTTATAGCAAAATGAACATAAGAATGAGTCTTAAACACGACCTGACAAGATAAAAACGTTTATATTCCAGAATTTGCTTTTCTGTTAAATGTTGTCACTAAATACTTTCCCAATTCTAAAACGATGACCATTAAATTATTTGAATGGAAGTTATTTCCATTAAAAATTTACAATGAATGTATCAGCTAAACTGTAAATATGTTACTCAGACCTAGGCGGCAAGTGATACCAATTTATAAAATTGAAGGGTCTGTCTGGAAGTCTGTTTCGAACGGGCTCCGAGTTTCAACGAAAATTTTAGGGATTAAAACAGGAACTTAACTTTAATTTTCGTGTATATTTCATTTTGATATCCTGCAACGCTCAGAAGATATTAATGTAAATATTTGTAAATATATTGTTGGGTGTAACAGGCTACATGTGGGTGATCCCGAAACAGATACCTCCTCTTTAGTAGCATAGTAAGAAAATTGAAAAGGGGTGATATTCGAATTTCCACTCCAAAGCCGGACCTGTTCAAGACCAACTGCGAGTTATAAGTAAGTACTTTAAGACCCATTTGAGTAAGCTGCAAAGTCTGCATCTAAAATCCAGTATATCTGAATTTTTTAATTAGTTCTCTCAATTTTATAAGGCTTGTCTGTTAAATTAAGGTCGAATATATGATTATGGGAGTTATAAGGAGGTTTGCCCTTAGGTGTTCCTATACCGTTCGTTCGATTCTCGTGAAATTTTGGTGTTTATAGCTGATCAAACTCAGAGAAGTTTTCTGTCAATTTTTTGAAGATTTACGTTATTTTTTCCTCCCTCTCCGGCCGAAAGAGGTCCTACCCTAAAGATATATAGATCTTGCAAAACGATGTCAAACGATATACTAAATTTCTGTTAGGCGTGAATTAACACTTAAGTTTAACTAAAATTTTATTTAAGAGATGATACTTTAAATTAGTTAATAATAATGCAAAATGTTTCAAGAACGATGTCAAACGAGATAATTAAATAGCTGTTAGGCGTGAAATAATACTTAAGTTAGCTAATATTTTATTTAAGTAATGATACTTTTAGTTAGTTAATAATAATGTAAAATGTTTTATAAGTCGCACAACAAATTGTTTACATAATGACCCGGGCCGCACATACTCAATTTTAGTTTTCATAGATATGTTGATGATATGCTCGTTATTTCACTGCAATCAGGCCGGAGATATGGTTCAAGTATATTATCCTTACAAATATAAGTACACTTTTGTACTAGATTATGATGCTCAGACATCGTAGTGGTTATGATGAAATTCAGATCTAATGAAGTTAAAAGATAAATTATCATGAATGTGACGCTCTTACTGGTAGATTAATCACGGGTTGACAAAGATATTACTGTCGAATTAAATACTGTAGCCGACTAATATAAACGAATTCCCGGACATTTCCGTGAACCCAGCTAATGGTAAATAATGGTGTGAAATCAAAAGAAGAATTCAGAGAAAATAATTTCTACCTGAGCGTGCAGTTATTTTTTAATGAAAATGAAAAATATATAATGAATCGAAACCATTGTATATTAATGGAAACAGAGTTAAATGCGAGTCTCTGTTTTAATCATATAAATCACCCTAACAGAAAACAAATAGCCTTATAAAAATCAAGAGAAACTAGAGAAGTAGAAAGAAAGTTTTACATTTACGAGGAAAATATTAAATGAAAATGGCATTGCCTCATTTACATAAGGTAAGATAACTTTAAAGCAGGGTTAACATAATTGACCAAGAAAATGGTCATTCGATGGATGGTAAAACTTTAAGAAATGAGCTGAGAAGAGAAGGACATTGGAAAATAAAGCAGCAGTAGTTTTAAGAGTAAGAACGTTAAACAGAATAATGAATGGTTAGTAATAATATTAATTTATACACGTGCCGAATTCACCCCATAATTCAATACACGAGGGTTTCGTTCAGTGTCAACGTTCACCTTTCTCTTGTTCCTTTCAAAGTTAATGGTTTTACTGTTGGGGTGTTTTATATTATTAAAAGGGAGCCACATATTTAAATCCATTTCCATTAATATACGAGGGTTGCTTTGGTAATTACATGCTAATAACATTTCCCAGAACGTGGCTAATTACAACTCTAGCTTGTAAATTAATGACTCTTGTGGGGTGGGTGGCAACATCAATAACTGGGCAAGTATTTAGTCCCTCTTTCAGCACGTCTGCACGTTATAATTGAAAAACGGCTTGTTCAACGCTACAACTGAGTCTGTTGTGACCTCTAATTATAGGAAATAAAAACGCCTTTGTAAGATTAACGGCCCGAAAGCGTTTCCCTTTGTTTGAACAGGCCAAATAGCTGAAAACTATCGAAAAGGGCTTTACTAGCAACAGTTTAATTTAGTATCGATATGAAGATCACAAGTATTAAATTTGCCACTGAAGAATGAACTGCATTTGCACTGTAATATGTTCATATTTACTGCCTGAACTTTTATTTTCACATTAAATATATTCGGCGCATTCATGTGTAGGCTTATCGGCTAGTTTTAGTCAGGTCTGTGGTGAGGAGGAGAATAAAACAAATAGTTATTGTATTTTAATATTTATATAGTCTTTCATTGCATTTTCTATGCCCAATTTGAGAAAAGTGAAGATTTTTCGACATTTGATAATTGACTAAAAATACGATGTCTCAACTATTCACAAATTCCTTTTCAGTTCCAGTATTGGAGAATGTATGCCACAGGAAATCTTATTAAATTATCACCTATTAACCCTTTCCCTCTGACTTTCTAATAGTTTTACTTCTCTGCCGTTTGCTTGCTTAATGTGGCTAATTCTTTAGGGGGGTATTTAAAGGCAATTCTCGCTCAACCGGACAGAGATTACTTACAACCTTCTGTTCCCTGGCTGTATTTGCAGTATACGAGCAATACAAAGATTATTTCCCGCAGAAAAGTCACATAATCACATCAATTTCTTTTTACCGCAAGACAAGAACCGATAAAACAAAGTTAAATTACTTCGGTTTCTACAAAGAAGTAAGCGGCACATGCCAGACTTAGTGTGAGTATCCGGTTTTTAGATCAATAAATTAAAGAAACACCTACCTAATTGTAGGCCAAAGATAGCCGTGGTCGGTTCTTGTGTCTGGTTATTACAGAATCCGCTGTTTTTGAACCGTAAACTATAAAGTTACTGCGCGTAATCATAGCTTTCCGAAAACTCTATCAAAAGAGGTAAACTGGCTTTACTTAACTGTTACACATTACACAGCCAAATGTATTAATAGGAATGAAAATTATATTCGGTGTACGTCAGCTACACATTCTCCGTTTCAGCAGGGAACCACAGAAAAATGAATTGTCAATTAATACAATATTGTTGTCACTGCGAAATCGACACAAGTAATAAGATATTTGAATTTATTAATAAAAAAACGTATTTTCACTATCCATAGCACCTGCATTGAGTTTTATATTCACGTGTAATTATAATATATTTTACAACCTTAAAATTTAAGATTAAAAATATTTTATTCTGGAATAATTTCAATTTACATGTAGTAACATGTAAATGAAGATGCTATGAATATGACCATAACAAGGTATATTCTGTAAAGCCTTACTCTGTATAGACGTATTTCTATAAAGAGGTTTAGTTTGGCTTAATTTTACTCTTTAATATAGTTATTTCATCCTCATTAATAAAAGTTGGAACTGAAAGAAATTAATTGGTATTATTCTTTACATCCTGTAAAACCGAACAATTATTTACATTAGTTGCACTATCGAGTATTTCATTACATTCTATTTGTGAAGAATCACATTTTTATTAATGTTTTATTTTTAAGATTGTCTCAGATTAATATCTTTCGAAATAATGTCACAGAGACTGATTTGTAACTTTTTAGACGTTTTACTTTTCTGTAAAATTAAGATGTAGATATGAGGAAATAGGATTTGTCACAGCTATTTACATAATGAATAATAGAGTCTGATGAGCAACATAACTTAACATAATTACATAATTGTATAACAAAATATTTGACATTAATTAATACTTGTAATTAGATTGACGGAATGTTTTTTTAAAACTCACACAACTCATATGACTTATACTCATTTTGCATGGATGACACATCGCTTACTATATATATATATATATATATATATATATATATATATATTAAACTGACATAATACTAAACCAGTTCCTGGATTCATCTCCCGCCGACATGATAAAATAACGTGGTAATGATAATATTAGAACAATTAATGTTTTGTGTGTAAAGAACAAAACCTTTCATGGAATAAGCATATGTAACTCAGATAAACGCATTGTTAAAACGTGTATAGTTTCAAATTGTAGTCTGGTTGACATGATGAAGTAATATATTTTAACAGGAAGTCATAATTGACTAAATGATCGATGCATACGACATGATTTTTGGGTATATTTCAACGATTTGATACAGTTGATAAATAAATTTAAAGTTTTGATAAAGTATTTTGATATATATATATATATATATACATTCATAAATAAGTAATTAATTAATAAGTTCATTGATTAAAACAAGTGTGCATTTTTCTGCCGCGGGCGCAGTTGTGCGTACATATAATTAAGCGCGTTATATTCAATGCATTCCGATTTTCACGAACTTCTGTAAATTTTAACCAACAGAATATATAAATTAATTACACTAATATCTAAACACAAAGGAAATATTTCCGACACTTAACGAAATTATTAACTTG
This sequence comes from Eucriotettix oculatus, assembly GCA_034510155.1. Lineage (NCBI taxonomy): Eukaryota > Metazoa > Arthropoda > Insecta > Orthoptera > Tetrigidae > Eucriotettix > Eucriotettix oculatus. Next base: position 161,408,457 of record CM067376.1, on the reverse strand, counting down.
AGAAATGAGAACACTGAATACTTTAGATTTTTAACAGCATATGAGTCATCATAAACACTCGTGCTAAATTTGGACTACAGTAGCACAAGGAGGAGGCCAATTTTCGCATCTAACACCAAGATAATAACAGCGTGACGATTAAACAAATTGTGAAAAGAGGGAAGAAAGTTTTGCTTTGACAGGGCACCGCTTGCGGCGCCACTTTCTGTAGAAGTAGATGGGACGTTGTTTCCGCAGCAAACAAGAGCACGGCTTCACGCGCAATTACACAGCAGGGTGGGTTTCTAGAAGCGCCTCTAACACGTTCGAATGTGATTAAAACTTGCAAGCATTAACAGCGGTGGGTCTCACCGATGGACTCTCTATCATCCATTATTCTTAATATTCGGAAGTTCGAATAGGCTACCCCAAGATACTTGAAAAATCACTGAAACAAATCTTCCTCGTTAACAATTTTACACTTCTCCTTCTAATACGAAACCTATAATAGTGAATGAGTTTTGTTACACTAAGAAAACCTACCAGTATATTCATCAAATTTCACGGTACAGTCATTCTTCTTTAATTTGGAAGAAGTAAAAGTGGCCCGTTATAATTTAGCCTTCATACAAATTATAATATTTCTAATTGTACATTGCTATAAATAAATAACCTTACGTGTTTATTAGTGTGAGAACACTTCAAACAATTTTCTGCTTCGACTCCTGTCACAACCTTTTAATAAATAATACGAGCTACATAAGTCATAAAATTCACAATTTCATAAAAATTATAAGTACTACAATAAAATCACATAATAGCTAAGCCCTCAAGGCTATTTCCATAACTCTTCATATATTCACGAAATCTCCCTTTATTAGTAAACACGTGCACAACAACCTACGCATTAGTCGTAAGCCCTCTATAATGATCTTTGAAAATAGTGGAAATATTACTTTGGGTATTGATTGGGGTGAGCGTGTAATCCCTAGCGGCCGAAAAAGAATCAACGTGAAAAGTTTTCGACGAATGCATACGAGGAGTGTGCATGTGTTTTCCGACGGAAAGAGAAGAGTTTATGAAGATATCGAGAGAATTGGGAATATGTAAATGGTCATGAGGGCCGAAAGCTTACTTCGGATTTTAAGTTACTCTATGAATATTCGTCTTTTATGGCAAGAGAAGTGTCACATAAAGCACGAGTAACTTGTAATTAATAATAACCACCTATAGGCTAAAATAATTACCGTGATGTGGGGTTTACTTAAAATTTAGTATAATAAATGTGAATAGATTATATCCAAAAAAATGTTTAGTAAATTTAGAAACTAATATTAAAAAAAATTCTTGTCTGCTTTTCTTCACAGTGCTACGACAAAAATTTAAGGCATAATTCCTTAATAGTCATTAACGGAATCACTTGAAAATTTAATAATTTTATTTGTGTTAACACATGTCAATTTAAATCAATAAAAGTATAAGACTTGCCTGTAACCTTCCTGAATCACATAAGGTATATAGTCAAACATAATTAACATTTGAAGCTCATATGTATACATTTTGAACGTATGAATGAATAATATATTTATTTATTTTTCAATTTTACAATTTTCATTATAATGCGTTTGTTTTATAAATTAAATATATTATAGAATTGCTTTTCACTGTGTTGCTGGTGTTGGAAGATTGAGTCTTTAAAAGTAAAGGGAAAAAAATGGATTCCGTGGTCATCATTCACTGGTTTAAGTAAATACAGGCAGTAATTTGCCTTTTCATGTGAGTTATGTTTTTTAATGAAACACTACTGAATGCTTGCGTGATCAGTTCCGTGTCTATTATACCCCGAGAAAACTAATTTATGCAATCTAATTTTGTTCACTTAGTATCAGTTATAGCGACTACACGTAAATAATCAAAGCGAGTCCATAGTTGGTCCTTTTAATATGGAGCATATGTTTCAAACGTGATTTAAATTCCCAGGGAGTGGGTTTAGCTAGTGTATTCAAATTGTGATACTGTAGAGAATAATGAATATTCATTTATTCATACGGCAGGTTTAAATTATATTATTACAAACAAGAAATATTGTATGTTACATACATTATTTGCGGTTAAAGCATGAACTGTTTTAGTTAAGTGAAATTAATTTTTACAAAATGCTCATCCTGAGGCAGTATTGCCTCCGAGAGAACGTTTCACAATTTTTCTCCGTTTTATGACGGAAACGAGACGAAAATTTTTAGTGCAAACCTGATACTATACCGACTGAATTTGTTTGTATATATGCTACGCCTGCAACTTTATCCTGCATCCACCCAGTTTTGGCGGATTAAAGCAATTTGCGTAATTCTCTCAACATAGCTATGCATAATTCGGTGTAAGGTATTAGCATAAATCATTTTAGTCAGGCGGCTATGAAGTACACAATGTTTTGCCAGCAGTGCATAGCCCATTAGTGTAATGAAGCGATATATGATGTCGTTGCAATTTTTAGCTCAGCCGTGAGCAATTTATTCAGATTTGGGCAACCAATAGAGCAAAATAACTGCATTAAAAACGTAAAAGCAAATCCGCATGAGTAACGCCTGACCTATTCCGACCACTTTAATTCCCGCTGATGTTATTTTCTCGAAACTGTGCAGCTCGGATAAATGTACGGATTGCATTTGTCCAATTTTAATTGAAACTTTTATTTTCACGCATTCGAACTATTTAGAGCAATGAGTAGTATTTTGATCGAGGTTTAAAGTTAACCCTGTATAAATGTAGGAGGTTTTATTCGCAAGCGATTAACCCTTACAGATCGATAATTCGTTACAGTTTGACTAAATAAATATCGTTCCGATTGAAGCTTGACTTCAAGTATGACGATGTCCTGTTAGTAAATAATCATCACGTTCCTCATCACCGAGACAATACCTGTATTTTGAATTTCCAAATGGTGTTTAAAATTAATGTTTTAGGAAAATATGACCAATTATAAAATAATATTTTGTAAAGTTAGTTTCTTCATTTTCAGATTTTCACCAAAACATTAATGCACACATACATCATGCGTAAACGATGAGATAGAAGATTTTTTTTAAAAAAAAAATTATCAGTATTTCTGATAACCAAATTGGTGCGGGAGCAAATAAATTAGTATGTAGGACCCAGGGGGGAAGTGAAGCCCCTGGGTATGTCTATGTCCAGTATGAAGAAATTTTATTTCCAATTTCTCTTATAGAAATTAATCCATGACTGTCACTGTTATTGTATTGTATTTATTATTACACAGGTGGGCATTTTCCCGATGGCAGTATTGATAAATTTAAACTACAAAGATAAATTGTTGATAAATTAATAGAACAAAGATAAATTGCAGAAAAAATTAAAAACATAATTTAAATATTTTACGTCCCTTTTTTATTTACAAAATAAGAACCTAACTTTTCAGTGTTTCTAAATTATTTTTGAAAACATTTGTATTCTTAGAGAAAGCCTCTAGTACTCTTGCAGGAAAATCATTCCAGTCCCTTATCACCCTGTTTACGAAAAATATTTGACAACATCCGTTCTTTGGTCCCGTTCCTTTATTTTGTGATTATGGTCGTTTTTAGAGAGAAGTTTAGGTATACTTAGTCGTTCCCTTATTTCTGACCAGGCCGGTTCGTCCCAATAAGCTTTTTTGAGTGTCCCAAGTCTAGCCTTTTTCCTATCACCGAGTGGTTCCCATTTAGTTTCGCCCCAGCACGTTTCTGAATTTTATCCAGGGCATTGATGTGCTCCGCTCTGTAAGGATCCTAACTTGCTGCCCCGTATTCTATCATAGATCTAACTAGAGAAGTTTAAGCAGCTGCCTTGGTCTGTCTTGTGCTTTTCTTCCATATCCCGTTTATGAAGTGTAACGACCTCCATCCCTTCCGCGCTACTAAGTTTACGTGTTCGCCCCAGTTTAATTTGTTACTAAAAGTTGTACCTACATATTTACACGTTTCAACAAACGGCACTTTTTCGTTTCCTATTTTATATTCTCCGGGATGACGATTTTTTTAGTAACAATATTTGTTTTACTCTTAGATGGTTTTATTGTCATTTTATTAATTACTGTCCATTAATATATCTTACCTAAATCTACTTGAAGAGCGAATTCATTATCTAAACTCTCTATAATTTTGTAAATTATGCAGTCGTCCAAGAAAAAATTTAATTTTAGAATCTATTCCGTCGACAGGTCATTCAAAAAAGCAGATCATTATTGTTCCGATTACACTTCCTTGCGGTACACCGGATGTCATTTCTATAGGATCGGATTGTTCTTCATTTACCCGGACTCTAAGTTCACGATTGTTCAAAAATTCCCTAATCCATTCAATTGAGCGATTATCTATTCCCAATTCCTTAATTTTAGCTAACAAAATATTGTATGGTACTACAGCGAAAGCATTGGAGAAATCTATAACTACTGCGTCTATTCTTTCTCTATCATCGACAATGTCCGCAAGATCCTGACACACCGTTGCTAATTGGCTGTTACATGAATAACCTGGTCTAAATCCATGTTGTTCGGGATATATCCATCCCCTCTCTTCCTAATGTTCCATCAAATGGTCAACTATCAAGCATTCTAATTGATCGCACACTAACGATGTAAGACTCACCGGCCTGTAGTTGCACGTTTCTGCCCACGATCCCGATTTGTAAATGTTGAGCACAAAATCATTTAATTTGGTATTTACATACAAAAATCAATTCCCATGTTTCCTGATTTAAAGAGTAGTGTCTGGATGGTTCTAATATTTATTGTCCAGTAATGTACACTAAGTGGCAAAATTATTATAACTACCGCCTCAATACAATGTCGGGCTACCTTTTTCTCTTAATACTGCTTGAATTCTTCTGGTCATGGATTCCATGAGACTATATCTGGTGAACTTCACTTTCCAGTTCCTGAAGATGTAATGGTACTGGATCCAGCTGCCCCTTCGATCTCATCTGGTAATTGTAAGGGTCAACGAAGCAAATTAAAGTCTCCATCATGATATTCGAACCATCTGAGGACAATGCCAGCTCTATGACAAGGAGCATTATTCTTCTGGAAGTATCCATCCCTGGCAGAATACACCATTAACATAAAAGGATGTACTTTATATGCCATAATACTTAAATGCGCTTTGGCATTCAGACGTTATTTCACAGATATCAAGATGCCAAGAAAACCCCACCAAAACCACAATATTGCCCCCACTAGCTTGAAGAGTTGTGGTAATACAATTGGGATTCTCCGCAATTTGACGCATTGTTGCTTTTCTGTTGCACCGGACAAGTCTGGCAAGTCTCGTTTCAAGTCCAGCATTGAGTAACCTGTGACCACCACAAGCACGACGTTGGGAACCGGTTACTTGATTAGTAGTCCACACTCTGTAAACGTTAGTAGCTGCTGCTCTCGAACACTTCATAAGCGCAGTAGTTTTGTTATAATCTCGCGTACAAACTCTGTTAAATCATCGGATGATTCGCTTATCTTGATAATTATATCGGTTCTCCTGCATTACTATTTTTAGCTATCTCGCCCTCTAGCAGCAACATTGAAACGTTGTCGGATGATCATAATACTTTGACCTCTCAGTGTAGATATATATTTAAAATTTGGAAATAATAAGAAAAACCGTCAAGTTAATATTTTGTTCTGTCATAAAAGGATAAAATTATACAATAATTGTCATGTAATTACTTTCTTTTCTTATTTATAATCACCAAAATTATCGAGATTTATTGTAACAGAATAATGAAATATACTAACCAATTTAAACTTTATTTTCAGGAACGATAGATTTATAAAAATTTTCAAATGCTATGTAATAGATTATTAACAACATTAATTTTTATTTCACTCTTATATTTTCTGCTGCTGCACAATTGACTTTTTCTTTCTATCTAGCTCAATGTATTTGATGAGGTATTCCGCCGCCTAATACGATAAATCGACTTAGTGGCCCAGCCGCACGAGGCATGCACAACAATGGACAAGATCGGATTATAAGCAATGAACATCATGAAACAAGAAGAGGCGTTAATCATTCCCTCCCACTCGCTCTTCCCACACTGAATGGCGCTACTGGTATCCTGGGATTTTGCGTATTACGCTCCACTGAAGGGAATACGGCATGCATTCTCTTTTTTCTTCTGATACACAAATATCGAAACAATATACCTACTTATCCGGAAGGAACAAAGAAAAAATAAATTCTAATTTTAAAATTATTCATTATTTTTATTATTATACGATATCCTTATTGTTTATTCACTGGAAATTCAATTACATCATTCAGTCAGGTTAATTATTTATTGGACGAATAAATACCATGTAGAAATAACCGTAATATCCTCGGATATACGTTAACGTAATAAAACAAAATACGATATGGAAGTATTACCATCGTTACTACCTAAATTTGAGCGTTTATATCCATTTATACATCTTTTTAAAGTCATATGAACACTATCTGAATGCCATTTGTTTCGGTTAAGAGATTTCTTTACCTTCATTAATTTCTTCTCTCCGAATGCGTCAGGAACACTGCATTTATGAATAACAAATTTGTTCTATATAAATCTTTACAAATGCAGAAAGAAGGATTACAATATTCTTAAAAAAATAATTCACACCTCCAAAAAATGCATTCACAATCTCGTCATTTGCGATTTATAATCAAAAGATTTCGGCTAAATATTTTCTAGGTAACTAAATTGAATGTATGTTTGCTTTTCTGTTAGTTCCTTATGTATTCCTAATACCTTTCATATGATTGCAATGAAATTATAGTGAATTGTTGTTGATACTATGAAGTTTCAACCGCTATTTTGTCGACTAGATCATGTGGTGAGTCGGTGATCTCCACGTTGATATAAATTCCAGCGTTCAGCATAATAATAAGTACAAAAACAAACGAGACTGATGTTGAATTATGGGTTACTTCCAATTGCTTAATGCAGCCCCTACTTTTCATTTATGATCCATAATTTTCACGAAATAACAACGTGATAATTTAACATAGCCTTTCGTAAATCAATGTAGAAGAATACAACAAAAATTCTACCCAATGTTTTTAATTTACTTATTTTTCTCCAATCCCCATTAAATTCTGATCACACCTCTAAAACAAAGATAATACGCTAAATAATAAACAACAGGCAACTCTACCTTGGGTGCCAAACATAAAAAACTTAAAAAAGACACAAATATAAACAATTTCATATTCAATTTAACTCAAAAATAATTATTTCCGTAACAGCATTATTATCAAACCAAATACTGCCCCAGGCTCAGAACAAGAACACAACGAGTAATTGTATCACTAACAAGATTGTGTTCATGGTAAAGTAAAATTCCCTCACGGGAGCTATTGGGAACAATTACAAAATTATAATTAGTATTCAGAGATTTAACTATAATGGTTTCAGTAAATTTGTGACTTAATGTGCACATTTCATTAATTTGAATCAGCAATTATAAAAGGCTTAATGCAACTTTATTGATCAATAAATTTACAGGATTGTGATATAAAAACGTATATTCATTTTAATATATATCCTATTAAAATCGTTACATGAAAAAAATCAGAAAAATATAATGGAACGGGAAATCATATTAACTTGAATAAAATTCTAATAGTGTAAACAAATTCATATTCAACAAAATATGATACGAATAAAAATTCATAACAGCCGCATTTGTATGTAACGCTTCATTTAGTAGGGATTTAAATATAATTTAAGTAATGTTTAATTTTTAATTAAAGCATGAGGCACAATTGTTTAGATTTATGTTATTGCATTCAAAACAATTATATTTGTGTGGATATCTTGGAGGCGGTTCCTCGCACCACTGGTGAATTGACGGATAAAGCTTCGATAGGCTGCATTTGGACATAATTCGATAACATTCAAATTCAATGTACTGCTGAAACTGAAACGGAAAGAGTTCGTTCCATGTGTGATGTCTGCTTGTAATTTGGGGATGGGAACGTGCTGCTATAAAATCGTTAATAATACAGAACATAAAAATACAAAAACGTATTTCATGGATTCTACTCGTAAAAATATATGGTTAAGTGTATTTAGTAGACTTGTACTGGTACTGTTAATCTTTTTATACATTGCCTACAACTAGTCAGTGAACGTGAATTCAGCTGATTAACTATTTGTTTTAGGCACAGTTTTAAGTATTATGGGCTTACAGTTCAATACAATATTAATTACAAAAAGAATTGAATGCTCTCTTTGACTATCCGAAAAAAATTTAATCACTAACAAGACTGTGTTAATAGTAAAATTCCCTCACAGTAGCTATTGGGTAGAATTACAAAATTTAAAAATTTTAATTATAATAACATTCATGCCGTGACTAATAATATAAAATTGTCTTGTAAACACATTTAACGATCATGAGGAGATAATAAACATTTCTTTAACGGAAAAATTTTTATTTAACGGAAAAATAACGTTACTGTTCAATTGCATTTTTTTATTGTTGTTGCTGTTGTGGTATTCAGTCTTACGACTAGTCTGATGCAACCCTCCATGCTAACCTATCTTCCGCAAGCCTTTTCATTTCCTTATAACTAGCACAACCCACATCCTCCGTAATATGCTTAGCGTATTCTACCCTTGCCTCTCTCTTCTATTATTACCCCACACACTTCCCTCTATTGTTAATTTTACAAGACCCTCGTGTCTTAAATCTGGCCTATTAATCTATCCTTTCTCTTAGTCAACGTCCCCCATATTCTGTTTAGAAATTAATATTAAGTGATTCTATCCACCCATCTGATTTTCAACATTCGCCACATTTCAAAGGCTTCTATTCTTTTCCTTTCCCAAACTCCAATCGTCCACGTTTCGCACCCATATAACGCCACGGTCCATACGAAAATGTTTAGCAACGATTTCCTAATATTCACACTTATATTACCCATAAGTAAATTCCTCTTTTTGGCGAAAGTCTTCCTTGCCTGTTCTATCCTACTCTTTATGTCTACTATACTTCTACCTCGTTATTACGCTTCCCAAGTAGCGAAATTCCTTAACCTCACTCAAAATATCCCTTCCAAATCTAACACTTTTTGTTATTCCACTATTTCCCATACTGCACTCCATTACCTTGGTTTTCTCACTATTAATCCTCATAGTGAACTCTTTCTCCAGAACTACGTTCATGCCATTTATTATGGTTTCCAAGCCTTCTTCTGACACAATATCGTCGGCAAAGCGTAACGTTTTTATTTATTCTCCTTGCAGTATGATTCCTTTACTATATTCCGTTTTAACTTTCTTCATCACCTGTTCTATATATAAATTAAACAGCATCCTAGTCCTACTCATTTCTTGATTGCGGCTTTCTTTTCTTGGTCTTTTTACATTACTGCTGCTTGTCGTCTTTAGAGTTTATGTATTAGCTACCTTTCTCGATATTTTATTTGTGCTCTTCAAAATCCTTAATAGTTTTTCCAGTTCACATTATCAAACGCTTTTTCTAAATCTACAAATCCATGAACGGAGGCCGGTTTTTTCGTATCCTGTTTTCTAAAATTAATCGCGAAGTCAATATTGCTTCTTTTGTCCCTATAGTCTTCCTAAAACAAAACTAATCATCTTCTAACTCGCATTCTATTTGACCTTCCATTCTCCTATATACTATTTTCGTTAATATTTTGCATATGCATGGCATACTAAACTAATTGTTCTGTGCTATTCGCATCTATCAGCCCCAGTCCTCTTCGGTATGGGTATAATTATGTTTTTACTATAATATTCTGGAATTCTTCCTGTTTCGTATATTTTGCAAACTATTCCGAACAGCCATGATGTTGCTTCTTCACCCGATGCTCTTATCAACTGTCCTGGAATGTTATCAATTCCTGACGCTTTACTATAACCCAGGTCTTTAAGCACCCTATCAAACTCTGACCTTAAAATTTTGTCCCCCAACTCTTAATCATCGACCTCCTCTTCTTCTTCTATTACTGACTGATCTAGATTTCCTCCATGATACAGATCTTCTAGACATTCATCCACCTTTCTGCTTTTTCTTCTGTATCGATAATTGGCTTCTCTCCTGATGTTCTTGCTAATATGCTAATATTTATTTCAGTCCGTTAACACCTGAAGAAGATGCAAATTAGTACAGAAGTGTTGTTTTTGAGTAAAATAAAGATGTTATGTAAAAATCACTGTCTGTTAGTGATCGTTAAATGTATTTGATTTAAAAAATTAAAAATAAAAGATTTTTTAAAATATGTTTTTATCAAATGTAGAAAACAATATTCAGTTTCAACGTGCTTCAGATGTTATTGAATAAGAATATGGAAAGAAAACTTACGAAAGGATTGAAACTGCAAAGGCATTTTACGAACCAATTTTTCGTGACGATTTATGCGGTCTACGTGACTGGTGCCCAATCATATTGAAAGACTTGAACATAACAAGGGGCAAATCCTGAGAGTTTTCACGCGGGAAGCAATTCGCTATACTTCACTGTAAGGGAAATTGGTCGCTGGTTTGTCCGTTTCTGTGCGATGTTCTTGTGTCTAATGGCCTGGCTGTCTACGGACGTGAGTTATTGGCAATTAGTGGATATAGCTATGTCCGAAGGAACCAATTCTTCATTTTCCTGGGCATGCATACTATTACAATTCGGGAATACACTTGCTGAATGAAATTAACCTTGTTCAGTAATTTAAAAATTACCTAATGAAATGGAAATCGACAATTACATGTAATACATTATCAGATTCTTATATCTCGTTTACAGAATAAAAGAGTGAGATCAATTTAACTAGAGAAACAAATCTTCGCCTTTGAAATAAATTTTGTAATAGTCGTAAATTATAATTTACTAGCCGGTTACCCGACGTTGGCGGGTATTTATACAAAAGCCCTGAAAATGGTTTAATATGACCATAATCAATTGGTCAAAATTAGAAAATAAATCTGCATTTCCACACACAGATGTTTGGTTGGTTACTCACAGTACATTAACCGAGCCAAGAATTCTCCCAGTACGTTAAATAAGAACGGCACTGAGGAGATCCTAATCATCTCAATCCGCTAATAGAGTGAGAAATATTCCCGGCACATCGCGCAATCAATCTGGGAAAAAATACCTGCAAGAGAGAGCTTCCATTTTTTTTTCGGTTAACAGGTTATCTGAGGGTGATCCTGAAACAGGCAACTGCCCTTTAATAGCATAGGAAGGGAATGGAAAAGGAGGTATGTGGATGGTAGAGCAATGTAGGTTGATTAGGGTCCCCGGGCTATTGTTTAAGGATCCTCCCGGGTGTTTTACCTAAAGAAATGCCTCTTGCATTCATGAATTAATAAATTTTTGCAGCATTTTGACAGAAAGTAAGCGACAAAACTCCTCACCTTTAACTCCTTAGTGATATATATTCGTAAACTATATGCCTTTAGCTGTATATAAGTTATGTATAAGGTTTAAATCTGCTTGTATCAGGGTTCAGTGCAAAACCTTAAACTAAAACTTCCGTGCGAAGTGGAACGTGTAGAGCGGAACGGGATACTATCTGTGTAAGGCAAAATGTAATGTAAGAACTGGCAGACAAATCTTACAAGAATGAGTTACAGGATGCTGTACCCAAAAATAATAGATTATGAAAGAAAAGGAACGTAAATAAGGAAAAATGTTAGCAAAGACTGCGAAGTTGAAAAAAATTATTTGCGAAAGGAAAAATTGGTAAATAGATGCACCGTATTCAAAATAGCTATAATAAAGAAAACAAAAAACGTGTTAAGATTTTTCTTAAATTAAATTTTACTAAACTAATTTTAATTTAAAAACATCCTACCCAGTTTTAAAAATTCAGCAAAAATCCATATACTTTGTTTTAAGTTATATTGATTAAGTATTATTACATAAATATTAGAATAAACTTATGCTTTATACTTGTATGAAGTTATTTTTCTTTTTCCATAAATTTTGTTGTCGTTTAGGTGTCATGAAAGATTTAACATCGATATTCATGCTATCGGACCAAGTAACATGAAATAAGCAAAGTAGATGCGTGTGGTATCTATTACCTAGTTGAAGTTTGTAATCAACTGCAAAAAACAACTCATTTGTCACTGTTTGTTAATTCACTTCAACTTTGTCAAGTGTGCATACTCATCGACTGAAAAATTATGAAATTTACTGCCTCCTTGAATCCACTAGCTAGCAGAAAATGAAAAAAGAAATAAAAACTGTTTTTCTAATCGTGTGGCATCTATTGAGAACTTTCTTTAGACTGTTATGAGGATAGACCTTTATTACTTAAAAAGAAAAGGAAGGATATTTGAAACAGCAGCAGAAACCTTCTCAAGAGTGAATACTACCACTCATGAAAATTTCATCGTAATTTTATAAATGGTTTAAGAACGCATAGAGGACAAACAATCATTCAGTTTTATTTATATATAATAGATTTAGCCAACATCACTAGATTTTAAATTCGAAATGACGAAAATTTAAATATATTTTTAATATGACCTGATTGGGTGGTAAGGATTATTATAATAGGGGTATTGTAAATCTTTCTTTTGCCTGGTCCCAAATTTCAATTATCCTGTTGTCAGCTTGGATCTGAATAAAGCCTACAATTGTGGCACAAGTCAACCAAATTAAATTTGACAGTTAATGGAGTAGTATTAAAAAATGTAGACGGGACTGAAAATCGATCCTAGGATCACCGCTTATCAATCGGTCGCTTAAACCACCGAACTACCCTCGTTGAATTCCCGTCCTTCAATATCCTTTGCATTTATCTGAATACAGATTGATAAACAATTTGGTGCGGCAAGTTTGATTCGTTTCCTCGTACATCATAATTTATTGAATAACTCATGTCTTCTAATCCCAGAATTATTGAAAATTTCTTTTCTGTTGTTTGATTCTTCACCATTAATCTGAATTTGTCTGTATCACTAGAGGTAAGAACTCGATCTGTATCAGTTCTACAGTTAATCAATTAATTTCACGAATTATTTTAAAAGTGTTCTGTAACACATTAACGTCAAAGTAACCGTGACTGTGGAGTGTTCGGGCGCTATTACAACTTTATACGCCATAAAACTTAATTACATCCACTTTCTGTGCTAAGCTGATAGCGTTAGACATCGAAAACTTTGTAACTGCGGGAAATACAATGGCTGACCGAATCACAACCAAAAATAGGCCTCAGTTCTCATAACATTGAAAAGTATTTAAGTCTCTCCGAAACTCTTTTCTCGTAAACGTAAGTCTGCAGATGAAAATTTAAGCCTATGACATTGATTTTTTTAATAAAAATACCTAAAGCCATAATGGAAACTCGACACATTATTTTTGCGAACTTTGCGGAAACAATTAAAAATCTAAATTAAGATCGTTGGTGAGATAAGTGTATGCCGGTTTCCTCGTCGCTAGAATAACGCTTTGTTCGGTGCTCCCATTCAGAATGATAAATTACATGATTTTAAAGAACATAAAAGCTACCAGTAGGGCATATTTCTTAGAACAAAGATAAAATAGTTCGACCTAATGATAGTCATATTTGTCTGCATTACAACTTTCACTATTTATAGCTTTTATTATTTTAATACCAAGAAGAAAGAATAAGTTTAAGGAGAAATAATGAAAAGTTTGACCTAACGAGCGGACAACTATTAATAAGAGACTATTACAAATTAATTAAAAAAATACCACGGATTAGCGCCATCATGTAAGGGTGATTAAATGATTTGTTTTTACAATATTGACCAGTGCTAACACGTAAGGTGTTAGTAAATCTATGACAGCAAACAGATTAGTTAATTATGGTTCGCCTGTGTTCAAACCTGTACAAAGGATGGGGAAAGCATGTCTGAGTACGGGGATTGACTAGCATAGTTCAGAGGTTTGAGCACCCACACAACGGGCGGATATCTAGGGTTTGATTCGGGGCTTCTCAGTTAGTATATTTTCAAAAGCTTTAGAGAAAATTCTCCAGTATATAATGTTAATTAAAGACGTTAATTCTCTTCGAAAAGTCTAGCACTTTTTTAAATTAACTTTAAAACTTTTATACATAAAATATTTTTTGACTATAAGGCCAAAATTTTCATCTTTAATTTCCAAGATAAATTTAAAGAGTAATTTAATTATCAACATAATGTAAAATAATTCTGTATCATGAAGTTGGTACACAATTATATAAATTAAATGCCAACAGTATTGTTATAAAAGTTGTGGTATATTTCTCATAAAGTTTTTATGATTTTGATGAAAAAGATGTGTTAATGTTTTCAGTCCTCCGAAATAGTAATGTACGTTCCCCAGATTCAAAGAATCAAGAACAATAGAAATTACTAAACTCAATGCTATGAACATAATTAAAAGATTATGATAAATATTTTGAGATAATAGGGCATCAATCGCTTGATATATGCTCAGGAAGCGGTAGAATTTTCTAAAATAGTAATTTAGTTCAATATTAGAAAAATATATAAAGTCATTGCCTTGATGAACTTCTAAAGTTTTGATACCGAAACATAAATGTAAATGTGCTGCAAGATATTACGGTGCGTATTTCAGAGCTTCTTGTTAGTTGTAGTTTTAACGTGATTAAGTCTTCGCATCTGCCAAGAGAAATTTCTAGCACACACCGAAGTTTCGTGAAATCCGCGAAATACCGTACGCACAAACTTCCTATTGAAACACTGTCCAAGGATACGCACACAAACGAAAACCCCATATTATACTATGTTTTCGGCCGTTACTGTGTGTGCGCTTCCAGAATTATTCACGCGAACCCGACCGGTTGTATATTTATAACTTCATTTGAATCCAGTTGAACAGCCTACTAGATTGTTTTGCAAATGTATATTCAGAAATAGAATAAACAATAAACATTCCATAGAAAATGAAACACAGTAAATGATCAGCCTCCCACTAATATCTAGTTCTGCATTTAATGGTAATAGTGTAGTATAAATTATAACCTTTAGATCCTGTTTTCCTTATTCCGAAAGGTATTTACATCAGTGATTTACAGTTTTCTATCATAAAGTTAAAATAGTTATCTTTTAAATTTATTTTCAGTATTCTGATTTTGTGAGAAATAATTCCAATGCAGTCAGTCAATAACAAAATAATTAACAAACGTACCCCCTAAACACAATTCTGTAAATTATTAACGTTGAAGTGAAATCATTCTTCACCATTGCAATTGTTTAACTACTTTCTTCAAGCGACTAAACGTTAACTTGTGTACGAATACGGTAATATAAGGAATAAGAAGCTCGCTACTAAGAATAAAAACATATTTTTTAAGACAATTGCGCTGTCACGAGTTTCATAACATATGCGTCCCACAGTATTATCTTTATGATGATGCACCAGCAGAAACGTCGATACGTCATAACAGTTATAATAACGCAATCTTATTTATAATTTTTAATAATTATTTTGAACCAAATTAGAATTATAAAGATTTGTGTCATATTTGTTTCAGCCACTGTCAGCTGTAACAAATTTGACAATTTATATACATCTCGTAATCTTAATTTTTTAGTACAACGTATATCGAAAAAAATAAGTATTTATAAAATATTAACATATGTAAGATTTTGTATGAGAGCTTCGATTGCACACACACACATATATATATATATATATATGTGTGTGTGTGTGTGTGTGTGTGTGTGTGTTTGAGGGTAAACTATTTTACATAGTAAATGTTACTTTTCTGTTTGTAGTTGTTCAAATATCGAAATTCATTGAGAAAGAACTTTTACCAAGTCTTTGGAATAATTAGAATGATTTATGGATATTATATTATTTCCCTCCCATTTATATCTATACGTGACAACAGGTTACTTTGGTACCATCAGAAGTTGAAAGTGAGTACCGTCATGATAAGAGAATCGTTACTCATTTTCTCATCGTTATTATTATTGCCATTTATCTCAATACATACACTATGCTTATCAAAAATAACATATAATTTTTGAGAAATTTATATATAATCAAAATACCTGATTCAGGTACAAAACAGATCCATATCTGTCTTCAATAATATAGGTAAAATGTTTTGATTATAATTAATTATTACTAATGTAGAAAAAATGTACGTCTTGTTTCAATGAATTCCTCAAATTTTTTCGAGCAGTTTGTTAATGTAATACATATGGAGAATTTTCAAAACTCGTCTCCCGTCATTCGGAAGGGCGTGAGAATATTACCCAATGCCCGAAGTACCTGATGCAGGTTTTCTAGGGTTTTCCCTACATCTCTTTAGTTGAAACGCCGGGTAGGTTCCTTAAATTATAGCCCGGGGGCCCTAGTCAACCCTTGGCTACCTTGCTCTACCATTCGCATCCCCCCTTTTGAATTCCTTTCCTATATTATTATAGGGGAGTTGCCTATTTCAGGATTACCAAAAGAATTGAAGATTTCAAACAAATCAGTTAAGATTTAGTACTAAATCCCTCACCGTATCTTAAGAGATGAAAATAAATATTAGTTTCCTATCTTAAATGACTCCTAATCTCTATCAATATTTACGTAAGGTTTTATATAAAGTACTTGAAAAAGAATTCTATTATTTTTAAAATTAGCCGCCTGAGCTTTTGTTGTTAATGTATGGTAATATACTTTCGAAATTAGTTAGTGGGTTTTGATACCTGTTCAGTGTTTGACGGTTTTTACTGAATTAATTATTTGTTAAAGGATATCAAACGTAGACAACTATTTAGAGGTAGAACATTTCTGAAAATCAAAACAAGATTAGCGTGATTTTATTCTTGTGTCAAATCAATCATCAATCATTACGACAACAATATCCAGCTAATTTCGTAATAACAGAACTTTTCTTGTACAATCACAAATAACTGAATTTATAGGCAAAATAATTAATTACCGGAAGCAGTGACGTGACCGTTTCTAAGTGTTTCATCTATACCAAGCCTCACCGGTCTATGATATCCATTCTTTATTTATAATGACAAAAAAATTCCACAAGATGGTTTCACAGTATGTTTGGATTTCCGTACACCGTAACGTAGGTCGCCAGTCAGCTACGTAATAGACACCGGTCAGTTACGGCTTGCAGTACGAGCTTCCGTTTGTGATGTGCGATGTCATCGCATGACTCGAGCGGCAACCCTATAATTGGTCAAATATCCATTAGTGTTGATATAAGGCTCGTGGTTCGTCGTTAAACAAGCACAGCAGAAACGAATAAATATTTATGGAGAGATATGTCATTGCAAATTCAAGGAGGACTAATAATTCTATATTGAAATATCTCAATGTATTATTACTTTTATTAGAGGAAATAAACCACATAGAGACTAATATATTGTTAGTAATATTAATAAGAATCTTTCGACCTGTTTATTAATTTTCAACTAATATGTAAACATTGTACCATATTGGCCTAAGTTTACTCTTACTTAGAAACCATCTCTACGTAAAAGTTATATATTGTCGCTAGATGTCGAAGCGACATTTAACTATAAATAATATATATATATATATATATATATATATATAACGCGTCGGAGGAACTGGTTGTTTCAGACAACGCAGGTTGAAAATGACTAAGTACGTCGAAAGATCCCTATGAAGCTGTATGAGAATGTGTGCGGTTATTTTCCATAATATTGTTTGTTGGCCGTCATACGAACTGTTTTCGTGTTTCGATAAATGGTACCGAGTTTAATTTTTTTCTCGCTTGATTTGATGCGTATGTTTTTAGTTCTCATACTAATATTCTTCTAGGTAGTCCATAGGTATATTTTTGTCATGGGAAAATTTCTGGAAGTAGTGAAAGGTGACTGACGTTCGACATCGGGAACCCTGAAATATTTTGCTTTAAACCCAGAAGATATTGTGAATATTAGAAATATTTACTCTCATACTAATTTTAGAGTTGCCTTAGTGTTATTTGTCCTCAAAACAGCGATATAAAATGGTTAATATGTTCTCAACAGGTAATATTTCTTAGGGGGTGTCATTTGCTAGTAAAAATAAAGAATGAGATTGTAATTTAACCTTGTCCGAGAGTGGACCGCACCCTTAGGACAGCAGACAGCAGAGCCACGGCGAAGATCCTCCGAATATTGAGCCGGTCTTTCTCCATCACACGCAAAGAATTCCTCGGTTAAGTTCAGGTGCTATGCGACTCACAGAACGTCAAAAATACCGAGGGAAGTGGTCCTCCATTTAGTTATCGAGAATAACGCCTTTTATTAGCTCGCGGTGAAGTGGTCGCGGATGTGTCGTGGAATTCCCGGCTGTCAGCGGCCGCGTGTTTGATCGGAGGCGAGCCGGCGAGACGCGCGCGGGCATCGTCACTCGCAGTTCGTCGCACGGACCCGGGGCCACTGCCACTGCCTGTGCCACTGCCGGTACCGGTACCGGCGCGCTGAGAGGCTCCGGCGGAACTGCGCGCGCACTTCTCCTCGCCGCCAGGGCGCAGCGCCGCGCCGCTCCGCTCCGCTCCTGAGAGCGACAGAAATTGGCCAGCCAATGGGCAAGCTCGTTATCGGCTACAGGGATGCACTCTCCGCTCTGCCAGTTACTGATTTACGCGTTTCCGAAAAGCAAACAAGACGTGATAGCAGCATCCGAATTATTTATATCAATGTTCCGATTCCATTTCCAACGTCTTCAGCGCAGGGATTTAGAATAGTTACCGCGCCTCAAGTCTCTGGGGATTCGACTACCGCGATATAACTCGACCGAGACCTTCCGTAGGATGCTTGACCTCGTGTTCCACCCCTTTTCTAACGAACAATTGCATAGCCTTCCAGGAATATTAAATTTATCATAACTAATTTGCACTACTCTATCCATAATCAGAATTTTTTAAAATTTTTTTGTACAACATATTGTCGTTGTTGTGGTATTAAGTCCTAAGGCTGGCGTGATGCAACCCTCCATGCTAACTTATCTTTCGCAAGCCTTTTGATAAATTAACAACTAGCACAAACCAAATATTCCCTAAGTTGCTTAGCGTATTCCATTCTTGTCTCCCTCATCTGTTCTTACCCCACAAACTTCCCTCTAATGCTAATTTTACAAGACCCTCGTGTTTTAAAACGTGGCCTATTGATCTATCCCATGTCTTAGTCAACGACCTCTATATTGTTCGCTCTTCCCCTATTCTGCTAAGAACTTCCTCGTTTTTTATTATATTCACCCATCTGATTTTCAGCATTCGCCTATAACAGCACATTTCAAATGCTTCTATTCTTTTCCATTTCCCTACCCCTATTGTCCACGTAATATAATGCTACGCTCCATACGAACAATTTTAGCAACGATTTGCTAATATTCACATTTATATTACCCGTAAGTAAATCCCTAGTCATTACGTTTTCCAAGTAGCATGATTCCTTAATTACCGCCAAAATATCCCTTCCCAATGTAACTCCCTTTGTTATTCCATTGTTTCTCATACAACACTCCATCACATCGGTTTTCCCTCTACTAATCCTCTTGTTGTTCACTTCCTCCAGGACCACGTTTATGCCATTTTGTATGGTTCCCAAGTCTTCTGCTGACTCCCCTAAGACTACAATATCGTCGGAAAAGCGTAAGGTTTTTATTTCTTCTCCTTTTCTATATTCCGTTTTAACTGTCTTCGTTGCCTGTTATATATATATATATATATATAAGTTAAACACTGTCGCCTGTCTTCTGTACAGGTTATGTTTAAGCTTCCTTTCTCAATATTTTATTCCAAAACATATTATCTTAAAAGAAAATCCGGCCTCGTTTGTAGTAGTGGCTATCGTCGTTGACACGCACCACGTGATCCCGGGTTCGAATCCTGGCATGGGCTTGGATGCTGTGTGTCTTTGAGCTTCCATCCCGTAAACCCCCTACACAGAAATAAGTTCACCAAAATGTAGATATTTTTTAATGACCATTAACACTTAAGGCGACTCTAAATAAAACTAAGAGATAAAAAACATTCTAAACAAAATTTCATATTAGTTTGTCAAAGTATATTTGATAAAAGATTGAAAGGAATAAGGGGGTTATTAAATATATTAGTGGGTTGGTATTATATTAATAATGAGTTTTTATAACAAGAAAATAAAACAATTTACTTGATCCAAAACAAATTTACATTAATCTAACAATTTTCAAACTTAATGCCGGCAATTCTTTCTTAATTAACAGTACATATATACTTACATAGAAAATTATACAAATAAATTCCTTAAAACTAACAATTCTATGTGTCTAAACTCAGTGTCGTATATGATGGGCCTTCTTATAGATCAGAATATTACCATACAAAATCTACTCGGACCTAGCAGTGTAGAAAATCAGCAAAGAGTCACAGGGGTAATTACCATGTCGTCATAATGAACCTTCCAGCGTCTTCCTCCTAGTTGGGTCGTACTCGGTCCAAATCACAGCCACCGCCGCCGCGAATTATTCCTGGTGCAGGAATAATTTCCGTGCGATCTTCTCTCCTTGTGCGATAATGCCGATCATCTGCCTGAAATCTTCCTTGCCAAAATTAAAATCATCCGTCCAGCAATCTCTCTCGGAATCTCTCACCAAATCTCCCGCTCTCCAAAATCCGTAACCAAATCTCTTCCGTCTCACAGCTCTCGAAAAATCCACCCAAAAATCTCTCTGCACGCCTTTTTAAATTCTAATCCCCACTTCTTCTGCTCATATCACCCAGGTGGCAGTAATGGATATTCAGCAATAACATTTATTGTTACTTTTTTCAGGGAGTCACAGTTTACCCCTCTACTTCCACACATTTTGGGGAAAGACAACCGATAACCCCAAATTTCACCATAGCTTGGGGAATTCCCCAGGCGCGCCGTGATTTCTGGATTTTATATTCCCCCTGGCTCAAATGCTGTCTCCTTTCTTTCGGCTCCGAACCGCCAAAATTCCGAGCAGATGTATTTGACCGTTACAAGTTAATGTAAGCAGCCGGCTCCTCATCCAGTGAGGTATTAATTTTACCCTTAAATGTCACTCTATTATTCACACGATAACCTTAAACATTTTTCGTTTAGCTCTTTGAAGATTTTTATCGATCTTTTGAAGATTTGCGTTGATTACTTCCCCCTGTCCAAGCCAAAAAACCTACACCCTAAAGAAATATTTCTTGCAAACATATAGATTATACCTTCGCATTGCCTGTCAAGCCTTATAGTAAAATGCTGTTTAGAGTGAAATAATGCTAAGGCTATGATTTAATAACGATACGATTTGATTCATTAATAGTAATGGAAAATGTTTTACAAGTCGCAATGCAAGTTATCCAGAATTGTGACTCTGACGGCGAGACAGATTTTTCTGTAACTGAAAGTCACTTATTCTATGCGACATTCTCGAAAAAAATTAAAAGTTATTATTACTTAAATAAAATGTTACTTTACTTTTGATAGCAATATAATAATAAATGAAGATAATTTTATTAGGTTATAAATATTTAAAAGTTTTATGAATTACAGTCCGGGCGGGGCTACAAACATTCAATTTTATTTTTCGCAGATATGTATATTTATCTGACTACCAGTTTTAAGTTCCTGCCTTCGCCCGATTCTTTACTAAAATTCGTTACTAAAATTTAAATTAAAAAAATAATTAGTTCGTTTAAAAAATGCGCCGGCTACTTCTCAGCTCATCGGAATGCATAAATTCTTCTCCAGGGATGTAGTGGGTATATAACAAATTTTGGCATTGAAATTTGACTAAGACTGAGATAAGCAGGGGT
This sequence comes from Eucriotettix oculatus, assembly GCA_034510155.1. Classification (NCBI taxonomy): domain Eukaryota; kingdom Metazoa; phylum Arthropoda; class Insecta; order Orthoptera; family Tetrigidae; genus Eucriotettix; species Eucriotettix oculatus. The sequence continues at coordinate 161,386,723 of CM067376.1, read as the reverse complement.
GAGAAACTAGAGTCACAATTATGCTTGACAGTATTGGAAACAGCTACACGGCTCGAGCGCCCAAAAACGCCATTTTCAGGTGAAGGGATTCCTCCCAATCATTGCCGAATCATCAACAAAGATGGTTCCAATTTCATTACTACTTCAAAACCAATATTATCCCCTTTTTCAATCATACCTGTGTAATTACATTTTTTCACATCAAATACCAAGAGGCAGTCTCTGAATTTAGACTAATGAGGGCAGATGTTCCCCAAGGAAGTATCCTTGTACCAATACTGTATTATACACTTATCGACAACGGAGCACACCATAATGGCCACATTTTCCGACGATGTTGCTATAATAGGTTCAACTCCAAGATCGCAATGCTTGCAAGTGAATCTGGACAAGATAGAAGATTGGACGATACAATGGAATGTGACAAAGTCTCAACAAATTACTTTTTCACTTCGAAAAGACACAAAGATACTTATGCAACGGGACGTGGTTTTCTTTTCTTTTTTTGTTAACAGGCTACATGAGGTTGATTCTACAGCAGGGAACTCCCTTTTAATAGCATAGGAAGGGAATTGAAAAGGGATATGCGGAAGGTAGAGCAAGGTAGCCAAGTGTTAACTAGGGCCTCGGGCTATAGTTTAAGGATTCTATCCGGTATTTCACCTAAAGAGATGCAGGGTAGGCCCTAGAAAACCTGCACCAGGTAGGTCGGGAATTTACCCTTTAGATTGTCTTAATTGTCACTCATATCTTGTACACCATTTACTAATTGTACCAAATGAACAGATTGGAAATTAACACTTTAGAAAAAACAACATAATTTATTAACATTAATAAGTGGATTAAAGTTTAACTGGAATCATATTGAGTTTAAATTTTTCTTCTTTCCTAATAGTGAATGCGACTTATAGGCTTGTCATAAAATATCCAATCATCAGCACAACTTCTGAAGAAAAATGCTTCCTATATAAATAAAATAGATTCATCCAATGTAACTGAATTTATGAACTCAAATTGATCCTATTAAAGAGTTTGATCAACAAAAATTGATAATTATGCTCTTAATCAAAATCATTAATGTACAGTTAATAAGTATAGGTTCAATGGGAATACTAGTAAAACCGTTGTGCGCCGTAAATTATAATGCATATTATTTATTTAATTGGTAACATAAATTTTAGTTTGATTTGCTTGTCACCTAAAAGGGGGTTTAAAATTGTTTGGTTAACGTTTAATTACTTAAATAATTTGGGGACATTGAGGGTATTAAAAATCAATAAGCAATCAACAAGGATTATAATACCCTTAAAATAAATTAAAACATTGGAAAAGTTTAATTACCAGAACCATATCATTATTTTATTCGAATTAGACATTAATAAACAACATTAAACATTGTTTATGCTTAAAAATAGACATCATTTACACTCGAATTATTACACTTTGCCTTCATATTTTCTTTAAATGTTATAACATTTATAACATCACTAAATCTGTATATAACATATCCACCATCATACAATTTTTGAAGGAGCTTATTTAAACTTTCAAATTGTATAATTTTAGTTAGTAATTATTTTTATATATATACTAGAATGAATTGTCAGATATTTCTGAATAAATTTTTCACAGTAATTATGACTCCAATTTGAAAAAATTACAACCGATAGCTAAATAGAGCCATCCTACATTAATAATAGTGTCCATTGGTAAATATATAACAAATTATACATTCACTTAATGTCAAAACTGACATTGATTTGTTAAGTAATAATATAATCTTTTACTTACCTAATTCGTAACTTAAAATTTTAATTTATTTTATCTCGTTAATTTAATGTTTGACTTTATTTTACTTTCCCTTCAAATTTTTATCAACAGTTCATAACCATTAGGTTCTTAAGACTGATGAGGGCCCGCATTAGGACCGAAACTTGTAGCACTATTAATTAGAGAAATGTTTTCAAAGTTTGTTTTCGTCTGTTTTATTTATTTAATAGAAACAATATCTGCATCCAGTACGATTAATTGAGTTGGATTAGCTAAACTCATTTAAACATCGTCTTCCCCGTTCAATCATAATCTCAGGGAGAAATCAACTGGTTGACTTTTGGATCTGTTCTACGATTCAACCTATGTCTAGTTGTGCACATTCATGCACAAAATCACATGAATGCACTACTGACTACCATCAACACGAGTCACATATGCAATCGCATATGAATCTGCATGAATGAATATTTACAATCCCAATTAGTGTGTTTTATACTGTGTATTATGAGTGTTGAATTTGGAAATGCGATTCTCTTATTCTCGATTCTTGCGTCTGAATAACCTATTTTGAATGAACTAATTAATTTTGCTGCTGAGTTTCACATTGGCTGTCATAGGTTTCTCATTACACCCATTTCCTTTCTTCACTAGATTGTGGCTGTTCCTCTTGATTTGATCCAATCGTCCTTAAAATACGTGGTTAAATAAAACAAAAACTAATCTGGTATCAATAAAATTTCAATATTTTTTCAATTTTTTTAACGTTATTTTTTTCAATTGTTTTCGCCGACAAGGTTTCTTTCTCCAAGGATTGCCCATGTTACCTTAAAAACTCTGTGATATGAAATTACGCCCACCAGAAAAGTCCATCCGTACAAACGCACCACCGGCATGTGTCAAACTGTCATCTGTGATTGATTATATACAATTATGATTTATCAATAATAAGCTACCAAAATTTATTCGATTATACTACCTTTAATACACCATGTAGCCCATACTTTCGCCGATAAAATGTATCGCGAACAATGTCCGACGACTCGGAGGGCGGCTTATCCTTATACTTTTTGTCACACCTGAGACGGGCAAAAGAGGTCAGGGGCGAGTAATAACTAGGAAAAGTAAAAAACTTGGACGCCAAGATTGAAGAAACAAACGATTCTCCGTCAGATGCAAATTGGTGTTTCGTTGAGTTTAAATGAGTACATTGAAGGCTTAGTCGTAACTGCACATTTGCGAGAGTTAGCGGTCATTGTTTGGACATAGAATTATATCTACTAGTGTAGGCGTGGAAGCGCTATGTGCGCAAATTAGTAGGTCTGAGTTTTCTATAAATAAGGTGAATTATTGCTGACCCAAAAACCGAAAAGACTACATGGCGCCGTCAACGAGACGCCTCGTCCTCATCCCTGACACGCAGACTTCGTGTGCAGGTCGGTGACGCTTAAACATTAAACGCTGATGAGAGCCATGAAAAATTATTTTCCAGTTGCTTTTATGCATTTTTGGTGGACTCACTAGATTTTCTTTTTGAAATTACGTGTCACTGCTGGCCCGAAAGAGTGAGAAAGAGTGTCAAGATAAACAAAGAAACGATGTACGGCATTTGATTTTAATGAATTAAATAAAAATAATTAACTATAGGTTGTTAGATAACTGTATTTTTAAACACTTTATTTAATATATTATTAAACGCTGATAGAAATCTTACATAAACGAATATTCCCACTGCATTTATTATTGAGAAAAATATGTATATTACAACCTAATCAGTTCCATATAAGTATCACAAAAAAGGTTAGTAGTTAGTATGAAACTAGTCAGAACCGTTTTCAACCAATAATTTAATACGCACAGGATTATTATCAGAATGAAAGTGATCATTATATGGCATAGTTTGTGTTTCTTTCATTAATAAATGTAAGTAAAAAAAATTTTTGGACTACTTCTGGTATATAAATTGTTCATTACTGCGTACACAGTCTCTCATTCGTTTTTCTGGAATGAATTTTTATAAATAATGGGTGGTAATATAATAATAGATAGTGGATAAACTTTAAACTTTTCTAATTCTAAAAAGGTGAATTAAAAAAATATCTAAAAATTAAATAAAATTAGGAAATGATTATAATTGAAAATCCTAAATATACAAGTCTATTGTGGCGGCACGACTCCGTTGATGTAGAGGGGGAAAATAAATAAATATTATTTGTAATCGAATATGATGAATAATATGTATAGTGAATAATATTGGCTAAGCGATATTGCACTTAGATGCGGTCATGATTAATGATGCAAAGCGTTAGCGTTGAAGAATTGAGAACAACTGTGTTGCGTATTACTAGCCAAGAACATTATATAGTACAAAAGCTAGTGTGTATTGGTTTTCTGCTGCGTGACGTTTTTTCCTTTTTGGTCTTCTCGCGAACTGCAGAGATAAGTAGTCAGCGATGTAGCAGAGTGTGCGTCTCGATCAGCTGTAGCTATGATGACGTAGGATGTGGTGTAATTGAAGTCGTCTCGTTCTGCGTTGAGGTGGAATTCGGCTGCCTACCACACTATAATCTCAGGGATTAATGAATACTTATGTCTCATATGATTGTGATCGCAACACCTATATGTATATGCCAATACTCGATTTAAAGTTTACATTTAACCAGCCAAAAATAATAAAGCAGATGAAATTTCCATGTATTCTGCTGCAAACATACAATTGTCTACACTGGAACACAAGTTGTGTGCAAAATTCTGTTCTCACTCAGGTAATAACTAATTCCAACAATTATTCTTTCCCCACTGTCCACTAATCATAATTGTTTATAATAAAGCTTCAATTAAAGATTATCTATTAATTACAAAAACTTTTCTAATAACTTTTCACGTTTCATTTCTAACTGCTCGGACTTACAGCCTCAAGACAGTACTCCTTCCTACAAGACTTCATGTTTCCTCTATCTCAGATTTTTCATTTAACTATTTACAAGGTGGTAACTCCCTTAACCTAGCAATGTAATAAAATTTGTAACTTCATTTGACTCTACAAACTATAAAAATATTTTCGTAGGCAACAGTCGCCGAGTTTATGGTTAACGTAACATAGCAAAGTATCGTTTTCTTAGGGAATAGTGGGATAGAAATAATCATCTTGCAAAGGAGAAGAAAAAAACAACGTTGTGGTTTGTCGATGTTATTGTACTATTAAGGGAGTCGGAAGAAGACTTGGAAAACATAATAAATAGCATGAACGTGATCCTGGAGGAAGAAAACCCATGGGATGGAGTGTTATATGGGAAACAGTCGAATAACAAAGGGTGTTATAGATTGGGAAGGGATATTTTGAAGGAAGTTAAGGAATTCTGCTACTTGGCAAGCGTAATAAGTAGGTATGGTAGAGGTATAGTAGACGTAAAGAGTAGGGTAGCACAAGCAAGGAAGGCTTTCGCAAAACATAAGTTCAACTTGAAAAACTAATAAGTTATAGAAAAACATCCTGGCTAATTTCTTTACCAGTATTAGATAGAACTTACAACAATTTATTCTATTAAATTCACTGTTTTATGTCCCTCTCCAGAATTGGTGGATGGATCTATATCTTCTTTTACAAGACAAAAGGTAAATAATTATTTCATTTCCCTTGTCCATCTCGCTTATCTTAAACAGTACGCAGTCTCCCATGTATTCATTCAGCTCATAATATTTTTTACACTTCGCGCAGATAACATGAGTGTGAAACTTAATCTATTTCAAGAGCAGAAGCAAAATCACTGCACCTCTGATAAATTTCAATACAATATCCATTCTTCTTTGCAATTTTAAAATTGGGCTCTTTAAAATATGATTCGCTAATATTGTATATTAACCTGTTCTCGGGTTTGTAAAGTGGATGGAGGAATATAGGAACTTACAAGAAACCAACTAGCTTCTAATAGCAAGTGGAAATCCCAATTTCGATTCACGATCTAGTTTAGATTTTTCCATTTTGATCCTCTCAATTTATTTATTTTGACTGTCTAAGCGTTCTTTTAAAACCATTATTCACTGATAGCTTCCTTTGTCAATAGACCGCAACATAACTAGTACTATTAGTTATTTTATTTTTCACCGTCGATATTTGTTAATCTATGTTTATTTTTCCTGACTAAAACTGGAAAAAATGGTTTTCCCAACACCAGGGAGGTATGACATTTAAGAAAAACCCGGTGAATGAATTACATAAATATTACCTTTATTTTGAAAAGAAGTAAACAATTTTTATTTATGGTTACTTAGTTATATTTTAAGTTGGTCTTACTAAATTTGATATACAGAAGAAAAAAATAAAAATCAGGATGGGTTGTCAGTCGACGAGTAATATCAGCCTGGTGTTAAGCTAAGTTTCATTTAGTGTAAATGTTTATTTAAATATTTAGCAACTGAATTAGATAATAAGTAGGTAAAGAAGAAGCCAAATAACAAATGAAAATATGTTATATGTGTTGTTAGTCGAACTTTCTCATCTTGCTATTTTTAATCACGTTAGAAAGACAACGGGAATTGCAGAAACGCTGTGTGTATTAATTTTTACTGCTGTCTACTTCTTTATTTATTAATTATTTATTCTATTTTCAGGTCCCGAACAACCAATATGACATCTTTGAATCTCATGCACAATTTAGTTATGGCCGTTTGCTTTTTTTCCTTCTGTTGCTTTCCTATTCCATTAAAGGGGAATTGCCCGTTTCAGGATCACCCTCATGTAGTCTGTTAACCAAAAAAAAAACAGACGGGGCGCACTGTTTTCTCAGGCGTGGTAAGCTTCAATAATGTTCTACGAGAAGCCGCATCAACGTTGTGCAAAGCTGTTCCGTTTATGACGTGAATTCTGTGCGAGAATATTTATGTCAGTTAAATGCTTAAATAACTTGAAGTCTCCGTTAAATGTATTGAAGAAACTACACTGTTTCCTGTAATTTCGTTTAACGTTTATAATAACATCAATCCATAAGAGATTTATGAAATCTAAAGCTACCGATTTTCGATACACTAAAGCCTGATAAGATTGAATTACAGCCACATTTAAGCACTTGGTAATACTGTGCGCTTGAAGTACGTATACGTATTGCATAGAGATTCGTCCAATTGAAGAATATTTAGCCGATGTTGTCACAAAATTCTGATTTTTAAGCAGTACATTTGTAAAACATTTTAAATTCGACGTTTTAAACGGTACAACGATCCTGAGGACCTCCATTCACAATTCTTTCTAAAAATTGAACTTGTGCTTTCCTAATAGATGAAATGTGAGTACTATGAAGATAGGGTTTTGCCGAGACTCTGAAACATATTAGTAATTAAAAGGTAATCCAATAATCTTTATTACGTTGCTAAATACTCCAGCAAAAACGTGCTAGAATATGTGGTTCAGATATTTGCAAGATTAGCAGTATGGCACTTAACCTCGAAGATGAAAATATTTTCTTAACTTGTGTTAGCTTTTGCTACAGCCAAAGCGAATGGAGGAGTATTGAGTTGAAATAACACAGGTTGAATGGAATTTAGTTACTGTTTTCTTTGTAGAGTGGAAGAATCGATGGATGTTCTTATTTGGCCAAGACCCTTTCCATTTCCAGTTATTGACAAAAGAAACGACAAAAACGTAAGTCTAATAGTTTTATTTCATAGCATTACTCACTTAACGCGGGGTGAATAAGCCTTGGCCTATATTACATATTATAGAGGTAAAACTGCTTCGTAATCACTTTGTTATTGTTGTTTGGCATCTATTGTGATGGACTAAATATTTGTATTCAGAATTGTATCCTTATTTTTCACGATACTGATGATGCTTCAGTTAAAAATAAAAATGTATATTCAGACACGCATCACTGATTGTCTGATTGAAACATGAACAAAAATAAAGGAAATTAGAGAAACACATTATTTCAGTTTATATCAGAAATCAGTGATAAAAATGAAGACTTGACCTCCACTTCTTTCCACAATATATATATATATATATATATATCTGTTTTTAAAGATAATCAAATAAATAAATTAAATAAATAATTAACGACCAGATTTTACAGACACATTTTAGTTTAAGCGACGTTTGTCACCAAATTTGGAACTTCTTGAATTTATTATTTTTTCCAAATTAAAAGAACATTATACATCTAAAATCGTTATATAATTTGAAGTTAATAATTGTCTTAAAAACGCCTATCATATTTCCCCTAACTATATGTTTTGGATATTTCTATTACTTTTAAAACTCACTTCAAAAGATAAAAATAATTTAAAGGCATCAGCGAAAACAAACACAGCTCTGTCAGTTCATCTTAAAATAAATCATCATTGGAAAGACATAAAAAATTTGCATGGATAACAACACAATAATAAAATAAAGTCTTATTAGAAAGTAAGTATATATACCAACTCTAAAATGTCTATATAAATAAAAGTAATGACACAGGTGTGTTTTAAACTAATTTTTATGATCATAGTTTTCTCACTTAAATATTTACAATAAATAAAACGACGGCCAAAAGAGTCAGATTTAATATATACTATTTATTAATAAAAGCGACGTTTCATCTCAATTTTGAGACTTCCTCAGGCTTAAAATTTGTTGTTGTTGTGGTATTCAGTCCTAAGACAGGTCTGATGCAACTCTCCATGCTAACTTATCTTGTGCAAGCCTTCTCATTTCCTTATAGCTCGCATAATACACATCCCCCCTAATCTACTTAGCCTATTCCGTCCTTGGCCTCCTTCTTCTGTTCTTACCTCACACTTCCCTCTAATGCTAATTTTACAAGACCCTTGTGTCTTAAAACGTGGCCTATTAATCTATTCCTTCTCGTACTCAATATCTTCCATATTGTTCAATTTTCTCCTATTCTGTTTAAAACTTCCTCGTTTGTGAATCTATCCTTCCATCTGATTTTCAGCATTCTCCTATAGCACCACATTTCTAAGGCTTCTATTCTTTTCCTTTCCCCAACTCCTATCGTCCACGTTTCGCACCCATATAACGCTACGCACCATACGAACATTATTAGCAACGATTTCCTAATATTCACATTTATATTACACGAAAGTAAATCCCTAGTCATTACGCTTTCCAAGTAGCATAATTCCTTAACTACCGTCAAAATATTCCGTCCCAATTTAAAACCCTTTGTTATTCCACTGTTTCCCATACAACACTCCATCGCATTGGTTTTTCCTCTACTAATCCTCATGTTGTCCTCTTCCTCCAGGACCACGTTTATGCTATTTATTATGGTTTCCAAGTCTTCTTGTAACTCCCCTAATATTACAATATCGTCGGCAAAGCGTAAGGTTTTTATTTCTTCTCCTTGCAGTATGATTCATTTTCCATATTCCGTTTTCATTTTCTTCATCGCCTATTCTATATATAAGTTAAACAGCATGGGCGACAGACTACCTTCTTGTCTTACTCCTTTCTTGAATGCCGCTTTCTTTTCATGGTCTTCTTCTATTCTAATTACTGTTGCCTGTCTTCTGTAGAGGTTATGTATAAGCCTCCTTTTTAGCAATGCTTGGTGTGCTTCGCGCCCATACTTAAATTTAATCAAATTTAGGAATGAGATTTTACTAGAAGTTTCGAATTAGATATACTAAATTACAAATGGCCTGAGAAACGTCGCTTTTGTTAATAAATAGTTATATATTTAATGCTGACAATTTTTGGCCATCTTTTTATTTATTGTCGATGATACTTAAAATAAAATCTCTGTAGCAAAGCAACAGACATGGTTTTGATAGTAAGACGACGATCATCCGTTCAGGCTAATTACACCTTCTTGACGAACACACGTTCTATAGAAAGTTTGAGATGAAATTATATAAATATAAACAAATACAAGATGATGTGCCATCTTCTATAAAAAGTTTAAGGTGAAATTATATATATATATATATAAGCAAATACAAGGTGATGTTCTATCTTTTAGTGAAATATATAAAGTTTATTGTATGTTTGGTTGATGTCATATTATGTAATTTAATTCCAGATGATTATGACTAAATGAGTCGAAAGCTTTGTAACGCATTAAAAGTACGGGATTAAAACCTAAAAGCCTGTGAAGTATTTTTTATGGTCATCACTACGCCGTTCCTCGGACAATGAAACAGACGTTTCTTTACACAGTACGGAAGAGGGGCAATCTCTCTACACATTAAAAACGCACGCTGGCTGACATATCCGCTGGTCCACGCAGATCCCGCCGTTCAATGTCAGACTAGCGCGTCTCTGAGAATGCTCCAGGTCCCCTCCTCGCCTGAGGTTTCAGTTTTAGCTTCCGATGTTGAACCTCGGCGTTGCTCCGGCGAGGTTATAATTACGCCGTGTTCTCGTGCAAAGTATTGATTGCTTGCAATATAGATCATGGAGAGATTACATTTTCCACTACTTCCTTCTTCCTTCCGGGTGGTTGATCAAAGTCTCATATAATTATTTCCTTGTCCTCTCTCCTAGGCTCCCTCCCTCTTCGAAGTCGTTGTTGAGAACTATCTCATTATCTCCGTTTTCCTTCTCTTCTCTCCTAGACCTTCTTCTTTCCCAAACTTCAAGGCCGAACTAACTTGTGTTGTAGTACTCATTCCTTAGACCGGTCTGATGCAACCCTTCATCCTAACCTATTCTGCGTAAACCATTTAATTACTACATAACTACCACATCCCTCTTTCATTCTAATCTGCTTAGCGTATTCCTTCCATGGTCTCCCTCTTCTGTTTATACCTCTTAATGTTAATGTTTTAATACCCTCATATCTCAATACGTAGCCAATTAATTTATTCCTTTTCTTGGTCAAAGTCCTGCATATTGTTCTCTCTTCCCATATTCTGCTTAGAACTTCGTGGTTAGTTACTCTATTCACCCATCTTATTTTCAGTATTATTTTATTACACCGCATTTAAAAGGTGACATTCTTTTAGTTTCTACAAGTCCTACTTCTATACGCGTATTTCTTTTCTTTTTATTTTCAGGTTTCTTCCTTCTTCTAACTTCAGACAAGAAGTAACCACTTCGTAACTCTTCCACCTCCGAGCTCGACAAATCTTCATCCCTTCACCGGGTTATAATTTCAATCACATCAACCATCCCCTCCAATCTCTACTAATTTTTCAATTCCACGTGACTTCGACGTATATGAGAGAGGGTTGTGCCTCCAGGGCCGTTGATCCCGCGGACTGAAATTTTCCGAAGACCTGGCCTAAGCCGTCTCAAATCTGACGGTACGTTTTGTCACATCAAGTCCCATCACTTTGTTCCCGGGTTTTTCCCGTCAGCCAAAAGACGGTTCTTTCTCCTACATGCTTCTATATTATTATTTTCGTGGATAATGAATAAATCGGTATGTTTAATGCGCTTAAAAATATGTATACAGCTTAATCCTAATAAAGTTCGACTCAAGATATTTAATCATCTTTTATTTTTATTTATTTGGGGGGGGGGGGGTTAACAGGTTACATGAGGGTGATCCTGAAACAGGCAACTCCCGTTTAATAACATAGGAAGGGAAATTAAAAGGGGGAATACGGAAGGTAGACTAAGATACACTTTTATATTACTTCTGAGATTTAGCAACAATACCTCCAAATTTTTTTCAAGACAGCAGCAGCAGTGGTGACATCTAACTTGAGGTCCTACTTCGTTTTATACTGCTCGGAGTTTCTTCCTCATGGAATCTGCTATGCGAATACGAGATTTTATACCTATAACACATTAAGTAAATTGTCATTACTAAAATGTTATCGATTTGTTAACATATTCGAACATTACATACATACAATCACTATAGAGACTACCTAACAATTGGAATAAACAATTACATTCACACATCGAATCAAACATTTATTTAACATATAAATACTGCTGCTTCCTATTCCGCTCCTTTTACCGACTGGCTAACGTACACCTGCTAAAGGCTGTAAGTTAAGGGTTTATTACGGTATGAAAATGAAATAAATTAATTAGTAAAATATAAAAATTAATAAATATTGACATAGTTACTACAAGCTTTAAAAAGGCTAGTAAACCTAATGTAGAATTATGAAGTTAACATAAGTAGAACTTGTTGATACTTTACAGGAAGACTGACGAAGGTTGGTTCCTGTTTACCTTCTTATCAGGGTCGTATCAAACTAGCGATGAGACCAGCCCATTGCCAGAATCGTGCTTCCTCTCGGAGGTTTTCAGGATTCTCTCGTACATATTTGTTGACTCCTGCCAACTGCAGTACTATGGCGTTCGATGTCCGCGGCGGGAGATGAAGTGCTCGACGGTGGCACCGTCTTTCCAAGGCGAAGATCCTTGCCATGTAGCATGTGGGATCGAGCGGATGAGGGAGAGGTAGATGGACACCCCCACTCGCGGCGACAGTTTCGAGATGGAACAAAAAATCGGATAAAGTACACTTAGCTAAGCATTTACCTACCTGAAGATATCCTTAGCATTTTACTTTGTGTGTGTGTGCCAAAGTTCATTCCAAAATTCATTCCTTATGTTTTGTAATAAATTTCCAACATATTTAGTAATATATATCGAAGAACAGAAAGAAAGAGCATTGGCGTATCAAATATTTATTGTAATATTCATATCGTGGCTTTAGAGTAATAAAAATAAATAAAAAGAAAATACGCCAGAAATTTAATTTCAAGTACTTTTTTTGTATAATTCCAAAGATTCTTAATAAATATTTATTGCTTGGAACTATTAACATCTATTATAATTTTCCGTGTAATTATAAAAATAATTTATACGAGATTAGTAAGGCGTTTAATTGAAATAGCTACTTTTTAATTGTACTAATTTTTTTTTATATCTTCTGAGTCCGCAATAAATTTTGAGGAGTGGTGTAAGATTTTAGGTATTATGAATGTTTACTTACTAACTTTCTTTAAAACAATTATTATTATGCAATAAATACAACATGTAGATATATACAGCATTTACAATTTATATTCCGCCATGAGCACTAAACCACAGGGTATCCGTGGACTGGTGGCTATTTAAAGCAGTGGCACAAATCGTATCAGCAGCAATTTATATGGAACGAGAATTGAAATTATTTAAGTGACTTTCACTGGTACTGGCTCCTCAATCTGGCTTTGCATCTGTTCCCAGGATATCCTCAGCCACATCCCACGCACCTCGAAAACCACCACCATTCTCCTTCAGGTATTCGCATAACCATGCCATCTAGCCTGACAAGCCCCGAAATATTTCATTAAAGTGGATAATTTCAATTCGCTCCGGACAAGATACTTGGTCGTATACCGGCTTCAAGTGCAACGAGGTCCATCTAATAAGGTCATAGCAGATATGAGATATATTATTCTTAATGTTCAGATAAATTCAGCTCATATGGAGATCTCTGATTATTAAAACTAATAAATAGAAATTTTGTACATAATAATGATTACAAAACTTACAAATAATTACCATAAACGACCTCCGGCCTGCATTGAGACTGTTAAAACTTTTATACTTTGTACGTATTTAAAAGCGTTGACAGATTACAACAAAACTTAAAACTTTTACAAATACCGGGGAAAAATACTGGAGACGGCATATCCGTAGGAAAATGGAAGTAATTATGGTTATGCGATAAAGAAGCACGCCAAAGCCTGTGACTTCATCACGAATTATTTAATTTTTCAACTTTTGTCTACATTTACGTCTTACGCCTATAAATTAAGCTCTGAAAATTACGTACACATTCAATAATTATGAAAAACAATACAATATATTCTCTTAAATATGTATGTTTGTATATTACCGGTTAACTTAAAACGGCGTTTCAAGAAAATTTATTTCATGAAAACTTTTTGTTGAATTATGATAATTGTCTTTATGACAGGAATGAAATAAAAATGCACCGAATTTCACAATGGATACTATGTTTATCTCTAAAGGCACAATGAAATTGCTTCGAGTTGTCCTAGAACATTTGGCCAGTCCACGTGTTCGTAGGCTAAGGTAACAAACCCAACTCCCGCAGAGAAAGGAGCGCCCCTCGCAGGTAATGATCCAAAGATCTGTTAGTCACTCAAGCGTGCCAATTTCATAACACCAAAAACACAAAACTTCAACATTTCTTCATTAGTGAACCATAACTCATACTTTGAGCGTGATTATTATGGCATTGTGCCAAAAGTTCCTAATGTTTTACACGAGGCTGTTATAAATATATTTCACTACAGGCAAATATCAATAAGTTTTATCACATCAACATGTAATTAGCGTAATTTTCGTTCTTCATATACTAAATAAGAATTCGCAAGCGAGAGTACGTAAAATTTTATAGGGCTGCAATCCAATGTCAATAGTGATGTTTTAGGCCCTAAACGGATTAGTGAGTTGACTAGAGTCTGTAGGGGAAGGTCATCGACCTGCAGAAGCTTCTAGAAACCCTATAAATGGCGGCAAAAGTTCCCACCGTAGCCAATTTCCATTGGTTGCCACGAGCACGTGGCATGCCAAAAGGAAGGTGCTTGAAGTGACGTCAGGGGAAATGGAGAGAACGAAAGAACAGTCTGTTATGATCTGAGATAGAGGAAAGATCTGCTTGGAAGTTGATCTACGATCGCTTCCCAATATCCATACGCAAAGGTGCGTGTAAATGAAACGAGGCGATTGCAAGGAAAGGTGTCGTGGAATAGTGGTCGTCGCAGAACTTCGCTAACGACGGGTTCCAACAGCTTGCTTCACCGCCGCGGACGGGTGAAAAAAAAAAAGAACTGTGTGTATTTACGCGGCCGGACCTTTTCTCTGCTACATGGTCCGCAATTAAAGCCTGTAAATTGATTAGTCTCATGCTGTGTTAAAATAAAAATATTAACTTTATGAAAAAAAATCAGGTTTTGTAAATGGAACTTGCTTTAGAAATTCAAGAAACCCGAAATATAAATTTACAAGTATAAATTTGGCAAATTTTTTCAAAAAGTTTTGAGGTGGGTTTATTTATATATGTGTCTGCGTGCATTTAATTGGGGATTTCGTACCTTTTTACAGATAACGGAAAAGTGGAAGGATACTAAGATCACTACGAAATACTTTTATAAATATGTATGTTTTGAATTTGATTCTAATTCTGAAACAACTAAAGTTATTACTTTTAAATTGCGTAATGTACCTTAAGGTGTATTTTAGATTCTTTTAGGGACTCGGGAAAAGTTTAAAACGTCATTGCATTATCAGGAACATTTTTCTCTCTGTTAATGCACCGGGATTTTTTAGTCTCACTGCAGGTACTGTACTTATGTAATATGTACCAGGAGAACTATTGGCTCGATTAAGGTATGGATTAATTGGAGGTAACAGGTCGGGGAGCGTCCATCATGAGGTTAATAGTCCGAAAATGGACGGTTTCGATTCCAGATTAATCAGGCACCCAAATAGTAAAAAAAAATCATCAGTTACAACATGTTATAAATAAAATATGTTATGTAAGAAGTTACGAATCGTTGGAATATCTATACCAATAAACTAATACTTATATCTGTTAAGATTTAAAAATAGTTATTTTCGTATACTACCTTTAGGTTTCGTACAAACGATTGTCCGAAGCCTGTGTCATCTAAAATCCCGACATAAAACCATTCATAGCGCTGTTGTAGTCATTGCAATGAAACTGGGTATAGCTTCTTATCTACAGTCGTAACTGGATTTTAAAGAACATTAAACTTCCATCCGCTATATCAAAACTTAATTATGAACGTTAAAAGATGTAAATCTAACTGCTTGGGCAAGACAAACGGATTCTCCGAACAGTAATTAATTTTGAATTTACCTTACATTGTCATACGCCTTTTGAAAGAGTTAAAATTCAAATTCAGTCTTCCATATATGATTTTCCTTCTTAGGTATTTGTAGGTAAACAAATTATTTATTTCCAGGCTATAATATCCTCCCATAATGCGCATGAAAGAAAGCCCCTACACATATAACAATTGTAACATTTCCTCTTGAATAGCTAAGGAATGTTTCCACCTCAATGTGCATAATATAAATTGGTTCTTACATAATATAACAAAACACTTCCAATTGGTGGTGAGACCGAAAATGATCTAATAATAAAATAATTCATAATTACAAAATTTAATTAATTAAATTTAATTAATAACGTAAGTATTCTAGAGCCGTATTATCACAATATAACGTAATACTAGAGATTTGAATTTTAGTTTAATTATGATCTATTTATTAAGTTATATTTTAAATAAATGAAATTTATAAACTGGAATCAAAAATAAACACAAATATTTAGGCTCCATTAAAAATTACCAGGGTTAGCACAAATTGTTTTTTTATTATATATATTTTTTGTGAGATTATCCATTCAACGGTCATTCAAGGAAATCAGACATAACGCACTTTGCGATATTGGCACCCCCGCGTCTCGCATCCGGGTCTCCGTGTTTAGGGGCGGCTTCTTCCTCCATTGACTTCTGCGTTGGTACCTAAGACTGTGTTCTCGCACCCGTGGTTTTCTTACCTCGACACTAGAAAATTACGTACGTGACCATGTTTTCCCCTTTCGCCGTCTTCTCAATTTGTCTCCAGATTCAAAACAAACTTTTGAACATCCTCTCCATCTTCCTGCTTAAAAGATTCATAAAGACTAATCAATTTCTATTCCCCGGCTTCTTCCTTGTTCAATAATCATTCCCCACCGCATTAATTTCTCCTTTTCGTCTCTCCAAGTCGTCCGTCTCATTTCTCCTCCATGTCGTGGATTGCGGATCACATGACCCCCAACCCCATTCAAATATCACGCTTGGCCCGCGGTTTTCTACCTAATTTGTGGAGGGAGATACGCCCTTCAAAATACCCGGTGGCAATGAACTGGGCTCAGGTAAATGTTTCATAATACGCAAAACTGTGGATCTGACACGCTTCGGGTCTCTCCTCGGCGCCTTGCTGTCGCTTATGATTGTTGATGCCGACTGAGTGTTTCCAGTGTAGAATTTCTAAGTCACTGATCAAATAAAATGACGATTGGCACATACACTCATTACAACAACATTAGACCTTTCCGGAAATTATTCAAACTGAAACTTTTTTGCATATTTTGCCTGTTTAATAGCAAACTCCTATTTAATATTGACTTCAATAATTTTATTAATGAAAATATAACTGTTTTCTTGTGCACTAATGCTAATAGTATTTAAAATACATTACATTAACTGTTAATAGTGCCGACCTCCTGTGGTGTAGTGGCTAGTGTTTCTGCCTCACAACTCAGGGGTCCCGGGTTCGAATCCTGGCATGGGCTTTGATGTTTGTGTCGTCATGGTCGCGAGGACCGGGATTAAGGCTGCTATGGAATTGATACACTGGCCACATATCTCCCCAAATTCGGAATGTGTCACGCCAGATGACAGTCCAAGGGCGCTTCGGTAGGCCCAGGCCTTCAAGAGGGCTGTTAAAGAAGAAGAACTGTTAATAGTACTGAGTTGGTAAATGCCTTTCATTGTATTTGAGTTTCAGCTTCTGTGAAGGCCCTGTAAAAATTTATTTTCTTAAAAGGCAGGGTATGGTAAATTTTTGTTTGCATATAGAGCAGTCACATTAAATTTTAATTTTTGGGAACCATATTATTGGCTAACGTTGAGCAGGTTTTATAGGTACAAGCGAATTAATGAATTTGCTGACTTCTTAAAATTCATTCATAACTCAGGATGTGATGTAAGAATTTTGTGGGCAATTTTTGACATTTATCCTTCTCCTATATTTTTTATGCTATCAAAATAACTGTATAAAATATTGATTTATTTTATTTCAAAGAACATACTGCACCTTCATAAAGTTATAGATTTTCACCTAAAGTAATCATTTAAACTTACTAATAATCAATTTTATTACAGCTACTGTAGCACTGAAAAGCTACGAACTTATAGATAAATAGACCACCGATATGTCCGCTTACAAAATCGCTTTGCAAAACACGATATTCGGCCTCACCACAGCCGAATTGAAACGGATCGGTTTTAGAATTGCAGTATCGTAATGAAATAATGTTTATCGTTCACAGGTTACCAATAACGACAGTACAATGTGCTATTAGCTGGAACAGATAGTTATTTCAGGTGATTATTGGTGGCCGACCGACTCGGTAATGAAGTGAATCGATAGAGTCGCATGTTGGTCGACTGAGCAGAAATCCTGGCCTCGCTCCAGAGTTGGTGTTCCAGGACACTTGCCATCAAGGACAGGTCGCCAGTCAACCTCTTCACTATTCTTGGAAGGCACTTTTTAAATTAGAAATTAATCATACAGTAATGTAATTGCGTTGCGTTCGAAATTGAATCCTAAAAAAATATATCCAGGAATTATGAGAGGTTTCCAAAAATGATTAAATTAGTTTATCACGTCAACAAAAATAAAATACATTTAATTTATTTTTAAAAATAATAAAAATAAATAATATTTTAATTGAGATTAGTTAATAAATTAAGATTATAAAATCCTAACATGTTATTCTCCTTAGAATTGATTTATGTTGTATTCAATTTTTGTAGTCAAATTAATTTACTTGGGAAATTTTATAACTATCCTTTTCTCCAGTCTTCTGACATTCGCTCCGTTTCCCAGATCTTTTGGAGGTTGGTTATAAAATTCTGGCCACTATTTTGTGCGCGTAGTCAAAACTTCTGGTGGAATATCATCCATTCCTGTTGCTTGGCCGTATTTCAATTGTTTTATTTATTCCGTCACTTGTCGGTAGCTGCTTGTCAATATATAATTCACATTGCATTGTCTCTCCATCGTCCATGGTGAAAAATATACATTTAAAATCTTATTAAAATATTATCCAATTGCTAGACCTTCTTCTGTAGTTAATAGTTTTCTATCCTTACTTGTGATTGGGCCCGCACTATTAACAAACTGTATACGAAACTAATATGCTTTCTTTGGCAAGAAAGATATTTTGCAAGATAATTCTTAATAGAGTGTTGTTGTTGTGGTAATCAGTCCAGAGACTGATGCACAAGCATTTCCATTTCTACATAGCTACCACACCCATCCTTGGCCTCCCTCTTCTGTTCTTACCCCACAATCTTCCCTGTCATGCGAATTTTACAAGACCCTCATGTATCAAAACGTAGCCTATTCATCCATCCCTTCTCTGGGTCAAAGTCCTCCAAATTATTCTCTCTTCTCATATTCTACTTAGAAATTACTGGTTAGTTACCCTATCCACCCATCTGATTATCAGTATTCTCCTTTAGAACCACATATCAAAAGTATCTATTCATTTTCTGTCTGCAACTTCTATCGCCATCGGTTTGCACCATACGAACTTAATAACAACGAATTCGTAATATTTATGCTTATATTAGCCGTAAGTAAATTCCTATCTTTGTGAAAGTCTTTCTTGTCTGGACTATCCTTCTATTTATGTCTACTAACTTATACTATACTAAACTATTATGCTTCCCAAGTAGCAAAATTCCTTATCTTCCTTCAAAATATCCGTTGCCAATCTAACACCCTTTGTTATTGCACTGTTTCTCATACTACACTCCATTTCCTTGGTTTCCGCTCTATTAATCCTCGCATACCAAACGCTTTTTCTAAATCTACAAATTCCCAGAACGTAGACCTGGCTTTTCTTACCCTGTCTTCTAAAATTAGAAGCGATATCAACATTGCTTCTCTTGTCTCTACAGTCTTCCTAAAACCAAACTGATCCTCTCCTAACTCGCATTCTATTTGACGTTCCATACTCTCATATACTATTTAATTATTATTTTTTCAGGCATGAGTTACCAAACTAATTGCCCTGTGCATTTCGTATCTATCAGCCCCAGACGTCTTTGGTATAGGGATAATTATGTTCTCCTTAAAATCTCCCGGTATTCTTGCTGTTCGGCATATTTCTCTCTTCTTATGTTCTTGATAGTATTTTTCTTCTCTCCGAATGTTTATTTAATTTTCCTATAAGCTCAATTGTTGATGTAATTATTTTTCCACGCAAGATTATTGTAACACAAAGATTTTTTTAAATATATTTTTTCGTGAATCACCTGACGTGACCTCATCTTCGGTATATAAGAACTCATGTTTATACCGAACACATTATAATTTTTCATATTTTTCACGAATCAATGGGATTATATCAAAATTTTTTCCCATTTGTGTAATATATTTGTCTTTTTTATTTTAATCGTTTATCAATGATGTTTTTACTATTTCACTTCCTTCTCATTTATAAAATATATTAAATTTAATATTTAATATATTTATATATTTTTTCAGTTTTGTATATTTTAAATATTATCCGCAGTGCGGAATGTTTCTGTTTTAATTTATATATGGTGCTGCAGAGTGTCTCATATCTTCAATTGAAGACTAATGGTACCAATAAATCTAAATATGAATTAAATAGAAGTCGTTTTATTATATTTTCGTATTTTGTAAGGACCATGCGTTGTTTTAATCAACTTGGTTTATATTTTGTCAGCGCTCATGTTACTGTACAGAAGTAAATACTACTACTGAAATAAGTTTGCTAACAAATTAATGTAATAGATCCACGCAGAAGTTTCAGAAACACTCTGCAATTAAGTTCGTGGGCCTACCTGACGTAACTCAAGGCAGCCAACCTCTGTATTTATAAAAGTTTATTCCTAATTGTTCCGTACGCGATCGATCGAGGCGCAATTTGCATATAGATAGTGTGTTGATGTGCCTTAATGTAACGTACACATTATGCGGGACCAGATGTTATCACAAAACTGAATATTAACTACATCTTTCGGAGATTTATGCAACGAAAGATATAATTTTCTCTCCGTTTCAGTTTGTGTTTGTTTACTATTTGCTTAATCATCATTTCAATCTCGGCGTGAACGACTTTATTAAGAGTGTCGAGTTTCACACGATAATTGTAAACATTCGGTTTCAATGTGCCTATTAACTTATACAACTCAGTGCTAATTAGTATATCTCACTTGCACGTGCAAATTGTGTAATGTTACATAGTTTGTATTTTAAAATCATCTCACAAATTTAAATCTCCACGTCGTTTATAATAAATAATTTTCATCTTCTTTTACAGGCCTCATTTCCTTTAGTGTATGGACACGTAAGTGAAGTACAGTAAAAATCGATTTCACTTAGAGCAACGTAGAGCAATACCGCATTTCAACACGGTCCTGAAATCACGTCCCAATAGAATTTCCAGACCAATATATACGACATTCTTCTCACCTACTATCTGTTAAATTCTACCTATAACAGGAAACGCAAGAATGTTGTGCGACGTAGAAAATGGTTTACTGTACGGTATCGTTGAAATAATTAAAAGTATAAAATAAATGTGGAGTAGTGTCTGTACAAATAGCCTTAATCTAAGCAGAATGGAACAGGAAATATAAATAGGCAAGTTAATTTAATCATGTAGAGGTAACATTAATTCTGAACATTGAAAGCTTTAAGACATTTCAACAGAACACCGATTCAAATAAAATATTTCAGCGAACTGAGGATTCTGATTTAATATGTGTAATCATACAACAAGGAAAATTCAGAAGGCACAACAAGTGTTATTTTGTAGTGAAAAAAATGGAGTAGTAAAACGGAGATATCTAGTATCTTCTTTCTACAACTCCAATGCTTTCATTGATTAATGTTTTATTATTCATTCGCAATTCCGATACACATTATTTCGGATATGGAAACAAATACAGACCAAAGAGAAATATGTTAGGTGTTTTCGAGTACATACAAATGTTCCATTATTCAGATATTTCTATATTTAATAAACTATCACTAGGCAGTCATCTGATAACTAAAAGTAATTTAATGTTTCATTAACTACGTTCGTTCTTAGCCATTACGATTCAGTAAAGGAATTAATTGAAATAAAAATATAATACGTTTTATTAAAGGTTTTAATAAAATAAAAATTATATGGCCAAAGAAGAGTTGGAAAACAATAAATGGCTTAAACGAGGTCCTGAAGAAAGAGTACAATATGAGGATTAATAGAGTTAAAACCAAGGTAATGGAAAGTAGTATGGGAAACAGTGGAATAATAAAGGGTGTTAGATAGGAAAGGTATATTTTAAAGAAGGTTAAGGAATGCTGCTACTCGGGCAGCAAAGATTCTACAGATGGTAGATGTATAGTAGACATTAAGAGTAGGATAGCACAGGCACGGAAGGCTTTCGTGAAAAAGAGGGATTTACTTACGGGTAATATAAGTGTGAATATTAGGAAATCGTTGCTAAAAATGTTCGCATGGAGCGAGGCGTTATATGAGTGCGAAACGTGGACGATAGGAATTGGAGAAAGGAAAAGAATAGAAGCCTTTGAAATGTGGTGCTATAGGCTAATGCTGAAAATCAGATGCGTGGATAGGATCACTAACGTGGAAGTTCTAAACAGAACAGGGGAAAAGCGAACAATATGGAGGACACTGACCAAAAGAAGGGACAGATTAATGGGCCACGTTTTAATGCACGAGGGTCTTGTAAAATTAGCATTATAGGTAAGTGTGTGGGATAAGAACAGAAGAGGGAGATAGGATGGAATAGGATAAGCAGTTTAGGAAGGATGTGGGTTGTGCTAGTTGTGAGGAAATGAAAAGGCTTGCGCATTTCGGTTGCATCAGACCAGTCTCAGGACTCAATATCACAACATCAACTAGAAACAGACCAAAGGATTATCAAATTCATAACGTTTCATCCACCAATTGGTGGACCTTATTGTGTGAAAAGCATGGATAGCATTAATCCAATAGCCTCGTAATTATAAACCAAAGATATTGACCTGAAGAACTTACTGGAAAGTTTGCATCCTCATGGCACAAAAGGTCTTTACCATTTCTTTGTAAATGATGCCACAGTTATAATGTCGGAGTAAATTAATTGTGTCAGTAAGTAACCCGTTGTAAAAAGGAAATATAATTATGATGTTTGGATTTTGACGAGAAATCAAAGTAGATCGTGATAATTTCCTGAGGTTATTATGGATATTAGTATGGACAAACGAAGGAGGTTCCTCAATGTAACAATATTAATTTTCAAAGTGATTGTTAACTTTTAGTAAAACTTATCGTATTTAATTAGTAAGTTCTGTAGGTCTTTGGTTCATAAATAAGCAGGCTTTTCGTTAACCTTATCAACTTTTGTTCACTTCATAAGGTCAACCAAATATTTTAATAATACTTTTGCGTGTCTCTTCGGACATGTAATTATTGTTTCATTACTTTAAATATGTGAAGTAATAAATATTTTAATGTATAGTAAACATAAAGAGTAGGATATCACAGACAAGGAAGGTTTTTTTCTTTTGGCATATAATTCTTGTTTTATTAATTTAAATGTGATATGTAATAAATGTTATAATGCATGTGTTGAATTTTAAGGCATTCCTTATATTTTATGATTGTAAACATCGAGTATCAGATATGAAAAAATTTACCTCGCTGGTATAGCGTATGAGTAACACTAAATGAAAAGGTTTTGAATAACCACCATATATGATTAAAAATACGTTAATTTATTTTGGCAAATTAGGATTATCTAATGAATAACAGAAATAAGGTATGATTCCATTTTATTGTTTAAATAACAGAAAATTAATAAAAGAAACATTAATATTCATGATTCTTGGATATTGGCTTTTATGCACGATCCGTTTCATGATTATGTTATGTAAAGATTCTCTCTTTTTCAGATCAGCGTTCACCTACCTCAACTAAATATCGTATAACATAATAGTAATCTACCTCGGTTATTAAGTTGATATTCTGATGAGTAAAGGAAATCATTAAAGCGATTTACCAGTTTTCCAAAAGAAAATTCGTGCCTTTCCTCGGAATAATGTACCTTTGCGCCTTCATGATTGTTAGCAAGTTACTTTAAATTCGGCACTGGCCTGTCGGTTCGGCAGGTGAGAACGTAAATCGTCTTGTTCCTGTTACTCCATTATTAGTCGGTTACTGGCTTGCAGCCTTCCTGCTAGCGTGCTGCTTTACCCAGGATAATTTTCTGTGAGCAGTTAGACGTCTGCACGAAACTCATCCTTTTACATTCCCTATTTTTAGAAGAAATATATTACCCATTCATGGGTTGTGGCATTTCCCTTAAAGCGAATCACGTGCATTCATAATGTATTCTATAATAACATTTTCTGATTAAAGGAAATGAATATTAAATCCGTTTGCCACTTATTAATAAAACCGCTCGATTTCGAAACATCCAAAGATCCATTCAACATTAATTTTTAGATTCTCATATTTCAGTAATTGATGAGGAAATTTAGTTTCTAACAGTTCAATAAATAAAAAGAACAAAAAAAGGTACTCGAAAAATGCAATAATATATTTCTATTTCAAACCATCCGTATTCTTTGCCACTGTCTCGAATTATTCTATCTTCTCTGTTAGTGGTTTTAAGAAGTATTGTAGTGAGTAAATAAAATTTAATTATCATCACTTATCATCTGAATTGAAATCGGCTCTTCGAGCACTTCATACTTTGTCTCTAAAACTAAAACCACTCTTAAATTGTACTTATTTCCGTCATTGACGTCGATTGTTCCCGTGTATTATGGATTCAATAAACCACATTTTATATAATCACATTTTTCATTCCCTTTTGTGGGTATGAAATTACGTGTGGCTAGAATTTCCTTTGTGTCAGTAGCGAACTTTCTTCGTTGTTATCCATCTGTATCCGATTTCAGAGAATAGTTAAAAGTAATGAGGAAGTAAACCGTTCAGACAAACTGGGAGCAGTTTCCAATCATTATGTGAGCTAGCTAAAAAAAGCCTCTTAATAATTTGATATGTTATTTAGTAAACTAAGACACAATTGTTGATTAAAAGTTTCGAATTAATTGTAATTGGAAGTAAAATATATTCTAATCCCTGAATTATCAGATTTTTTCTGGGAAACAGGCAACATGAGGGTGATCCTGAAACAAACAACTCCCTTTTAATAGCATAGGAAGCAAATTGAAAAAAAGGGGGGGTGAAAGGTAGAGCAAGTTTTTTGACAAAGCCGTAAAGAACAGTAAATAAACAGTCACGACTATGAGTTACTTATAATCATTTTAAATTACCGCGTACTTTGACAAGTATGTTGCAGAAGTGTTTCTAAAGAATAACGTCAGGATCGTATGGACCGTCTCAACCTGGTTTCAGTTAATATCTTATAGTAAATGTTTTGAATTTTCAGTATAACATTTCTATACAACTAAAAGATAATATAAGCAGCCACTATTGAATTTTTGTACCGGGCCTGTTCAAACATACGGTGTGTTATAAGGGTTACTCTTAAGTATTAATATACCATGCATTCGATTACCGTGAATTTTTTTGTGTAGCGCTGAGCACCCCAAAGATCAGTCGATCTTTTGAAGATTTAGATTGTTTCCTCCCCTATTTCAGGCCTAAAAAAATCCGACGTCAATCACCTGCTAATGGACATCATGTTTGTCGCTTATGATTTCTTATATCATTCAACCGATTGCCAAGAAATTTTGCTATATTGTAGTGACCTGACCAGAGCTTATTTCTGTTGATATTTGAAAGATTTAGGATCCTTCCATCGCCTAATCGGGGCAAAATTTGATTTAAATATTGATACTTTTTAATTTGTTAATAATATTGCAAAAAAATTTTAAGTCGCTATTCAATTTATGAAAACATGCGGCTCTGGCACACGAGACGGATTATTCTGTTACCAAAAGTTACTTATGTGATGCAACATTCGCGAAAAACAATTAAGAATAATCATTAATTAAATAAAATGTTATTTTACACTTAATAACTAAATACTCATAAGTAACGATAATTTTAATTTGTTAATAAATATTCAACGTGTCTTGTAAGTTGCAGTTCAGGTTGTTTTTCGAAAACAGTCACCAATCAATTTTATTTTTCGTAGATTTGTATATGTATCTATTCATAAGTTTTGAGTTCTTCCCCCCTTTCAAGCCAGAAGGGCTCCAGCCTTTAAGACAGACATAACATACAACAGGAAAGAATTAGGTCATCAGGTAGACCAGCGGTGCTCAAACTTGAACTGCTGGAGATCTACCTCAATATTCCGAACGATCTATCGACTTTGAGAGGCTGCAAGTATATGTGATGCAGGATTGTCGTCTAGGTAGGAAGGATATATTGTGGCGCAGGTTTAAGTACATTTTATATAGGGACGTTGAGGACTTTCATGGCCATCATTTCATGTAGAATTAGTAGGACCGACAGAAATTAGTTTTCTGCAATATACAATTTTTAGTCAAGGTAGGCTCTAACTAAAAAGTCAATGAAAAAACTCGTACTTATTCAAATTTGCAAGTTTATTGGTTCTTACAAAATAAACGAGTTCTAGTTTCTACACTTAACTAAAGAATGACTTTGGATGATGAAGCGTGGCACTGCACGTATTCAGCATACTTTTCATAAAATGGTACGTAATTACCGAGTGATAATCTCAAGCATGATGACATATGTTCGTCAGTCAGTCGATTGCGATATTTTGACTTAATTATCTTCATTTCAGAAAATGCAGACTCGCACAAGTAAGTTGACCCAAGCATTGCCGTCTACTGAAGGGCGATTCGGATATTAATTTTCACATGTAAAAGAGCAGATGCTGTGGCTTTGAGATGTATATCTGATATATTCTGCACTACCTCATTTCAGCAGAAGATGAGTCCATGTTTAGCTGTATTGCTATTTCATTAACACATTCCTCAATGTTTTCCGAAAAAAAGAACAACTCATAAAAGATGAGATATTTGCCAATTTACTGAAATCATAAAAACGTCTTTCGAATTCACCCAAAATAGTTAATAATTTTCCCTCATAAATATCCAAATTTAACTAAAAAATCCTTGTTTTAAAATATGGAAAATGTGTCAGATACTTTCTTTTCAGTGATCTATCGTAATTTGCAATTTCCTTTTGAATGCGTTTATTGCGCTACTCATCTTAATAATGGATTTTCCTTTACCTTGAAACTCCAAGTTAATGATGTTTAAATGCATTGTGATGTCTGTCAAAAATTTGCTACTAATGTGCAGCGACTCAGGCACCTGACGTCTGTGTGAATAATTAAATCAGTGTGTTCAGCAGATTCACTATCTTCCATCGAAAATGGGAAGAGCCTTCGTTGCAAGCTATAGGCACGGATGGAATACACAATTTTTATTGCAATGCCCAAAATCTCCTCCATGTTTAGAACTTTTGAACACAAAACTTGTTGATGGATAATACAATTGAATGAGAAAAACGAAGGGAAATCGTCATCAGCTCGGCACGAAGTCTCGAATGTTCTCAAGCACCTAACTAACGAATGTTTTCTTTGTAAGCGTGCCGCCCCAAACTCCACCCGAAGTTTGTAGAAAAATCGGCGGAAATCAAAAATGTCGCGCGTCGCGGAATTTCTTTGACAAGTACCGCGCGTTCCTCTGATATTACGATAGATGACATTGATTTGGGAATTATTCTGACCTCATTGAGAATCAGCTAAAATAAAATCTGTGAATATTTCTATATCGATAATTTTTTCTTGAGATCGACTTAAAAAGCACTCGCCATCGACCGGTCGGTCGCGACCTACCGTTTGAGCACCCCAGACGTAGACTGTCAAGCGAGATGCATATCCGATACATAATTGCAAGCGGCGGCGACGACGACAATTGAGATGTATCATAATTTAAATATAATGTTAGTTATATTTGAGCATTAGTTCCCGTTTGAAAGTCTACGTCATGGATAACACATAATTTCAAGATAATCAAACCGAAAAGAATATATTTGTCACGCCTGATATAATACTTAAATTTAACTAACATTTTATTTAAATTATGTTACTTTTAGTTCACAGGGCAGATACTTTGAGGTAGGTTATATAAAGACCAGGGCCGCACATAACCAATTTTATTTTTTGTACTTGTATGAAGGTATGTATTTAGTTATACCCATTATTTCACGATAATCATACTGGAGAGATGGTTCAAGTATCTTCTCCTAATAAATATAATTGATAGTTTCTGTGTATTTTTCTGTATGTGTATGCTTATTTAAGGTCTCAGTGATTTTCTTAATCGAATCAGATCCTGAGACATCTCGGTGGTTATGGTAAATTTATCTATTATAAACTAGGAGGTGTGAAAAAAAAGTGACGCTCTGGCTGATGTTTTAATCTCGTGTTACAAAGAGATATTGTCGAATTAAATACTGTAGTGGGCTAATATAAATGAAGTCTCGAGCATCGTTGGACACCAGCTACTAATTAATATTTAAATGATATTTGTGGTGTTATGTAGTTTTATAAAATCTAATCTTATAATAATATAGAAAATTTTATAAATATTATTGACACGATGAACTGGGATCATGTAGTTGTCTTTCAATGCCGATTTCCTGGAATGATTTTTACATTATTCACTACCTTATTTTTCGTCAGTGCTACAGTCTGACGATTTTTATCCATTCATTCCTTTTCTGTAATCTCTACAAAACCGGATCCTTCAACCACCTCTTGTGTTGTCGTCCTGTCCAAGCCAATCGTCGGGAGATAATAAATATCACTATATGTTCGCTTCTTAGTGTCTCTGCTATTTAATTATTTACTTTCATTATGCATCCTTCACCATATTTTCATTAACAATTTCTGTTTAAAATTTCCTGGTGCAATCTCAACAGAAGTCCAGATTGTCCAGCTATTGGAATTATAGGTCACAACTGGTCTTGTAGATCGTAACATTTTATTTTTATTGAAATTTCAGAGTCACGCCAACCCTAGGGTCTGAGTAGAAATTTTTATTTCAATGGCGTAGTGATAGCACAGTGACATGTTTCCAGTGACGATCCGTTTGTGAATCTCCTTTTACAAGGAATTTTTCAGTTAAACACAGTCAAACATATTACATTGTTAAATTTGTACTGTCCAATTTATATATTCTCTACTACTCTTCTATGTTCTAATGATTACATTTTTATATATTTCATTTTGTTTTATTTAATTAGCAGTATAATATTTCTACTCCCTTCCTTAAATGTTTTGATTATTTATTTGGTAAACTTCCAGTTGCGTCCCATTAACACAATATCATCAGCATATTCACAAGATGGCTTACATTTCTAGATTAGTGGTTCTCAAAATTCTAGGTGTTTCATGATTTCATGCAGTACTAGGATGACACTGCGGGAAATGATGCTTCTTGCCTCACTCCTGTAGTTACCTAAAAGATTCTACTAGCTTTATCTCTTGAGAAGAGATTGGCCTGAGATCCTTCCATAGCCATTGCCAATAGTCTGATCAGCTTCTTTAGCTCTACAATTATCCCATATTTGTTCAGCACATTTATCCTGCGATCGAAGGCCTGCTGGAAATAAAAGAAAAACAATCGTGAATTTCTATATTTTACGTATTAATTAATATATGAAGAGTTTTTTCTCTTCCTGGTCGATCAGTTTCACATTCACAATAACTACAGCAATAGCGATCTGATACACCGTTATCCCACTATAGTAGCATTATATACCCATTGTTTGATATATTATTCATAAAATGGAATATGATTAATAACCGTAAGCCTATAAAACGATTATTGGATTGATTATTTCATCACATAAACTTGATTTGATTTTCTTTGTGCATGAACGACCCATCAACAGGCTTTTAAAAGTTATTTACATTCAAAGACAAATATAATATGAACATATGTCAACAATTCTATGTATAAAAACGTCTACTTTATTTATAAAAATAATTATTGATGTATACGTAGGTATTATTAGATTTGTTTTAACCTTTATCGGATGAAAAGAAACTTTTGTTCCCGGCAAGGAATGGGTCTCTCTGACCGAGTGGGAACTTTCGTTCCCACTTCATTTGAGTTATTTCTCGGTCTTCCTATGATGATGGTTGGAGTTTCTAATGATGTCAGGGTTATCTATCTCTCAAAAAAATTTCCCTCTTGACCTGCTAACCCTTGCCGGCTAACCCTATTTTCTGTGCACTAACTATAACAAATGCATGCAGAGCAATTATGAATTCCACCACGTTACGTTGGGGACCAAGGAAATCTACCAACAATTCTAGTTTCATTTCCTGATTTGCTTAAAATAGATTCAAACGATAATTGGCTCGCTGATCACATTCGCTAAAGCCGATCATCAACCCCAATCTGGGACAGGTGTGTGATGGTTGAAACTAGCGTTGAGCTGCTAAACCAATCCACTATTGTTTTTCCAACCTTAAGATCAACACGCAGGCTTATTCGTATACCTATTATTCAAAATCGGATATGTATATGTCTGTAGCATGGTGTCTTATATCACCTTAAATGCCTACTTGTGGGAGTAATGATTGATTTAGTTGTTATTTCTGAGTCAAAAGATTGTTAATGCCCTTTTGATTAGAATTCTAGTTTTGTTAAATGAGGTAATAAATTTAAAAGATATAACATAAAGTTTTATTTAACAGTGCATCTTATGTACAAATTTACTACGAATAATCAGTCGGAGGAATAATTTGTAACATTAAAACAAACATTTCAGCCTGAAGAGTGTAAAAATATGTACAGAAACAGTGAATTGACTGTTCTTCAAATTATTTATAATAACTATTTTGTTCTCTAAATTAAACCAATTCAAAATCGATGTTTACAAATTTCTAACCAACTTATAAACAGTTTGCTCCGTACAACCAATTGAAATTCACGTTCGAAACGAAAATTTCAAATGGACTGCAATTTTTTATACATTTAAAGTTTGTGGTACGCGGTTGCCTGTACCACAGAAATTCTAATTAAATTGTATTTTTATTTTCTTGTACATATGTATTTAGGTCTAAGCAGGACGAAATCGGGAGCATGAATGAACGCGATAGATTAATTAAATGACGAATTACAGTCATCTTCTCGGCCAGAAAACGGAAACATTAAGGTTCGGTAAATATTATTAGACGAGATAGCATCAAGTCTCGCCTGCGGAAGACATGGACAACAGATGTTATTTGTCAGCAATACATCTGTTGTCAGCCGCGGGAAAAATTGACCTGACGCCTGCTTCCTACCTGCTCTGTACCCGATTCCCCGAAAGCCGGAACAACAATTTGTTATGCCCAAGTTTATGAAGGACACTTGCGAAAATAAGAATCTCCAGAATCTTACCCTCCATATGGAGAAAGTAGGAGTGCAACCCCACCAGGAGAGAATTGGGGCGGGGCGAGAAGAAGAAAACCAGGGCGCATCGAGACAGATTAGAAAAATTCAGTTTTGGAGAGCAGATTACAAGTTCAATTTACAAAAACAACAGATTACAAGAGCAGTTTTAGAGGACATCAGACTACAAGGGCAGATTACAACATCAGAATACAAGAGCAGTTTTAGAAGCCAACATACCTCCGACGCTTGGAAGACGACGCCAACCAGGCATCAGCTGAGTCACCTGCCAGTAAGGACGTCGGGGACCGTTACAGCACCGTGGTGATGTACCCAACTTATTGTTTCCTGCCTCTGGTCATTTATATATAGTGTTCGCTTCCCCCCCCCCCCCATATTTCGATTTATACCCACTGAGCATTTAGCTTTCCCTTAGTTAAAGAGTCACTCATGCTCCCGACGTAGTGAGCGAGGATCCCCCTTTATATCAAATTTTAATAAATCAGCATTAGTTAAAATTTAAATATTATAATTTTTAATTCTCCCCACCTACAAATCAATAGAACCCGCACCACAAGTTAAATGTTAATTTTGAAATGCTATATGATAATATTAAGGAAAATCTAACGTTTATAACTCACTGAATAGAAAACCCCTAATAAAATATTATTTGAGGTATTATATCAGTGGGGATTCTCTAATTAACGTATATTGCACCACGTACCAACGAAAACACAGCAGCGTTCCAAAGTCCACATTTCCTTTTGATGGGTGCACTTTTTCCTTCCTACTGAAACACTTCTCATTCAAGAATTCTCACGTGGCATTTACTGCAGATGCTTCCTGAATTACATTAGAATGATGTATCTTTCAACCATTACGTTACCCTAAAGGATTGTTAAAATATCATTAAGGTTAATAAATTTTTCTGCTCGGTCATAGGATTGTAACGATCTAGTTTTAATGTTTTCATTTAAAGGTAATGTTTTTATAATCGACTCATCCTCAAATGCATTTCAGTGGACGTCATTACAAAGTTTTCTGACAAAGGAGATATGGAACATCGCTGCGTCATCGGAGTTAAAAAACGGTCCCTGGTGAATTACCAATGGTCGTCAACAGCACAGAAGCTCCTCACATTATATTCGTCTCAATTATTTAGACGCCTATTCAGCTGTTATTTATTCATTGACCCAGGTAAATTTGAGTAATCTAAGAAATTTACGATAATATTTGTTTTTTATATTGCTTTTTTATATTATATATGGAAAATTACCATTGATCCTAAAGTGTTTGTAATAACTGCCATCTTATAACGACAAATATTAAATGATTAAACATTGTCAGTTCAAATTATAAGAAATATTAAAATTGTATTTTATTTTAACGTAGATTTAAATATAATATTCATTGTAATTAACAACCTTCAAAATAAATTTAATATAATGAGTGTATGCGGCTATCACTGTTTTATTTAGTCACTGGGTGAAGAATTACCCATGTTGGAGACAGTACTAGTAACACCAAGGCGCCAGATAGGCGAGACATCTAAATATCGAACGTGCCAAAATAACCGTTTGGTGACTTAAAATTCTGGTACCTGAGTCAAGTTTCTTGACCCCAGGAATTTTGAAAGGCGCGTCTCTTTCCAGTAATTAGGGAGAGAAACCGTGGGCTATGCTGTATTTTAATTGTAGGCTAAGTGTCAGGTGATCCGCCATACATCGCATGGTGGGGTGAATGAACGAGATGACCTGCGAGGATGTATGTGAGAAATTTGGGCAGTTGGGCATGGAGAATTGAAGAAGTCTGGAGGTTACGTGATGTTTGATCCATGGCACGGCAGTCGGACATGAACATATGAAGGAGATAGAAGTTGTTGCAGTCAGTAATGAAACTTGGAAGTAAGAAGATGGAGATGAGAGTTTGGAGTTTGGCGATGAATATAATAAATTAGGAGGAAGTCGCTTGAGAGTGAGAGAAGTGTGCAATCTAATCTGTGGGCCAACTAAAAAGAAAATTCTGGCCCCATAATTCCTAGAAAGAAGACCAAGTATCAACGGCAGAATTCACCACTGGAAGGAGTCGCCTGACGAACGCGGAAGCAGCCTGAATTGTGAAAATGGAGGAGTTAGCCGCCATTTCACAAATGAAAACAGGTGCGTGTCTCTGCCACTGTCTGAGAGGTGTCATGACTGTCGTTCTGCTGCAAAAATCCCCACAAAATGACCTTATGAGATTAATTATAATGAGAGGTAGTCGTGGTAAAGTTTTAAATTGGACCCTAAGTTTTATAATTTTTGTTGTTTTCTTTTATTTTCTGTGAATAAATTGAATTTAGTTTTAAATTAATCCAACCAAATAATTTATTTTGATTTAAATTAAAATCTAACCGCAGTTCATTATATTAAGAATCAAAGTAAAATGTTCACAAGATGAAACGAATTCATTTTATCTAGGGTAACAACTAATCATACGAATATAACTCACAATTGTATATTTTCCAGTCACCCACCGTATTGAATGTAGCACATGCTAAGTTAATCTTACCATGGACCATATTATCCTCAACTGGATCAAATGTAAACAGTCCTATGGAAAATAGCTCTTCAAATACCTTACAATGATTTATATTATGACAAAATTTAATATTAACAAAATTTATTTTTTCTTTATGTATTCATATCATTTGAATTGAATTATGTAAACGGTCTTTCACTGTATCCCACATAGGTCGATAATGACTTTATAGTAGATGCGACCATAAATAAGCAACTCTTTATTAATATTATTGTTGAAAATATTATATAGGAAAAACCGATCGTTATATACAAATTAAATTAAAAATCAAAACTTAAAATCTCAATGATTTATTTATTACTTGGAACTATAGTCTTTTCTGTTAAATCTTGTTTTTTACAACATCTGGGATGGAAAAATAGTTTAATGTTTAATTTGATACATTTTAATTAAAAAATTATTTGAAATATTGCACTGTTCTCTTAACCACTTGTAATTAATTTCTTGGCTGTGTGATAACCAAAATCGTATTGAGTCTAATACGTTTGATGTTACACATAAATCAAAAAAGTAATATTAATAGCCCTTTTGAGGAAAACCTTATAACATACAGACAAACCATGCAGTCAGACCATAACGTAAAGAGGGTACACATCCGTTCAGAATATTTCGGCTGTTAAATAAGCAATTTCCGGTTGATAAATTTTTCAGAATTATCAAAAATGTTTTGTGTTTGACGTTTGAATAATAATTAAAATAATTACAGTATTCGAACATGCTCATACAATTCCATTGTATTAATTCGCAACCAGTAATATGGTTACAATCTCTAAACTTTATTTAAAACGAAGGTGCACAAACTCTAACAATTAACTTCTCATATCGAACCAAACACAAATCTCATCGAGTCAGCCATTTTTAGAATGAAAATTCTAAATAGTCCTATACAATAATCAAGAACTATTTGGCAGACAAGCTGCAGCTCGTCCCACTTCTCCGCACGACTGATGAAACGATCGTTATGTTATCCATTGGAAACTTTGTATACGCCCATATTTGTTGACGAGAATAACCAATCAGCTAAATGTCTCCGTATTCTGTTAGTTTAAAAATGTCAATATTCATTCTTGATATAGAAAGGAAACACTTAGGCGTAATGAAACGTCGGCAGCATATTATAATTTTTAAGTTCAAACCAAAGCATCGTTAAATATTAAAAAAGCTTTGTTAACCTTTATGAATAGTTTCACTGGTTGAGTATAACATAGATTTGTGCCGTTAATGTTCAGTGTAATCCCAGAGAATTTTCCAGTAGGGTATAACCAGCAGTTTCCTTTGTGCAACCATTTGGTACAATCTATAAAAATATTTTTTTTAAATGCCCTTATAAATTTCAGCAATACAGCATTTACAAAACTAAATGAAATAAATTACAGACCCAATAATACAGACGCAGTTTTTATTCATAAGAAATAAGGTTGTCACCACATTTGGCACTTCTTCAGGTATAGCTGAAAAAATTATACTACATTTTTCCCATTTAAAAATTATTAAAATATTAATTACATTCTTAATTTATAATCATAAAACTTACAATTTTGAAATCTTGATTACAGAAAAAAGATGCGCCATAAGTGTAAAAATCCGACCTGGGCCACCTACAAGGACAGCTTCAACCGAAATGAGCTAAATAAATGTAAAGCAACAATGTAATATAAACAGTTTAACCGAACAATGTGTAAGAGTTTTAAATTAAAATGATGATTCGTGTATCTTTCTATGTCAAATCACGAAAGGCTTCCCACACGCCCTTCTCCAAATCGCATGAAATTTGTAGTGAAGTAAACCCAGACCCAAACTGAACCTGTAGAAAATATTTGAGCTCATTGTACATTGATTCTGAACTTATAAGCCCATCTTCAATGCGCTGACACCTCGTTAACGCGCACGCATAAAAAAAATTATCTCAAGATTTCTTTTTCGACGCAAATATGAGCCATTATTGCATATAAAAATTCCACCAATTCCACTCCTTCCCCTGGTGGAGTCGTTCGGAAGCTATACGCCAAACCTTCATAGGTAATTGTTACGTTTGACTGTTCGTTTTATCGCCTCTCGCCCGAACCCAACGGTATTGGTTTCTGGAAGATCTTGCTTGTTTGCCTCCAAACACTGCTTACGCTCGTCTTCGTCGCATTGTCTCAAAGATTAGAAACTCGACTTAGTTACACGTACGATGACCGAAATTTTGACGCCTCACTGGTATATTTTTCTTATCACTACGAATAAGTGCCACAGGGTAGAGTCCTGGGACCACTTTTATATCTTATATTTACAGCGGGCATACCTGAAACAAACAACACAATACTTGCAACCTACGCTGATTACACCGCAATTTTATCTGCAGATAATAACACCCTTACAGCTGCTGCTGCACTACAAAATCATTTAAATAACCTTGAAGAATGGCTAGACTTTTGGCGTATAAATGTAAATCCTAATAAATCAGTGCAAGTAATTTGGCCACCAGGAAAACAAACTGTCCAAATGTCTCAATAAATAATACACCATTACCCATTGGTTACTATTGGACTCTAAACTTCCGTGGAAACCGCATTTGACATCCAAAAGGGATCATATCAAGAGTAAGCTTCGACAAATGCATTGGCTACTTTTCAGAAACTCCAAACTAATAACAGAAAATAAAATACTCATATACAAATGTATTCTCAAACCCATATGGACATATGGTATTTAACTATGGGGGTGCACCAAGCCTTCAAATTCAAAAATTATTCAACGTCTTCAGTCAAAAATCCTTCTTACCATCTTAAACGCACCTTGGTTCGTCAGCAATAAAACAATATATGAAGACCTACCCATACCTACTATAGAAGAGGAAATACACAGAATCAGCACTAGCTACCGTCAAAATCTCCCAGGACACCATAACGAAGTGGTCAGCCATCAGGCAAATAAACTAACCTCTCGTCACAGATTGAAGAGGAAGCGGCCAGCAGATCTGTGAAGATTAATTTTATTGTATTCATGTATCAAGGAGCGTGGTCATTGGACCACTTCTCCCATCACGTGTCATTCATCCAATTTCTAAATGTTCTTTTAAACAGATTGTATATATCTTAATAAACAACAAAACCTAACAATATATACCACGACGATAAACAAATCAAAACACACTAAGTTTTGCTGTTGCTAAAGAAACGATGATTGAATACGAATGAATGTCAATCTATCATAACTGTATGAACACCTTCAGTGGTTGAGCTTATTATCGCTTCACGGCAAACCTTGGTCACAGTTGGTTTTGAACAGGACCCACTTTCACAAGTTTGAAATTTTCATTGAAATCCATTGAGCCGTTTCGGAGCATAAAGGATCAAGAGTACAGGCAACACGCATCACATGGGAGATTCAAACGCGCTGTTGAAAAGGCAGTCTTCTCGTAGTTAAGTTTCCTCAAATTTTCCCAATTTTATCTACAATTTTCTTATATTTTCTTTCCGTACGAACCTTTTGCAAAGTATTATAAAACTTATAAAAACGATGAATGAAATAGGTAAAGTCGTTCTCAAGTTATGGCGTGACCAAAGGATTCATTTATAATTATATATATATATATAGTTGATAACGGTGGTAAATATAATTGTGGAAAAAGTTATATAGGGCAAACTAAGCATGCTCTCGTACCGAAATGTTAGTTATTAAACGTCGTTTAATTTAAATAAGAAATGTGTCTGTAAAAATAGTCCTTAATATTTAATTATTTGAAACATAGACGGCAATTGGTTTAATATTATAATAAAATATCAATTTATTTCATCCCTTACAAAATAAAAGCCGATTTTCATACCTTGGCGGTTAACTGTACCGATCTAATTTATGACACCACTATTCCACATTATTATAATTATAACATATTCATGATTACAGTCACTGTTTGAGTCAGCGTATAACTATAGTTTCCGAATGCAACGAATGTAACTATAATACCTACTGTAACGATAAATAGAATTTAAGAGTCACTTACATAAAGTATGTCTAGTTTCTACATTATTTGTTCGGCTCACTGATAGTATTACATGAAAAACGTAGTTTGTTTATAGAAAATCATGACTGTAGAAGATGAAACTCTCAAAATAGTTATCTGGTAATACTAATTATGTAAATTTACGTCAGAGATACGTTTGAAGCAGTCTTCAGTTCGACTCTCAATCTGGGAAAGATTAAGACATCCTCATCCATTATTGCGGTTCCTCTGCCATAGCTTATTTCAGCCTCATCGAGTGATAATAGAGAATTATAAAAATACGAATCACCTTAAAGTTAATACAGGAATCATCGTGAACCAATTCACAAAGATTAAAATCTGTTTATATGTGCCTATGACGCTTCCTGTGGGTTCCATTTAAGAATATTTAATACAAACGAATTTAATACAAAAGAATCTTTGCGTCCACCGGAAACTTGAACAATAAGTAGGTAAATCCGTTACGATGTTCGTTGCACAGAAAGATGGAAATGTAGGAAGAGAAACAGAGCGTTCCAGGCTCGAGTAGTATATCGGCTTTACGCTTATTGGAAATTCTGGAGCAAAGGTGGGCTTCTAAGCCGTCCACGAGATCCTCTGTCAGCAAGTGTTCTCCTCTGCACTGCATTAATTGAATATATTTTGGGGGTACGCGAGTGACGCTCGTACAGTGGCAGTATAGACGCCAATCCTGCGGGAAGTAAATTATTCTTTACGTTCGACGGAAAAGCAACGTCGATGAAGATAGCTCGAGAGAGTTTGTTTATTATCTTCGTTATTTCTATTATTTGCTTTCACCAATATGCTAGTACCAATCGCC
This sequence comes from Eucriotettix oculatus, assembly GCA_034510155.1. NCBI lineage: Eukaryota > Metazoa > Arthropoda > Insecta > Orthoptera > Tetrigidae > Eucriotettix > Eucriotettix oculatus. The sequence continues at coordinate 161,348,413 of CM067376.1, read as the reverse complement.
AGAGAAATCGAGGACTCAGATAATAAAATAAAATCTATGGTACAATATTTATTTCTTTAAAAGGACATAGCATTCAAATATATTTTATGGCTTCAATACTTTATTTTATCTAAATTTACCAATATTTTAACTTTACATCTAGTATCATGCAACCCTCTTTTAGAATTTGCTTGGGGAAATGTGGCTGTCTGTTTTAGGTTACTCGAAACATTCACAAATTTTTAAAGTCGCTTCAGATGTCATTGTTTGGTTGGCATTTATTTAATTCAAACCACTTTTGAAGGGCCCTTTCTTTAGCGTGTTCGAAATCCAGGACTCCTATTTGCTATATTCCGACACGCGGCGGAGCAGTGAAGGATGAACATGTTAGAGAGAGAGGGGGGGAGGGAGAGGGAGAGAGGGGGAGGGAGAGGGAGGGAGAGGGGGGAGGGGGGAGGGGAGAGAGAGAAGGGGTGGGGAGACGAAAGTCATATCTCATTCATTACTCATGTTATGGGTTCATTTGCAGTCCAGTATTGTTCTATTTTCTTATATTAAACTTCTTTAAAACTTTTCCAGTGCTTATTAAATATATGTAAATCCCGGAACGGTACTCGGATACCAAGAACTCTCGTTACTGACTCTTTCCTATTTCCTAAATTCTCTTCCTTTCGATCGCTGAAAAAGATTAGTCCATTTTTTTCCTTCGATCTTTTCCAACTAAGTCTGATCCTTCCAGTACCTTAAATGAAACTAGAAATTATTGCCGCGCTACTTAATTTTAATCATCTAAGTTTCAGAAAAGGTAAGTTATTTTAAATTCCTTATCTGTAACATTATTATACGGGTTAGTGAGATAACACGACTACTTTTTATCATGACAGGCTATCTAAAGTTCATCCACGTGTTTCCGTCCACAGTTTAATGGAGTTTGAGAGACGTGATGTGTAAGGGAGAGCAAGATAGTCAACGATCATCCAGGGCCCTTGGACAATAGTAGAAACATCCAACACAGCAACTCATCTCAAAGTGACACAGGAAAGAAAGAACCTGGAGAGAACTGCACAAGATAGGCCAAGCACCTGATACTCCTCCCTTTCCTATGACTGGGTTCAGGTTTGCTGTAATGACGCGATAATTCCTGTTACGTGGCTTTTTTAGGTTTGGATGTTACTGGCCGACTGTTCCTATGGAAACAGAGGACAAATTAACGTATGCCCCACTTCTGCGACTGCGATGAATACGCCATTCAAAACTGACGTCATGCATTTGGAAAAGAATAATGAATCCTCATAGGTAGATTTCTCCTTCTCTCCTCTAAGACCAGCTCCCACGTATGTGATCCAATATCACGAATTAGTCGGTTTCTTTTTAATCTGAAAATATTTTTAAAAATTTCATTTCGTTTTCATTTTTTTGAATTACAGCTACCCAAGCCACAACAATAACCTGCAATTATTATATATTTCTTATTAAACTACAAGATTTGATTCAAATATTTGTATAAAAGTAATCTAATTTCACTTACAATTAGACAACAATTATAAAAATAAATTTTTCCTATATTTGGATTGCCTACTTTGCAACAATAGTGCTCAGCCGTCGAAACATACAGTATTTCCAGATATGTGTCCGCTTATTTACGATGATAATTCAAATATATCATTAGAAAAAAATAATTGGAATCCTTTTGATAAATAAATGACTAATTTCAATTATTTAGATTAATTAGTCATATTTACGTAGAATGAGTCTTCATATATTTGGACACGTTGTTCAGCAAATTTAATGAGAAGTCCGCCTTAGTTTTAACTTACCAAGGCCAATGTGTATAGAGTGAGAGTGTACTATAGTGGGTAATAGTGAATTTGTTCAAAATTAATAAATCGTACCTTAAGTGACTCATATTCTGAATACACTTATAATGCTCCGGAAAGAAATCATCTTCAGCTGCATCATACTCAAAGGAACAACACTTTTTTACGCCCCAATCTATAATTAATCCAACAGTTGAGAGTAAATCTGATTAGGGTTGGCTACCATCTAAAGCAATAATATGCATATATATATATATATATATATAAAGATAAATAAGGGGAAATAATTGGTATTCCGTTACGCGATTTGATAATATAAACAATAGTTTTATTAAAAAGCGTCGATGCTGCCCATTAAGCAAACTATGTATTTATTTTGACTGCATCAATTTAGTAGCAGTAAGCGGGGTTTTATTCTTTGCATATCGACTAAAGGCCGTTACAGCAGAGCAAAATAATTGAAATGTGTTTGTACGAGACGAATAGCTACTGTAAAATAAAGTTTAATATATGTAATGAATTATAATTTTTAACGACTTCAAACTCCTTAATTAAAAACTACTTGTATATTTTCTCGTATTGCTACGTTCATAAAATACAAAACTATTTAGTTTGAGGTGTGCCAAGTAGAGCGAATTAATATATTTCGGGTTTTGTTTCGTTCTTTGCACGGTTTTAAACAAAACCGTAATGGAAGTACACACCAGAATGGCAATAAATCCAATGTGAGATTATTGGGCAGGCGGAATGACGGAGTTTATCCGGTGGGTATTAGCATGAGCCATCGGGCGTGCTGAAGGTATTAGTCGCTCTTTCTGGCTGGCGTCACGCTGCCCGTAATTTCCCTTTGGCATGACGGTTCCCAGCTCTGGCCCTCGATAACTTTATTAAGGTTTTACAACAAAAGACGCACGGCAACGGTGACTGAGTGACGTGTGCATAATGAAGTGCCAATAAAAGTCAGTTAAGTTTCGACGGAGCTCCACGTTTCAGTTTCTTGACTCAACTTCATTGTAAATGATACCTAGATCGAGCTAAAATGTACTCTACGCGTCCTATTTAACGTGTTTAATTTGACTTCGTGAGACAGAATGTCGTTCATAAGCGCCAATATTGCAATTAAATAATGTCAGATATAGACTAAAATATCGAAAATCATTTTTTCAAGCAAGTTAAAAGCGGAACCAATGTTGTTTTAAAGATAAACTCAGCTGAAGTAAAGGGGAACAAAAATAATAACAGTGTAAATCCCCTGCCAAAAGCTTAATGCGTAGAATTTATTTAACATTTACGTAAAATAAATTTGCAGAACGGTCGGTAGTGTACGATAAGCCCATTCGTGAACGGATGACATAATATGACTGAATTTATGCCCCTTCGAGTAATAATATAAGAGAACAAACTTTAAATTAATGTGAAATGGACTGAATAATTTTTAAAAAAATATTTAGGTCCCTGGAAACAGATCAAATAATTCAGTACGTCCACGCTGACACAAATTTCAGGGAGAGTATCTACTATAAATACTCTCCGTAACAAATTTCAGAATATCTAGCTGACAGAGGTATAGAAATCAGGTGCTAAACTGCAAGACGTACCCAGGAGCAGATGTCAACTCTGACCATAATCTGCTACTTATGAAATGCAGAAAGGAATTAGAAAAAAAGATGGGAAATAGAAGAATTGCAACAACAGGACGTGACTCAGTTTCAAAGAAGTTATGAGGAGTATATTAATAGAGAAAGGAGAAAGAAACCATATATAAGAAAAGTGAGCACTCTTAAAGGAAGAAATGACGACTAAAGCAGCAGAAGAAAAAATAAGGAGAATAGCTCAATCTAATAGGAAAGCATGGATAACATAAGAAATAGTAAATATGATTGATGAAAGGCGTAAATATAAAGACATGAGAGATGAAAATGGTAAAGAGCAGTACAGACGCTTGAAGAATGAGATAGATAGGAAGTGAAAATCAGCTAAACAGGCTTGGCTTCAAGAGAAATTCAAAGAAGTTGAAGATTTCATGGTGGAAGGGAAAATAGTTTCAGCATATAGGAAAATCAAATAAACATTCGACGAGAAAAAAATTATTAGCAAGAAAATCAGGAGAGCGGATGGGAAGCCAATTATGGATAAAGAAGAAAAAGCAGAAAGATGGAAGGAATATCTAGAAGAGCTGTATCACGGTGAAAATTTAGATTAGTCAGTAATAGAAGAAGAAGAGGAGGTGGATTATGAAGAGTTGGGGAAAAAATTATAAGGTCAGAGTATGACAGGGCGCTGACAGACCTGAGCAATTGTAAGGCGCCAGGAATTGATAACATTCCAGCAGAGCTGATAAGATCATCCGAAGAAGAAGAAATATCACGGCTATTAAGGATAGTTTGCAAAATCTACGAAATAGGAAGAATCCCAGAAGATTTTAGTAAAAACATAATTCTACCCATAACGAAGAAAACTGGGGCTGATAGATGCAAAATGCACAGGGAAATTAGTTAGGTAACGCATGCGTGCAAAATATTAACTAAAATAGTAAATGGGAGAATGGAACGTCAAATAGAAACCGAGTTAGGAGACGATATATTTGGTTCTAGGAAGAATGTAGGGACAAGAAAATCTATATTAACTTTCCGACTAATTTTAGAAGATAGGATAAGAAAAAACCGGCCTACGTTCATGGCATTTGTAGATTTAGAAAAAGCGTTTGATAATGTGAACTGGAACCAACTATTTAGGATTTTGAAGAGCAATGGGATAAAATATCGAGAAAGGGGGTTTATGCATAACCTCTGCAGAAGACAGGCAACGGTAATTAGAATAGAATACCAAGAAAAGAAAGCTGTAATCAAGAAAAGATTTAACTTATATATAGAACGAGCGTTGAGGAATGTAAAACTGAATATGGAAAAGGAATCATACTACAAGGAGAAGAAATAAAAACCTTACTCGTTGCCGACGATATTGTAGTATTATGGGAATTAGAAAAAGACTTCGAAACCATAATAAGTGGCATGAACCGAGTCCTGGGGAAAGAGTTCAATATGAGTTGTAATAGAGAGAAAACCAAAGTAATGAACTATAGTTTGAGAAACAGTGGAAATACAAAGAGTGTTAGATTGGGATGGGATATTTTGACGGAAGTTAAGGAATTTTGTTACTTGGGAAGCATAATAACTAGTGATGGGAGAAGTATAGTAGACATAAAGAGTAGGATAGCACAGGCAAGGAAGGCTTTCGCGAAATAGAGGAATTTACTTACGGGTAATATAAGTGTAAATATTAGGAAAACGTTGCTAAAAAAGTTCGTATGAAGCGTGGCGTGATATGGGTGTGAATCGTGGACGATAGTAGTTGGGGAAAGGAAAAGAATAGAAGCCTTTGAATTGTGGTGCTATAAGTGAATGCTGAAAATTAGATGGGTGGATAGAATCACAAACGAGGAAGTTCTAAACAGAATAGCATTAGAGAGAAGTGTGTGAGGTAAAAACAGAAGAGGGAAGCCAAGGATGGAATACGCTAATCAGGGTAGGGAGGATGTGGGTTGTGCTAGTTATAAGAAAAGGCTTGTTTAAGATAGGTTAGTATGGAGGGTTGCATCAGACCAGTCTTAGGATTGAATACCACAACAACAACATGTTTATATGCTATAAGATAATGACCCAAATATGCTGCGAAACGCCCAGTATTTATAAATTATTGTGTATGTAATTTCTTCTTATGTCTTAAATTGTCGGAATATTGAGTCCAACATGCTTTATTGCAATGATGAAAAATTAAATAAACTTAAAAAAAATAGAGTAGTATTGTTCGGTGCTGTTAGTGAGATAACTCATATCCAGTCATTCGTAATGGTGTGAGAACAGTACCCAATAATCCGAGCTACATGAAGCAGGTTTTCTATGGTTTATCCTAAATCTCTAACAGGTTAATAACTGGATAGTATCCTTAAACTATAGCCCAGGTGTTTAGTCAACCCTTGTACTGTGGACTGTGTCCAGTGACGGTTGCCGCCGAAATCCTATTTAACAAGGATTCCCTCACAATCCCCCACCTGATATGAAACTGTCAGAGATTCAACCCTGTAATAAGATACACGATATCTGAATTCTCAAAGGAGGGCTTCTGAACATCACCGGAACCAATCAAGAGCGTGATAGACCAAATAATTAAAAGTGATCTTTTCAATTATATTCAGTCGCCGGAGATAGTCCTCAGATAATGATGAAACGTGGTAGAATTCGAAAGTAAATATTAATATTTTTGTTGAATAATTGGCTGGATTTTTTAATTATAATTGATGACAGTGTCAGTTGCGGCTCGTTAGTGTTTAAAGTAATGTGCTACATCACCCCAAGGAACAAGGATAATTCCCCTTTGCGGAAATTATTAATAATACTGCAAGATCTACAGGTTGCTCCTCGACCCATAATAAGCTAAATATATAATGTGTCGACATAACGTGTAATAAAAAATATTTTTCAAATATATAAAATCAAATTGGCGCAAATTACTAACATGAAAATACTTTTACTTCTTACATATTTAAAATAAAGAGAGTTAATTTTAGGAAAATCCATATTTAATGGAATTATTTTATGCAGGATCGGGAGTTAATTTTTTCTGAATTATGGATGTCTTCGAGATGCCGTCTGTTGAACGTTTTTCCTTTTAAATATCCTTTCATTAATTCAAATAAACCACAAGCCAACAAACAGTAATATTTTTATTAATTCGTCATAAACATTTAAAACTGTAGCCTGATGAGGCCACCTACAGCTGTGACAGCAAGTACGGCCCAGCTCGGCGCTCTGCTCTTTGTAGGTCATAGAATTCTTTGTTTGTGGGCGGGCAGCGGTGTGAAGAGGAAATACTGCGCATGCGCATGTCTCATTCCAGACAGAATTCTCGTGCTGTAGAGAATGTAACCAAGATGTATGTGGAAGGGAGACTTCTAAATCGAAACAGAAATGCACACTCTTAAAATACTATTACTTGAAAACTTCTTAAAATTTCGAAACGAATAATTCCTCCTAAATTCATGTGCACCATCCACCACTGGACAATGTAAATTATTTATTGATAAATTTTTGGTGTTAACAAACACTAATTATTTAAGTCACACATCTTCCGAACAACACGATATCAATTAAGAAAATATAAACGGCTTGTCATTCAACTAGATAATGTGAATCAAAGTGAACATAATCCAACCATAATCATTACACGATAACTAAATGATTAAATACTTCCATAGTTCCAACCTTCATCTAAGTGTTTGTCATCGAAATATTGTTAAAACATAGAGATCAATGTATAAAATGCTCTTGGGTCTACAACCGGGTTGAAGAGATTCTTCTTAAGACTGGAATGTCAAAATCGGGTAATATGAGCATTTATATTGTCTCGGCTAAATCTGTGCGTGTACAGACCGCCTCTGATAGGATAGTTGCTATTGTGGGAGCTAAGACGTCTCCCATTGGTCCGCTTGTTAGTCTCCGCTGTCTGCGTCCCTGTTCCGCCCGGGGTCCCGTGACTCAGCATCGCGTTCAACCGGTGAGTAGGCCTAACTGGAATCCAGAATCTCTATTTAGTAATTTCTCACTGGACCTGGTGTTAATTGCCTCCAATATAATGCTATTCCAATAGCAATTAGCCCTGTCCAGGATCCGTGTCTCGTCGAAGCTATTTTGTGGCCAGTAAACAAGGCATGTTCGACAATAGCTGGCTTATGTAGTTGTTTTAGTCTTTCTTGCCCATTGTGCTCCTTTATCCTGTCCTCTATGGTATGTCCTATATATTGAAGACCGCAGTCATATGGTATTTCATTCTTCACATTTCTAAGCATATCCTTTATTTTCCGTTGAGTTAGAAACACCGTTTATATGCCATTTTGGCCAGTATTTGACTAACTTTGGCTTAAACGTCACTGATTATCTTTTCAACCCGGTTGGAAACCAGAGATCAATTTATGCATGCCGTTCAGCGGGAAAGACCTCGTACTTTCATAGAGATCAAATTTAAAATGCATAGATAAACTAAATAACAGTGTGTCAAGGGTAAACAGAGAGCCATTTTAAGTAGCTTCCATGCATATCCATTAGTAACATTTTCTATGGATAAAAAGCCATAAAAATATTATTAAATGAATGGACTTAATGTTAAATTTGTTACTGCAAATGTTTACAGTAAAAGGTTTAGTAAATAACAAATAAGTACCTTAATTTTTAAACCTCTTCAGATGTTGTAAATGTATATTTTTCATATGATTTATTTGAATAAGTTTGTCCGTTTTACATCACTTCGATAGCCGAAATCGTATTTATCACGTTCTATTTCATAGTTCCAATCAACCATAGTTTGATAAAAACGTACATGGAAATCGAAACGTTAAAACTAGATCTTGTTTTGGTTATCTAATTGTTTATGGTCGGTTAATACAGACGGTAATTATTCTAATAATTCAAGTATATTTAATATCTATGAGTAAAATTCTTAATTAATGCCCGCAGCCAAAGACCTTCTTCCCTGCCTCACAACACAGAGATCCCACATTCGATTTCTGGAATGAGCTTGGATGTTTGTGCCATCATGGTCACGGAGACTGGGATTAAGACTGCTGGAGAATCAATACGCTGGTCACGTGTCACTCCAAATTCCGAATGTGTAATGGAATATAACAGTCCGCAGTCAATCCGGTAGGCCAAGGCCCTGAATGGGCTACATAGAGCTAAGAAAGAAGAAGAAGAACACAGTGACGTTCAACCAAAACCGACAACAATCGAATGTAAATAATGAGCTTATCTTAGTATCATTTTCAACGTTTTGATCCACCGTATGTGACATACGGTAATGGCAGTGTTAGCTGTTGAAATAGGTTTTGTTACACTTTCTCAATAAGCACAGTTATGAAGCAACGGTACAATATGTCATACAGTGCGTACTGTATATGTCCAGATTTAATTTCTCTACCACTATCGATTGTACAGACTGAACATAATTCACAAGGAACCGTAAGGACTCGCTCATTACTAAAATAATAAAACAAAAAGCTATATTGACTGGGTATACTTGACGAAGATCGTAAATTAAGCAGGGAGCTATTATATGCCTCTACTTATTATGGCCAGTAAGAATACAGCTGCTTATGAGGGATTTACATGGGACGCAATTCGTGCGTTGGGAAAATTGTAGGAGTGGCACAGTGGGAGGGAAGGTTATTAAGGACTCGGGACGTGATTGTGTGAAGCTCACGTGCGTGACGAGTTCAAAGCTGGACGTTGGTTAAGAGACTTGTCATGTGAATTCAGAAACAATTACAAACGGAAATTTTATATTTGGATAACAATTCCTAATTTAAAAATCGTTATTTAATCAATTAAATGAATTACACATGGCAAAAACACTGGAAAATGATTTACAAAAGACTTTAAATTTAAAATCAGTGATGAGTATTCGTATTCTGTGTATTCTTTCAAATTTTTTTCTAACATAAACGAAAATAAAAAAGAGTGACATAAAATTAAAACTTGATTACTGAAAAAATATGCATTGAGTAATCCTCAGAGGAAGAAAGACTATTTGAGAAGAGGGGAGTTTAAAATTTTAATTAACATTGACACTTTACAGAATTTTTACTTGCAATGATGAAAGAAGTATAAAGATCTAGCGTTAATATGTATTCAGGTTATACCATAGAGGTTATGTTTTCAAGGCAAGGTGCTATGACTTTAGTTTGCCTCATTATCTGCCAGTTAAAAAGTCAAATTAAGTGTAGATCGGATAGTGATCAAGAAACACGTTTTGATAAAGGGAGTCGCATATAAATATTTACGGATCAAGTTACAGCGTGGAAAATAAGTGGCAAACACTGGATTAAATATATAAATTAATTTTTATGCTTTAATTTGCGTTTTTTCGATCAATATTTACATATATTTTCACAATCCATGGTACTAATTTATATCACAAACACATGATAGCCACTCGGTGCAATGTCGGGCGAGTATGCAGCATTACGTTATCATGATGCAAGAGGACACCGGTAATGAAAGAACCACTATATTTTGACGGGATTACAGGTATAAAATAATTCCTAAGCCTATCACAGAATGACTCCGTTGGTTATAGAGGGGAAAAATAAATAAATATTATTTATGATCGAATACGACGAAAGAACATGAAATGCATTATTAAACTTGTAATTATAATGTTGATATGCAAGTTAATGTTAAATGCTTGAATATGTAGAGTTGAATAATATGGATAAGCGATATGTGCTTAGATGCGGTCACTATAACGATATAAGACTTGAGACTTGAGAACAACTGTTGCGTATTAATAGCAAAGAACATTATGTAATTCAAAAGCTAGTGTGCATTAGTTTTGATGCTACGTGACGTTTTCTTTTCTTTGTCTTCCCCGGAAGTGCAGAGATAACTAGTCAGCGGTGTAGCCCGGTGTGCGTATTCTTCGTACCGATCAGCTGTAGCTGTGATGACGTAGTGACGTAGAACGTGGTGTAGCTGGCTCCTACAGGAATGTATTGTTAGAGTTGGGCGTTTATAGTTACAGAAGGGCGTGAGCATCGCGTTATTGGCAGACACATTATAAGGAACTTTTTTGGATCTCGACGATGATGAATGTCTCTCCTTATTGCTAGTTTCCTTGGTCTTCGAGTGGTTACCCAGTCGTAAATGATATGGTATGCATCCTTGTTTAAAAAATATCGGTGAATTTTCAATGGCCTTTGGCCCTCAAAACCCAAAAACCAGCTAATAGCTCGCTGCTTTGATCTGGGTCATGTCTGTCCATCTCGGACGTCACATTTCTGAACACACAGAGCGCACTCGTGGAAATACAGGAGTCTTCGTCAGAACTAAATAGTGGCCATTTTAAGCAGTTATTCTGGTTTTTGTTTTGGTGATGTATTCAGTCCTAATACTGGTCTGATGCAGCCTTCCATGCTAACCTATCTTGCCAAAGCCTTTTAATTTCCGCAAAACTATCACAACCCACAACCTCCCTAATCTGCGTATCGCATTCCGTCATTGACTTGCCTCTTCTGTTCTTACCTCACACACTTGCCTATAATGGCCTATTAATCTAACCCTTCTCTTGGTCAACACCCTCCAAATTGTTCGCTCTTCCCCTATTCTGCTTATAACTTCCTCGTTTGATTCTATCTACCAATCTGATTTTCAGTACTCTTCTATAGCACCACATTTCAAAGACATCCATTATTTTTCTTTCTGCAACTCCTACCGTCCATATAACGCCACACATAATACGAACAATTTTAGCAAAGTTTTCTTAATATTAACACTTATATTACCCGTAAGTAAATTCTTCTTTTGTATGAAAAATTTCCTTGCCTGCGCTATCCAAGTCTTTATGTCTACTATACTTCTACCATCCCTAATTATTATTCTGCCCAAGACATAGAATTCCTTAACTTCCTTCAAAATATCCCTTCCCAGTCTAACACCCATTGTTATTCCACTGTTTCCCATCCTACGCTCTATTACCTTATGTTTCCCTCTATTAATCCTCATACTGAATTCTTTCTTTAGGACCACGTTCACGCCATTTATTATGTTTTCTAAGTCTTCTTCTCAGTCCTCTAATACCAGTATATCATCAGCAAACTTAGGGTTATTTCCTCTTATTGCAGTTTGATTCCATTCCCATATTCATTTTAAAATTTCTTCATCATAGCATGGGTGACGGGCTGCATCTATGTCTTACTCCTTTCTTGTTTTTTCGTGCCCTTCAATTCTAATTACTGCTGACAGACATCTGTAGAGATTATGGATAATTCTTCTTTCTCGATATTGGAATCCTGTCATCTTCAAAATATCTTCAATATTATCGAACGCTTTTTCTAAATCTACAAAGGCCATGAAAGAAGGCCTCTTTTTCTAATCCTGTTTCCTAAAATTAGACACAGTATTCGCAATAAGGAAGCGTCTTTCAAAAAACTACTCGAAGGTAAAAATGTTTGTTGATAAAAGTTAACTACAGTCTAATTGTTAATTTTGAGATTACTTTGACATATTTTGTGAAAAATTCAATAAAGTTACCCAGGTAATAACTTTAAAATGTACATTTTATTCTCTCATTAAGATTAATTTAGAAAAAATTATAATTGTGTAACAATAGTTTAGATATTCTTCACAGTTGTGACTGAGATTTTGGTGTGTCTATTATTAGTATACGAGTGGTGTTAAACTATTCAAGGCCATGAAGGCGTTGAAGATGATGACCGCCTAGACTCCCCAACGAATGAAAAAAAATTAACAATTGGCTCTTATTGTGAAATTTTTTTGTTTATGTTTAGAGTGAAAAAATTACTTCAAAAAATTGATCCAAAATTATTGGATTCCGAATGGAAACAGCAGTGAAGTAAATTTGCTCAGGAGTCGTTATATGAAGTAAAACCAACGTAGAACCAGTTAAAATTGTCATAATCGGTGAGAGAATATGAGTTTACGTACATGAAGTAGAAACTAACGCTCAAACGTCTCATGGATGCAGTCCGGATACGCATTAATTCGAAGGTAATGATCACTGTGTTCTTTGATTTGAACGGCATAGTACACCATGACTTCTGAGTACTAGGTCAAACATTCAATAAGTAATTATATCTACACGATCAATTTCGTTTGTATGAAGCACCGTTTTGTGGTGAATCAATTCATGGATTTTCTGCATTAAAACGCACCTTCTCAGTTGGTTGTTCGTAACGTTTTGATTAAAATCGACTTTATTATGCCGCCACCTTCATATTTGCCAGACGTACCACTTGCGTGACTATTTCGGTTCCTAGAAATGAAGAGTTCAGGTCGGCCGGTTTTAAGCAAATGAAAGCGTGGAATATTGGCGGGCGTTTAGGAGAAAAAAGACAGTTTAAAATGTAGGTTTAGGTTTTCTTGAGGTCAGTGACAAGAAATGAAGGAGACCTGCGAGAATATTTGAGGTTCCTAGAAGCTTGGCAAATACGCGAGAACATGGAGTAAGTGGCGGTGGAGTGACGCCGACGAGAAGAGAGAGTCGACGTCGCTAAGATGTTGGATGGTCGAGAATTATTGGTTTTTCAGTTTTCGCTGAATACGTGTGATCCTCGGTCCAAAGCGATTGAATATCAACGAGAACGTCTTTCTGCTGGACACCGCATAACAACGTTGAGACACCCCCTGCCCACCGCTGGCCCGCGGACCCCGTGTGCAGGTCGGCGGTGGTGAGAGCTACCAAAAATATTGAATATGACATTTTATTCGTTGCCGGATCCAATATATTTGCTGTGAAAAAAAAGTCGTGTGTCTTCTACTTCACCTAATCCTCCGAGAGAAGGAGTATCTCTTGAAAACTTTAAATAAAACATAAATGCGCGTAATTGAGTTATTGATTTATAGAAAAGAATTTTGACTGTAAATTATTTATTTATTATTAAATTGAAAATAACTTTCCCTTAATACTCTATTTAACGTTTAACTAATGACTTAATTTCTTCTGAAATAGAATTTACATTCGCATTTTTAAATATAAAAATTGAATATTACTACCTCATACTTAACCCATTGTCAGGGGTTTAATGAAATGGCATGTTCATTTATACGAACAATGCTACAAACTAACTCTCTACCCGAATATTAAACATTGCTCGTATGAAGTCGTTATCAAAACTGATTAATTGCAGGGCTTATCAAGTGGATTGATTCGTATACTTTCTATCAACATTACTGAGCAAAGCATCCAGAGCGAAAATTATCATTTCTCCATGACAGCATAAATAGTCTCTCAAAATTCAAACATAACACAAAATGTTACAGAAAAGGTTAAGTTAAAATCTATACATAATTCATGTGAACTCCAATTATAATTTCGTTATAAATAAGCGTAACATTGAAGCAAAATATTTGTGTTAATAATTTTCATTAGATTCTATTATAAATTGAGGTTATATAAACCCAGTTACTCGATAAAATGGAATCAGTTTGATTTCATAAAACTCAAATTAATATTACGGTAAGGATTTTGTATACCAACGGAGCTGGTTGGCTTGTAGTTTTCAAAATATTTGTAAAGTTCATCAATTGACTTATGATGAGTTATATTCTCAAAAGGATTCTATGACTTATTAAGAAGTTAATATTACAGTTAGTGTTTTTATTATTTTTTATCTGGGAATGAGATCAGAAGTATCTAACTAGTCAATCTAAACCATATCGCCATAAAGTAAACTATATTAATTTCTGATATCTACCACATTGAACACTGAAGTGTTATGTGTTCCAAGGAATTCCAAGACCTTCTTCTCGAGTTCCTCCACCAATCACATAACTGTACCTCGACATATGCGTAGGCAAAGACGAAGAACGTTGTGCTTGATGTCAGACCATGCACATTGCCGAAACGCAATCTCTAAAGGTAGAGAGCCTTTTGCCGCTCCTTTGTAGCTCTTTCTTTTGGCCTCTTTGTTCTGGTTGAACCCTCGACTAGACCTGTCAGCACAAAGGAGACGAGGGAGAGGCAGGTGACAGCTCTGTGTGGTTTTTATAATGACTGTATACATCAACCAACGTTAATGTCAATTAGATTTCTTTACAGGTATTCAACAATACCTATAAAAGACTAATGAAAGCCACAAAAGCGTAAGTGCAGCTTTATTCCGCCACTTTAATTTGTCCAAGTTGATAGCTTTGACAATTAACCCATGAAACAAAGAGATTCGAGTTGGTACTAAGGGAAAATAAACGTATGTAAAACGGAGCTTACTACTTTCTTCTTAATAGATTCAACAATATGCTTACCACAATAATCGAATTAACTGTCTACCTGAAGTCTTTCGAACTAAACAATTAACGTAAATTTTACAATTTAACATATTGTCACTTACTAGTTCATATTACTATAGCTATCAACTTCATATACATAAATAAATATATATGTATATATATATATATATATATATAAGCTACAGTCCATGAGAACAGTAACTTGTTTGCCAAACTGCAGAGCACTGTATTATTACAGCAGGAGTCAGTTGAGTAGAGGGAATAATATGGCACAGAAACAATTTGGGAATCGAGTATAAAATGAATACATTAACACTTTGAACAGGAATGGAAACATTGAATATGAATAATAACTATCAAAGTATAAGACGTTCCTGTAAATAACTTGTATATTAGGTACGTTGAGAAACTCACAATTGAGCAATTATAATTAGACACTGTTTTCAATACCTTTATGGATTTGAAAACTTGAGCATACCGCTATTAATAAACCGAAAATTCTATAATCGAAGTTAACGCCAATTATAGTACTGTATATATGCATATTGTTACGTCTTGTAACATTTTACTAAATGATCACTGTATTTTAGTTTTTCATTTACAATAAATCCATTTTGGCTTCAGTGATACATACCTGTTGTTTACTTTGTATTATGAACTATCATGAGAACGTTTTAATAGTTTTTCATCTCCATACATCGTGGAAAGGAAATTCTGCGAAAAAACAAACTAATCCCATCAGACCCATTCATTCCACTGCATCATTTATTGCTTTGTGTATTTATTTTGTTATAATATTAATGAACGCACTTTGTGTTGTTTAAATTAAGAAATGTATAAACTTAACATGCGTTATTAACTTTTAACTCAACATTTAAACTTATCAAAGTGAGTAGCACTGTGTCAACTGTCAAAAATTCATTTCAAGTTGATGAATTAGAAACAATTAAATGTTATAAAGGTGAAAGTCTATCAAGAGTATAAAGAATTGGTAGGTATTATACGAGACTAAATGCTTTGGGGACCTTCGGTTTGGATGCTCTTCTGTTTTCCCTATAGTTTAATGTTTTCGCAAGGTGAGATACATCTTAGTCATTTTCAGAGGTGTATGATCCGGGTACGATAAAAACAGTCCGCTGATCCCATCGGAACAGTCAGACAGTTGACTCCTGAATTCGTAGATGACCGGAGAAGGAAATGTTAAGACCCCACAGCAAACACCTCTGCCGTTATTTGTAAGGGTATGAGGCAGGTACCCTAGAGCCTGGCTTACCTGATGTTGGTTTTTTAGGGTTTCCCTATCATCTCTTTCAGGTGAATACCTAGTAGGATTCTCATACTACAGCCCTGGGGCCTCAGTCAACTCTTGGCTGCCTTCCTCATCCTTCCGCAAGCCCATTTCCAAAATCCCGTCCTATGCTTCGAAAAGAACTCTCATGTAGCCTGCCATCCTAAAATATTTTTTTAAAAGAAACGTTTTCGAAGAATGTCATAATGGTATCTGTGGGCGATTTCAGTATTATATTTTGAAACACAGTTCCATACGTCCATATACTTATTTCGAAGTAGATATTGACCCGGATGGAAGTCCAAGAATTGCTTACACAACATATTCATCGGGAAGTCCTTCCATATTTAGTAGCTTTAGGGCTCGTAATACTTCAGAGACGGTTGGGATATGAATTAAGTTCCGTTAATGAGTCAATCGGCTGTCGGGTGTAACCTGTGAGGCGTACCTATTCCTTACTGAGAAAATTAATTATAAGAAAACAACACAAAGGTAGTATTAATTACACCCAGCGTTGAGATCAACGTGGTAAAATAAAGGTTACGTAGAGATTAACTGCAAATTTCAACATTATTACAATTATAAAAAAACACATTGGTTGTATATTAAATATTTGTTGCAACAATGCATTACTTGCCTAATTCATCATCAGATGTTCCCAATTGCATATTTGGCACGAATAGTAAATTGAATTTCCTGCTATACACTTACATTAACCAGTCTTGAAGGTCTACTTAATATGTGTGTTCGGTTATTAGTGAGGAACATGGCAGACTTGCTTTGGCATAATAAGCCCTGAACGCTGGATGTTGACACAGGAGGTAGCTATTACAGCATTAGCCTGAAGCGGAGCAGCCTGGATCGACCTCCGTTTGTTTACCTGGTTTTACTCAGACCCTTCGACGAACTTGATCATTATTAATTAGCTATTACAGGTCCAAATGGTGGTTGTTTGCCCATTAAAATCAGAATACTGCTCCCCTGATCGCCCTCAGGGTGCGAATTCTGTTGCAGAGCGCTTGCTTGATGCTCCCACAACCTCCTTCATTTTCCTCCAACTACAATGGCACGACGCGGAATATAATTTACAAGTCAAAATGTATTTGCTAATTTATCAGTTCTCACACACTCTGCACCCCGCCAATGGGGTTAAGGAAACCAGTGAAAGGAATCGACGTAATCGTGAAATGGATAAAGTATATACCGTTCTTTTTTAATTAATTAAAATGAGCAAACTTAATTACAATTCTGTGGGATTGTAAAGTAACAGAGGACACTAATACCTAAAATGTAAGAGTGATAGCAAGGGGAACCCTCGACTGAAGTTTCCCTAAAACGTATATCAGGACTATTGATAAGCCCCCCATTCAGGTTTTCCTTCGGCTAGATTAATGAGCTGGTATGTTTATGATCTTTTACTGTGTTAGCTGCTTCTGTATTAGATCACAACTTAAATAAAAACTGTGTTTATTCCGAGTGAATTTGAGGCATACAATAGCGCGTCTGTCATAGATCTGAGAATCGTATATTAACTTCCACATCAACGCCATAACTTCATATAGGCTTACCTAGCAACTAGTTTAATTCCATAAGTTTTACAGCTGTCTATTTTCACCTTTTCATTATATTTCTCTCCACTTAAGCCTTTTGACTGAATGCCTTCCCAAATATCGTATTAAAGATTCGGGTATTATTATATGTTTAAGTGATATATACGGACATTTTCCTTTTAGAAGTTTAAAAGTTAAATGTGTTGATTTAGTTTTCATACTTTTTACTTCCATATTGATGTCCAATTTTGCACTAAATTTAGATGAATTTGCAGTTGGGCTATTGCAGTATCATGTTGGCCGCTACTAGATGGCTTCACTGTGTCGTCAGCAAAAGTACGAATTAAAGTATAAGTTTGTTGTGGGTAAGCATGACGGGTATAATGTATAAGGAATCGGTCCCAGGAAACGTCCTTGAGGTAGTCTTAATTATATTGGCTGGATGTCAGAAACACCAACATTCTGATTCGACGTATATATAAGTAGTATTTAAACAAGTTGAAATTATGATAGGATGTAATGTTTAATACAGCAAGCCAACATGTCATAATTCAGAAACAAATAAGGAAGTTCAATATTATTTGTTACTCAAAATTTCGTTGATTATGTGAAAAATTCTAAGTCATCGTTTAGTTGTTGCATGAGAGTTTGGCTGCCAAATTGATGCTGTGGAATTTCATTAAGTACAGGGTTCGTTTTCTAGAATATTAATTATTAATAATAATTTCAACCTATTACTTGTATGTACGACGTATAAATAACAAAATAGTGGATTCCTGAAGAAAGACAGGTGACTGCAAATGTTACTAGTAGCTGATTATTTATTGAAGCAAGGGAAGTGACTTTCACAATGATCATTACAAATTGCCAGTTTTTTTTTCATGCAGAGAAACCTTGAGATTATTGTTTTCTGTAATATAAAACCGAATACTATACTTTAAATTATATTAGGAAACTTTAAATAAATATTTAAAAGTGAAACAAATAACGAATTTAAAAACATATTAGAATAACATATGAACCATATAGAATAAAATTAACTACCAATTTACGAACAAATCAAGCATTTATTTTATTCACACAACGTTTCATCCTCACATTTGGAATTTCATCTAATAAATTTATTCAGGATTTTTAAATTTTAAGTATGTAATTACATATTAATTTTCAAAAATATTAGACAATCACATATTTACAATTTTAGTCCTGGACTCCATCCAAGGACAACTACAAATTGAATGTTCAAGTACTAAAATAAATTAAAATATAGTGTAATAAAAGAATTATTTTAGAACACGAGAATTAGAAGTTGAATATTTATTTTTAATATTTAAGACAATGAGGATCTTGTAAAATTAGCATTAGTAGGAAGTCTGCTAAGCAGATTAGGGATGATGTGGGATGTGGTATTTATGTATATTTGAAAAGGTTTGCGTAGAATAGGTTAGCATGGAGGTAATGTTAGAAAATGTTGTTAATTGACGGAGACTAATAATCTTTTGAACTTGAAACGTGGATTAATAGCTTGAGCTTTAAATTACAATTATTGATAACTACTAGGAAATTTAAACACAGGAATTGAACACTGTTTAAATGATTTACAGGAAAGATTGACAACACTGTGAAATAAGCGAGGAAAAATGTAAGTAAGTAAGCAGTTTAAATTATAAAAATATGATCAGTCACGAATCCTCATTGCATGATGGTTTCAATCAGTTTTTTTAGTTTCCTAGAAATTTGATTCACAGAGATCCTAAACTAACCACTTCATAAATTGAAACATTATAATTATTTATTCCACATCCATATTAAGAGTGCAGTACATATGGACAATTAAGTCAAAAAATAATTATTGAATGAGTTGACCATAAGTTACGTTTAATACTTAATGCCCCGAATGTTTCATCCACAAATTTTGGACCACTACATGTGCCACTATATTAATAATTATATTTTTAAACCCAAGAAATGAAAAATATATAATGTATTGAATTTATATTGGCAGCCCACTGTCGTCCCGATATGTTAAGGCTCTAAATTGGACTGAAGGCGAAGAATTTAAATTTAAGAGTCAGTGTAATAATTGAATTTAAGTATGAATTCAAGTTCACTTAAAATATTTTGTCTTCGTAACGCAACGTCTATGATAAAAATGTAAGCAAGATGATCAATGTTTGTAGTTTATATAAATTAAATTGGTGAATCGAAATTTAAAAGAGAAAAACTTTTAAAAAATATGAAATATTTAGAAAAAGGTAGAAACATATTTAAGAAATACTAAAAATGACTCATGAATAAATTTTGACAAGTACATATGCGTTTTAACGTCTATAACGCCATTTGTAGACCAACTACATATAATCTTCGGTGGTAGTTACTGCCTTTATTGTCAATATTCACAATAATTCAATAAAATGTACGGTTATTCAGGTTAAAAATGTACATTAAGGACAGATTTTTTTAGTATTGGTTGTCATTCATGTAATGAATGTGCTCAATAATCCGTACGTCTGCAATTGGCTGGCGCATGATCGAAGGACCTTCATGTTTCCATTGTCTAGGTTGTTTTACGAAGGTAAACATAAAAATATGGTTGGTGATTTTTCTCATGATTGCGTAAATAAAATTTGGACAGAAAGAGTAGCAGAAACGACATTTCAAACAATGTGTATACTAATTACGTATTCAAATTTAACATCCCTGTAGTGTTGCACATTCACCTTGATTGGTGTATTTACCGTACGAATTGTCTGTCACGGCTATTATTTCTGGCAGTATGCCTATTTAACACAAGCCTGATGCATTTTGCTGTTATACTCGCATTATTTACTTGTATCTTAAGGGCATGCTTGTTATTAATCCTCTTAATAACCTTTTTCAATTAGTTGTATAATTGCCTCTGATTCATTTCCGCTTGTTCATGACGAAATATTTAAATTGTAAAACATTTGAAAATTTACTATCACTTTTTTACCAAGCGTATATATTTATAAAATATTAAAGTTTGTAAAGCGAAACACTATTTTTTTTCAAACAAATGGCGAGTTTTATGAATACGCGATCAGAAATCGTTCAGCTCTAAGGTCGGACAAGCATCGCCTTGCTCTAAACCAGAAAAGTATTCACAATACATTATACAACAGCCTTCCACCAGAGGTTAAAAATAGTACCTACAAAAGCTTCGTGAAGCAGAGTAAACCTATTCTTTTAAATAGCGCGTTTTACTAGGTACAGGATTTTCTTAATCGTCCTTCTAGTATTTAAATCAAGTTTCCTGCAAAAAGTGTTGAATGAGCTTCCTAGTAAAATAGCACATCACATATCTTTAAAATTGCTATTCAGTTCTTTCTGCTCTTTTGTATGTTTGTTTCATGTATTGCCTGGAGCTACGACAGAAGGACAGTTTCCTGGTCGCAGAGCTCCAAGTAGTTAAAACTCCATTGCGTGTTCCTCAGTGTGTGCTTTTTGTGTTTCCCAGTGTGTGTGTGATTTCGTGTGTCCGTGTTGTATTTATATTGACTTTTGTCTTTATACATTTTCTTTTATTAATTTATTTTAAGTTTATTTGTCTTTAATTATGTGCTTTATTTGGTTCATTTTTAATTTTAATGTATGACGTATCCTATTTCCTCAATCGAGGATTAATGAAACAACAATAAATCTAAATCTAAATCTTTTAATACGGCCTATTCTTTGATCCAATTCAATTTCCTATAAAATTCATGGTAAGTTGCTGTAAGTAATTTATTTGTTATGTAATGATTATTTTAGCGCATTTTTCACTGTTTCCTTCGTTTCAAAGTCACCCCTGCAATGTAGTGTTTCTTAACATCTTATAAATAACTTTGATAACCTTCGTGCGTTACACACTGCAGATACAGTAAATCTGTTAATGCATTTTCAAGAGGCAATCAATATTCATTGACCCCCACCCCAAGTCATATAAATGTTTCTTTGCTTTGTATCTTGAATCTTGCTTGCACCCTTGCCAAGAGCTTAGTACACCACTCGGTAAGATTCTTCTGACCAGTAAATTGGAACTCCTGTAAACACGTATCTGAACATTTTGTAGTGTTTGAGTTATAAATGAGGGTAAAGTTATTTAAAAATGAATCGATAAACGAAGAAATGGAAGAAATAATAAATGTAATGATCTGAAGGATACGAACATCTTATAAATGATTTAGTTCAATTTTTCGGATAATATGATCTAAGTTGTATTCGGTATAATATGGAATATTGTATTATTTATTTTTATTGTCAGCAAATACCTAGAAGTTGACTCGATTTAAAACGTTAATAATAAAGCTGTGTGCTACTAAAAGTGCTTAAAGAATACTTACAATATAATAATATCCAAATGAAAAGAAATGCAAGCCTTTTCTCACTTTTATATTACCATAAAGGTAAACACTAATTAAATGTAACTGAATTTAATAAAAATTAAACATAATCAGAATATAAATGTACACGACAGACTTTCAGAAACGACTAGCAAAGAGCAAGATCGTTCATTTACAGTTCGTTCATTGCACTGAACAAGTTCGTTAAGCTAGTTAAGGATAACTTATTAGTTCATTTTCATTAATTTGGTCAACAAATATAGACCATGAGATCTCTCAGACCCCAAACAGCTTCGCTGAGATAAATTTGAGTGCGACTGAATCTTGGTTGTATTAGCTTGAAATAAGGGTTCTATTCAGGTACTTCGCGAAAAGGATATATGGATATGAATTACCTTCACCTACTAGTGTATAATTACAGAATACTGACTATCAATCAAGAATTTATTCCACATTCAAATAAACATAGAAAAACGTTTCGACTCGAACTTTAGGGACCTCCTGAGGTGTACCTAGAAACCAACTGACAATATTGATTTTAAAACACCACCACTTTTGTTAATCTTCCGTAAAATGTTATATTTGTTCCTTACATATTTGAAAATAGTTATTGTGTGCCTAATTAATCCTTTTCATTTTACTTTTGTTGCTTTAAGATATATTTTACAGGATTAAAATAATTCTGATTCTACATTGCCGCTTATGGAGCGACGTGTGAGTGAGTAGGTCCTAAAGAATTGTGAAAAGCAGTCACACTGTGAGACCTGCTATTGTCGTATATTATCATGCTCTTTGGAGACAATACAAAACAGACTGTTGTTGAGCTATTGTTTGCAGTACTGCTTATATGTTGAGATACTGCCAATGTAACACTATGAAATTGTTATAAATCTTCACTCTGATAATATATTGTCAACCCCCTTACTCACGTTGCTTTAACCAGCTTGCCGGGTAACCATAACTCTGAGTTTCAATAAAACAAATCATCATTTTGACATTTCTGAGGTGGACAGTTTGCATCCGTTGTTCACTCTGCTTTGTACTTTAGTCGGAGAAATAGTAAAGGGGGTTCTCAATCGTAACTCACAGCAGTATATAATCCCTGTTTAAGTTGTAGTCAATTTAATTCAATGTATCCCTTAATTTAAGATCATATTAATTACTTCAATTTTGTTTTAGAGTATGTAGCAATCTTTCAGTTCGCTTTTTGTCGTCGAATCATCTAACTATATTTTAATTATTTCCGTCGAGCACTCTTTAAAATATTTGATTTATTTTTATGTTGAACAAATTATCTTATGATTAATTTCCACCAAGTAAATGATTTGTTTGACTTATAATGAGAAATTGTGCTGAGTAATTTTATGTAATTTAATGTTTCTTGTATTATATTATAAAGAATAATAAGTGAATTAGGTTACTGAATGAAACAGTCGAGTACGTTAATGTTTAAGGTAATTAGTGATATTTCCTTTTCTCTCATTATTATCTCGGTTCGACCATACATTCGCTTCATATTATTGCATATTTCGAATCAGAATTTAATTCCCTTGGTATGCTAATGCGAGTGCTTCACTGAGATAAATTTGAGTGCGATTGAATCTTGGTGGAATTAGCAACATCATGGTATCTGGAGATTGTTCGCTCTTGGCGACTATCTTGGTGACGCAGATTTGAATAAACGTTTCGCAAACTCAGCAGATAGTTATGCATTCAGTTAACGATTGTCCAGCCCTCTTACAGCCTACACTCAGAATCCGTGTCGCATTATACACAGTCGAGCTGATCTTGTCTGCCCCCCGGGAATTCTCCACCCAATTATGCACCAGGAAATGCTCTCCTAACTTGCCTCTTTCCTTCCGATCCGGAATCGTTACAAAATCGCTATTTCGCCACGTAGGACAGTGGTTGACTATGTAACGGACACTCTGATTTTGAAGAAAACTAAAGCCATAGCAAGATATTCGTACATATCCCTAAGCATTGTGGGAATATGGCTGGGTTTACCTTCGTTGAAAAAAAATTAAATCAAGGAAAATTAACAAAACTGGAAGGAAACGTTTTATATTTAATAACATATGATTGTTTAACTATTTTATAAGGAAATAAAATTAATGAAATTTGAATTATCTCAGTTATATATTAAAAGATTTTTTCCTATGCGTATATTGTTAATTACAGGAATATGGAACCTAACGAATGCATGAAATGTACATGAACTTCGTTCACTAATGTTGTTTTTCTTGTTGACACAAGTATCCCGCAGGGTCCGGTTTGCCTGATTCTCATTCAGATGAAGAAACACCCTGTTTAAAGTTTAATTCTTGGAGGCGACAAGAGCTTTTCTGTCCTAAAGACGCAACTCGTATAAGTGGCAGAAGTTAATCATTTTTGATTCTGTGCTGATAGTCTGTTTAGTGCTGAGAGTTACGTAGCGGTATATTGCGAGGCAACGTCCCACAACGAAGTTATACGATTGTGTCTGCTTATTATCATAATTTTATATTATTTTAATTTAAGTATTATTGACCAAAAAATATTAAAATAAAATATTTTTAAGGAATTTTAAAAGTAACAAATGATACAATAGTGCACCGGTCGCTTTCGCGACACGTGCTTATAGTGAGATGATCTGTAGTAAAGTAAACCAATGATAAGCAATTGTTTATTAATCACAGTCAACAGAAACTCATCACAGGATGATCCAAATACTCGTTCCTTTTAAAATATTTTCCAAAACGCGAAATTTGTTTTCTACGGTTTACCATAAACATCGAAAGTCAACGCATTGCAGTCGCACAGGACATTAAACAAATTTATACAAAACTTTCATTGTTTCCTTCAAATGTGAATGCCAAACAACCTGTATATTATATTAACTAATATGAATTTGGATTGACTAGTTTCGAAAATAGACAACACGTCAGATCATCAAATGTCTTGGAAACTCAATAACTAATTGAAACAAACCTGGACTGAGAAACATGAATGATTATTCCATTTAGATATAGACCCTTTCTTTTTTTGCATTTAGATCTTAATTTCCAAACTGGGAGGCGCCAAATACATTTCTATATAAAAAATATACCATAATATTTACAAAAAATAAAACTTTGTAACTTATCAGTAAAATATGTTTCCCTAAGATTTTATACATTTCATTCCAAAAATAATCTGAAGTCGAAGATTTTGAAAATGATGCTTTTGCAAGCGCTACATTTTGGAAATTAACAAAACAACCGCTAGTTGCATAACATGCAAACATAACCTCCGAATTCCCGTCTGGAGAAAAACTTAAGCGTATTGAGTTGATGTCATACTGTTTTTATTTTGATTTCTTTTTAGTTTATTGGAAATTTTCCCAAACGTTTTATAATTATATTTCATTATTAAGTTTTCTAAATTGTATCAATAAAATATTTTTAGCCGAATAGATACATTTCTGAGTGATTCCAAGAGAAAATTCGACAACGATGAAGATACTGAATCTGATACAAATGGTAATAATTGTAATGCAAGCAAAACAGAAAATGGAGGTAGTGTTTCCAAGAAAGGACGATACAGTTCATCCTATTTATCATTAGGATTTACAAGTGATATCATAGATGGCTTAGAAAAACAAGTGTTTTTGTTGTGTTCAAACGTTTTAGCTTCAGATAGTATGCGGCCAGTCAAATTAAAACGGCATATTCTGAATAAATGCGTTGAAAAACTTATTGAATTTTTTCAAAGAAAATTGGACGAGACATATATTCAGAAGCAAACGTTCAAAAATATACTTTTGTTACACCAAATGTATTATTGGCTTGATACCATGCCACCGAATCACAAAATGTAAGGGAGCACGTAAAATAGGAGAATTGTCATAATTTTTACGACACTATTCATAATATTATAATGTAATTATTATTTACTTCGTATTCGTTAAATAACAAGAAGTAGTGTGATAAGTATTTTATAAAACGTCTAATCGATAGAATATTAAATTAATTGTTTTAATTACTTTCCTAGCTTACTATTTACTGCATTTATTGTAGAATATACTGGAATTATTATAGAAATAATAAGGTAATAAATAAATCAGCTTATGTAATAAAAGAAGTATGTGATTAGTTCTATAGTTCCTGATGCTGTTTTCCGGAACATAGTAATCTGTTTTTTATTATTTCCAAATAATTAATTCTTTAAGGATTTCAATTTATGACTGCGTAACTTTTACTCATAGGTTTTATCCATCTCGTTTTTTCAATGACTAATAAATAATATTTATTAATTATATTACAGATTTTAAAGAGATATTTTGGCATTATATGTCGTATTCACGTGTATAAAAGAATAAAATATATTAAAATTTGTTAAAGATATATATCTCATATTATTTAATTGGAACATAAATTTTGTATAACATTTATTTTCCTTTTTTAAGAAATTTAAAGCTCAAAAGATCACTAAATCGACTATAAATACTTTCAATTAGGTTTCTGAAAAATTTTCTAACAAATCTCTTAAAGGTGTAGTCACGATTCTCATAAAGTGTAACCATTTGGTACACTTACGGAAATCCATAAGATAGCGTCTCTCATGGTCCGGGATTTTCGTCGAGAAACCTACCTCACGTAAGACGTTTTCTTTATTAATTTGTAGGGCGACGTGTGTTTGGACTAGTTTCCAGCTGTTGTTGAGGCTGTTTGGAGGTGACGGGTTGGGCAACATGTTATCATCCTGGTCGGATATTTCATTTCCTTGTATGCTTTAATACGCAGGAATGCAGGCGATTAAAATTTCTTTTCAAATTGTCGTGACTTACTGGCCTTTTCCTTGGATGCCCATAGTTAATGCGTTTTGGTGTTTTGTTTAAAGATTTGAAGGAGGTGATAGAGTCGGTAAAAAATATGTGCCTTGTTTCTGGGTATAATGAAATAAGGGTCATTAATTTCATTTTTATGGTGAATAATTCTGCGATTCGTTTGGACGCTAAGGAATTGAGAGAAATCAATGCAGCAGGTCTGAAAAACTTATGTCGTTATTAAATTTATTTTATTACCGACGAGATACCAAAAATATTTCCTTTACATAAATCGATATTTCTTCACCTTATTTTGGATTTCCTCAGGTAACGTTAAAATTTAAATTTTGATTAAATATACTGCCAAATGTATAAAAGTAGAAACTTGACTGCCTACAAGGACAGTTTCAACATAAATGTGACGAAACGTGGATTCAACTTAATAAAAACTTCGTCTGTATCTAGACGTCTAAGTTATTGGAAAACCATACGATTATTTATTTACTACTGATACCGCTATACGTATGATTCGACCTTAACGTCAATACAGTAAAAATCTACATTTTATGTTTCAATACACATAGATAAATAAAAGTGTTAGCTATACTGGTGTATAACCTCCATATTTTTTACATCTAAAATTTTTGCATAATTTTGAAATTTCGCTATTTTCTTTCCTGGAATGCATTACCACATTTCTTAATATATATGTTAAAGCCAAAGTCCGAAGTTGGCCACTTCGAGAATTGGCCGGCCACTTTGCGCTTCGGTCAAGAGGTGTGTGGCCAATGTGCTTCAAATAGATATTCTACATCATACTTTGGCCGGCCATTTCGTGAAGTGACCTGAAATCGCTAGCAAAAGTTTTATGTGCTGACGCAAAGCAGGCGGAACATGTGACTGGCAATCTATTACCGTCAATATTAAAAGCAACTTTATTTATCTCCCATAAAATTTATATATAAGTAATAAAACATGATAAAAGTTATATTTTATTTTTACCAAAAATAATTAATACACGGTGGAGTGACAAGATCACCTAGAAATTTGACTTGAATTAATGATGGCATAGGTTCCTAAAATGTCACATATTATCATCACTTGTTACAACAAGATAAACTTTTGTGACACTTATAATTACACTGAAGTTTTTTATTTCTACACTTACAGAGATTCCTTGCATATTAAGGACTGTCCACCAATCGGTTACTGGGATGACGCGACGTTTCTTAGCAACATTTCTTCTGTGCTCACGGATTCCAATGTTAAGCAGATTCTCGTGTAGAATCAGAAACTCACTTCTGTAATACAGTTAATTAAGAACCACACGTTGAGTTCCTAACTGTTAGGAAGCACCTTTAAGGGTTATGGCAACTAGAAGAACGCTTTTTAGTCACCGTGATAGCTATCAACATCTGGTACATGAGTGGGTTCATTATCTCCAACTTTCACCGAGGGCAATTGTGAATATGAATTTATAATCATCTGCGCATAATGTGTATGCAAACTTGTATGAGTCTCTGATCCCTTCTTCCTGATTTCTTGTATATCATAAGATTCTGAAAGTACACTGACGTATTACACAAATCGCATCAACATGTTTGCCACAGGATCCACAGGAATAAACTGAACTGCATTTTTTTTCACATTCGCCAGATAATTTAATGCAATGTTATTGTGAATCAACCGTCTTATGAATAGTTCATTTCTATCTTTCATCCTACTTCCTCGGCTTCCTGTTCCCTTCAATCTCCGAACAACACTTCTGCCGATCTGATTCCTCATCCTTTTAACGTCTTGATCCACTCTGCTCATTTTTAATCTTCTTACCTTCCAGATAAATTCTTATTTCGACCTTCGCCAAGGAAAATACCACCCCGCGTGACGTGTGTTCGCCAATCTTTATGCGTCCTTTGTCCAGCGTGGGAAATTTTGCTGATTAAGTGAATCGTTTCCTTTGGAAATTTTGAAGGGTGAACGTTCCTTCGCCAAAATATACCTAATCTGTTTAAGCTGCAAACAGACACGTTTCTAACCAGGTACCCTGGCGCTGGGAAATTCCAACCTTTTACCTGCATGCCTCGTAGTTAGAATATTCTCGCTGGATTTCGGTAATTTAAAATAAAAACCTGTGAAAAAGAGTTAGGGAGGAGTCCTACTGCACTACAGCGGTAATTTTGACGGTAGGATTTTGTTTTGTTTGGTTTCGATATCATGATTATAGTGGCGTATTCCCATTTGGTTGGATAATAGGTGATTCTGATGGCTTTGAAGATATAGTTGATTAGAATTCTTTGGTTTTAGTTCTTTTTACTGCGGTTGATA
Source organism: Eucriotettix oculatus (assembly GCA_034510155.1). Lineage (NCBI taxonomy): Eukaryota > Metazoa > Arthropoda > Insecta > Orthoptera > Tetrigidae > Eucriotettix > Eucriotettix oculatus. The sequence continues at coordinate 161,319,531 of CM067376.1, read as the reverse complement.
TTTGAAGAGGGATTAAGAGTTTTGGGAGGGGGATTATTATTGTAGTTTTGTTGCGATGGTCTGGTTGTGGTTATTGTAGAAGCAGGTGATGGGGAGAGTTGCTTGATAAATAGTCGGACGATGGGAAAGTTAACCCATTCATTTTCTTATTTTGTTGGTGGGATATCGCTTTTCTTCTTGGTCAGATATTTTGTTTTTTAGCCATAGACATTTGTCGGTTGCATTAAAGTTGCTGAAGATAGACCCTCTGGTGTCTTTTAGTAGTTTTTGTAGTTTCCTGTGTCGCAGTAGTTTCGTTTGTCTATAGGCAGCTTTGTTCTAATACGAAGTAAAACTATGTGTACCGCGTGTTACCTACGCTGCCTGAACTGTTCGCGCGACGGGTTCGTTTCTGACCTATTGTGTACTGGTTAAACTGTTTGTTTGGATTTGCACTTACTCTTCAAGCATTTTAACATGAATTTATTAATATTTTGTAGATAAATATAAGATCCTATTCCCAAAGTGCCAATGAAGAAAATTTTTTAACGATATTAATAAATAATATTCATTAATGATTTGAAAATTCTTGGACGAAACCTATGGGTGACTAATTACAATATAATTATTATATTTTAACAATGTGCTGAAGTTATTATCAAATACCAGTGTTGACATAACGACAAAAGGTATTATTTATAATTCTAATTATTACTATTTGCAAGAGGTTTACCATATCTGGGGTTAACTGAACGGTGTGATTCCAAGTTCTGGGAAGGATTCTTGTCGTAGCGTATTGTTTTGGAAACCTCAGTTAAGGTAATTGATCACGTATTAAAAACTTTTCCGGTGAACACGCTAATAAATAATAATTTTGGAGATTAAAAATAATTAAGAAATCATTTTCATATACAATTTCAAAACTGAATATGTTTTAGAAAACGTAACAAATTTATTCAAATATAATGTGTGTATTTTTTATTTTATAATTTAAAATTGATACGAGTTAAATGAATCGACTTTTATTTTTATATTATGTCTGACATAAAATAAATTTAAAAACAGTCGAAAGAAATAATTTTTTTATTAGTTAAACATTTATTAATTTCATGCATGGAAACAAATCATAAAGTTGTATACCCTATTTTGATATTCTTCGGGTGTTTCATAATGTGTAATATCTGAAGCATATCCTTTTATTGATTTTCAAGTGTGTGCATAAGTTAACTTATTAAATTAATGTCTTCTCTGAATTTTTACTAGAATTTAAGTAAAATATTTTATGGTAACTATCAGTATGTTGCATGTATTCGTGGGAAGAGTATAAGAGCTTCGAAGATGTTGTTTTTATCTCTAACGTCGGAGGGGAAGTAAACAGTCATCAACGGAAATCTCAGGAGGATCCTCGTATCAAATATCCTGAGCGTAAGGTGTTCCCGAAATCAAAAGAGAGGATACACCAAATAGAACTTCGGAACTTAATGTATATAAGTAAATCAAATTAAAACTTTTAAGGTAATGTAATGTTGAATTTGTACTTATTCTTCATTACTAATAATTATTATTCATTGTTTAATGTAGTTTTGTAGATAAATTATAAAGTATTGGATTTAGTGTACATGATACCAATCACATCATTTTCAGAAGAACATGTTTTTGTTATGGAATATAGGTATAAACAATAATATAATTAAGATCAAATTATGTTATATTCTCAATTTTTCTGTAGTAGTGAATTATTAAAATACATCTACTTGACACTTTGATGGGAACTGGGAGTCAAGAGTTTTTTATTTAGATAATAATCAATTTATTGCTTTAAGATTAAAACAAATAATGATGAATACATATTTTGTGTTCATTGAAATGCCACAGCTAGCTCAGATTTAATTTAGCACGACTTAATCTAATTAAAGGGCCATTTATGTGGGCATTGCTGTGAAGTAGAAAATGAGTCATACGCAATTTTCATGCATTGGTACTGACACACCATAAGCTTCCTTCCTTGTTTCGGACGATTACATAGTCGTTCAATGACACTTGAAATCCGTCTCGCTGTCTTCTCTTCTTCACTTCTCTCTGATGCTATTTAGCCACGATTGTTTGTCTCAAAAAATTTAAAGACAAATTTATCCCAGTGCTGATTTTAACGAGACAAAATAATCCCGCTCTTAAGCTACGACCCAAACTGATTCTTCGTCTCTCGTGGCCTAACTCCCACATTCTCTCTCAAAGATTGTCGCCAAATTCTATCTTTTCTACTTCCTCTCCGTCTTAAAAATGCCATTTTAGACCCTAAGTTCTATCCTGCACCTGGCACAACTACCACTCACTCTGCTGACATCATACATGCTCAATGATTCATTTCCAAGTTCTTTTTCTTCACCTAGCTTCATCTTCGACCAATATCCACATCCCCCCACCAGTGAAGGTGGATGCAAGGTCACATAACCGCCTGCTCCAATCAAATTTCCAGCTTGGCCCGTGGTGGTAATTAGTTTTCATGGAAGGAGAAAATATTTCCGAAATTCCACAGTGATTTAACGCCTTCGACAGGTAGCGTTTGTTAATCCCCGGAATTTGAGATTTCACACGTCCGGGTCGCTCATACCCACCTGATCGGCGTCTTGGCTGGCATTCTATCACCGTCTGATAGGCGCCATTTAGGAATATCAACCAGAGTAATTGCTGAGTATCACCACTGACTGAATAAAATAGTAATCTCCACCTTAATTCATTACATCCCAAAATTACTTCATTAATTTTCTTAGTGGCGAAAACGACATTTTTATGATTATTTGTTATTTAAAGGGCTAATTCAGTTTCCAATTGATTTTTTATGTTCATTTTGTAAAACCCATTTCTTCCACAAGTAATATAAGAACACAAGTTTTGTATACGAGACAAAGTAAAACTAAATATTAAATTTATCAAGCAGTCAATAACGGAATAAAGATAAAAGATAAATTGTAACTATTCTAAGTTGGACGGTTCTTATAAGTAACCTTGACATAGTATTTATAATAAATACAGTATTTTACATTTAGATATTTCTGTAAAAAGACTTGAAATAAAACATGTGTCCGTCTCTTATCTAAACGACACAATTGTTATATCAAGCCACACATCCAAGTAATATCCTTCACATGTTATTATCAATCGATGAATTTTGTTCAACGACTGACATTACTGCCAACAGACGGTACGGGATAAATCGTGCAGATTCTACTTTGCTAATGCCATATTTACAACCTGTCGACCCGTGCATATATCAAAGCAATTTCTGCGTCAATCCATCCGCTCATAAGCAATTAGCATCATCCACAAAACCGTGCCTTAATTATAGGTCCTTCTTAATGTCAACAAAACTGCTGATTTAGTATTGGTTGAAAAACATAAATGAACTAGGTTTAAACCTTAACCTCTAAAACTTAACGCCAACAGAATTGAGCTGTACGGCAATACTGATTGTCATAAAAAATACGCAGGATAAAATACTTTGGCTCATATTATTTTACATTCCGACAGAAGAACATATTATCAAGACATCAACAATATTACTAATATTTTATTTGTTAAATGAAACGTCATCCATTAATTGAAAACAATGGTGTTCAGCATATATGATACTCAATTAATCTGCATTAACATATTTGTTTGTGGTCTTAATACTAATGATACAGTATAACGATTTGATAAGCAATGAGGCCATGATAAAATAAGATAATCCTTATTGATATGATTCAGAAATACTACACAAGTACTGTTTTTTAATGTATTAATCACGTTTTATTTGAGATATAAATATAAAAATTCATGGAATTGAAAATAAATAATTATTTTTGACTTAAACTTCTAATAATCAGCAAACCCTTATGTGTCATGATAAAAGTGTTGAGTTACATGTGCATGGAGCTGATTTATATCATTTTTAATATTAGAAGATGATTTAATATGGTTTAGTTTAATTGTCTCAGTCTATAAGTCGATGGTTTAAAATTTTATCAGCTTTATATAGAAATTTATTTAAAAGTTTCATACTTTGTTTTAAAAAATTTATTTGTATGTGAGATTTGATTCTTATATTTTAGCCCAGTTTCAGCTTTCGTAAAAGTCAATTATAATTGTAGAAATTAAAATCTTAAAACTTTAATTTATTCTTTCTTTTGTATAAAGTTAGTTGTATTAACAGAGATAATGATTTTTTGTTGATAAATCTTGTTCTTAGTAATTTTACCTGTAACTATGTTAAGGGATAAATAAGCAGAATCCAGACCACTCATCTAAGCGCAAATACTCACATTTATGCGGGCCGCTGACTATCCAATCACTTAAACTCTAATTAATTTATCAATTAATCTCGCTACCATACCACCTGACTGATACCCAATGAATCGATCCATATTCTACACCGAGAGTGTCTAAGTGCGCTTCCAAATATCAGCCAACTCCCATTGTTATTAATTCTTTGTACCATTGTGATAGTTAAAAATTAATTTAGTTTGAAAACATTTAATATATAAAATAAAACACATATTCTAGTGAAAATTTTATCATTCATATTAACCTCTATGAATCATTTTCCGCCAGGTTTAGAAGAAATACATGACTTTCCAGCATAATGCAACACGGTATAACTCTTCTGCAAAGTGGAAATTATTGAAGCTCACAATGTTTATACTGTACTTAGTGAAAGAATTTGTGTTATAAATGTATATTTACAATATTTTTTCCGCCCAACAAGTATCCGATCAAACATTTACAAGTGTATCATTTGAACATTAGTTTTAAATAATTCCAATATTGAACTTGAGTAGACTTGGGATAATTACTAAAGAAAATTTAAGGGAAAGTCATTGTATTGTTGTTATCATTAATGTAACGATTACGATACAAATCTATTTCCGACACAATACTGAGTTAGTCCATTTTCAGCAGCGCGTTCTGGCTCTTCAAAATGGTGGCAACTTAAATTGTGAAACATTTCATCTTGTTATTCCCTTCTGACATTAATACAACATTGCGACACAACTACAATTTCTTTGGTTGACATTTGAACTCGATTATTTGGGGTGGCTTTGCAAATTGGATCGATTGCCCCACAAGCTTAGAAATTTTTTAAGCACCAGAAACGTCCGTTACTATGGCTGTGAACCTTTATTCAAAAGTTTGAAATTACTTTCTCAGCTCAGCGTATACATTCATGAACTTTTTAATGGTCGTCTTACGGGGTATTAATCTTTTTTCAAAGAACTGACGAATATCAGTATAAATATCGCATTGGTCTGTACCTAATTAGTATTCACTCTACAGAAATAACTTCTTTTAATACTATTATATATTTATATATGTAAATTATAATAACTCCGGTAAGAGTCCTGTGAAACTGGAACATTCTATTAAACTGAGCATTGTACTCCGTAAACGCATTGAAGAGTGTCGCATAAATATCATACAGCTAGAATTCAGCGAACCAAGTTTATATTCATTTTTATGCGACATGCATTGTTAAGTAGACAATCTATGCAGTTAAGTGTAGTCTAGAAAATACTTTCAAATAGATACGAGAAGTGACTATTATTGTATTATACGCAGCCTTTACTGACACATTTACAGATCTTGAACAGTTTTAGTGCGTTTACTTGTTACAGTTAAATTTTTATTCCGTATAGTTATATTTTGTTTCCTACAGTTCTACTCCCACATATTCCAGCATATTTTAGGAAATGTGTTGCAGTGAACCGTATATTATGTTATTTAAGTAAGAGAGTAGAATTCTTGTATTGGTTTTCAGAGAAAGTGACTACAGATTGTTGAGAAAATTAATTAATTAAAAATATTGTGTATGTATGAAAAAATAACTAAAACTATTTTAATAAAATTATACAAAAAATAAAATTGTAAGTTTTAAATTACAAAAAAATTGGTATTTTATGTCTCCAAAAAGTATTGAGATGCTATTTTAGAAACCAAACATCACTTCGAGGCCTGAAAGATCAACCACTCAAGCGTATGCAAGAGATTAATTATTAAAAATGAATCAGATCTTTAATTTGGCATTAAGATACTGATTCGCGTATTATATACATAACTATTATAAAGTCGGTAATTATAATTTTAATAAACTAAGCAAATTATTCTGTGCTGGTAGCAAATTTTTAAAAGATTCGTCAAAATAATATTGGCACATTATCTTAGCATATAATCGCCAACGCAAATGATTACTGCACTTTAACAGCAATATTGACTTTTACATTATCGTTTAGTTTCTTTGTATGGTCTACTGTGTTCTCTTACGTCTTGGTAATTCGCTTATTGCTGCCTCTTCGTTATCTTCAGTTTCCGATTCATCCGACGATTCTTCAATATCGTTTTCCTGCACATTTTGGTCGCAGATATCATCTTCTAAAATATGGCGAACCTTTCCTACATATACTGAGCATTATTCAATTTACTCTTATTGCAAACAAGTTCAATATCAAAAAAAAAATATGAAAGAAAAAAAACAAGTATATTGTGTCCACTTAAAAACATATTTATGTAATAAATATAAAAATATATAATGCTAAACGTGAATATTCGGTAACGATTTCTATGAAAATAACTCAATAATCGCAACGTACTGCAGCTCAGAGAAGCAGCAAAATAGTGACGCGAGTGGGCGCAGTAGACCCCAGGGACCTACGCTGTGTTTCTCTCTCAATCTCTCGTCATTTTCGTAGAAACTACGGTCTCTTCTGGGCGGTGACCTCGGAAGACCATTGTAAAAACATCCCTCTGGGATTTCATAAAAGTTCGAACTAAAAGAGGAATGATTTTCTCGAGAATGCAATAGCGTTATTAAATTAGACGTATGTGAATTATATAATTGAAAGTGATTTAACGCTTTTTTATTATTTTAAGATGCAAATTCATTTGTAGAAACGAAATCTACTTCATGAAATATGAACAAATGTAATTTATTAATAGATAAATAGAATTCTCTGATATGTAATAATTCATAGTAAACTACAATATCTGTTTATTTCGTTACCATATTATCCTTCTTGATGGTAACACGAACAGTTGTTAAAGAATAAGGTAATCAAATATAATGGATAATGACAAACTTATAACATACTTTTTTTTGGGTAACATGTTGCATGAGGGTGATCCTGAAACAGGCTACTTCCCTATAATAGCAGTAATAGCATAGGAAGGGAATTGAAGAGGGAGAATGCGAATGAAACAATAATGTATATTCTCACATTTTTAACTTTACGAAAAAAAATATATATTGCTCTACCTTCCCCTTACCGCCATCGACGGGCGCTACGGGAGTTTTCTCGCAGGCGCTTTACCCCAGAGTGACTGCGGGGCTCGCCTGATTATGTCGGGAATGTCTCGTACTCTCTCTGGTTTTTTTTTATCAAAGTTCTCACATGTAGAGACACCTTCACCCATTTTAGGAGGTATATGTACTGGGGTCGAAGACCCCGGGCATATGGCAAGAGTTGTCTGCTGATCCCATTGGATCAGTCGGCTAACTGCCTCCTGAAACTGGTGGAGACATTGTGACGGGAATGCTACGACCCCACAGCAAACTCACCTCGGAAGGGCTTGTAAATAGTACCCAATGTCCGACCTACCTGATGCAGGTTATCTAGGGTTTTCCCTGCATCTCTTTAGGTGAAACTCCGGGTAGGATCCTTAAACCATAGCCCGGGGGCCCTAGTTAACCCTTGGCTACCTTTCTCTACTTTCCGCATCCCCCTTTTCAATTTCCTTCCTATGCAATTAAAGGGGAGTTGCCTGTTTTAGGATCACCCTCATGTAGTCTGTTAACCAAAATAAATTCTTACCCCATTTTCAATTCCCATTCCTATACTATTAAAAGAGGAGTTGCCTGTTTCAGAATCACCCTCATATATCCTGTTAACCCAAATAAAAGAGAAATTTCAGGTTGAAATCCCTGAATAGCATTTTTGTACGTTTATATTTTTCATCCTGCCATCACTATTAAATAAATGTCAGGCACTTCTAGTTTTTGAATATTTTTCGTGTTTCTTACTTGACGAATACGTAATGAACTGATAAATGACGACGTGTTTGAAGTTTCCTATAGTTGTTTACGACAGATCATCTTAGTTTATACAACAATAATGGCGATGCTAATGTGATTATGCAACATGACATCAGCAGATGCTCGCAGTAGGATAAAACACTGACAGTAAGAGAGCTGCTTTACATATCTCCTTGCTAATGGTCAGCCGTTTGTGACACTCGCTATATTGTTACAGACGACGCTATCATTACCTGGTGCTGTGCTATTAGCATAAATTATGCTAATTATATTTGAACTCCGACTGGGGCGAATATATATTCCGTGAAAAATGAGAATGAATCTTTAATTTATGCGCAAATTTATCTGTGGATTTAGCGCAGAGGACACCTTAACCAGAATTATGCATGAAGCTTGCCTCGGATGAATCGCTGTGAGGAACGCATATATTTGTTAATGACAAAGCCAATAACGGGAAAGAGAAATGGAAAGTTAAAAAATCCGCTGCGATAATCCCAGCATCCCTCGCACAGTAATATATCCATCCACGATTTATTCTATGTTACAAGACTAAGTATTCTTCTTGAAAAAAATATATATTTGGTGTGAGGTTTTACTTAAAATGTTAATGTTAATATATGTAGCATTGTCTATTATCTATCTGTAAATTTGATTCTAGTTTCCAGCAAAAACGCTGTCACTTCTACTTTTTAATAAACTGTCACACCACGATCGTTAGTGTTAATGTTTAACCGAAAATTACTTTCCAGTAGTTCACTAATTTTTTTTAAAGAAGGAAAAAACACGACCATTAACAAACAAACGTTGAAAACAGAGCATTTCAAAGACTTATGAATCAATTTTTATCGCCAGATTCATAGCCTTCCTATGGGGTAATACGTAACTCAGTTTCTTACCGAATTAATAAAGCAAGACTTGGAAGAGTTTTGTCTTCATAAATTTAATTTCAAAGCTTTTACTTATAGATGTTAATTATATTGTTTCCATTATTCCTATGATTATATTAATAAAATTTTCTGTTTTTAATTATTGCAATCCACATTTACAAATTACTTTCGCACGTGAACAAAATATGTTTTCACTTTTCATCACTATTTAATTTTCTGTTAGTATAATAAACTAACTCTTTCAGGCCGTGTTCTTAATTACTTATCAGTTCAATCTACTAAGAAGACGCTAGGAATTGTTTACAATATGGTATTTCCAAGTACATGAATATTAGATTATTTAATCATAATTCTTGCCAAATCTAATCAATGCATTAAAAACTGATGTACAGAAAAATATCAATGTTTTATCTTTCATTGGTATTTTGTCAAATGAGCAAACAGGTTTATTTTAAACAAAGCTAAATATTTCAATAATTTCTCAAGTAAAAATCTTTTCCTAATTTTATCAAAGGATACAGAAGTCCTGCTAATAGGTTTTCTATAAGGTTTTTCAATAATTGAGGGTCGATGTTGAAATATTGAAATGCTTTGTGTTTGGCATTAAGGAATTATTTTTATTATTCTGTTAATTTTCTATATAAATTATGTTTTATTGGTCAAACTGAGTCAACTTTAAATATATTAATTAAACACGATAGGTCTAATTTTAAATTATCTACTTTGTGACATCCTACTCTTATATAATAGATTGTCTGCATAATTTTATAATAATAATAATGATCAGAGATATTGCGTACAATGGCGCAGCGATGATATGTATCTGTGAGAGACTGGTGGTTGTTGTTCTATGAAACGAGTATTATTAGCTTTTGTCTGAGTTCGTTGTTTTTTATCTGCACACTAGAGGCAGAGAAATAAATAAATATATAGTGCGCGAATAGTTCTCTTCTGTAAGATAGCGAAAATATATATAAATTATCAAGCTCTTACGTAGCATAAACTAGGGCCTCAAATGCTATACATAAAAAAGAAATTATTTACTATATAATAAATAAAACTATGGTGGAATCGCGGGATAAAAATAAAGTTCGTGACTAGCTTAAAAAGTTGGTCTGTTTCAAATGTTGAAATAAATGTATGTTGCTGGCTAGAGTTACGTTTTCACGAGTACGAACAGAAAGAAGTGACGTCATTCTAATGAGACTCGTGAAACAGCCGATTAATGAGGCTAGTCATATTTTATGTCACTATGACGTATTATCCTTGGTTTAGGACAGTTAAACGTGAACACACCCCCATTTAGCTGAGACTTAAAATCATTATTGCTCTACCGTTGTTTGAGAACTTGAGAACTTAAATAATATTCAATTTATAAATACACGAAGTAAATATTAACAAATATGACCCATAGCTGTGGAGCCCGAATCACTTGTAATTACATACATTTTAAATTCACAACCAACGCTATTATAGAAATTGGCTCTTAGGAAGAAGTTAATAATTGCCAAAGAGGTCCTCCCAATTTTTTATAAATTATAGAATCTTAATAAGTAATTATTAACCATTTACTTGCTGATATATTATTGTCTAGTGTTGTAAGCATATTAGTATATGCTACTGAGGAAACAGATATTCCTAAGATTTAATATATCTGATTCTGGAATCCAATATGGATTTGTCAGCTTTAGAAAGCAGAGGTGGCATTTTTGAGATCCGTCTTCCGCTAGTATTAAGCTGTGAAGTACCAGTAAGTGCTTTGAATTTCAGTAACGCTCAATTCGTGTTACTAATTCATAAGTTGAACGCTAAGTTTGAAGCTCTAAAGGCACGTGATTTAGGACAACTATCAGATTAGAAGATTTGAGTAAACAATTTGAGGCACATGGTATAAGGATAGAGGGCAGAATTTAAGAGAAGATACATTATCTGGAAAAGAGATGCCAAAGCCTAGAATAATTTGTAAAACCACATTATCTATCATGTTTCCCACGTATCTAAATTTAAGCACACCCTTAAAAACTTTTGTACAATTTCCAGAGCCTGTGGCTTTCGTTTTGCTTCTGTATAATATAAAGTATAACTATAAATACACATATATTTCCCATTATTCACTACCAATCCCAATTCTTCTGCCTTTTTGTTCTAATATTTTAGTTTGGTATATGTTTACATTCTATTGTACAATATCGTTAAGAAATAGAGTCTCTCTACATTTTTAACAATTTCCATAGAGAAATCTTCAGTTTATTTTTTTGTGCACTGAATGAATATCGTTAAAAATACAGTCTTTCACTTTTTTAAATATTTGCTTTAGAGAACTTTTAATTTCATTAATTAGTATATTGGAAGTAAAAGGTGTTAAATTTAATGACTATTTAATTTAATTGTCTTGATTTACGTATTGTATTGAAAGTTTATTATTTTATATTTACTTTAGAGACCATTAATTTGAATAATAAAATAGGCCAAATACTAACAATTTAAAATTCAGTTGATAAAGCGACACTCTATGTGTACAGGATACTTTATGGGGTAAATATTTAAGGTAAACATTATTATTACCGCGTTAATGTAAGCCTTCACAATGCTCATTAATATTGAAGCACAGGGCAGAAATGATTGAGTTCACCACTATATTTCAGAATTAATTGACGATAACACTGTGTCTAAATAATAGTAAATAACACTTCTCACATTTATTACCCAGTATTATATTTTGAGAAAAAAATGGTTGAATCACCTAACCAATCATGCAACCAAAGACTTTACATGATTTTCAAATTATTATCCGTTACGTTCCACATACTTTATTTATTCGTATTTTAAATATAACCACAATTATGAATCAACAACTATTTTATTTGTACGAAATAAGATTGTTAAATATATATAGAGCGAAAACGTCCGTTTTATTCAATTTTCTAAATAATCTTTATCTAATTCATCTCTTATTCGTCAAGTAAGGCAGTGAAACTGTTACTACTGCAAGGAGAAAAAAAGGATATATTTCGAATATAGAACTCGATATTGATAACCAATTTTCTGTATCCATATATAATAAATTCTAACTATTCCTTGATTTGAAAATACTAAGCCTTTATATGTTTGCGCCGGGTACCGTTCTGTACTTCAAAATTCTTCACATACTACTTACATCATTTGCAATTTATGAAAATATTTATTATAAAACTCAAAATTATGATTCCTCATTGAGAAGTACGTCATCTACACTGGACAACGATACGTTCAAACATCTATAACTAATAATATTATCACATTAATTAACACAGGAGGAATTCAGAAGTCTAGTATGGTATTTATTTTTATTTTAAACAGACATTTTATGTTACGTATAATTCTGAATAAATATAATGGCCAATAAGTCAGAAAAATGATACATCAAATATAAGACGTAGTTATATTCCTCCGATTAGATATTATTTATTTATTCTAGGAGTTAATGTCATCCTGACGTAGGCGTTTGACGTTCGACGGTTCTCGATTCGTATCGGGTTCCAATGCTTGCCTCGTTCGGACTTGGTATTATCCGGTTGGAAGGTGTCCACTGTCGGTCAAGTGATTGTGTCCCAGGTCATTGATTGGTTCTCTGCTACGTATGGGGACGCCTGAACGATGGAGAGAGATTTTCATTTCATCGACGGACGCCACTCTGAAGACACTCCTGTAGGAAATTGTTAAGGCCCCCTGACAGCCTAAAAGCCGAGTACGGCTTTTGTAATAATATTTAACTTAAATAGTTCTGCTTTTATTCAAGTCTCTGGATATTATTATAGATACCAAGAACCTACTACATTATCGTCTTTCCTATATCCATTAATTAATATCTTCATCTATAATCAATAATCAGCTCAGTTTAATTCTCTCCGTATCCTATTAAAATTCTACAAGGTACGAACAACCTTCTAGTTTTGTTCTTCATATTTTAGCTTCAGTGACATATAATTTAATACAATTAAAGAAAAAGAAAAAATGGATTATAACTGGCACAAAAATTAGAACATGCATTTGAAATATTATTCAAATCTATGTTAGAAACTACTAACAACGAACTAGGCAGTATATAAATCAATCAATACAATTATTCAACATTATTAAAGAATATTTTGACACAAAATTTACTTAACCCTCGGTTAGGCGCGTCAGACTCGGTGGACCTATGCCGTTTAATATTTGGAATGGGTAATGGGATGAACTTTTATGAAATCCCAGAAGTATGTGTTTACATTGGTCTTCCGAGGTCATATTCCAGATGAAGCCGTAGTTTCTAGGAAAATATCGAGATTGGAAGAGAAACAAGGCATAAGTCCATGGGATCTACTGTGCCCACTCGCGTTACTATTTTGCTGTTTCTCTGTGCTGCAGTATCTTCAGATTATTGAGTTATTTTAGTAGAAATCGTTGATTAACATTAAATATTTTTTGGTTGCATAAATACTTATTTTTTGAAGTGGATACAATAATTTTTTCCTTTCAGAACGTTTATTGAGAGTGAAAAGTTTGGCAATATGATTAAAATTTGTATAAATGGAAAAATTCTCAATATATATATATATATATATATATATATATATATATATATATGGGAGAGGTTAGTCTTATTTTAGAAGACGAAACCTGTGACTAAAATACAATGCCGGAAGACGATAACTAAAGATAACGGTAGAGGAAACAATAAGTGAATAACAAAGACGTAACACACTATGTACCGTACAAAGAAACTAAAAAACAACGTTAAACTTAATATTGCTTTGAAAAGTGAAGTAATTTTTTTGTGTCTTCATTTATATAGAAAGGTAATGTGGGATGAATGTGTCTAAATAAAGTTGTCACACACACAGATTAATTTACTTTTTTTATTGAAATGAATATTAATTACTTTATAATAATTATTTATATACTAAATAAATAAGTGTCTATTAGTCAAATTAAAAATATAAAGAACTGATTGAATTTCTAATAATTAATATCTTGAACACGCTTGAGCGGTTGATCTTTCAGGCCTTGAAATGATGTTTGGTTTCGAAAATAGCATCTCAATACTTTTGGAAGATATAAAATGGCAAATTTTGTTGAATATAAAACTTACGACTTTATTTTTAGTAGAATATTATTAAAATACTTATATTACAGTTTTAACTAGAAAAAACTTTTGTTGTTTGAGTCGTGTATACATGAATACAAAAATATATATTTAAATTATCTGATGGTAAATTGTTAGTAATTGGTTCACAATACTGATCTGAAACGTAAAAGTCAAACGTAGGTCCGTTGCGTTTAGCGCGCCTAACGGATGGATAATAAAACCTAACAATTTTAAGCTAGTATTTTCACTTGATGAACTTTCCAGTTTCTTCTATTTGTACTGATTTTAATGCCAACGTAGGCATTGAAATGAATATTTGTTGTTATTCTTGTTCTAGCCCATTAGCCTTTATGTTTCTGTAATGCTATTACTCAATTTTGTCTGCGTATTTTTTTTATTTCATCAGGTGATTGTTTGCTTGAAACTAACGCAGACATTGATACATTTTTTTCGATTCCGTAACGTCACACTAATTGGGATGGTTATTGACTTGTACAGATGAAATTGAGTTTCTAATTCAGTTGTGACAGATGACATTTATGATAGATTCACCCGGTTATACAGAAATTACTCCTGAAGAAAAACAGTGGTACGAGTTACAAGAATGCCAATGCCGCATCTCTTATTGGAAGAAAACGAATATATTTGATTGACAGGCTATTGGGATTAATAATATCCGTCGTAATTATTTTTGTTGGTTTCTAGTATTGGAAGTGCTTGTTGAACTAGTCTCCTCATGTTAACTTTTTGCGTTTCAAGAGATGCCGCAGAAAATATTCGTCTTATATACATAATTTCTTATACATCATCTCCTATGAAGTGTTATTAGCCAATCAATTTAGGGCTCATGCAAGTTGTGTGTTAACAATTTTCTGCAATTCAGATGTCACAGAAACTGATAGTCGATCCGTCCGTCACTGTTTCTACGTGCCGTATAGTGTGATCACCCTTCAAATAAAATGTTTTTTTTTTAATTATTTGCAATAGGTGCCTCATGTTGCACCTGACGATTCTTCATTTACATAAAAGATAATAATTACTTTTCTGGCTAAGATAAAATCAGAAAAGGCATTAAG
This sequence comes from Eucriotettix oculatus, assembly GCA_034510155.1. NCBI lineage: Eukaryota > Metazoa > Arthropoda > Insecta > Orthoptera > Tetrigidae > Eucriotettix > Eucriotettix oculatus. The sequence continues at coordinate 161,304,420 of CM067376.1, read as the reverse complement.
GAATAACTTATTTGGTTAATCAATGATTCTACGCTAATTTTATAAAACAAGTATGGTAATTATAACTTGCATTAAATCAGAATATTTATGGGTCCCACAATAAAATCTATAAATGGACTAACTGGCTACAAAGTTTCACTCGTCCAAAGAACTTATTTATACTTGTGTTTATTATCGTCTTTAGTTATTCTTAATTTATAGTACTAAATAATCTTTTATAAATTTAAAATAAAATTTATTCTAATTAATCTAAAAATCTTAATTAATCACAAGATTATTTTGAAATGCAACGGAAACGTAATGTTGATAGAAAGGAAAAACTGTCACGTCAATAATATTTTCTTAGAACTTTTAAAATGATAGAATCAACATCTCGTCCCACGAATAAAATAAAATTATAACGCAATTGTATAAACAACAATATCATAAATTTTTGGGAGGCAGTATTGGGTCAAAAATTTAATCCTCAGAAGCATGATATTACATTAAAATTACATTTTACACATTTTTTAAGTGAAGATGGCGTTACGAGACATGTGAGTAGCTTGACTTTTCCGTTAGTTAGGTTTATTATTAATCACTGCTGTCTCAAAATGTTTGTTTAGATATAACTTTTGCCATAATACAATATTTTTAAAAATATAAATGAATGGTATAAAGTTACGTGTTACGCGTGGTAATTTTACGTGCTGCTGAAAATTAAAGTAAAAAAAAATGAAAATAATAAAATTGTATCCACTTTGGAATTTTATACAATTGTAACTAAATTGATTAAGTTTATATCACGCATAATAAAATAAACAAATATTTTACTGTGTGTACCCTCGTATCTCGTGGGATTGAAGTTAATTCCATTTATTAATAGTTGTCATCGAGTTTTATACTGTTGCATGTTAAAGTCAACGAAGTGGCGTGTCAAATGATTACCATGACATTTAATGTATGACAGCTGTGAGCCCGGGAATGCTGGTACCTGTGTGTTGCATGGCAGACCGCGACGAAACCCACATGACAGACGCTGACAACTCAACGCCAAAATACTCGCTGCGAATCTTTGATCTTCAGATTCATAATGGATATCTAGCACAGTTCAACGTGATACATTTTCTCACTCAGTTCAATTTGAGGTTTCATCGTAATGGTGGATTTTAAGCAATAAAGGCGTGACGGACGGAAGTGGAAGTTTGAATTAGAAAAAAATGTTAAAGAGTGTTAGCAATAACAGTAAATGGAAAAGGGCGTTAAAATTATCATTTGAAGTTTTTAAAGTATAATATAAATAATAATCACCAAATATTTCAGAAATTTAAGTTTAATGAAAAATCATAATTTCTTAACACTAAATTTTACATCTAAACAACGTTACATCGTAAAATACAGAATATAATAATGATGCATTATACCTATTAACAACCTTGGTACCCCGTCAAATTAAAATACAGTACTGCTTTTTAAATGTGTTTTACCTACATTCATAATAATCTTCATTGTTAAAATTATTTGTGGGTGGTGACTAATATCAAATATTGAATTTTGAAGTTATTCAATTTAATGAAAACTTTCTAGATTACCAATTCGGTTATTTCTTTCTCCTTCATGAATATTTACTCCTGGTAATAAGTAAAATTAAATTTTTATATATACCTGCTACATGTTAATCATTTTTTTGTTAGGTTATTTGGTCAAAATAACGGAATTAACGCCAATGTGCAGACATCCCTAAACAATATATATAAATATCGATATCTGGAACCAAATAAATAGTTGACTATACTTGACTCTAGCGCATAATTTTTATTGTTATATTAGTCAATTAAGACGTGGTTAAAATGTTATTGAAGTCGTGACTTACCATGAGTTTACAGTAAGTGAGCTTTTTCATGGCATGTTATACACGCAGTAGAGAAAGTAGAAGAAGTAGGGGAGTATTGTCTACCGAGGACGAATTTCCTTTCAAATGGATCTGCATTGTTAAAAACGTTATATGTATTCTTACGAACGGGATATACAGACTGCGAAATCCTGCCTCATGGCGCCCAACGTTTAATTTATAAAAAATAATCGATTACACTATTAAAATAAACATTATCGTTCCAGAGTTTCAGTACAAACTTCATTCCCACTTTTCCTTTTTACCAGAGACCCTTCGTTACTGCATAATTCTAGGAATGAAAACTAAGAAGTGGAATTGAAAATGTGCGCATAACGCCTCACTCCTTTCATTGGTCAAATATATGGAAGTACTTCAGAAATTAAAATAAAAAATACAAGTATTTCTAGATTGATTAGAGAAATAGTTCAAAGCGAAGCCCATTTTCGTCAATGGATGTCTGTGGGTCCCTGTTACTCACGTACGGGTTAAACACAGTCCCAATTTCTCTGTCCCGACAAAACGCTGCAGCAAACGTTCTCAAGTTGGATAATTGCCTATTTTGATACTGATAAGTGTATCTTGTCCTTGCTTCATGTCTATTTCCCGAATCTTGCAGGAAGCGCACTATTAGAATTCTATTTCTCAGTATTATTTTCTCAAATTGGACAGTAACGAAGCGTCTCTGAATAAAAAGGAGAAATGTTTGTAATGAACCCCTTTGTGCACTTATTTCTATTACACAGTGTACAGCAGTAATACATTTCGTAAAAATGTGAATTATTTTGGATGAGTTAATTACCATGTAAATACGATAAATGGATAGATTTGTCTCAAATATCTAAGGAAATATTCTGTTTTAACTAAGAATAATTACTGTGGTAGTCATAAGATTGATTGGATTACTATTAATGTAAAAATATATTACTTATCAAGATTAATGAGCATAATTCTTTACATGAGGTCTAAAGATAACATAAATAATATAATGATTAAAAAAATATATTTATTTATTTATTTTAACAAAATTCAACTGTAACTATACGAAATCGACACCTATTTTTAATATTCGCGAGTGTCCGTTTTAAATTAATCTCAACAATATAACTCTACTTCCATTATTTCATTGTTTACATCATTTATGCTGGTTAATGGCACAGAAAAAGGACATTAGCTTTTGAATATTTTTTATTTATTTATATACCTATATATATTTAACCTTAGCTGTTGATGCGACTTTATATATATATATATATATATATATATATCAAGTCGCATCAACAGCTTAGGTCATAAGCGACTGCACACAATTACGGGGAACTTTATATCTAAGTAAGGGAATCATAGTATGGTAACTAAACCCACACAACATCCAAGTCCGTCGTGCCAGGATTCTGTGGTGCGAGGCAGCGATGTTAACCACTAAACCACAGGAGATCGGCTTTGTTGATGATATTATTTGTGAATTACGGAGTTTATTTAAATTACTAATTTTTTATATGTAAGTAACATTCTTTCTATTTAGAAGAACTTAAATGTATTTCAGTTATCGAATTGTAAATAATTTAATAACAGTTTCAAAGTTCTTCTACTAATTTCCATTACATGAAGAGAAAATACTTTTAAGTATGAAACGTTTATGTAATAAACTTAAATATAATAAAATTGCAATTTTCTATTAATGTTTATTTTTCTGTTCCATATGTCAGACCCGACTAGCTAGAAAAGTTTTTTGGTGTGGGATAAATTACGTGCATTTATTCCTGATATCAACAAATTTAATTTTTCGTTATAAGACGAGGGACGTTAATTCTATGTTATAATGACTCTCTCCACATTTATTTCATCAATTAAATCATATTTAAATATGCAAAAACAAAGCATTTTAATTTTCATTGTATCAAAAACATAATGCACTCAAACTTTAAAATATAATTCCAATTTATGAAGCATATACACAATAAAATTGTTGTAATTAGCACTACAGTAATATTTCTCATTAATTTACAACTCCTTTAGTACATAAACGGTATCAGGCTGCAGGAAGTTATATAAATGATTTTAAAGATGGAACAACAATCACAAATGTAGAAATTGGGTGTACGAAATTTTTGTTGATTACAGATACATAAAAGTCTATATCAATATTTTTATTGACAATATTTCTGGTAACTTCATTTTAGTAACAAATTGGTATCGCTCTCGCGTTTGAAGCTTCATCTTATATACATATTGATATTAAGTGTCCAATTTATTTCATTTGCCTGTTTTAATAATTACAATACGCCAACATTATTTATATTTATACGTCGAAAGATGAATTGTCTCATCATGACAACGTATCAAAAAATAACCATTGCTACGTCTTTATTATTCTATTATGCTCGTTCATACGCCATTGAATTCAACTGCATTGAATATTTTATTGAGGTATCCAAATTAAGTTTGTGGCATTTGATATTATTTCTCCGTTTCTTAATACGTTTCGTTAGCTGGCTCCGTGTTAAGCTCACAGTAATGCTCATTTCACTAACTTTCTTACTTGTAGTAAATGGTACATTATAATAATATACTAGCTGGATGCCCGGTGATTCTTGAGAATCATTTATAATAGTCCACTGCAGTATTTAATTCGACAGTAATCTCTTGTTCAACACGTAAATAATTCTTGAGCGCGAGCATCACATTTTGCGCCCCCTACTTTATAAAAAGCTGAATTTAATTATAACCGCCGCGATGATTCAATATCTTAATTGAGCCAAGTAATTTACTGCTAACGTAAATAAACTCAGCAAATTAAAAAGTCTGAAAACATTAACAATATTCGCATGTAAAAATTTTCTGTTTGTGTAAATTTTAAACTTCATATCCCCCCAACCACACCCCTAGTGATGGTAAGAGTTCTGTACCCTACAGTCATCGTTTGCTTCCTGATCGCTATGGACACATGTACAAAGCTAAGTTGAAATTGCTCAAAGTGTTTATATTTGTCACAAAAATATACTGAAACAGCCAATTATAATTATAAGGAGAACATACTTGAGCCATTTCTTCAGAATTAATAATAATTCAAATCTTTTTTTCACATTTAACTAATATTAAACTCACGAAATTTATGTCGCGTTAATTCATATAAAACGAAAACTATAAAATGTTTACTCATCTAAGTTAAATCAAATTGACATAATTCAAAATACACACATAAACCAATAATCTCCCAAATTCTCAATAAATTATACTCTCAGGCTTGGCAATTGACAAAAATCTATTGAACAATATTGCTTTGAAAAATATTACCTGTGGTCTTTATTACCCCTTTGATATTTCGTTAAGTTTGCATTGCAGAATATAATTAGGGAAAAGTCTAATTTGAATTTTTACGACTGTCCGTTAATGTTTGAGACCTTAAAGGGCGGTTCTAAATAAGAGGTTATCATACAAACTTACATTTTTAAAAATTTCGGGATGTTCATCATCATCCTTCCACATTTTTGTACCTTTCGGAATATTATTGATAAAGTTTTGGAGTCACAGAAATAGATGCCATATAGCATTAAATTTAAAATGCTGTATTTCCCTACATATAGTCTATCAGTGCTCAGTGACGCCACATATTTTCGTATGTTGACACATTCGCATATTTTTTAACTTAATTTTTTTTTCACATTCATTTAAGCGGTTTCTTAGACCCGCCAATCCCCCAATGTTTTTCCTTGTTTCTTTTTCCACAATATCTGTTCCAAGTTATGTTAAAATTTGTTCATACTTTTAAAACTGTAAAATGAATACACAAATATACATGACGAATAAATCGATTTTCAAATAATTAATTGAAGCAATTAACGACCAGTCTTTCATACACAGTTTTTATTCAGAATAAACGACGTTTCGTCAGCACCTTTGGTGTTAAATTTTCAAGTTTTGATGGCAAAAAACAAAATATGTACGAATTGAAGCATGAGCGCCTTCAAGGCCAGGTTTCGCCTAAAGAAGTCCCAAATGTGACGAAACATTGTTTAATCTAAATGAAAACTGTACCTGAAAAACAGGTCGTTAATCTATTTAATTTAAATAAGGACAGTGTTTTAGTGTATACAAGATTATAAAGATAAGAGATTTATTTAATGTTAACTTTAGGTAATAGTCAAATGAAAACTTATCTTCATTTCTAGTGTGAATAGAGAAATGTTTATTTAAGGCTTTGACGTCAATTAAAAGATCTCAGATCAGATATCGAATGCTTAGGACAGATATACGAAAAACTGATATTCATGGTTAGATACTCTAGATGGAAATAATCAGCATGTGAGAGAAATGAAAAAGTTGCACATAATCGAGATGTCATCTGCAGAACTCTTTCATCCCTGCAGGCGGAACGCACGTGGTTATATTTCTCTTCCATTGTAGTGACACAATATCCAGGGGCTTTGTAGTACAGAAAAAGCTGGAGAACAACAGTTTGGATGCTATCACGGGGGTGCCTTAAACAGCAACTTAATTCTCTCTAAAGCGAAACTTAAATAGGGCCGTATCCAAACTGTTGCGTCACATAATTTATGTATGTATTTCAGGAATTTTTAAGAAAATTTCACTCAATTTGTGATTAAGATCACTAATTATTTAAAGATTATATACTGATTGATTTTCCCAATGCTTACGTATTCTTTTCGTACCTGTGAATACCAATAGAATAATCTAAATAGTGATGAAAAAGATAGTTCTTAAGGCCGTAGTCCTTTCACATTTCTCACGCTGTTCTGAACTAGTTCTTTTACCTATTTAATCTGAACTGACTATATAATTAGTCCTTTATGAGTATTCACATATTTGGTTCGTCAACACAAATAGACCATAAACCCAATCATACAGCAAAAATAATTATTCCCTTTTCAAATACATGCCTAACATCTATTGTAATACTTATAAAATTAGAAATTAAAAGGAACCATACTTACAAGGAATGCGTCTGACAAATATTTTATTTGCGAATATCCACTCTTTAGAAATTCGCACGTTACTAAATGAAATATTAAAGTGAACTGGAAAAGTGTATTATTTTGGATTCTGCCAAATAATTTTAATAAACATAATGATTAAATTTAGATTGAGTGTTTTTACTCTAAAGTCTGCTATAATGGTCAAACACAGCTTAAAACCAGAATTAAAGAACATTTTGAAATTTAAAACAACCTTCGTAAAGAAATCTCTATTAGTTAAGCGTATTAGTAGAGAAATATAAAATTTTTATATGTATAAAGTAATTATTATCCTCGGTTAGGCGAAATGTTTTATATTACTTCTAATACAAATTCAATAAATTTAAATCCACAAAGTTTAATTTCCAGTAATAATTCAATACTATTATGATTAAAAATTGCATACTTGAATCACTGAATTTTAATTTTTGAGTTTCATAAACGACAGCTACAACAATATAAGCTCTGCGATCCTTTTGATGGAGATTGATTTGCCACATTCCGGTGTTGGAAGTTGTGTAAGCAGTATTAGTTTGCCTGAAGAAATGTTTATTCACACTTTTTATTTATATAAGTAACCACGTTATTTATTGGTTTGGAAAAGAGAGAGAGAGAGAGACAGAATAGTCTATAAAAATAGCAAAGGGAAAGCCTAACCTGTTTGTTTAGTTTTCTTTTCATCTATTTTTCTATCGTTTTTACTCAGACAATCACCATTGTCAATAAACTTCAAAACCAGAATGATGCAACAAATCATGTAAACTTTTTCTTTAAAGTTATAAGTGATATTCCAAACATTTTCTTGAATAAGTATTTAATGAATGTATTTATGCCGTTCTGTTTCTTGAATCTTACTAAGACATATAACTGTAAAATTAACCATCATTTTGCTACGAGGCAAATATATAAAAGAGTTTCTGACATAGAAACAATATTGATTTGTGATACTGAAAGCAGAAAGTGAATATGATATAAAACTTGGAATATTATATTTAATTATACGGAATAAGCCAAAGTGGAAGATGAAGGAGGTTGTTAAAATTTATTTTCCCAAACACATTTGAATGAATTATGATTGAAATAATAATAAATTATCACTGTTGCTATATTATTACACTCGTATTTACTGCCCGCTTATTCAACGAAACCGTTTGAGTTTAGATAGCTCCTAGGCGTGTTATCTATTGAGAAACCTGGCAGTTTCCGAAATCCATCCCCCATCGAGCTTCTGGATCGATCGTCGCTGCTCTCGCAAAATGTACCCCTACCTCGTCGACCACTTTGCAAATTACTTACTTTCCAAGGTACTTTTAAATGTTTTGACGTGCTTAATCGATTACCTCTCGAGGACGTAACTCGCCGAGTGTAGATTGGAATAATCTTCCTCGCAGATAACTGTACAAGTAGTTTTCTATTTCGCTTATTTCGTATGCGATCTCGTGTACACGAACTGTCCAATCAGGTCGGCGAAATTACGTGGTTGTCAGAAGAGTTGGTATCCGGGTTATGATCTGTGCTCCACTACCAATCAGCCTCAAAGCACCCAGACATCAACTCTGATATTATGTCTGTATTCTCACATGACATGCGTGGCTCTATATTAACATTAATTAATACTAATACAAAATATATAAATATATATATTAATCGTTACAATAATTTACCAAACCATAATGTAATAGAGTTCTGAATATTTGTCTCCTCAACGGAAATCCTTCATCCTAAAATTATTTGAAGGGAATGAAACGAACATAATCGAGCGAAGACTTTCCAGATGTATGTTGTTAACAAAGTTTTCTCTGGGTTCCAATCGAGTGAGAACGTTGTAATTACACGACGTCTTTTATAGCAGACATTGCTAACTTTTACCTGATAAAGCTAGTATTTTATAAAAACAATTAGTCTTCAGTTTGCATAATTATTGCATTTTATTATAAGACAATTGCGATAATATATATGAAGAGTAAATAGTACGAATTCATTTTATAGCTATAAAATTATTCAATTATGTCGTGAAAGCTCTTGTGGCTTGATCACTCGGAGGACTTTTTCATACGAAATGAGTAGCACCTAATATGCGTAATCATTATTAAGTTTGATCGCATCCAAACAGCCCACGCTGGCAGTATTTTCCGCTTCAAATCCCTCCCCATCAATTGACGGAACTTTTCTAATTTATTCTCCTTGGTTAACCTTTACCCATTCATAAGCATAACGATTCCTTTTCAAAATTTAACCCTTTCGTGTTTCAAGAGGCTTCTCATAAATAAAGTTTCGGTTTTACTATTCACAATTTCTAGTATATATAAAGAGAATTAATGTGATGTCTTAAAATATGCAAGACAAAAAATATGAATATTTTATATCTAGCATTTTTGGTCGACTTCATTGACACTTTCTGTTTTCTTTGAGGTGAAACAATTAAACATTTAATTTAGCGTAATGCTGTTTCACATAAGCTATTGTACTTAACTTCTACAAATATAAAAATACAAATCATAAATAATTCGTATTTAACGATTGTTGGAATTGTTGGAGTGCGACACACTGAGAACGTGCCGTAATTATATAATAACAATAATTTTATTTTTTATTAAGTTCTAATAAGTTAGGTTTGAACAACCGGGCTAAACATTCAAATCGAATAATGGGACGCAATATTAGGATTCATAGTTTTTCGCCGGCCGTTTGGTTTAATCATTACTTATTGCATATTATTAATATAAATTCAAATAACGACCCAGCTAGAGATGCGAATTTTAAGGAAAAAATTAATACAATTAAATTTCATCCTAGGTGCCTAAAATGTAGCTAACTATTCATATATTATAATTTATTCTTAATTATGTAATGTTCCTACTTCATGTAGAAATGTTTCTCGGGTTTCCAACCGGGTAGTCTCAGTAAACAGCGACGTTTCGACAGATAGCAACTCCGTCATCTTCCAGGCTGAAGTCCTACTTCATAATTAAATTAAAATTTACTACTTCAGTATAAAAACGTAAATGGACGCAAACTATATTTAAAAATAATATAGTCTCAAATGATTACACCGTACATAACATTTTTTTGTAAAATGAAACTACAATTCATAATTAGAATAGTTTTTAAGAATACACTATGTTGCATTTTAAAATAATTTTAGTATTTCTTCACCATACCCCAATTAACATAACTTGTTTTATTTTTTCTGTTATTGTAATTGGTATTCATATGACCTTAAATAATAAAAAGAAATTATACCGGCCAATAAATAATAAATTTATATTAAAAGTAATTAATGTATGAAATTATTCAAATAATTAAAATACAATATATGATTCATTATAGTCTAATAATCCTCTGCATTTGGAAAATTTCAATAATTAATTATTGCTTCAATACAATAATTGAATATCAATAAATTCCTTGTTGTAACACATTTCAGCTTTAACTTGCAATGACAATGGTTTCCGAATGTTATACATATTTTTAAATCACTTTACCCTATGAAATAAGGTTTTGAAATTGTTCTTGCACTAACTGCAATACAAATTAAAATTTCATTTTATTAAAGGTAATTTATTGTGTCTCTTTAAGTTGGATAAAATCATGAAAATTACCAAAACGTATTTTTTTCTGAAGTAATTAAGTTACATTAAAAACTTAATGAACTGCAACTTAAAATGAAATTAAAATTCAACACATAGTTTCAGGTGTTATATATGAAAATACTAACGAAATATTTTATGTTTCAATCAACATGTACATGCAAATTTGTCAACTTACATTGTAAATTAACACATCTTAAATGGAGTCCCAAATCTAAGTTGAAGCAACAAGTTTTTATTTTTAAAAGATCATTGTAAATGTAAATAGTGAATTAATAATACGTTGATTTTGTATACTAAGTATTTGTGTTATTTGACGAAGACACTCAAAAACTGGTTTCCCCTTGAGACAAGTTCCTCAATATGAGGAGAAGTAGTCTCAAGTGTAAGGTAATGATTGATAATGAAATATCTCGAAAATAAATATAGCTATTTACTTTAAAAGCATTCCTCGTATAACTTATCGTCAGGCAGGGTAATTTTAAGATTTTTGAGAAACTCCTTCGCGGTCAAATAAATTTACATTACATTTGAAGAGAAGGTTTCTGCGAAATTTTAGTGACATTCAATTCTGAGGAGAAAGTCTAACATACAACCGCATAAATAATTAATGTGGACACTCCACCGAGTGGTACATTTTCAAGGAAGCTGCTCGATTTTCCATTCGTGGTAATGTCTCCGTTTTTCAGAGTATTTTCAACCAAGTTTTTCTGAGTATATTTTATAAGATTTTTGAAGATGATAATTAATAATAACTACAAAGACTACAATTAAAAGCATATTTTACACACATTTCAACTACCTACATACTAACGATAGTATGAGGTTATGTACAAATTTGAGTTTTAAACGTGACGAATTCGTTTTCCGTTTAGTTTAAGGACACACGTTTCACAATGGCCATTAATGACCAGTTAACGAACAGAATATTATTCATTCTGTTGCTCATCATCATCATTTCAAATAATTGTTTTATTATATCAATTACTGTACATTACTTTTGTGGTGATTCATGACCCTTACAGTCGGGTAAAGCAAAAATAATTTAGTTTTGTTATTTACGTATACAGGACGGAAGACGACAATGGCTTGGTGGGGCCGAGTGGGCGGGAAAACGTCACCGTTTGCCACATTATTGATGGCCTGGACGAGATTTTGAGGACAGTTGGTGCAGTGAGGCTGCAGGAGGCAGTTGGTGCAGGGAGGCTGGAGGAAGCAGTTGTTGCAGAGAGGTGGAGGGAGAGACGAAGCAGTGGCAGAACAAGGCGACATGTATAAAATTTAGTTTCTGCACATTTAAGAGAGGAGATTCATTTGGTGGGAGTACAGAAAATAAAAAGACAACATTTGATGGTGAAGGAGAGGCGCTAGAGAATCTTAATATGAAGAAGACGTGACCCAGGAAAGGAACAACCGGCATACGAACAAGAACGAAGAACGACGTCATCAGGCGTTGACATCTGGTAACGGCATTTACTCGGCTTTTCCACACAAACCATTCTCGTCAGATTCGCGATTATAATTTTCAACCATATCGTTCGTCACCCGCGTTTCCCTGGAGCAGCAATTTAAGAAGCTGCGTAGAGTATTATTTTTGCTTTTTACCGACTGAGCTAATAATTTAAATTGATATCGTAAATTTATATGTTTTATATTATAACTTAATTTGAGTTATATTTCTATTAATAATAAATTCATTATTATTGTTATTGTTTGTTTGATTACAACAATATTTTTGATGGTGTAAACAATAAACACCACACTTTATAAATACGATTCTCATCATTAACACATTGTGGTTGGTTCGTTTTGAAAGTTTATTGTAGTTATCAGTTTCGTAATTCTGTTTCCGTAAAAATAAATTTACTATTCTACTTAACCCAACAACATATATTACTTTTCAAATTAGTCATCTCAATTTCCATCCAAATATTTCGACTACCAAATTTATAATTGTTTGTTAGGTGATACGTTTTTACTCAGTTAAAACTAAATATGGGCATAATTACGTATTGCCACTCTTAGAGAAAACAACAGTTTAGATGTGTATTAGTGTATATTATATAAAAATACTTGCGATGTGATTTAGAATTTGAAAACCAAACTAAACTTACACATTTTAATTAACTGTCTCATTTAATATATTTACTTTTTAGTGACTAAGTTATCATACTACCCCCGAATGCCGGAGGAAACGTTCCAGTTAAACGACGTGATACTAACATGAGTATTTACTGTGTATTTATATAGCATATTACACTTTGATGTAGTACGTGACACTCTCCGTAATACTTTCCAATTTGCTCGCGAGATTAACAAGAACAGCAACACGACAATTAGAGTAATACATCATTAAGTAGGAATGTGCACCGGTTTCCTCTTTGTGGGAGCGAACTTAACACAGCAAAGCAGACCACAACAGAACTAATTAAATCTGTCAAACACTTCACATGCTGCAGTCTTTACAGAAAAAATATAGAAGAATACAAGTTCGTCTAATGATCCATCACTTATTCCACTATTCTAGTAAAATTATTTGCTTCAGGCTGAAGGTAGACACCGAATAAGTTATTATTTCATTGCACCCAATAACTTTAAAACTTTTCTCTATTATTATGTTGACTATGGAGCCTAGTTTGAGTTTAAAGACAGCGGATTGTTTCTCTGAACTAATGACAATGTATTTAAGATTTAGATTTTTTAGATTTATTGTTGTTTCCATTATTCCTCGGTTCATTAAATATGATACGGCATACATTACAAATAATTATAATAGTAAAATAAGGTACATAATAAACTACAAATAATCTTTAAACAAATAACTAAAATAAACAGGATACAGTGCAAAATCAATGAAAACTCTACACACAAACTAGAGAGCACAAGCACGCACTGAAAAGCACAAAAACATGCATAAGCAGCATGATGAGGAATCTACCTTTCGTAGTAGCTCTACGAAATGTATGAACAAAGAAACAAAAGAGAAGAAAAAGAACTACACAAAAAGTTTTAAAGTTATGTAATACGTAATATTACAACTCAACACATTCAACACTTAAGCAAAAAACGTTAATTTCAACTATGAGCGAAATGACCAAGAAAATGTAAATCACACCATGTAATAAAATAATTTTACACTAATTTACGAAACTTTTGTAGTTATTATTGTTCTTAACCTGTGGATAAAGGCTGTTCTATAAATTTATCCGGTATGAATGATTTCTAGTTGCGTGTTCATGAAAATTCACCATTCGTTCGAAACAAATTTACGTTCCTCTTTACAATCTTTAAGATTTCATAAATTTACACTCTAGATAAAGCAAGTATTTGATAACTTTAAAGAAATGCTTTAAACTCGATCTATAATTCATACTAGAAATTATTCTAATAGCACATTTTTGCATTGTGTTGTTGTGGTATTCAGTCCATAGACTGGTATGATGCAACCCTCCATGCTAAATTATTGCACAAGCCTTTTCATTTCCGCATAACTAGAGCTTCCCACATTCTCCATAATCTGCTTCCATCTTCATCTCCCTCTCTTGTTCTTACCCCACACACTCCCCTCCAAATATAATTTTACAAGACCCTGATGTCTCAAATCGTTCTTCATATTGTTCGCTCTTCCCCCTATTCTACTTAGAATCTGGTTTTCAGCAGTCTCCCATAGCACCACATTTCACAGACTTCTATTCTTTTCCTTTCTACAACTCCTATAGTCCACGTTTTGTACCCATATATCGCCACTCACCATACGCTTATTTTTAGCAACAATTTCCTAATATTCACACTTCTATTGCCCGTAAGTAATTCCTCTTTTTCGCGAAAGCCTTCCTTGCCTGTGTTATCCTACACTTTATGTTTACTATACCTCTAGCATCCCTAGTTATTACGTTTCATTCAAAATATCCCTTCCCAATCAAACACCCTTTGTTATTCCACTGATTCCCATACTACGCTCTATTACCTTGGTTTTTCCTCTATTAATCCTCATATTGAACCATTTCTTCAAGACTAAGTTCATGTTATTTGTTTTGGTTTTCAAGTCTTCTTCTGACTCCCCTAATATTACAATATCATCGGCTTTTATTTCTTCTCCTTGCCGTATGATTCCTTTTCCATTTTCCGTTTTAGCTTTCTTCATGGCCTGTTCTTTACTTAAGCAAATCGGCATAGGCTGCAGACTGCATCATTATCTTATTCCTTTCTTGAGTGCTTCTTTCTTTTCCTTATCTTAAACTCTCTCTCTCTCTCTCTCTCTCTCTCTCTCTCTCTCTCTCTCTATGTAACATGAAAAGTTACACGCAACAATGCGGGCCAGCTTGCGAGTTGCAATTGTCGCAACTCGGGCCAACAATGGAGTCTGGCGAGACTCGAGCAGTCGTCATAGAGTAGAGAGAGGAGAAGGATGTGTCGGCAGTTGCGGACGGAGAAAGACCACGCCCTGTAGTGATAATTTTTTCTCATGTTCTGAAATGGATTAAAGCTTTTAAAATCCACTTTTTTGGTATTTTTATTAAAAAATACCTGGCGCCCAAAAAGCATTTAAATCCTCGAATACGGAGGAACGCCGGCTCTTTTACATTTGGCGCCGTAGCGTTGGGGCCCGAACAACGTGGTTTGGTGAGGACGACTACGTGGTACCCTAGAATTATACGACGACTGAAGAAGTGGGAGGCGCTGAAAAAGGAACGCTGGGAAGAGAGCTGTTCTACGCATAGCTGAGGGGTCCTGTGACCGCTGCGTGGATTTCGTCGAGAGGTGTGTGTGTGTATTAAAAAGCAGAGTACAGTGTGTGTTGTGTAGTTTGTTAAAATGGAAGAAGTGCAGGAGGCTATTACGTGTGAAAGAGTAGATGAGAAGACAGAGGACGCTATGCTCAGGGACATAATAAGATATTTGATGAAAAATGAGGAAGTTCTTGATGACATGGTTATTAGTATTATGAAAAAAAAGTTAAAAAAGTTGTCAATGACTCTGTGTTAATCTAATCAAAGGAAAATATTTGTAAACCTGTTAAAGAGACGAGCAGTTCTAATGTAGTTATTGACGACAGTTCTAGTGATGGTGCTTTTACAAGTACACCTGGCCTTTCTACTGATGTGTCTTTTGAAACTGAAAAGTTTGGGAGTAGTCAAGGTGAAGAAATTGAGAAAAATGAAAGTTTAACCAATAATCATAAAGGTGATGAAACAAATGAGCTTGATCCAATTAAAGATGGCAGTGCAGCAGATGGGAAAGACATTCTGAAAAGGAAGCATAGGGCTGAAGAACCTGCTTCAGTAGATACTTCAAAAAAAGTTAAATCTGATGCAACCTTAAACTCAACTGGCTCTTCAACCCAATCTGTCACACCTGATGAAAATTTAGAAATTGGCATTGCCAACCCCAATTCTTTTTCAGAAGAAACTCCTAAGAAAGTGAAATCTGATACTTCTACAAACTCGGCTGGTTCTTCACAGTTGATGAAAACATTTATATTGGCAAAGCATCGCCTATTCCACAGTAGTTAACACTTCCGACAATTCTCCTGACTCCTCATCTAAATCTGTCAAAGTTGATGATAATTTAAGAAGGGGTGATGCCACACCCAGTTCTGTTGGACGTAGGACATCAAAAAAAAAATCCCCCAATACTCCAAAGGACTCACCCCCAGTGGCAAAGAAGTTAACTCCCAAACAGCTGTTGAAACAAAAAGAGTCGGCCAAGAAAAGGGAGGAGAAGGAAAAATTACGATTGGAAAAAAAGAGAAAGAAAGCAGAAGAGAAAGAGGAAAAACAGAGACAAAAGCAGGAAAAAGAAGAGCTAAAGAAAAAAGAAAAAGAAGAGAAAGAGGAACAAAAGAAAAAAGAAAAGGAAGAGAAAGAAAAGAAACGTCTTGCAGAACTGGAAATAAAATTAGAAGAGAAGAAACAGAAAGAAGAAGAAAAGCGCAAAAAAGAAGAACAGAAGAAAAAGAAAGATGAAAAGAAACAAGCAGAGGAAGACTTGAAAAGGAAAGAAGCAGCTGCATTTAGTAGCTTCTTTCTTCAAAAGAAATCAGAGCCAAAACTAAGTGAAGAGATAAAGGACAAACCATTAGAAAACTTTATGCCCTTTGAGGTCAAACGTGACATGAGATTAGCTCCAATTACAAGAGTATCTTTATCAAAGGATCGTAAGAAACAATGGGAGAAACATTCATCAAAAAACTGAGCGGAACTTAATGATTAGCGGAAAATGTGCTTCTATGTCTCAAAATTGTGCATCCTATGGTGAAAACAGAGCAGGAAGAAAGTTATGGAATAGGGGTGGATGTGGATTTCCTTGGAATCCAGGTGGAAAAACTGAATGCGGTATTCTGTTAATGTCAAACTAATAAAGATCAGATGATACATCAAATTCAACTGGCAACAATTAAAATAAATGTCATATGATCTGTCAGAAACAGCTGATGGGATGTAAAATTTTATGTAATAACATTGTAATTAGTTATAAGAAACAGATGTTCTGTTGACGTGCGTTAAACAGCTGGAAAGACAAGCAAACAGCTGATTACAGAGTTCTTAAAGAAATTGTTTGGGTTGAAGTTATGTGGTTGTAATTAAAGTTATATTAATTTTGAATTATTTAATTGATGAAATTGTATTTTACTGGATGTTTAGGCTGATGAAGGATTGAATGGTACGTCAGAAAAATTTGTAATTAATTTATGAGTGAATTTTTGTAAAACCTAATGTAATTTTGACTAAGGGCGTTGGTCAGTCAAATTGTTTACGACTGTGTTTCAGTAAGTGCCATTAAAAAATTGTAACATGAAAAGTTACACGCAACAATGCGGGCCAGCTTGCGAGTTGCAATTGTCGCAACTCGGGCCAACAATGGAGTCTGGCAAGACTCGAGCAGTCGTCATAGGGTAGAGAGAGGAGAAGGATGTGTCGGCAGGTGCGGACGGAGAAAGACCGCGCCCTGCAGTGATAATTTTTTCTCATGTTCTGAAATAGATTAAAGCTTTTAAAATCCACTTTTTTGGTATTTTTATTAAAAAATACCTGGCGCCCAAAAAGCATTTAAATCCTCGAATACGGAGGAACGCCGGATCTTCTACAATATATATATATATATATATATATATTTTTGACATCGTCTTGATTTAATCTTCTTTGATAATAACAAGACGACCTTAGTTAACCATCAATTGTCACTCCACTTGAATTTATCATTGATCCAAAAGGCCAGGAAAGGCACATTGCCTGAAAAATTTTTGTCTGCTACTAGCATCAGCTCTAAACTGAACTAACTTAGTCTTATCTAGGTTGAGGGATAATTTATTCACCTTGAACCAGACGTTTAGAGCGTACAGAGTGCTTGCTGCCCACATTATTAATGAGATTATCGCAATTTTTATTTGCAATAACTATATTTGTGTCATCCGCGCAGAGAATCGATTTTAGAGGAACGACGTATCCTGGAAGATTATTTATGTATAGACAATAGGAAGCAGAGAATTGGGCCAATAATTTAATATTTCGGATGGCGATGTTTTCTTAAACAAGGGGATTACTTTGGCGATTTTCAAAGAATTCCTCATCTTGACGCAGAGAATTATCTTTAACTTGAAAATTTGCAATATTTACGGAATACGAGTTGAATTTTCACGCCGCGTCTTTAACAGAAAGAGTTTCATTTCGTTCAAGTGCAATTTCTTTATAGTTACTGGTCACATTTTTATTGGCATTCCAGGTTGATTTGATATTATTAATTACATTCACTATATAACTGGAAGAATTGAGTTTTTTTCGCGGTAACGAACAAACTCTTGTAAATACGACTGTAGGTTTGGATGTATTTTACTAATCCAGGAGATTCAGTTTGTTCAAGTAACAGAGTTTATTCCGCGATATTCGAATACCGTACGAAATCCAGTTTACTGGTTTATTGTGATTTGTACATGTTCCATTTCCTTATTAAGGCAGGTATGTTGTGATTAAATGCGGTTTAAAAGTGTTCTTATTTCATTTATTTTACATCATATTTTCTACATAATCCCCATCCCCCTCAACTGCCTTACCTTAGGCAAAATTCAGGACCAGCACATTCGAGCCATTGTTTGGTAGCTTTCACTAGGGAGTCATCATCTTCAAATCTCTCGAAAGGAATTTTTTCAGTTTACCAAAGAGATGGTAGTTGATAGAGGTAGGTCAGGACTAAAGGCGGGTGTTCAGTGTTCCCAATGCAAGTTTTCTGATCTCGTCTGCTGTTTCGGATAACATGTGGCCGTGCATTGTCGTAAAACGGAAAATCATCCTGCTTCTCCCATGTGGTCGAATATGACGCTGTTTAGCTTGTGGTTTATGCAGAGTTGCCATAAACGGGTCATAATTAATGCTGGTTTCATGTAGGATAATTTCCTCAAGAAAGAATACTTTAAAATCTGAAAGCACCGTAAACATATTTTCCATCTGAAGTTCCTGTTGAGATGAGTTTTCATGATGTCACCCCATTGATTGTCTCTTCGTCTCCGCTCCATAATGGTGGAACCGTGTTCATCGTTAGTTACAATTCATGCAAGAAAGTCATCTGCACCATTAACTAAATGTATCAATATACACTGCACACAGTTTTTCGTGTTTGTTTGTGCGCCTCTGACAATATCCTTGAAACCCATCTGGTACAAACCCCCACTCATTCAGCATTCTGCAAGCACTTGCTTATCCTACTCCAAATTGGAGAGAGAATTCTTTCACTGTGCTCTGTTTGTCAGACGAATCCATGTAGTTAATTGTCTGAATAATCTTAGTCGTCAGAACACTGTGGCGTTAGCTGCAGTGAGGAGTGTCCTGAATATTGGCGTTCCATCTTTCACCACACAATCTGATTTACCACTGACTAAATATACTGTGTTCGACCGCAGCGTCTCCATATACATTTATCACCCTCTTTCGGACGTTTCCTACCATCCCGTTCTCACATCACAGTAATTCTATAACACAACGTTGCTTTTGACGAATGCCATATTCAGAGACACGGTTGCGGGTTTTAAATAAATTTTAACTAGATAAATTATAAACATTTATAATGAAAAATAAATAAAAATAGTGTGCATTATTTCTAAATAAATAATTTTTACGATATGAATTTCAAATTGAATGACTAAATTATTGCGCTAATTATTGTAAATGACCAAAAACATTACTTTTGTCAACATCTCGAAATGATACGCGATTACCTTAAGGCTCTATTTTTAATTAACAGAAACAATGCACAAATTTGTTAATGAGTGTTTTAGCAAAGTCAAGCCTATTTAAGTCTGATTGTAGCAAATACAACGTAAAATGTTTAATTTGGTGTTTGACTGGACACTTAATTAAGTTGTTTGGCAACGTTCCTCATTTGCTCCCACAAACACTAGGTACGCCAATGCTAGCGAGTGTGTGAAAGGAACTGGTTAGACAATATTTTGACGACAGGCCACGAAGTAAATTAAATGTCAATAAGGAACGCTATAAGTTGACACAGGTGAGTGTAAAGTGGTTGTAAAGTGTATTTAGCTAATAACGTTAACAGCCATAATTGCCCACTCCGTTCACTCAGATTTTTAAAACGTTGCCAAGACCTTTATTTAACAGTCGTCTCAAGATTACTTTTAGTGCCACTATTTATATTCTCAAATAACTAGTTTCAACTTAATCAAATCTTTCATCTATATGCCTACATGTGACTGACACGAGTGTACATAATATTTTCTGGGATTAGAGTATGAAACTGTGGCAGAAAATCAGGATTCGTACATTATTGATATTGCTTTTAGAAAGTTAAAACCATAAAGCCGAACAACACAGGTTATGCAAAATGTATTTATTAGTGTTATGCAGCATATCATTGAAATATTTCAAACAGACATATCTGTATAATGGATCATACACTTTTTATTTGACAGTATGAATTTTATTATGATCTATTATAACTTGCTAACCTGCTTTGCGTTACATGCTCTTAAACGTTTCCTAAAAAATTAATCTGTATAGGAAAACAGTATTACGTTTGTATATTTGTTTGCACGTTTCTTGTAATTCTTGATACAACTTTAAACGTGTGGACAGATGGAAACAAAATGTGATACACATTTTTTAAAACTCCGAGGAAAGACTTACTAAGTGTGAGAACTCCTAGAAAAAGAAATAATAGTTAGCAAGTATGCATATGTCCACATTTTGACGTCACCGAGCAATGAAACGGAATTCTGGAAAATAAGCTATATTAAAATATGGTTGATATATTTACTTTCTGCTACAGTTTGGTTTGATCAATTACATCCTGATATATATAAACACATTAATAAACAGACTTTTTAAATACATCAGTTTGTATATTTATTGTTGCCTTTTAACATTTCCAAATATTTCAAGAATGGACAAGGTCTTTAAAACTCAAATTTACCCAATTAAATATAGAATACAAACTATAAATTATCGAAGGGTGATAAAAAACGATTCCTGGAATTACACTTTAGACAGAATCACAGTTAGTAATATAAATGGATGTCATTTACCTGTAATGATCACTGATTTCGGAAAGCTTCTATGATATGCTAGCCGCCTGGTGAGGTCGTTGACTACCATCACTTTCAAGATGACGTCATCACCCAAATCTTTAATACGCATTCACTTTGGAGTTGACTGTGACCGACTTCAGGACATCTGGACGTATTTACCACCACGTATACCCTATTAGTGATTTAAGAAATTAATGTGGTGGCGTCTTGTGGTAGTTCTAATGAGGTTGTTATGTGGAATTAAGGGGAGCTTGAGTGCCTCCGCCTTTCGTTTCTCCGTCGGATGCTCTTCCCACGTACTCCCTTTCGCATCCACGAAAAGTCTCCCTATATATTATAAATAGAACTCATCAGGAAGCTCTGCAGATATCGACAATAAGTGTTATCGAAAGGGCAAATAATATGTAGTGTCAATTATTCATTGGCGACGTAAACTTCTCCACCATGAATACTTTATTATACTTCCCAAAATGCGCTGAATAATCACGATCCAGAGTCGTCTTGAGTCAGACAAAAAAAGAATGACTGCATGAATGTCTCAACAAACTTGTAGCGCAGTAGAACCCGCGTCCAATTTTTTATTATTATTTACGGAAACTTAAATAACAAATATTCCGGCATGAGCAAGTCGCTTGCCAGGAAGAAGGGGTTTTCCGCGCGCCGTCTTGGCGGCTCGGATTAATAACAAAGGGACTGCGACTGACACCTGGACCATAAAGCTCGGACACCTCGTCGCCGGTTCTGGAATGTCTTAATCTGCCTGGGAATTTGGTGACCGGGAGGCGTGTGTTCCCCAAATGAAACAAGGGATATGATTGGAGAATATCCATCCCTGCCACCTTAGTAATAGATGTCGGATAAGTGGGGACAAGGTTTTAAAGAGGCTGGCGGAGACAATTTTAGAGAGAGTTTTGGCAGGGGATGACGAGAGGATATTGAAAGAGAGTGGAGAGGAGATTTTTGGCAGGGGATGGCGAGAGGATACTGAAGGAGAGTGGTGGACAGATTTTTGCAGCTGATACAAGGTGATGGCGAGAGGATATTGAAGGAGAGTGGTGGAGAAAGATTTTTGGCTGGTGATACAAACTGGTGGCGAAAGGAGATTTGCAGCAGAGAAGTTACGGCGAGAGCAGATTGGTGAGGTGGCAGCAAAGAGGTGAACCATGCTTCGATCAGTCCAGGAAGCAGGGAAGAAAGGTCTTAACGACAAGGGAAGAAAGAGGAAAAAGAGGAGTTTCCACAATTGTCGATCAGCCGCTTCAAGTTCCACAACACGGAAATTACAGCCAGACGCCTATGAAAACAACTCAGGTTCGTCAACGAACAGGAAATCTGCTACACGTGGTCCCCCAAACACATTAATACCCTGAGATCTTTAATACAATCCTATTTTAATTAATTAGTTTTGTACATAATATATACACGCACTACCCATATTAAAATTATTGTGTTTACAATTAATAAATGTATATATTTAAACCCAATTATTAATTTCTTTAATTAATATTCCCCCTTCATTTACAAACTCTTTGCCCGGAAACCTCCCTCAGAGATATAAAAACTTGACTTCAGGCGTGCTTTGGAATATTGAATATTAATTAAGCAACACCAATGTCAAATAACGTATCCACGTACGGGATGTTATAGAATGCATAAAAATATGGAAGAAAAATGGCATAACAACAGCAAAATCAACGGCACATTTCACAAGGAAATCAAGGACGATCACATCATTAGGCCGTAACCGTCGCTGGAGATGGTCCGCGACACTAAATTCTTCACATGTATATTCAATAATATTTTCGGCTCTGGGAGTCAAAGAGTAAATATGCCGAATTGCTCAATTTTACGCCTGAGGAAGTCTCAAAAAGTAGACTAAACGTCGTTTTTGAATAAATAGTGATAAATTTATATGCTAACTTATTGGCCGTATTTTTATTTATTGTAATTTTAGTCAGAAAAATATGTTAAATTTCTGTTAATGTTTTGCATGAATGACACAATAAACTAGTTGTCGTGTTCTGTTCGCATCTACCACCCCCAGTCTTCTTCGGTTTAATTACGTTTTTACAAAAATCGTCTTCCCGTTTCGTAGATTTCGAAAACTATGCTGAACCGCCATGATAAAGCATACATATAATATAATATTAGTAAAATATAAGTCAAATACGAAATTACTAAGACACAACCGATACCAAAATTATAAATAATTTCACATGAATTTGAGCTAGAATACATTTAACGCAACTAACGTCCTAATTATATCTCTCCTTCTCTCTCTAAATTATTTAGTGCTCTTGGAGAAAGCCACTAGAAAGCTTTGAGGAAAATCATTCCAATCTCTTACGGTCCTATTTACAAAAGAGTATATACCCATGTCAGTACTTTGGCCCCTCTGATTAATTTTGAATGAGTATTTATTTTTCGCTACATACATCGATAAATAAATACGAGTTTTGATGTCGCTCAAGGTTGGTTCATCTGTACAAGCTTTATACACTACACAAAACCTTGCCTACTTTCTTATAACCACTAGTGACTCGAAATTAAGAATATAAGAATTTGCTATTCCCATCCGGGTTTGAACTCTGTCAGCGTTTGTATCTGTTCGTCTCTGTGGGAGTCTCAACGAACACTCCATTTTCAATATTTGCCGTATCAGGGACTTATAAGCGACGTGTTTGACCATTGGTGTTGCTTAAATAATATTTTTACATTTGTGTACTTGTATAATTTTCATTGCAATGGAGGACATTTCTCATTTTTTAAAATAAAATCGTCCAACCAACATTGAATTTTGTTTAAGTCCGCTTCCTATTTTTCTGTACATGATACAATCTTATATGATACTGAACTTATGCCGACAAATCATTTACAAATGCTAAAATAATTAGTGGTCCGATTACGCTTCCCCGAAACACCCTTGACGTAATATTAATAAAACCAGATAACTCCCCATTTAACCGAACAATGAGCTTTCTGTTATCCAGAAACTAGCGAATCTAGTTTAGTACGCGTTTGCCATTACCAGATTTTTCCAATGTTACTAGTAGAAAATGACTCTAGGTCGAACGCCTTTGAAAAGTTAATTAACACAGCATCAATTATTCCCCCTCATCTATCACATCTGATCAGATATATCTTGACAGAGTGTCGCTAATCGACTTTCTTTCTACTTTCCTGGCTTAGAATAGTGCTGCCAACTATTTTATCATTCATTTTCGTTTAGTAAATTCGTTGTGCCTACGCAAGTAATGTCTCTAACGGTTTGGATACTTATCGGCCTTTAGTTATTAGTTTCAGACCTCACACCGCCTATCTAGGTACTACTATTGCATTCATCCAATCGTCCGGGACTTCATTTTTCTTTACTGACATTTCAGATAACCACGCTAGTTACGCTCAAATTTCATCACTTCTGAAATTTCATCTGCGACAACCGACTTGTGTGACTTAATGTTTCTAATGTGTTTACATAGTGATCCCGGTATGATATTAAATACTTACCTATTCTCCTCAGTTGTAAATATCGACAAATATGTTTCCTCCCCGAATGGTAATGCAAAATATTTTGCAAATTTATTTAATTTTTCCTTCTCGCTTAAAGTAATTGTATTTTCCTTTTCCTTTAGAGGAACAGATAAACCTGTATCCCTCCTACGTCTCCTAACATATTTGAAAAATTATAATAATTATATAGCCAAACTGGTGCAAATATTCAATTTCTAAAATCAGTCTCAAGTGTTTATTCCTTAATTATAAAACAGGAGCTTTCAACATAAGTAACATATTTGTCTCATAAATCTAAGCAAAACAAAAGGAGACAATTAGCTTAGCATAAAAACAATGAAAACTATAACCTCTAAATGCATGATAATCAAAAAAGCATACCTATTATATAAATTATTGCATTAAATGTTTTGAATTCTTACTCCAACCACCCTAAACACGTAATTCTTAAGGTAGCAAATAATTTAATTTAGAAATCTATTTCTATTACCGAGAAAAAACTCTTCAAAAAATTACAAAATAATGCAGCTGGCATTTTAACAAATAGTTCATATTCACTAAGACTCATTAATAAATGAGGCACTGAGAGCACAAGTGTACTAACCCTAAGGAAGTCAGTATGGAGGAAATAGGCACCTTAGTATGGTCTAAAACAGAATGTTTTCTTCATGCCATTTGGGTATTTAAAAGTTAATACAATTAACTGTGGATTTATTGGGACTCTCTAAAATAGAAATATCACAAAAATATACTTTATACAAGGATACATTTTTTGTGGGTTAGTCCATTTTTTATGTGAGTGTTTTTACATTCAAAATGAAACGTTCATTTGTTCAATGAATATTAACACTATTTATTGCACACATTCATTAACGCGCATTAGACATTTATGATGAAAATGTAATATTATAAATTTTACACGTTTCATGTGTTTCCTACTTGTTAAGAAAGATTATCCACCTTAGAAACATCCCCAAAATCCAGGAGAGGCAGCCTTTCTTCATTACTGCAGGTGGTGTTTAAGTAAAAGTAGAAATTGTGATATATTGGGGGTACAAGTTCAAGCTAATTGATCAGGTTCTTCTTTTTTGCTTCTATAATTAAATTTAAATTTGGATAAATCAATTATATTTTTGGCCATATCGATTTCTTGAAATGGCTCTTCGCCTTGAGTATTTATAAAAGAATCGAATGGATTTGTTACTTCAAATTATAGCCATTGTATGTTCAACCATTACATTTAAAAATTATTAGATTTAATCTTTCTATTAGTACAAGTCGTTTTGTTGAAAAGAAACATTCTGCATTCATATTGATTATCTTAAATTGGTTAACTTTCTTGGACACAATAACACCATTCCAATCTTTAGGTGGGAAAGTATTTTTTTCTTTTCTGAACCAGACCAAACTCCTGATCACAGGGCAGGTAAGAGTGCCAGAAGACATTAGGCTCTTACAATGTGTTGGAATAGTAAAGAAATTTTTATGTTCTTATTCTATCCTCCACACTGATCCGAGTACGTGATTAGTTTTTCGGTTCTTACAAATTTGAGTATAGAATACAATAAACGGGAACCAATTTCTTTGCGGCCCTCTGGACGCAATGGACTCATTCCATGTAAACAAGTACGCATCTTCATTTTGCATATTGTGGATGCCGAAGCAATATGTCCACAGCTGGCGTTAGTAATAGCAAACTCCAGTTCATATTACTGGTGTAGGTAAAGTTTTCATCAAATCAAAAGTTATAACAGTAGTATTGCCATATGATTAACTAAGCAAAGAATCACTCTGCAGACCTTCCCGTGCATTTTTTTTTCTTCTGATGGAATTCTATTTCCGCAATCAAACCTCTTTTCTCGTTATCATTATCTGAGGCAGTTATTTTTACCTGCAACGCATTTCCTGCACGAGTCGGACATGGCTGAATGAAATGAAAAATTACACTGGTCAAAAAAAAATGCCGAACATGAAATGCGAAACTATCCCTGATCCTCCTTGCAATGCAGTGAGTGAATATTTGATAAATTCAAATTTGCAAAAATATCTGTCATGAATAATCTTCTATCAATGAAATATTTCTACATGATGATTAAGATAATTTTAGGCAATTGTCTCCAGAGGTGAAGAAATTTGTTGCAGAACAAGGTTCGGCGGCCCAAAAATTGTATTTCAATATAAAATTGAAAATGGTCGTTCTCGTTGATTCCACGATATAATTTTTTTTTATCATTTATATATATATATATATATCCGTATGACAACTATGTATATTTATATAAAACCCCGGAACAAATTTCACTATTCAAGGTACCTCTGAAAGTCCCTGAATATGAAAAATGTTATTGCTGCACATACAAAAAAGGTTTTCCGCAAAAGCAAATAATTTTTCATTTGCGCCTCCGCTCGTTTCCAGTTTGTTTCCATGTTGAAAACTGCTTTGCACTGTGTAAACATAGTTTCTTCAACGCACAACTTCCTCGTTCGCCTGTGTCATGCGAAATGTCGAAGAGCACAAACGGACTGTGTCGAATAGTCCAGTATTGCTCTCAATGATATCTATCGGTTTTTGAGAGCAACAACGTTAAAGCTGCTAAATTCGAAACAACTGAAAATAAGGGAACTGAAACTCCATTGCATTAAATATCTCAAATTCACAAAAAAAACGTAGATTAGTCCGCTTTCCTTCTCAGCGCCTCAAACTATGGTCATTAAATATGACTCAATTTAATAATAGATCTCATACAAATAAATTTCTTGAACTACCTAATAATGTACTACATACAAGAACATATCATTACTACAGCAACCAACACTACTAAAAATAGCTCAATGGTGTCAATAACCAGCATAAAACAATTCTTTCAACCTTTACAATAGGAGGTATCCTCATCACTCCTTAAATTATATCTGTAATCAATTCTACATTTATAAAAACATATATATATATATATATATATATAGCTGTTAGACATGTTATATATATATAGCTGTTAGACATGTTTTTATAAATAAAGAATTGATTACAGATATAATTTAAGGAGTGATGAGGATACCTCCGATTGTAAAGGTTGAAAGAATGAGGACTAACAAACAAAATTATAACTACGTTTCTTAACTTTAACATAGTTGAATTCAAATTCTCACCGAGACCGAAAAATCACATCCACAATATCTGCTCCATATTAAAAGATAAAGTGGAAGTGTTGGATACAAATAATGTAGTTTATAAACTTGACTGTAAAAACTGTATGGAAGCTTACATTGGCTATACTAAAAATTTTAAGAAAAGAATTTATCAACATAAATTAAGTCAATTCAAAGATTAACACAGGTTTATCCTCACATGCTAAATCGTATCATCACGAATTTGAAATAACAAAATGCAAAATTTTGCAGACAAATTTTTCCAGATATAAACTTAGGTTTGCTGAAGCTATTTTTATTAATCTGGAACGTGACAATTTGGTTAATTTTAAAAACTTACAATCTGTTAGGTTATATATTATATTCTTGTATGTATATCGTATTATATTAGCCTATATGCTAGATGTCGAACAATGTATATACTTGGATGTATCGACGCTAATAACCTGCGTACTTCCCTGTATTGGTTGAGTGACGCCTGATGTCGTTTGTAATTGACGAGAGTTATCACGCTCTATACATGTAACGCAATACTTTTATATAATATAATATTATCATGCATCTAGTGATTATAGTTTTAATTGTTTTTATTCTAAGCTAATTGTCTCCTTTTGTTTCTGTTTTGAAATATTAGACGAATATGACACTTATGTCGAAAGCTCCTATTTTATAATTAACGAATAAGTGAGCCTGAATTTACTGGTTTTATTAATTTACAAATTTGCTATTTGAAAAATTGTCCCTACCCATTTTACTTCCCAGTGAATTTTTCACATAGTATTCTTATGCTTCTCTTTTAGCATTTGTTAAATCATTATTCAGCTTCCCTAACTTGATTCTATTGGTATCTCTTTCTTTCCGTTTACTATCCAATATCCGAACCTTCCTCTTCAGGTTTTTTTATTTCAGAATTATAGTACTCCGGCTCAGCGTTTTACTTTAGGTATTTAATTGCTATGGACTCTCTTACTTCTACATTAATTAAGGATCTGAAAGTTACCAAACACTCACTGACCTAAAACCCCTGTGATGGTCATCATTAATAATTTTTAACTAATGTAAAATCTATAAACTTTCTCGTTTAATTTGTGGTATTGCAATACCACTTTCTCTCTAGTTTGCTTACCCACATATTTTCCCTTCCCAATATATCTCAAGGTCAACAGGAACTACTTCTCATAAATAGATCTGCCGGTTTGATTTGAAAAATAGTTCTGAAGGAAAATGTCATGTATCTTTTTTACGTTAATAAAGTTTCTGGCCACCTCATATATAATATATATGGGGTGGCAGAAAGAATTGAGTTCATTTAACTACTAAATTAAAACTATGTTTTCGTATATTTCAGAATTTAAATAAGGAAATTTTCATTTCGTGAAGAATAAAAGAAGCTGAAAATAGAGAAAGCGAACACTCGCCTCCAGAGAGAAGATTGGGATGAAACGTTGTCTCACTCGCGGCTACTAAAAGCTTTGTCGAGTCAGTGGAAAATTTCACTTATCCCAACTTTGAGCATACGATAGAAATGTGGCAAAAACAGTACACAGCAGTATATAAAGAATTTTAGTATACAGGCGGCACTTGAATAAATAATTTCCCCAGAAATAAATTATCTGTGCTCCCTAGTATAAGATGAGTTACTATAGTCGTTTGGTGTAAGTAAACCATAGGTACAGTGTCGGAAATTAAACTCGATAACTGAAAAATATTTTTCTATAAATAAACGTCCAGATATAATATAAATGATTCAAATAACTCAATTCTTTAAATTATTTCTTGAAAATTCTGTAAATGATAGGAGGGTTACTTAATTATTTTATCATATTATTATCCTTTAAAAAATAATTATTATTTTATTTATATAAAAAAGAACAATATCATTAATGACCCTGCGCACCATTAGATTTATACATTATTGAATGAGACAATTTATAAATTTCAAAGGATTTTGCAGGGTTAATTATTGGGGTAACAATGTGCAGCAGAGATTTTTCGTTCTTTCTTGACGAGCCTGTTTCATTTTCCTTCGTCTCTCGATGCAGGTACTAGGAACATCCTCCTGTTGGATTACTCTTCCTCCACCTTCTGACTACCTACATCTTCCAGGTTGAGTTGTGAGCTTGCCCTCTGTCGGCGGAAAATGCAATACACCTGGTACTGCTGGTGATTGAGGAAAAATCCAGTCTTCCCCCTTCTCCACTTCAACACAGAGTTCAAAAAAGTCCGAAATTCTAGCCTTCCTTGCTCGCACTTACCATTTAACTCAAGAGCAACAATTCTCACATCTCTTTCAACTTTCATTCAAAACCTCTCGTTTCCTCCTCCCTTTCAACGTCTTGTTCCACACTCATACTTCCTCCTCCCTTTCAACTCCCGTTCCACTTTCTTCCTCTGCCGCTCGCCCTGTCAAAGTCTTGAAAAACTCTCCATCTTCCTCCTGCTTTCAACGTCCTGATCAATTTTTTTTCGTGTTATTGCCTCGCAGATAAAGTCTATTTCCCCCTTCTACGGAAAGCGTCATCCCACGTGGCGGGTGTTCGCCAATCTCATAAAGCGCAGAAACTCCTTTCGCTGACGAAGAGAATAGTGTTTTGTGGAAATTGTGAAGTGTGAACGTTCATTCAGCAAAATAAGCCTAATCTTCTAAAGCTGCAGACAGACACGTTTTCAGCCCAGCACCTTGGCACCGAGAAAACCCACTTATTACCTGCGGAGTTAGAATATTTTTACTGTATTTCTATCATTTAAATCTAAAAATTTGAATAAGTCGATATTGTTTATCACTATTTATTCCATCAGTAATAATCTGATTGAGGAGACGTTGTTCCGTCTCATCGCCTCTAAATCGATAAGAGAAATATTGAATTTTGGCATTCAATCGCCAACTGAAGATTATGAATGATCACCTAATAACGAGAAACGGAATAAATGACCCTAAATATTGTCCAGTCGGATTACGATCATTCTTGAATAAGTAGACTCTAGTCTGAGCACGTAGTTTTCTGAAAGCTGAAAAGGGATAAGCTTTAAAAATGACACCAGGGAAATGTTAGTCTAGTTTCCTACTGTATTATAATATTGGCGCACAATTGAAGGAGAATAATCACTTCTCGTGATAATCAGATGTAATTTCTGTTTAATCCGACATCAGGAAACTTAAATTAAATATGTAGGAAAATAAGACCTCAGACTTGATTGGAGTTCTACTTGTTCAATAATAAATGTAATCCAACTGGACAATATTTCAGGTTCCAATATCCTGTGATACTGGCTATGGCTCCTATAC
Organism: Eucriotettix oculatus; assembly: GCA_034510155.1. Lineage (NCBI taxonomy): Eukaryota > Metazoa > Arthropoda > Insecta > Orthoptera > Tetrigidae > Eucriotettix > Eucriotettix oculatus. The sequence continues at coordinate 161,273,507 of CM067376.1, read as the reverse complement.
ATGAAGCCGAAATCCCTCTTGGAGCAGATTAACCCGGCTCACAGCTTTGTACTAAGTGCGGTGCCTAACAAACGCAACCCAGCAATTATCTCAAAGCCCCTTCCACGCACGATAAGTGCTACTATCAATTCATCAAATAGAAATTTAAAAAAACAACTAATAATCACATATTTGACAATCATATAGTAAAAAGAGAAGATCTGCTATATCAATTTAGTGCTATATTTTATAGAGATATATTATATGGCACATTACCAGTTTTACCACAATTTTGTTAGTTATAGAATATTTTGAAGCATGTTAAAAAACATTAAAATATATATAAAACGCTTCTTGCGTATTCTTTATTGTGGCAAAAGCAATTAATCCAAACTCGATTTAAAATTATACATAACAATATCGTTGCATGATAAAATTTAGTATTTATGTATGTATGTTCCACATTCAAATATAAAACCCATGAACAATTTTGACCAAGTTCTTAGCACATGTTCCTTACAACTCGGAAACAAAAATCTTCAGGATGCGACTTTCAACCTTAGCGCGGATGGAAATGTTTTCAAACATTCATAAACTAGTGATATTTCCACCAATAGGGTTAATAGTGTATCTCCCGATGTAGTTTGAGTGCAAAATCTACCACTTTCGTATCGGATGTGAAAGTGCAGGTGCGTTATGTAAAGTGACACGAAATAACTAATATTGGTGTCTAATCCGGGGTTGTGGAAGTCACTCAGTTTGCAATGAGTGCAGGTGCAATTTCTACTAAATTTTGTGAAAATGTTTCAAACGATCCAAGAAACTTTCACGAATAAACTCTCTTAACAAATACAACATTTTTCACTATCTTAGGGTAAGGAGATAATTCTTTTATTCTCTTAAGATACCGTAAGTATTTTTGTCTTTTTTGACCTACTGGGTATATTTTACGTGCCCTTTTCGTACCGGGAAAATTTTTGACTGTATTAGGATACAGGAAATATATTATACTCTTTTCAGGTATCCCTAATATTCTCGACTTTCTCAAAGTACCGAGTACTTTAGATTCTCTTAAAGTTCTGCAAACATCATTTTCTCTATTAGAATACCTGGATTATTTGCTTTACATTACAGGGAGTGCTTAAGGCCATTTCACGTACGGAGTCCAGTATATTTGACTCTCTCAATGAGCCGGTAGTTAAGGTTTTGAGAGTAATTTCGCCTCTTTTCATTTACAGGTGAAAAAAATTTTACAGTTCCTTTTTCTTTTTAAGTTACAGTGCTTATTGAAGGTGCCTCAGGATTTCTAGAGACGATTGAGGTACTATGAGTTATCACGTTGTTAGTGACGAAATTAGCATTTCGTAAACTTAGATAGCATAGAGGGCGCGGAAAATTAAAAGTTCAATAAAGTCTTAGGCGTTGTCGATGCCAGTTTAACCAAGATATTGATGTTGGATGAAATACTGTAATGTGCAAATATAAAAAAATACACTGACAACGTCTGGCAGACAGCTGTAATCAATAATAGAAAACGTATATAAATATTTCTGAAACATTCTTTAAACTTTATATTTTAAATAATTAATATAATTTAATAAATGTTTAGTAACACATTTATAAATTTTGTATCATTAGTGTCAATCTTCTTTCATTTCTGCTGTTACAATATTTTCCTGTACTCCGACAGGACGATTCCACGGGTCATTTAGTAAACGTTCTAATTTTATGATCACTTTGTCAAGGGACACAAGAATTTGGTAGTAATGGGTGACTGGAACGCAGTAATAGGAAAGGAAAAAGAAAGTGATGTAGTTGCGGACTATGGACTTGGGGGAAGGAATAAAAGGGGAAATAGGGTAGTAGAATTTTGCATTGAACACTTTCCTAAACCAGGTATTCGTCATGACTAATCATGAAAGAAGACTATTTATATGGAAGAAGCCGGGAAACACGGGCAGGTATCAATAAGATTGTATAATGGTTAGACAGAGGTATATAAACTGTAAGACGTACCCAGGAGTAGAAATCAACTCTGACCATAATCCGCTGAAAATAAAGCAACTCAAAGCAGGAATTAGAAAAAAAGGATGGGAAATAGAAAACCTGCAACAACAGAACCTGATTCAGAGTTTCAAAGAAGGTATCAGGAGTAGATTAATAGAGAAAGGAGAAAAAAAACAATACAGAAGAGAAGTGAGTACTCTTAATGGAAGACATGACTAGAGCAGCATATGAAAAAATAGGAAGAATGGATCAATCCAATAGAAAGCATGGATAACACGAACGAGCAATAATAAAAATGATTGATGAAAGGCGGAAATATAAAAACGCGAGAGAAGAAAATGGTAAAGAGCAGTACAGACGCTTGAAGAATGAGACAAATAAGAAGTGCAAATCAGCCAAACAGGCTTGGCTACAAGAGAAAAGCAATGCAGTTGAAGCTTTCATGGTGATAGGGAAAATAGACGCAGCTTTTAGGAAAATCAAAGAAACATTCGGCGAGAGGAAAAATATTAGAAAGTTCGTCAGGAGAGCGGATGGGAATCAAATTATGGGTAAAGAAGACAAAGCAGAAAGGTGGAAGGAATATCCAGAAGAGCTGTATCACGGCAAAAGCCTAGATCAGTCAGTAATAGAAGAAGAAGACGAGGAGGAGGTGAATGATGAAGAGTAGGGGGACCAAAGTTTTAGGTCAGAATTTTATAGGGCGCTGAAAGACCTGAGCCAGGAATTGATAACATTCCAGCAGAGTTGATAAGAGCATCGGGTGAAGAAGCAATATCATAGCTGTGCGAAATATACGAAACAGGAAGAAAACCAGAAGATTTTAGTAAAAACATAATTATACCCATACCGAAGAAGACTGGGGCAGATAGATGCGAACAGCACAGAACCATTAGTTTAGTATCCGAAGCATGCAAAATATTAACGAAAATAATATGTAGGAGATCGTGAAATAGAATGCGAGTTTGGAAAAGATCAGTTTACTTTTAGGAAGAATATAGGGACCAGAGAAACTATATTGATTTTACGATTAATTTTAGAAGACAGGATACGTAAAAACCGGCCTATGTTCATGGCATTTGTAGATTTAGAAAAAGCGTTTGATAATGTGAACTGGAACACACTATTAAGAATTTTAAGAGCACTGGAATTAAACATCGAGAAAGGAGACTAATACATAACCTCTACAGAAGGCAGGCAACAGTAATTAGAATAGAAGACCAAGAATAGAAAGCCGTAATCAAGGAAGGAGTAAGACAAGAATTTAGTCTGTGGCCCGAGTCAGAAGATGACTTGGTAACCATAATAAATATTATTATTTAAGAGAAATACTATTGATATTTTCAGCTTTTTTGGCTAAGGTTGTGGTTGTGCATTATTGTATACATAAATAAAATTATATGAAGAATATTTCATAGTTTTCTTCCCTTATAATTTCATTTTATTTCCTGTGTCGTATTTTATCCAATATTTATACTCCGCTGAAACATCAGTCTTCCGATCTGTTTGTTTTCCGCGGAGGTGTGAGTTTGTTTTCACTCCTGTGAGATGATAGGAAGAGGTCGTTGCCCCGAGCAATGTCACCGCTTCCCAATCTTGAATTTGAGCGCCCTTGGTGCACCCAATATCCGGCCTAAATAAGCTCCGGATAGCAACGAGGCGCTCTCGTACGCCTAAGGTTGTTACCGTGGAGCGAGTGGATGCAGTCAGGGGCAGGCATAACGCCCTCATTTCTTCTCTCAAGTCTCGTGTGGTTTGTATTGCAATTACCAAGCACGGAAAGAGTAGTATTAAAATTAGAGAGAGGGGGGGAATGGAGACTAATTTTAATACTACTCTTTCCGTGCTTATATAAATATTTATTTGTGTGTGTATGTGTGAATATAAATACGTACGCTAACGACATGTAAAATGCAGATTATTTACTGATAGAAATTTCATCTTTGTGGTATCATAATTTAATTCGTCGGTTAAATTATCTGTTTGCATTCCAATTTATTAAGGTACTTGAATTAATTAATTAATTAAACGTTTCAATAAATAATAAATATATAATCACACTCGACCTTGTAACGCCGATAACTTATAATTTCCATGCATATATATTAAAAATATTTGATTGTTGGGATTCTAACATAACTAGCATGTTCTAATAAATATTACTTATCATTTTGATGAAAAAAATAATAATAACTACTGAAAATCAGTAACGAGATGTTATTTAGTTCTCAGTTTTGTAACAAGTTTCTCAATTATTTCGGCGGGCGTGTTATTTTTTCATATAAAATTCCGGTGTGGGTGTGTTAGTAATACTTTTCCTTTTAACGGCTTGACCGATTTTAATGATTTTTTTTGTATTTATGAGGTCAATTGGTTGGACTCTTATTGATATCCAGAAAAAATTTAATATTCTGACCAAAGTTGTTTATTATATTTTGTTTGCATTTATCTTTTATAACACAAGTAATCCAAATTTTTCAGCCTAACTGAATAATCTGTCATTTAACTTACGCATCAATACATGCGCAAGCTTATTACGTCGTAGCTTGGCAATTTTTTGAAGTTTCTATTTCGGATGGCTAAGTTCTCATATATTCCTAGTATTGAAATTTCGTGCAATATGAGTGAATTATTTAATGATTCATCCGACATTGATGTAATGAAATTTAAAAAGAATGCAAGCTATAAGAAGATCAGTTTTGTTTTAGGAATAATGTAGGTACAAGAAAAGTAATATTGACTTTGCGTCTAATTTTAGAAGACAGGATTGGCATTTGTAAATTTAGAAAATGCAAACTGGAACACACTATTAAGGATTTTGAAGAGCACTGGAATAAAATATTGAGAAAGAATGCTTATCCATTGCCTCTACAGAAGACAGACAGCAGTAATTAGAATATAAGATCAAGAAAAGAAACCGTAATCAATAAAGGAGTAAGACAAGGATGCAGTCTGGCCCCATGCTGTGTAACATATATATATAAGGCGATGTAGAAAGTTAACACGGAATGTGGAAAAGGAATAATACTGCAAGGAGAACATTACGCTTTTCGGAAGATATTATAGATTTATGAGGGTCAGAAGAAAATTTGGAAATCATAATAAATGGCATGAACGTGGTCCTGAAGAAATAATTCAATATGAGAATTAATCAAGATGAGGAAAATCAAGGTAATGGAGTTTAGTATGGGAAACTGAAATAACAAACGGTCTTAGATTGGGAAGGCATACTTTGAAGGAATTTAGGAATTTTGCTACTTGAGAAGCATAATAACTAGATATGGTATAAGTATAGAAGACATAAAGTGTAAGATAACACAAGCAAGGAAGCCATTCGCAAAAAAGAGGAATCTACTTTCGGATAATGTAAGTGTGAATATTAGTAAATCATTGCTGTAAATGTTCGTATGAAACGTGGCGTTATATGGGTGCGAAACGTGGATGGTGGGAGTTGCCGAAAGGAAAATAATAGAAGCCTTGAAATGTGGTGCTATAGGAGAATAATGAAAATAAGATGTGTAGATAGAATCACTAACGAGGAAGTTCTAAGCAGAATAGGGGAAGATCCAACAATATGGACAATATGGACCACCAATATAGACCATGTTTTGAAACATGAGGGTCTTTTAAAATTATTAATTAGAGGGAAGTGTGTGTGGATAAGAAAAGAAGAAGAAGGCCAAGGATGGAACATCGTAATCAGTTTAGGGGGATATTGGATGTGGTAGCTATGTGGAAATGAAAAGGCTTGTGCAAGTTAGATTAGCATGGAGTGTTGCAACAGACCAGTTATAGATTGAATACCACAACAAACTAATGAAGTGGATTTTGTGCAATTATGAAAGGTGTATTATTTGAATTATGATTTATACGTATGTTCATTCGGCGGCATTCCATATAACCTTATAAATAAAATAATTTATTTTCAGCGTTCATTTGTGAGATTTCGATGAGGGCGATGTGAAATGATAAATATTAAAAAATGTGTTGATCTATCTTATGGTTTGATCCGATATTGACCAATAGATTACTGGCGAATTAAACATTACAGCGGACTTAATATAAATGGATTACTGGCAACGATTGCCAACCAACGAATTCTCTTTATTACTTCAGAAATAAATGTTGAAATTATGTAAATCACCGATCGAATCCTAGAGTTTATGCGAGACGCAGAAACCGAAAGGTGGCTTAGAATCACATGGTAAGCGTGTAATTGCGATTCAACATGGACGATAATCTCACCATCTTGTGCGATCGTCTCATTGAACTGTTATTGGAGCCTGAGATACCTTCCTATTCACCAGGTAATCTTTGTTAATTACCAGATATGAAGTGGCTTGAGATATTAATTTTAGTTTGAGACACATTATTTGAAGTAAAACAAGTATGTGACGTATTACTGAGGGTAGATGTTTCTCTACAATGAAAATCTCACGCTCCAAACATTAATCAGAAGCTACCTCTCAAATTTGAAAATTTCCAAAAGCTTATGTATTTTGGTCAGAATGGAATCCTGCGTTCCCACAACATACTCATCTTCCGTCTTTCGGAAATGGACAAGAAAAGTGACCAATAGCCCGACCTACCTGATACCGGTTTCGCAGGGTTTGCCCTGCATAACTTTTAGGTGAATACCGAATAAGATAGTCCTTAGTTGCTTTCCATTTCAAATTCACTTCCTATTACAAAAGAAGAGATAGCACCATGTTTCCACCCGCATGTAACAATTCACCGTAAAAAATGTTTTCGTTAACAGTTCATATGTTCATAATTTCATTTAAAATAAACCTTGTTCTTACATTCAAATGTTTTAATCTTTGATCGTTCCTTGTAAAGAGCTCCTGGGCGCTGAGTCACATTTGTCGAGTGACCAACTTAATTAAAATTGTTAATCAAAAGGTTGAGTTATATTAACGATGAATTCTTAAAATTAAATTTGTACGTAATTACTTTTATAATGAATAATTTTTAATTCAATTAGTTTGGGATATGATTTATCTTAGTAAAGAAATCGAAAACATTATATCATATTTGTTGAGTTGCTAATATAATTTTCCGTCGTATACAAAGGAAACGTCCAAAAGTCAGAAATAGAAGAATTTAATTTGAATTAGAATGTTCCGTCCCCATGTTTCCGGACATCGCCAGTTCATTAATTAAAACTTTTATTAAACTTTGGTGTTTCTCCCGCAGCTTTCGGGGCCGAAAAATATTTATTATTGACTTTTGACCATTCTTTATATTTTATTAATAATATTAAATCTTATTTATTTATTTTACTTGTAATATCTTAAATTCATTGTCTTATTCAATCAAGTTGGGTTGATCCCAATAATTTCTTCAAGGCACTAACGGTCTGTGTTTGCTTGGTAAAGAAGGTGATCACGAAAGTATGAGTTTGAATGTGTGTGAGAGAGAGGAGGAGAAAATTTAGTTGTAAATGTCAAAATATTACACCATTTGGTGATGTTTCGATTCCTCATTGTAATAGTTCAAGCAGCTTCGAATATTTACAGCCGTTTATGAAGTACACCAATGATATATTTGTTATGCTTTGAGCGAAATGCTGATAATCATTTCTAATTCCTTTCTTTAATATTACGCATTAGCAACATATAGTACACTCAATACACTTGAGTTGCTATCAATAAACTTTCAATTAACTTGTGCAATGATGTAATTTGTATTTTATTTACTAATCCTCACGCGACAGTATATAACTCATAATATCCGTTATGCTAACACTATTTGAATTGGCCCGTGTATAATTTACGGTTTCAATCGTACTAATTGTACATACAATGTAGATGTCTTTCAATTTTTTTATGAAATAAATACGGCCTATTGATAAATATTTCTTCAAATACATTTTTTTGGTTACTCGAATATTAATATTTATGCTACAAACAGAAAGAATAACTTGTAATATTTAACGGGTTTGGATTCTACTTTAAATTAAATGATTGCAACGTGAATAAATGATAACAAAGTTAACAATTTTAAAAATATATTTAAAAAAACAAATAAATAAAATAAATCTTTTCTCCCTGTTATTTTAAAAAGAAATTATTTATTTCGAAAATAAACTGTTTTATAAATAGAAATCTAAAGAAAAAACTTAATTAGCAAGATATTTACTAATTGATTTTGGAAATGGCTTCTGTGGCTTTCAGTTGAAGGATTTATGATACTTTACGGAACCTGTAGGTACTTTGTCTGCAGCCTTTGGAATCCTTGAAGAGGTAACGTCTGGAATTCGCTGCTACTGTTGACCTTTGAAAACTGCTGTTTATCACATCATCCTTGAGACCCCTTGGTTTTTCGGTCCGATCAACAGCCTCTGTCCATCTCCACGACAAATCTGCAACTGGTACCATCCATCCATATCAACGATCACCCCGCTACTGCTACTCCTCACTCTTTCCCGAAACTACGAAATCTAACATTTCCCCTTCACAATTCAGTTTTTTCCCATAATAAACATTTTCTAGTTAGTGAATATAGACTTCACACATCTTCCCGAAATATCGCAAAATGACACGTCGCTGAGGTTACTGAAACTTCTGTGGGAACATCTGAACGTTACAAAATATTGAAACATCAGATTATATTCATCCGACACATATTTACGACTTGTGGTCCGGCGGCTTCTTAATCCCTCAAAGGACCACTCCTTCCATAGATGTTTTAACGACAGCCAGGACTTCCTGTTACCTGAGGTGCAATGAACCCTCAACTTTCACCTCTCGTAAAATTTAGTTAAAATAATTAATTTAAAATAAAATACAATAAAATAAATAATCTCTTTAATAATAGTGTTCACTATAAACCTTTTTAGCGCACGCCTTGTTCCTTGTTTAGTTAGGCTAACGTTGCAACCCTGATAAGAATTCTACTGCGACAATTTATCATCGAATACTTCACGTTTCTTAAACTTCGCTACATTCATTTCTCTTATATGTTAACGAAATACCTTTACTAAAATATTTTAACTTTAAAACAGAGCTTGAGAATGTTACTTTTATTCATTGAAATTATAACTATGCTTCATATCTTTCTAGTTCTCATTTCATCAATCTGAGGAGTTTAAATATTTCAACATTCAGTTAATCTACTTCGAATGACTAATATTTATTTTGCATACCATTTAATGTGCTCCTTTACACGTTATTTAATTATTTTTTCACAATTATCAAATAAAACCTTTCGCCGTAACCCCCAACCATGGATTCGCCTCTTCCCCTCTTCCAAAGGTTCTAATCTCTATCGTATAAACACTTTGCATGAGTATGTAAGTTTTCTTTATACATAAACATAACTTTCTGACGGCCACAGTTTGTAGTCTTTTTGAAACAGTTTCCAATTCGTCACTATTTACGCACTTTTTTGTGACTTCCTTGTGCAGCTATTTCAACATTTGCAGACTTTAGTTGGCGATGGCTTGAGACCAAATTGAATGTGACCAACCTACATCACGTCAAACAGAAAACAATAATATACGATTTTACTTCCCAAACCGATAATTTTGATATAAAGTCGATGTTAGTTTGTGTTTGATCTTGATAATTACTCTTCACACCATCGTAAAGCCGACCCGTCGTTATTCATGATCAAATATTCGGTTTTGATAATTTTGCTTATTTTGTCTGTTACTCTACTATGGTCAAAAATTTATCATCGGAAAGTTCTTTAACATTTTTGACTGATACGTCATGAGGAACGACCAGGTCGAGGTTTATCTTCAAGTAACGTTTAGTCCCTTTTCAACCAAGAGAAAACAACTTGCAAATTCATCCGTGGCTTAGAGCTTCCTTCCATTAAACCTCTCGAGGCATTGAATTTTTTTCTGCCAGTCTTTCTTTAACAGCAAACAGAAATTGATGTTGGCGCGTTGCTCCATAAAGTTCCCCATCGTAAAATCGCCGTGAGATTAGAGAAGGGCTTAAGAAAACAGTCAGCTGTGATGGCTTCTCATGAACGCTACCCGGCAAACTCAGAAGTGAGTGTCTACGAAACCAATACTCCTTAGTTAGCTATTTGCCAAAAAAAATATGATTTAGGTACTTTAATATCGATTTGACAATATAGCTTACGGCATATCTTAGAATTTTTTACTAAAATTAATTGGTATACTGAATTTATATACCTAGTAAAATTGGCCAATTAAAATTCAGAGAATTATAAACGGTTGGATATGTTATCTAGTTAATTAAATAATATAAGAAGAATATTTAAAAGTGATAAACCTTATTTGCTACTTATAGAGAAATTAATTTGAATAGGTTAACTAACGCAGTTTTTTGTCAGGCATATTTTATGTCCACTAGTTTTTCTGTCCAGTTCAAATCTAAATTCAGATCTTCTCAACGTTTACAGACTGATATGCGTTTGATCCCAATGTGATATTCAATCGAGATATTAAAAGGGACCTATATTAGTTTATCGATAACCGGTTAAAGCTAAATTATTTTTAAACATATAGCAGTGTCTGGAAAACAATGCGACTACCGAAAAAAGTAATAGGCGATCGACTGGCATTGAAAAAATAGGGCAATGTTTAAACATTTCACTGTGGAGATCAAAGTTGTCAATAACTAAGTTTCTTTTTACGAAAGTAATATCAATATCCAAAACAATTCAATCATGACTGTGAATTCGCCCCAAATGGTCCTGTACCGTTTCCGAGAGAGTTCTCATAGATTACTTCTAGGATTGGAATAATTAAAGCTCATAAAGAAATGTCTCACTTGATTCAACAGAAAAATTTGTAATAAAATTTAATAATTTTAACTATTGTGTATTATCTTTTATTTAATTTTTATGCACTCTGTACACAATCCCCGCTCTGCTTTCCACACCTCATCCAGCTCCAGCTTGTGGTAATAAATTGCCGCCTTGGAATTTTGTTAATGTATTGTTTCTTACATAATTGATAGAATAATTAAAAATTATATTGTTGCGCAGTACGACCCCTCCATAATTTCATTCACATGTCTTTTATTTTAAATGATCGAAAGTCAGCAAGAATATTCTAACTTGGAGACAGGCAGGCAAGAAATTGGAATCCCCTCCGCCAGGGTGCTTAATTATCTATCTGCTGCTACAAAAGATTTATGTTTGTTTTGCTGAAGGAACGTTTTCAAAATTTCTCAAGGACTGTATTCTTACTGTCAGCGAAACAGTTCGCGTGCTTGACGGAGGACGAATAAAGAGTGGTGAACACGCGTCAGGTCGGATGGCACTTTTCCTTAGAGAAGGGGATAATAAGAATTTTTCCGGGAGATGAGTACACGAAAAATGAGCAGAGTTGAAGGTGCGAGTAAGAAGAGAGGTAGTCAGTGTTTCTCGGAGGTTGAAGGGAACTGGAAGCCGAGGAAGGAGGAGAAAAGATTGAAATGAACAATTAATAAGTCAGTGTTACAAGAGCTGAAATGGAGGTGAGCGTTGTGGCTGTTGAGTTAGAAGGATAGGACTTCGTTTTTGCTAGTTACTTGAAAGGAGCTGTGTTGAAATGAAGATGGAGGAAAACTAATTTTCCTCAATCACTCGGAAGTACCACGTAGAGAGCCTTTTTCCGTCAAATTTCGGTAAATCAACAACCGGACAAAGAAGGCCGAATAGTGAGGGAGGAAATCTCTACCACGTGGAACTTTCGAAATTGCTGAGAAGATGCAACAAGTTCATCACGAACGTGAAATCTCAGTCCCACGTTGTTACCCCCAATAGTTAACCCTGAGAAACCCTTTGAAATTAAACAATCATTTCCTTTAACAAAAATGTTTGTAAATAGTGCGCAAGACCGACTAAAGAAATTGTTTTCTTTTAACATAAGTAAAGTTATTATTATTTTTTAAAGCACAAAGTAATTTGTTAAATAATTTTAAATAATAACCCCCATTATCATTGTAAATTTGCATAATTTCTAGGTGCACTCTTTTTCCTTCTCTGTTTACAAGAATATATAAATATAATTTTTATATGGTTTTTTGATAAATTCTTTTATTTATATGGATCATTTGTCAATTGATAAGAAGTTACTTTGCATTATGTTTATATAATAATGAATGTATAAGGCTATATTCTTTAATATTTCTGACTGGAACTGTAATGCAGAAACTGCGTTTAAAGATTATAAATGCACAAATAATTTCAAGAATGGAATAGCGTTTAAAGTAATCTATAAATGTGTGGTAATCAAGAACAAATTTCGCAACATGAAGGTTATATTAAATTGTATTTTATTCCGTTGTAATATGTTAGTGTTAAAGAATGAATCAAGTGTGAGAAATAATTTTCTACTGGAAAAGTAGACTATGCAATGATAAAAGGTTTGTACCACTGCGGCCGGCTACTGCGCCGTGTGACGTCATAACTGAGAACACAGACCTTCTTTCTCGTAGGCCACGGATGGACTCGGTCGGGCAGTGAGATGCGCTCAAATGCTCACGGAGGTTCTGGTGGGGTGGACCTAGTCCAGTATTGAAGTCTCAAGCTATTGGATAAGGCAGCGGCTCCGAGAACACTTCATTGTTGTTCTTAGACTCTATACGTAAAAAATGGACTTACTCCCCGTCAAGCCTGACAGCATATACGGGGCCGGGTGCTGACTTTTACTCCCTGAATACTTACCAAACATGTAGTGGGTTAATATATATGAATTTACGGGTATCCGGATAGTGGTATAGTAACTTCTTTGACGTCATTTAAATACACCTCGGTATTGTCTGTATGTAAGGCTGTGATAATACATGTTCACAGTAAACTGACGATTAAGGAATTCTTCAAAGTTTGGCACTTTGAGTCATAATTTATTTAAAACTAACTGAGGACCCGGCGTTACCCGGGAATTTATTTATATTATATCGGCGCATTATTTAATTCTCGATCAACACATGACTAAACCGACAACAAAATCGTCACAATATGATCCCAGTATCTCGAGAGAGTCCGAAATACCCCTGATACAATAGCAGGAATAAATATATTTTCAGTATTCTAACAGAATAAAAAATTTACCTCATTTAATGGTTAATTTTTTAATTGAATCGCATATTAAAGATAACAACGACTCGCATCACAGCGGTTTCGACACCAAGCTCGATTTCCTTTTCATTTTCATATTAGCAATTACTAAATTTTAAAATTAGCCTGACGCTATAAATAAAACCTATTTATGATTACATCGTATCGACGATTCAAAGAAGTTAATTTTTTCTCATCCTGCTGCAACAATAGATCGTGAGTGAAATGAATGATACAGGAACGCGTAATTGGACTTATAACTTGCAGTTTGTATACACGCCGAATTTCACGTAGAATTAATATTTTTATTTTTATTCTTAATATATTAATGTCTTCAGCAATACATCGAAATTAAATATGCATGAATATTTCAATTAAATCTCCTTTTTTTAAACACTCAATTTTCATTGAAATCCGTTTAGCAGTTTCGGAGCCTATTCGTAACAAACATACGGACAGACAGACACGTCAATTTTATTTATTGTTATGGATTAAACAATGGAATAAAACACAGAAACTTTATTACAAGAAACTAAAGTTTTCCAAATCAACCAAATGGAAAATAAAAGGATATTTTACTTTGAAATCGCTGAAATTTAAGTTAATTAACAGGAAACAATAGTCAAGATTTGGTGGATGATTGTTGCTTGAGTGAAATAAAAATCAGAATGTATGATATCTGTTACCGATTTGAGGAATTTACGTGCTGTATATGGGAAATGCAAAGTATTTTAAATAGCTTATCCTTGTTGCCTTGCACGTGGAACTTCTGACTCGACGACGTTATCGCCGTGCGCTCAGGCTAACACTCAGTGCGGTCTTTACCAGTTGTCAGCCAAGTCAACGTCTCCAGCCGCCGGAACTAGGATGATTCACAAACCTCATTAATTTAGGAAAAGCATCTCAAAGTTCCTCTTATCAATTATTCACATCAACACTGAGCACTATTAGCAATTAACAGTTCAAAAGTTTATCAGATTCAGTTTGAACATTTTTCAGCGATTCTTACATACCGATGTCAAGAAGCGGTAAAAGCTGAAGTCTATAAGGATTTGATGTCCCAATTGACGTCGTTCAACCAACCATATGACGCCGTCGATCTCCTTTCACGATCTAATCTTTCTTCAGCGTCCATGCAATCAATGTCCATCTTGAAATTCCAAAAATCGTTTGATTGGAGTTCTCTTTGGAAGCATTGATCCAATTAGCGCAGTTGTTTCATATTGTATCTGAAAATTAGCGGCAGCACTTATAAAAATTACCGAAGCACTACGTTACCGTCCCACTCCACCTAACTTGACAATGCTGTCTGATTAAACTACAATGCGTCTTATTTCACTAATTAATCAGAAGAAATAAAGACTCTACGTTTTCCCGATGATATTATAGTATCAGGGGAATCAGAAGATAACTTGGAAACCATAATGAATGGATTGAACGCGGTCATGTAAAATGAGTTCTATACGAGAATTAAAAGATGTAAAACCAACGTAATAGAGTGTAATACGAGAAACAGTTGAATAACAAAGGATGTTAGATTGGGAAGGGATACTTCGACAGAAGGTAAGGAATTCTGCAAGTTGGGAATCGTAATAAATAGGGATGGTAGAAGTATAGCAGGCATAAAGACTAGGATAGCACAGACAAGGAAGGCTTTCGCTAAAAGGAGAATTTTACTTACGGGTAATATATGTGTGAATATTAGGTAATCGTTGCTAGAAATGTTCGTACGGAGTGTGACGTTATATGGATGCGAAACGTTGTTGATAGGAGTTACAGAAAGGACAACAATAGAAGCCTTTAAAATCCGGTGCTATAGGCGAATGCTGAAAATTAGATGGGTAGATAGAATCACTAACGAGGAAGAATAGGGGAAGAGCGAACAATTTGGAGGACGTGACCCAAAGAAGGGATAGATTAATCGGTCTTGTTTTAAGATATGAGGGTCTTGTAAAATTAGGATTAGGGAGAAGTGTGTGAGGTAAGAACATAAGAAGGAGGCCAAGGATGGATAACGCTAAGGAGTTTAGGGAAGATGTGGTATGTGCTAGTTATGAGGGAATGAAAATGCTTACGAAAGATAGGTTAGCGTGGATGGTTGCATCTGATCATCTTAGGACTGAATACCCACAACGACAACAAAAACATTTCTTTAAACGAATTTTAGTAGTTGAAACAATAACTTTGTAGATCGTATCTACATAAATTAAGAAAATAAAGTATGCGATTCTTATCCATGATAGGATATTTAATGTATTGTTAATTCTATATTTTCATTTAAAGTAACAATGTACACAACGTTTCGTCCCTACTTTGAGACTTAATTAAAGGATGGATATATAGAAAAAAGGAGCGTAATTTAATGAATAGTTGTTATATAAACGTATTGTATTTTTAGAAGTTATATTGGGGTTATTTTCATTCTAATAAGCCTTATAATTAAAAAACGATTGGCAAATAAATCGTATATCACCGAATAAAGATATTTTTAAATATTTTAGAATTATATTCACTGCACTCCTGGTAACAGGCTTATTTCATCCTTATGTACATTAGTATCCAAAAACGTTATTATAAAAATTAAGAATAAAATTCCTTTACATTGTTTTAATTATATTTGTCAATTCTTGATTCTTGAAACAACAAATTAAGCTCTCTATATTCCTCTCCTATTTTTCAATCTTTCAAGAGCTTTCGGGTAATAGTCATATTCATCTGTAACCTCTCATACATCAGTTACTTTATATACATTCTATTACATAATTTCTATCAAAAATATCGCACATACCTGGATTTAACTATGTATAATCAATTATACTTGTCACTTAAAAACTTGTCAGTAATAACATTATTCATATTCAATTAATAATTGTCAACTACTTTATAAAAATGTGTTTACAATATTTGCATTTATCTAAACAGACTACTATACATTTTGATATAATGCAACTTCGATACATTTGATCGATATTATTAAGTAATTTACATTTTGTTGCGTAATGCTAATTAATACATCGAATTGTACAATATTTCAATTATTTTTACTTTTATTGATCACTATATACTATAACTTCTGTCAATTCGTTTCTAATTGAGTTACCTTGTTCCACTTACAGGTTTGCAACTCAATAATCAAAAGATAAAGTTCTGTTGTATAACTTGAAAGCGAATGCTACTCTCTGCACCTCCAGAACTGAAATTAGCATATTACCTATAGGCAGTCAGGACAAGATTTCAAGTTAACCGTTAATCTTGTTAATGCGAATTATAAACCTAGTTTGTAATGCAAAACGGACGGGCCAAGGAGGAGGATTTAATGTTAGTGTAACTTATTAAACCGGAAACAAAGCGATGGCATGGATGTTGCTTCATCAAGAAAGTTCTACATAACGTCATATGACACCCTCCCATGTTAGGTATTTTAATTAAATTAATACAAGAATAATGGGACACTTATTATTTATTCTATTTCTGCAATCAATCCCTGATGTTTAATATAATACTTTAAAAAATTATGTTACAGATAATACCCGTTTTTAGTTATTTCGCATTTTCTCAAGTTATACGGAATACCTTTGTTATAACTACAATTTCGTAGTTAAAACTAAAATTTACCACTAAATATATTTGAATATCACATAAAACTAGTTCTTAGTACCATGGTTAAAACTAGTATTAGAAAAACTTCTTTGGAGTTAAAAATTCGGGTATATTTTAAAAATTGTTGGCCACACATTTTTGTTGTTAATGATAGTTAAAATAATAATCTTACACTAAAGGAACATTATTAAGAAACATCAACTTCCAACATTAATGTCATGGCGACAATATTAATTAGAAGGAATTTATATAATCAAACAAATTTTTCACATTCATAAAGCAAATAAAGATCACAAACACTCAAATAAAAAGCAATCACACAATTAAAAATAGGTTGACGTACGTTTATCTACTTGTAATTGTAAGCCAAACTATCGTGGCGTTTGAGATACAAAGTTTGACATTTTCTTTTTCTTTTTTTAGGAGGGCGGGCAGGCTACATGAGGGTGATCCTGAAACACGTACTCCTCTTTAATAGTATAGGAAGGGAATTGAAAGGGGGGCGGTGCGGAAAGTAGAGCAAGGTAGCCAGGGTTGACTAGCTCCTGCGGGCTGTGGTTTAAGGATCCTACCTAGTGTTTCACTTAAAGAGAAACAGGGAAAACCCCAGAAAACCTGCATCATGTACGTCGGTCATTGGGTACTATTCTCACGCCTTTCCGAATGATAGGAGACGAATTTGGTTTGGGGTCACAGCATTCCCTTCTTCGTGTCTCCACCAGGTTCAGAAGGCAGTTGGTCGACTGATCCAATGGGATCAGCGGACAAGTCTTATCTTTTGCCCAAGGTCTGCGACCCCAGTTCATAAACCTCCCAAAATAGGTGTAGGTGTCTCGGCATGTCAGAACTTTGAAAAAAAAAACAGAGAGTACGAGACATTCCCGACAGTCAGGTGAGCCCCGCAGTCACTCTAGAGGGAATTTCCTTTCGAGAGAAAACTCCCACAGGTACCTCATCAACATTTTTCGTATACAGAGGCACCTTTTTGATTACATACTCAGCCTGTTGCCATAGCTGCTTCCTTAGCAACAGGTCTCAAAGATAATTTTGTCTTTAGCATATCTTCTATCAGCAAGAATTTTTCTTTGGACTTTTTGAAATATGACCTGAAAAGCACATTTAATTAGCTTACCTAAATAGTGATAAACTATTTCATGATAACATTTGACCTTCTATATAATTTGTCGAGCATTCCATATTTCTTCCCATGAATAATACGCTCCATTCATTAACAGAGATTTACAACTCTTTATAAATAATTTTTGAACCTTTAAAGCTTTTATTTCTCTCCGGGAGACTATTGTATAGATTCCCGGAAGAAATAAAAGGTTTAAAGGTTCAAACATTATTTATAAAGAGTTGTAAATTTCTTTTAATGAATGGAGCGTATTATTCACTCAAAGAGTTCGTAGAAAGGAAGGACTAAAACAGTTTGCTGGTGTCCTATCAAATTCTCCTATTATTTTTTAACTATATTCTACTACAATTTAACTTCTGACTTATTTTCTTTTTCATGTTTGACGGGAACCTACGCACGATCTTCTGCTGCCTCCTCTGTCGACTGAAAATTGAATTTTATCTTTCCTCTTTTTGTCATTCAATTCTTAGTTGTAAAATTTTGTATATTTCTTGTAATATTATATTTACCGTATCCTATTTCCTCAACCGAGGACTAATGGATTGAATAATAATAAATAAAAAATAAATAAATATTGTGAAAACCCTGTTCATAATTTTCAAGAACCACTCCGATAATATTGCGTAGATCTCCTTTTGCTCTGTTGACATCAGGAATTTGTATAATTGCATTATCACTGATTTCTACTTGAACGTGTTTGAATCTAAAGCCAATGTCATTCTCTTGGTCTCTTTTTCTAAATTTTTATTAGCTATTTCACTGGCTCCTATTATTCGCGAGTGTCGATTCTCATTTGCTGCAAATTCATCATTTGCCACAAATATTAATAACCTTAAATCATTTCAATCTTCGATCTACACACCTATCCCGTGCCCCCCCCCTCCACCAGTTTCCCTACATAACTTAATTATCGGTGCTATAAATATTAAAATTTTATTAACTATTGATCAATACATTCAACTTTACATTAAGTTGCATCAGTTATGTAAAACCCATATTTTTGCTTGTTTATTGTTTGTAAATTAACTGATAAAGCCAGCGTCATCAGTTTTGTAGCGAAATTTTTGTTTATTACCTGTAAGATTAGAAATAAAAAGAACAAAAGTCGGATATAATATGAAGTAAAATAGATTGGAGGAGGTCTAGGAAATTCCCCAGCTCAAGGTGATAGATGCTATTCACCTCTAAACTGAAAACTGAGTCATTGGAGTATGAAAGACGATTGTTGAAGGAACATGATGGAAAAATATTGTCAAGTCCTGTAAATTGAACCCAGGTAATCTACTTTGTAAAAGATAACATCTGAGATACCCAAGTCGATTCCCCGTCAGTTGTGAGCCTTCTCCATCCGTTGAATCCTCTCATACAATTAGCTAAATCACATTGTTCGTTCCCTGATTTTGGAACGACTATGATGAAATAATATCGTGTGTTAACTGACGTAGTAAAATAATTTCCTACCACAACTGAGTAAATGCATTATGAAGTTATGTTCTCATACTTAAGAACAATGAGGGAAAATCTACAAATTTAATTGGGTGGTATGATACATGCGTAGATTTAGAGAAAACAAAAATAAGTTGTTGGGGCTGTAGTTTCCTTTTTCACAAATTATTAGAATATTAGGCACAAAACATTATTGTAATAAAATATTATGTAAAGTAAATTAATCAACAAAGTAAATCAAACTGTTAGCTGGTTAGAACCGGAGTCCGCAAATTATCAAGCGTTCATGAGAGCACCGAACTAATTCTTAAGACTATTTTACTCTACAATATATGTAAGTGGATGTATAAAGCTGAAAGAAATACCCCTTTTTTATTGGAAAGTGCTAGAG
Organism: Eucriotettix oculatus; assembly: GCA_034510155.1. Lineage (NCBI taxonomy): Eukaryota > Metazoa > Arthropoda > Insecta > Orthoptera > Tetrigidae > Eucriotettix > Eucriotettix oculatus. The sequence goes on along the minus strand of CM067376.1, from coordinate 161,253,921 downwards.
TTTAGTAAATAGCGGTGAAACATTGTAACTGGTCAAGGAAGAAATCCCGGCAACCGACTTGACCAAGTTCTGACTGCACCTTGTAAGTGAACTCTTGTTTTGGCGCCTTGCATCTGTGAATTTATAATTTTAGCAGCATTTCGACAGAATGTAAGCTTAAAATTCCTCACTTTTAACGCTTTATTGGTATATATTCATGAACTAAGTGCCTTTAGCTGCGTATAAGTTACGTATAAAGTTAAAATATGCTTGTATTATGTGTAAAACTTAAACTGAAACTAGCATGCGGGGCGGAACGGGATGCTAGTGTGTACGATAATATGTAATGTGTTCCTCAAGAAAAATAGGATAAAAAGGCAGACTCACCTTATAAGAACGAATTACAGTATTCTCTATGCAAAAAAAAAGTAGATTAAGAAAGAAAGGGAACGGAAAAGGGAAAAATGCCAGCAAAGACTGTGCAGTTGCAAAGAAAACTATTAGTGAAAGGAAAATTGATAAAGTAATGAAACATAAGGAAGAAAATACAAAAGGTGTTAATATTTTCCTTAAATAAAATGAAGTTTTATTATATTAATTGAAATTAAAAATACTCTGCCCTGGTTTGCTCCAGGGCGGGGGAAGGGGGAAGTTTCCTTTCAAAAATCACCAAAAATAAATTCATTGTTTTAATTTATATTGTTATTATATTAAGTAAATAATAGAATAAGCTAATATTTTATACTTTTATGAAGTTAATTTTACAAAAATTATTAAACAATAAAATTCCAGTTTCACTCCAGCTTCCCCTCTGTTCGTTTGTAGCATACTACAATTAATTTATTTGTAGCTGTTAATAAATGTAGATGAACATATATTTATATTCTAATTACGAAAAATGAGAAACAGTTTATATCCAGAAACAAAATTTTATTATAAAAATGTAAGTAATTATTTTTAGCATTGAACAAATTTATATACCGCCTATAAATTATCAGTATTATCTATAACACATTTGAATAGATCAGTAGCTATAAAAATTCGTGGTTTATTCTCGTGCAGTGTACTAACAAATACTAAGTGGAAATATTCTTCTCTGTAACAGTACGTCCTGTGAACTGCATGTTATCACGCAATATTAACAAAATAAATTGTATTCAAAAGTTTGTAATATAATGTACTATTAAAGTTTACGAATCATGCGTAGTAAATATTCATTTTCCGCAACAAAAATTGAGCTTCCCTTGATGAAGGCTATAAACAAGGAATTATATTGTATTTTTCATCCTGGAATTTTATTATTGATAAGAAAATACCTCTTTTGATTACTATGTGTCTAACGAATACCAAACATTTTCGCTCGGTTTTTCAGTTTTAATGATCACTTATATGCTCCATATCAATACATACAATATTAAAATGAATTATACGAACAGTAATTTGTGAGTATATAAAAGAATTATAGCGTCTAAAAAATTGTATTGTCAAACAAACGTCGGTTTATATGGCATAAATTTAAGGAAGTACAGTATATGAACGTCGCTTAAATTCTTGCTGAGAGTTAGTTAAGAGGTGATAGTATTAAAGTAAAATAATCATTATTTTTAAAAGTAATTTGAAAATAATTAAGTACGATATAACTTTGCATACCCATTTAGTTTACTTTCATATTTCTTCCCAGTTACAAGATTATCTGCCTGGATGGGGAACACAAAATGCTGGTTCATATTCAAAATATATTAAATTAGTCATAAATGATATAATAAACAACCGTGTTATGGAAACTTAATATTATTTCCAATGTTTTCTGCATCCTGGAATTGTAGATAACTTTTAAGTTCAAGTAATCAGATTGTGAAAGACTACTCAATATTTATATCATCGAGCCCTTCTGTGGTATTCAGACGAAACACGGAAGCTTCGTGGATCAATTCCAATCGGAAGTATAATTTTTAATTTATATTAGCTGATTTCCGGGTGCTTTCCGGTCATTTATTTATTCCAGTCTTATATTACACAGGAAAGGAAAATAATTCGACATTAATCTCGGCCATTTTGAATAATATATCATTAATCCCTCCGCACTTTTCTGCAAACGTATGAAGGGAGAATACGTGATTTACATCGGGAGTATGTTTAATTGAGCGACTCACCTTATTATTCTCGATTATTAATTTTTTTTCATGCCGAGTAGATTCCCCTGTCCGCCCTGAATTCCTTCCTGAGGGCTATTAGAAAACTAACATTTTTATGACGATGTATCGTTATTAAGAAAAGTTGCCTAAGATCGCACATTGCTGATAAATAATTCAACGATGATTAATTTTCAAATACGAATTACGCTATTATTAATTGTAATATGAAGTTTTAAATTTCATAACTTAGGCACTAAAAGTAAAAATGAAATTTGGAGATTAATATTTGTTCGTATTCTGAGAAATAAAAAATAGTTTTTAACTTAAATGAGTCATCCCAAAGTTTAAAAATCTGTACATATTTCATTATCTAATTTTAGGGACCAATATAAAAATTCTCTTAATAAATATCCATGTTCAATATTTTAATTGTATATTATCCGATTTACAACAAATTTCTTTCGACAGTATTGTGATTTATCACTTTAACATCACACAATTATCAACTTATAAGTGGGATCAAGGAGGGTAGTGATTAGTATTAACAGCTTTGAAAACGTTAGTAACACTAATAGGTAATTAATTATGGAGGTACTTTGTCATATTTGACCTTCATTATTGCGATATTTACTTGAAAAGAATGTATGTGGAGTATCTCGTTAATTATTCATATTATTAACATTCTAAATTATATTTATGTTTTAGTTATGTTGCTCCGTTTTTAATAAAATACATGGTTCAGGTAATGCAACTGTTTCAAATTTAATTTCGACTTATTAAAATGTAATGTCTAATATTGATTTAAAAAAACAGAAGATACGAATAACACTAAAATTCTATCCACCATGGAGCAACATTGGCGTGGAAGTGAAGGAAGTCTAATATTTACTTATAGAAAAGAGTTTACAAGATATCTGTTGGTGTATCTATATTAAATGACACTTGTCATGTTGGGTGATTTTCTATAAGTAACAGAAAATCAAAGGGGGAAATAAAAACGATGTATCGATGAAGATTATAATCGATAAAGCCATAGAATCGCCAACGTACCAAACGAATTTAAATTAAAATTCTTTATAGTAATAAACTATTATGTTTATCAATCAAAGATTCACAAAAAAAGAATGTAATTGAAAACGATATATATACTTAATTTAGTAAGTTTAGATACATTAAATTGTTGTTAGTGTATAGCATGAAAGTAACCCATAATTTATGTAATTTAGTAAACGTAAGTAACACAAATGTAATGTAAATATATAGAGGCTAAATACCTCTATACTAATTCATCTGAAAACATAAGTTAAAATTTTTGAAAAACGTCAACATAAATACGATAGTAAAACTTTTCGTTTGAGGTTAAGCATGGAAAATTAATATATTTGACTCGATTATTCTATGAGACCTCGACTGAGGAAATAAGATACGTCATCAAATAAAAACTTAGCAAATAATATTATATGCTAAATTTTATAAGAATTATAAATTTAAGTATACATAAGTAAAATCCATGACACACAAACTTGCCTTCCTAGCATAACTACAAATACAATATAATAATAAGATTTTGACTTTACTAAAGATATGATATAATATTTACAAAATTTATACAAAAAAACTCACACGAGGCAAATAATTCAAACAATTAAATAACCTCATTCACTAAATGCATAATTACACAACATAGGAAACTGAACCTAACACAGGCACACACAAGACTCACAAGTAATTTCTCAGAACTAAAGGTCCAAGAATCTACCCTTCTGTATAGACTCTAGGATGTACGTGAACACTCACAAAGAAAAGAGCAGAGAACTAAACAGAAAGTAAGTAAACTATGAAATAAATAGTTTTTAGAGCTAGTTATTCGACACTTTTTTGAATTCTAAGGGAAGCTATAAAATTTCTGTGCTGTAATGGAGAGGGTGTATGTAAAATAAATAGAGATTTATCCGCATACGTTATTAATAAATAATGTAAAAGTAATTAATAGAAGGAATATGATCGGTAAATGAAAACACAAGACTTGTGTAAAAGGCCTCGGAATGTAAAAACCCACAATATTACCCTGACATATTTGGACGTACGGATGGTGAGAGTTTTATTTATAACTTGCACACCAATTGATGTCTTTTTTATTTTATATGACGATGACCTATCAAAAGATCTTTTAATGTGACGAAAGTTTAAATAAAATTAAGCTGTAATATTGATTGGTGGTATAATCTAATTACTTATATTCTGACAGCATGTGATTTAAAATAATTTTATATTTAAAAAAATGTACTAGTAGTTAGTAGGTTTATGCAGAAAGCTAATAATAATTTGTTTTAATGAAATTGAGGCAGTTTAAGTAATCCAGTTTTCAAAATATTAAAACCAAGTTTTCATGCGGTGATTTACTTTGAGGTTCCTTAGCTGTATCTGTTATTGATATCATAAAACAACGTACGTTAGAATGTTATTTTTGAGGTACGGGGTTCAATCAGGAACTTCTCCCTCCACTCAGAAATTATTATTAAAGCAGTGCGTTGTACGAATCTACGTCCCTTTATAAAATAGGTAGAAAAAAAGCCATAGTTATGACCGCAGTTACTGAGACTTACAAACGCTTTGCACACTTATAAACAATGCCTACGTCAGAAATTGCATTACTATTTTTTTTTGCAGTAACGCCTACCTATTACATTTATTTTGAAAGGGAAGTCGTGCTTTCTGGGTAACACACATAAAACTAGGAGCAGTATCTTCAATCTACTGGAAAGGTCTGGCGCGGCCGACATAAAGCCCCGAGTGGCCGCCTATAAAACTGTATGCAGATGTTTGTACTCGGCTGCTGCGGTATCTGGGGCTGTCTGCATTCAGCCTACAATGAGTTGCAATTCTCAACAGACATTAAAACTGAGACAGAATCGATAACAAAGACAAATGCACTCTGCCATAAAGGGCTGACCTCAAAACGCCATAACAAAAGAAACTGCCTCTAAGCGCGGTTTGATTCCTATGGAACCATGAATCTGTCCAATCATCGCCGAGGGGTTCCGTTTGTTCTTCATTGATGAGTAAGGACGCCAATCATATGCTGATTAACAGTAACAAGCAGACAATCGCAAATTCTGTATGAAAGAATGAGAAAGCAAGAGCTAGTTCATACAATTATAGCGCATGCACAAATAATTTAATCACAACATTATATTGCAATTTTTCTTGATATTATTGTTCCCGTTAAAATTGAAAGTTTAATGTGTAAGTCGTATGCACATTAATTGAAAAACTTACATGTTAATCAGGCTGGTGAATAGGCTTGATAAAATATTAAATGCATTGATTTTTCCCCTCTTCTAACTTTTCAAAAATGCAACAATATTTAATAAGCGTAAATAATTCTATAATTTATTTAAAATTCTAAATAGTACCTTCCCGTCTTGTGAATCTTTGGTAATTTATTGGATATAGTTCAATTGTAACGAATTAACCAAGCTTATCAAGAAATATATATTTAAAAATTGCTATGGAATTCTTACTCGTTATAAATATATGCTTATGGTGTAATGAATTAAGGTGGCGATTGCCATTTCATTTAATCAGTGGCGATACTCTAGTTCAGAAATTCCATATTGGCGTCAACAGGTGGCAATAACAACAAAGTCCGACTGAAATAAAACGCAGCAAGGACGGACATCAGCGAGCCGGGCGTGAGAAATTCTGTTTTGGGTAGTAGCCGACGCTATTTGGACCAGGGCATTCAACCCTCGATAATTTCGAAGCCCGCGTTCTCTCTCCACGAAATATGAAGAAAGCCGAGGCATATTTGATTGGAGCTAGAGGCCATCCAACCCTACGGTAAAAGGACACTCAAGACACTGAAGGGCGTATGGCCTGGACGTTTATGTTGTAGAGAAGGTTGGTGAAGGAAGGAGAAGGTGAGAATGTTTGTGGTGGCCCAAGGATCATGGTCATTACAGTGCACTAATGCAGGCGGAGACCAACACATTACATTTTGCACCTGAAAGATGCAATAAATCATGTTCGAGGAAGAGTGGAAAAGCTACCGCCTCAACGACGCAATCAGATATGGACAGAAGTGGCACGTATAGGAGTGCGGTATTATGAAACAATATGTTTCAGGAATCTCATACACTTGATATAATTGTACCAATTTTTCCGAACAGACTTTCATGCTGATAGCAGTTCTGTTTTCTGTTCATTTGAATCATAAACTACAACGATAAGTACAGAACAGTTTTTGAAAATAGTTGTAATTTCTGTGTAAATATTTCTGTATAAAAGTGATTAGTTTGTGGACTAAAATCTTATGTTGATTGCAAGTATATGTAGAATAATATTCTGTTAATGAATTTTTAGCTACGCAACTAATCATAGTCACGCTATGGGTCGATGGACAAGCAGAGGAGTCAGTACGAACAGACATGGTCGCAGAAATTTGGTATCGCGTAGAGAATAAGACTTATGAAAAGCTTGCTCTTTTAATTTTATAAAACAAAACATAATTTTGGCTTTCTTTTAAAATTCTATGTTCCTTACTCGATGAAACCCACATATTACTGAAGGCATGAGTTTCATATTTATGTAAATGCGTGTGTATAAAATATAAAAATGTTATTATATATCGTTTAAATGGATTTCGTTTCTATTTACTTAATTATACCCTTCCCATTCACGTGCATAACATTTTGGCGCCAAACTGTGCCGGCAATTAATTTTATTTCCCTCCCAAATAGTAAATATTACAATTTGACACCCAAACCGTTGAAAGTTTTGTTCATTCATTAGTGTTCATTACATTTTGAAGCCCAAGTCGTTAGGCATATTTTATATTATTACTATATATATATATATATATCGTAACATTCCGGGGAGAGGGTAAATTAAATGATAGAACAGATTAATTAATTATATTTAACAAATAAAAAACTACAATCGTTATAAAAATGGACTCCAGGTATCTTCAGGCTTATGTCGACCTCTCGCGATAAAGAGTATGCAAGAGCTGGAAAAGAAAGAAAAATGAAATAGAAAGTAGATTTGACAGAGAAAAAATAAAATAATGAGCAAGTTTTACATGTGCATTAATCGTACCCCAAAATATTGGGCTACACACTTTCACCTCTAAGAGTGCATCCGAGCTGTCCTCCTTTCTACTGCCTTTCTGCCACACTATATACGGGATGGCCCTTCGCTCCCCGTCCTCCTGCTGCAGAATCAACTTCTTTCCTCCTGTACATATATCAGCCTTCTACCAAGATGTTTAACTTTTTACTTCGACTTCCAAACCTCACTTCGTGAAACACAACTAAATTTGAGGTCTTCGACTGGCCACCACTCTCAACATGCACGTCTTTCTTCCTCAGCGTTCACAAAACACAACTTTTCTCTCCAAGGCCACCACCGTTCTCTCAAAGACATCCTTTCCTCTGACCTCCGACACCGCTCTCTCAAAACACAGGGTGGCACATCCACCTCTCTCGCCATCCTTAACAAAACACTAGCGTCCATAGCTAAAAACCTTTCCCCTCCGATCGCGAACCCGCTGTTTCTGCAAGTTCTTTCGTGCCTACGCCATATTACTTCAGAGTGGTCACATGACCCCATACACCAATCGCAAGTCTTTAAAAACCCGCGTAACCACCGCCATTTGCAGGGACATTTCACTGGCACCTCGCATGTAAATCTGCGTCACTAGCCCAACAAAGTCTGCGGAGCTACAACCAGCGCTCAAACGTACAACTGCAGCATTAATTAACTTATAACAATAATTATAAACTAACGTACGTAACAAATTCAAAGAAACAAAATATAATATTCGTTTAGCAGTCTTACTTGAGTATAAAACGGGTTATCGGGGTTTTCATCACAACATATATATACTAATTTTATTTACATATTTAATAAAGCTTTAATTACCAACAGCAACTGACAAGAAGAGACAACCAGCCAGCAGAAGAAACGAAAGGCCAAGAAGCATCAAGAGCGGTAAAAATGTAAATATGTGAGTGTATGAACGTGATAATTGATTCCAATTTATTTAGTAGCCTTCTTGGTAATTCTATATGTTAGTTGGAATTCAAACTATGACATTTTAGTAACGACACATTTTCAGTATGTTACAGACATATTTGACTGTCATGAAGGAGGAGATTCCACGAGGCAGGAACTCCGACTGCTATTCCAGGAGGATGGACCTCCAATTAGATGTCACCGCTACTGCTGCGCGGGGTTTACCTGCAAAATACTTATGCTGAACTGGTCGGAATTGTAACTAGAGCGAGAAAGTGTCAGAAACAGTGGTTTTCTAAAGGTTTGCCTGTCCACGGCCTGATTTGTGGTTGCAGCCACTAATTCTCTGGAGGAATTAGCCAGTAGTCTGGACCTCCTGCTGCAATCTACCTATGAGTCCTGGCCGCCCATGCGAAAATAACTATATATATACGGGATAGAGCAGAGAAATCGCGACCCACCATCTGCTGTTTGTAGAGGTCCCTCAGGCTCAGGCACAGAGTTAAATATAAAAAAAATTTAAATGTTCCACAAATCAAAATAAATTAAATTTTCATTTTGTTAATTATACCTATATAACAAGAGTCATATCACAGTGTTTGAAAAGAATTAAATAATATATAAGTGTACATAAAGTGCAAATATGTTTCATTATTTACGGTTTAAATTTAGTACATTAAAAAGTCTGAGGTAAATAGTACTGATCAATCAATACATACCTAGCAGATCTGAAAGACAATAAAGATTTCGGTAAAGGTTTCAATATCTCAATTACGTTAAATATTCATTACTATGATAAATATTATTAATACACATAAACCTACAAAAATGTTTATATATATTTGTTAACAAACAGTACATTTACTTTCGTTGCAACAAATTAATATACGTTAAGTACGTAATAGCAAATGCTCGGAAGTCATATTACTGAAACAAACATTTGTTAGATGGTGAGTTTCATAGTACAGTCAATACAAATAGTTCCTTGATCAAATCAGTGGAAAAACTGTACTTGCTTTTTCTGCAATGTTTATGAGTTGATGTTCAGCTGTACGGTAATCAGTAAACTCTTCTACCATCGTTGGGGGCAGACTGATCTCTGCGACTGGTTGAAAATACGCGCTTTCGCGGACTTCTCTCTGTAATTTCATAATTTATACTTCGGCTGCTTTGATTGATTGATGGAGGGACGACCGACGCCACGTACTGTCTGCGAGACTGCGGAGAATTTTTGAGTCGACCCTTATTAAAATCTAACTGATCTAAAAGTGCAACTAAAGTTCAAAATGGAAACTCAGTCGCTAATTCCTAACATTGAACTAGTTCAAGCTTATATTTATCAGTGTTATGAATCATGGAAACATTTCATCAATATAGTGAATCAGGAGTTCCAACAGTGGTTGTTTAATTCATGATTCAACTAAATACGGATTATAAAATAAATTGTGATTACGTCTGACTTATTTAAATAAATAATATACAATAAACTGGTAAAATGTCAGAAATAGGAATTTAATGTTAATCAATTACTGACAGATTTTTAATAAGCTGTTTATTTCGGCCATAGATGTTGCGGTAGCAGGTAAACATTTTCTGTAACGGTTTCTAATTTCACATTATAAAAAATGAAGAATTCCCACAGTTGGAAAGAGACGTCTATATTTTATTCTAAATAAAACGCGTGATTCAATATGCTTCCCCAGTCATAAAGACATGGCAATTAACGTAACATAGTAATAACAATTATAATATATTGTAACAAATAACCACGACTGTGCTCTGCCGTCGACTCTGCATTACGTAGATTGATTGAGCTCCAGGTAATTTTACGAAATGAAAACTAGTAAAAGTTTTATCTAAACAAAAATAGTCCATTCATTCGGACACTGAGATTAACAGATATCTATAGCGCGTGGTCATTATTGCAAAATAATTTCCTACGCGTTTCGTCGTTGGCTTAATTAGAAATCACAATTAAACCCAAATTCGTGTTGGCGTCTCACTACTTGATTCCGTAGCGTTTTCGAGACTCTTCACTTACGGTCGCGATTTCTCGCGGACCCAAGAAAGACTTTACTCCATTATGGTTCGTCGACGACTGACAGACATTTCTGTGCACATGCACGGCCCCGCGTTCTGATCGCGGCTTCAGCAATTGCCGGCTTCTTCTGTCGGCGAGTCAAACGAACCGACAACAAAAAAATCTCAACCGCCTTGGCTTCTTTCAGGAACGAAGATGGTATATATATATGTATTTATGTATGTGTGTGCCTCTTGTGGAACGATTGCCTTATACGCTACCCACGTGCTACCACGCCAAAAATGCTCACCGGTTTCTGTCTGAACAAGCAGAGTAACTTCGAGTAGAAATACAAAGACTTTTTTATTGATATAGAGTATGTAAAGACCCTCGAGTTGCAGCACAGACAGAGAATTGTGGCCGAATATCGGGGAACTCACAGAAAACGACGCTTTCTGTCTTCTCGAGGACGCTGACCACCAGGAAATTCAGGTTCGAAAAACTACGTAAGAAGTAAATCTTTCATTGCAATTGTATGAATTGGAATTTAATTGATTTGTTTAATTTTCTCAAAACATAAAACAGATCCCTGAAATATATTTTCACATTTTGCATAAATTGCGTAGTTTTAGAACCAATTTTGAATTATTTTAAATATTTTACTATATTATTCATATCTATTTCTTAACTTTATTTTACAAAAACGACTACATTGTTTGTGTACTATAATTATTAGTTAATAGAAAATATAATCATTTCATTTCCCATTTCACTAAAATGATATTTACAATCTAATGTAAATTTATAAGACTGGTAAATACCTGGTCACTATTTTTCACACACAGGCACAACTGAACCACCATATTAGACTCCAATAAATATTACGAAATTCCTTGTTTTGTCCTTCCTCTGTCTCTGTGCTTTTATTTAGTTCAATTTTTCACTACTTTGTTCAAAACGTTACTACGCCACTTCATTATAATACAAAAATAAAATACTTGCTGAAGTATTCCTGGTGTGTTACATTTTGTTTTAACGGAATATTCTAATATTCTCAGGGGAAAGTTGTAAGTACGTTTGCAAGTAAATTGTTCTTGATCAATGGTTACATAAATCAGTATTTACTGTCATCCCCTTTGGCTACTTCAAATGTCAAGTACGTTATACATTCTATTTTAATTTTATATAAGTTCTGTCGCAGACCCATGCGAAACTGCATCAGTCCCAATGCCTTCAGATGCGCCAACACTCATCTCAGCTAATGCCTGTAGCGAAGCCCAAGGCGACACCTGCAATTACATGAGTGCTTCTCTCTTCTTCGTGTAACCCAAACCCGGGACAAGTGCTTACAATTTATCAACCCACTTTATCATTAAATGTTATTTTGTTAACCTCAAGCATTATTAAGGAAACACCGTCTTTGCTTTACATTGCTGACTTGTGGAGCAACAGAAAGTGACACTTCGAAGACCTTCCTCTTATGACCCTGCAAATCATAACTCATTTGTCATTCTCGACGAACATCAGAAAATTGTTCAAGGAATTACCATTTAAAATGGAATAAAAACAAGTCATGTAGTAATCAAATGCAATGTTGCTTGTGCGTAATTGAACATCAGACGCTATTTCTACAGAATGTTGTAGGTCAGAAAAACTATCTTAAGCCCTACATAAAGGCACGTGAAAAATTATCAACAAGTACACTTTTAAATGATAAGACCAAAATTTGAACAACACGAAAAGAGCAGATTTTCAGGCGAAATGCTTTAATAATGTATAATACAGAACTTCTGTTATTTTATGAAATAACATGTGGTTTATGACAAAACATACAATGTTTCAAAACATTCAGTTCAAAATAACAATGTTTCCAGTATATTCTGTATTTATTTATTTATTGTACTACAATTGAGCATATGCCCCGTGGAAGTTATAATTAAACATCAAATGGCATTAAAGAAACACACATTTACCCATATACAGCAAAAAATAAAAACAAAAAAGTCTTTATAGTCACACTTCAATCCATATGCCACTTGTAAAAATTTTTTAATTGCCTACTATTTGTGTCACTTCTTCAACAATATCATTTCTCCTCCTCAAATATTTTCCTATACATTATTTTCAAGTTTAATCTGTTTTCCGCGAGTGTCCTTCTTTTGAACAATTTTGCAGGTAGATTGTCCCAATCCGTTATTGTCCTCCTAAGGACTGCAAATTTTTCTACTTTCGTTCTTTGATTCTTAGCTTTAATTTCTAATTTGTGGTCCCATCTACCAAAATAGCAGCGTTTTTTAGTTTTTGAAAGTATAAAAAGTCGAGCTGTCTCTCTTGTATTATTTAATGTGTCCAAGGGTTTTTTCATTTTAATTCACCGCGTTCATTCCCGAATAATAACAATTATGAATGAGTTTATGAACAGCTTTGAGTGGCTCTACCTAGTATTTATGATAGGGATCGAAACATTCCCTTCGTACTCCAATAGTGACAAATATGGCATTTCTTTCGATTTAGACCGGTCCTCCTTTAAGTTTCGCATAAAAAAATGTATAAAATTCCGAGATTTTCTAGTAGTTTGAGTCGGTTGCTCTTCGCACCCAAGATTGTTGCTAAAGTTTTTGTTGTAGGAAAATAAACCGTCATTTGAGAGAGGAAAAATATTAGCATGAACATCAGGAGGGCCAATGGGTTGCCAATTCTGGATAAAGAAGAAAAGGCAGTAAGTTGCGAAGAAGCAATATCATGGCTGTTCAGGATAGTTTGCGAAATCTACGAAACAGGAAGAATGACAGGAGATGACTGGGGCTGAGAGATGCGAACATCACAGAACAATTAGTTTGGTATTTCATGCGTGCAAATTATTAACGAAAAAAGTATGAAGGAGAATGGAACGACAGATAGAATGCGAGTTAGTAGACTATCAATTTGATTTTAGGAAGAATGTAGGGACAAGAGAAGCAATTGACTGCGTCTAATTATAGAAACCGGGATAAAGTGTTTTTATTTTATTTATTTAATTATCATGTGTTAAAGTTGTTTTCATTGAATTTAATCCAAAGTAGTTTCAGTTAAAATTATCAAAGGCGTTTTCAATGTATACAAATGCCATTAACGTAGGCCTGATTTTGGAATTATAGTTTTCCTAAAACGAAGAATATTTTCAATGAAGGTGTTTTATGTACATATTTTATTAGTTGTATGTTTTATTTAAAACTACTTTCTATAAATTTATCGTTGCTCACTCTTTCGGTAAAAAAGTATCGTTACGATTACATGCCTGTACTTCATAAAGGTACATGGTGTAATATGTCGTCCTTTATTAGTCTGTCAACAGTTCAGTCACAAAGTACATAGCATATTCAAGCAGACGAGAGGGAACCCGGTGTGCATTGGATTCGATAAAATCAGTTTGAATCCTGCCTTGGTGGCCGCGATACCGATTTTTAAAGTTTACCGACCGTAATATAAATAAAGTAAGTGCTTTATGATCCTCTAATTTTTGTTGCCTGAGTTCTGCCCACCACATCGAAATGTCAGTCTCCATAGACAGTAGAAATCCAGTACAGCGATAGGAATTATCTCTCTGAAATCGCTGTGAAATAAGTCGATGAAGCGTATGTTGTTGTATCTTTGTGGCGCTGAAACTAGTTGCTTCTAAACAAAAATTTTAACATTTTATTTAGCCTATACGAGCGACGGTAGTTGTGTTCACGGCTGTTCTGGAATTTTCGATAAGATCCCATGTCGCGTGTCAATCACTTGTTTTTTATTGACACCAGTACGCATTTGTGATGGTTTCAGTAGCAAATTCGTGTTGTAGCCAAAGAAATGTATATACATCACAGAAATTGGCAGTTGTAATTAATACGTTTGATGCTTTACGTCAAAAATAATTCTTGTATCGGCTACATTGGCATTTTCAGTGTCGACGAGTAACTAACCGATTCAGCCAGAATAGTAAATTTTCTGAACTATTAGAACTCATTTACGGCATATTTTACAACTAAACTCTTACTATAAATTCCATATCTCTGTTTTCCTTAATAGCAAGTAACACATCAATAAGTTATACATTTATACCATAAATACTGTATATTGCAACTGCACAGTTGTGATACAAGTGCGTTAAGCATTTTCATTTAATTCCATATATTTTTTTAGTTTATTCCGACATTTTCTCAATTTTCACGTCATGGTTTGAATTATTTCCTCTATTAGTTAATTTTAATCCTTTTACTTACTACTTCTATCAAATTTTGCAAAATTTATTTTCATTTATTATTTTACTTTATTTAATTTATGTGATTTGATTTATGATTTTTAAGAGTTTCTTTCAGTTGCATTGTCGAGATAATAAACGAATTTTCCATTTCTCTAATTCTCAAACAATTTTTTGAGTTCCTTTCTATAACATTCTGGGAGATTTATTATTTCGCACTAACTAATTCTGAAACGGTCTGCGCGCATCTACACTACGTCACGTGTAAAGAATTTACTGATGTTTCGTCCACAAATTTTTTACTCATTTGTTGAAATTCTGTATACCATCTCATATAGAAGATTCTCCTTTACATATCTATTACACTTATAGCACACCAAGTTGTTAAATTAAACGAAATAAATCAATAAATTTACAACATTTATTAAAAATAATTAAAATTAAAAGAGAAAACCTATTTACAATATTCATTTCACGTTAAAACCTGATATGTCGGCTGCTCTGCATGAAACCTCTTTTCCCAATGCTAACATGTTTACGGTGGACACTCGCATGAGATCAGAACGAATGGACTTTATCAAAAGGCAAAATTTAACTGAATATAACAATAATTCTAGGATTTATCCTTTCGGCGGTAAACCGGGATAGCTACCCAAAGAATTGGAGAAATACTCGGGTGATTCTCTGCGTGGTTCCTGCTATTCTTACACCAAACCCTTTCTCCATCCGGTCTCTCCGAAGCACCAGCCAAGAATAATCAATTTTTCTCCTTTCCCAAAATTTCTTCCAGTTCCACTCCCTTCTTTACTACGGCTCCCCTGATTAGCCTGGCTCAATATCCCCAAAAAAATCCGTTAAACGTTTCGTGGTTTGCTACAGAGTTTACCAGAATGGAGGCATTTCCAAAAACTATTAACCCCGAAGATCCGTCCCAGAATTGTACCTCTCTACATTACTTGGGGTATTTCACCATTGGCCTCGCTCTTCTGTTCTTACCCTAAACACTTACCTCTTCAGCTAATTTTAAAAGATTGTCGTGTCTCAAAAACGGGTCTATTAATCTCTATTAAGTTCTCCAAATTATTCTCTCTTCCCCTATTCTGCTTAAGACTTTCTGGTTACTAACTCTATCCACCCATCTTATTTCACCAATTATTTTCAGCATTCTTCTGTAGCACCACATTACTTAAGCTTGTGTTCCTATCCATTCTGCAACCACTATCGTCTACATCGCACCAACATAACGCCACACTCCAAACGAACATTTACCTAAAATTAATTTTTAATTTTAATCAAATTTTAATATCTATAACTCTATCTAAATAGATGAACCTTACAGACGCTGACGACAATCCATGTAGCGTAGGTTCGCTCATCCAATCCGAACTTTACTAGGGTGGGGTCGCTGCTGGATGAGCCCCTGATCTACTGTTAAAGTATTCAACTAGTTCTCGACCTCCGAATAAAATCAGCAATCCATCGTGGGACTGTGTAAACAAAGACAGGGAAGTACTGCAGCATTGCTGGGTTTCGTCTGCCTGCAACACTAATATCTACTGCAAACCTCACTTGAATCAATGTTATCAAACTGGGACGTACAGGACCTTCCTTGGACACAGCCACGCTGTGAAAGGTGAAAGAAAGCCAATTTATTTACTTTCATAAAAACCTGTTTATAATCATCCTTAAAAGTTCAAAACATTTTCTGCCAACAAACGTAACTCTTTCATTAGGAAACTTTAATTTAAATTTTGGACACTTTCCAAGTGTTATTACCACCGTATTAAAATTACAGAACACTTAGCGCGAATATATTCCCTTAATCCACGATTATTCAATCTGCAATTCATTTAATTAATTCATCGCGCATGGACTTTGTAACCAAATATAATATTCAGTCTTTGAAATTTTATTAATTATGTAATACAACATCAAAACATCTTTGTCATTTCAAACTATAGTTAACGTCGTAAATTTGAATGAGCGATATCCAAAATAAATCCAAAATTAATTCTTAATTTTCCTTATTTACTTTCACTGTCCACGTGAAACAGTAATTTGATTCAAATTACGTCGTGAATTTGAATCAGCGATATCCAAAATAAATCCTAAATTAAGTTATTTTACTTCTTAATTTTCATTATTTACTTTCACTGTTCACGTGAAAAAGTAATTTGGGAAATTGTATTAGTGTATTATTTTTGCTTTATTTTGTAAGTTCCATCCTCAATATTCCTTAAGTGATATTGCAACACCAATGGCTCTGCGTATAATCTGATTTAGTGCTATTAATTGTAAAATCCGTACATTTCACGGGCAGGTTCACGCAAGGTCATGACAATTGCAATTTGTATGGGCTCAAAGTAAGAGTTAAAATTAAGTCATACATTCGTGTAAAATTCACAGAGTACAATTTAACTTTTCCTGAGAACTCATTAATAATTTTGTTTCCTAAATTAGCAATCTCTTCGGAAAGCTTCATTTCTCCAAGAGTCTGCAGGCGTCCACCTCTACATTATGTAGACTATTACACGTGCCCTCTGCAGACATATTTGTAACAATAATATTTTTCCACTGACGTGTCACTCCTGAGTACGAGCTACGTTTGTGCGCGTAAGTACGTTGAGTTCAGTTTACTCGCCCACCCGAAAAGGTAGCGAGATAAGATTTCTTTGGCGAATTCCCTGTAAATGTGTTTTATTTAATGATTAACAATGATTTTGTTACTAATTCAAAACCAAAGGAAATGTCGTCCTTACATTTATTTATACGTAATTTACTTATAATACCCAGTGCTACGTTGAACATGTTGACGCTTTCTCCCGGAGTGCACGTAAAAAATTGACGATGATACAATTTAATATATATAAAATTTCATATTAATATCATTATGTTTAATTATTTATTAATGATCACCGGAATTTAATGGTCTTGAACACATGGTTTTGAATAGTAATGTATTAACAGTTTATTATCCTTTTCTGGAAATTGTATTGTTTCTTGTACCGACGGAAACATGAAATGTTGTTTTTGAAGGACGAATAAGAACAGACAGTATTATCATCGTTGGTGCAGAGGAAAAGGAGGGAGTGTTTAGTCTCGCTGACGGAGCGAGGATGTTAAATGTTTAAATTGTAAAGTTTATAGTGAATGTTTCATATGTGGAGGAATAAATATGTAAATCTCATTGATATGTAAGGCTGAGATATGATTAGTGCCCTTATTATTATATTTATAATAATATGAAAATATATTCAAGCAAATACTTCCATATAAATCGAGGCGAGATTACGTCACATAACCCTATGTCGAAAGGACGAGTTTAGTAACGCCTCTTCACATTATAGTCCACGCCGGGCATTTTTAAATTTATTTTCCAAAACAGAACTGTGTTATTATGAGACTGGTCGTCAAATATGGAATATTGTAAAATTTTTCATTAAGTCTCGTGAACAACGGAAAAGAGTGAAAATAAAACTCCAAAAAAGAGAGGAAAGGAACTGGGAAAAGATAAATAATGAGAAAGGAATATGGGAATATGGACAGAATTAGTTACTTTATTTTTTTAAATGTAATACAGATTCTATCATGTCATATTATATGGAAACGTATCTTCAAAAATGTAGGCACAATTGTATGTTGTGCGATTATGTAATGTCATCCTCTATTCATCATGCGGGCAAGTAGGCAGTTACATCACAACTATCCCCTAATGAGCTGCAAAGGGTATATTCCTGGTTACGTAAAAGACGAAATATGGTCGGAATCAAATGACTTCTGAGACTTGTTATGGGACATTTTCTTAGTGATCCTGTCAAGAAGTGTTACGTATTTCCCAAGAACGTATGACTAATTTAAGGAAAGCCAATATAAGATCTAAGCATGAGTATAATTTATTCGCCTGAAAATTATAGGGTGAATCATACTTTTAAATTACAAAACAGATTTTCTGGAGTTTGTACTTTAGGTTAATTTAGGGTATGTTCCTTAAACGACAGGCCAGGGACCCTAATCAACACTTCCTCTCCCTTTCCTATCCCCCTTTTCTAAATACACTTAGGACGTGAGACATGTGACTAGTACATTAAAGGTGAGCCTGAGTTTCATGTAGATAAGGAATTGAAGGGTGGTCTCAGTGGACTGGAGATCGAATCGATCTAGCTAGGGGGGTAGAGAACCTCCCAAGAAATTTTGAGATCATGGGGTTTTATTCCCGGTCCAGTTGAGATTTTCCATACTGATTTCATGAATCCCGTGTGATAGCCTAAATAATAGCAATATAGAAATACAATTTCTGTTATAATTCGGATTATAGTTGGAGTCATCAAAAAGTAAATAATTATCTCCAGAAACCATAAAATGTATTAATCCAATAAATTAATGAAATTGACTTGTCGGAACAAACAATTTAAAAAATACTAAAAATATTTCAATATGGATTTATTTGTTTAATTTTTTTCAGATTTCTTCATCCTCGATAACTTACTCTAGTTGCCTTCCCGACATTTCAACGTCCTCCAACTATAAATTTGCCTTTTCTAATCCACTGTACCACCTAATAACAAAGACAATCGTCACCAATTGGAGGAGCCATTTTTCTATTTACTGATCTACAATTATGTCACGCACGAAATTCTGCCACAAAACTACCAGTACTCACTTCCGTGACAATAATGTGAACGGAAGAATTCAAACTATCATTGCTAATAATGATGTGACTACAGACTTGATTAATTGTGTGTCTCCAGTCACAGCAACAAGCAGTCTTCAGCAACTTTTGCCACATTTACCTTATGCAGGTATATATATATTTATTGCATGTTGACGACCATGCATCACTTAAAACATTAAATCCAGATAATAAATAAAAACAATTGATTACGTAGTAGAACTGTAAGCTTTCTTGCAAGTTTCCTAGGGTTTATCCTGCATTTTTGTCAAATGGATACCTAGAAATAGAATCCGAGGGCCCTAGACACCCCTTGGATGCTTTCGTCTCCCTTCCTATGCTACTAAACGAGAGTTGTCAGAACTTGGGTCACCCTTATATAGCCTGTTACCACCCCGCAGAAACCTTTTGTAAAACCCTTTGTATTGCTAATATATATTTCTATTTCATTATAATCTATTTCAATGAACGAACTAAATATGTTACAGTATTTTGAGTTTTTAGGAAAATGTCTTTCTTTCAAATTAAGATGTTTTACTTCAACATATTATTTCACGTTTTTAGTTAAGATATAGAAAATTTTTAACAATTAAAAGTATGTGAAATGTAGAACAGAGATATAGTACATTTCTGATGCACGACAAATCAAATATTGATGAAATACACATGTTAATTTGAATGTCTTACTTCTCCGTTTTAATGCTGAAAATATCATTATGTTTCTTAAAAGGCGTAAAACGTATCTAACTGTTAAAATGTTCGATGAAAATTATTTCCTTAACTCTGCACTTACTTATCCAAAAAACACACGCTCAGGCTGAAGTCATAAAATGAATTTATCGAGGGAATAATTTTAAAATTCATTTATTTTCTTGAGGCAAAATACTCACTGTAAAGGAGATCCGACCTACAGAAAAATCCAACGAGGCCGTCCATTTATAGTCGAGGGCCCCTAGTGTCGCTCTGGCAATTTCCTGACATCAGGAAAAGCCATTCCAAATTGTGGGTTAAATGAAGTCATGAAGTTTCTGACCCCGCCCAAATGCATGAATATCACGTTCAGAAATTTGGAGAGCTGCCAATTTTTTCTCTGTTGAAGGAAAACTATGGGAGGTGAATTTAGCGGAGATCGATACGTTCAGTCGAAAGGCTAGAAATAAGTAATCTCAATTGGAGACTAAGTAAAAGAGTTTTGTATTTCAGATGGGAATAATCTGATTTTAAACTAAAGAACAACAAACCTAGACGCAACTATTGCCTGGAGCCCGGCCTGTGAACAGCAGGTAATAATATAAACACTCGACCGTGATATACAGTAGTTACAGAAGAACTGGCGCTAAATTAGATATTTGAGAATCCAGATTGAAGCTGAAAATTGTATAATATGCTCTACGTAGATGCTCACTGATACATTTATGATAATGACTTCTGAAGTTTTAAATCGACTTGAGAAATTTGAATATCAAAATAATTGACATGGTATAAATAATATTTAGTTCATCGTAATTATTTTAATTTTATTTATTCATATTTATCATATAATAAAATTTCATGAATTCCTTTTTTAATTTCGTATAGAAAAATTAAGAAATTTTACTATACAAGTCGGGTGAGTTAATGTAAAAATACGTAATAACACGATGAGCCCACATTTTTCATAAGAATCAAGCACTGATATTCCTTATAAGTTTTTCCCTGTATCATCCACCCGACTGCCGCATTATTTTGGTATCCAGCTCTGATCACCCCAAACAAGTTTTCTGTCGATCGTTTCAAGATTTGGGTTCCTTTCTTCCCTTCTTTCACGCTAAAAAGTTCCTCTGTGACTTCATGTTTGTTCCTTATTCGTTATAACGTTATATCAGATTTCCATGAAATTTTGGTGTATTTTAGTGTTCCAGAGAAGAATTCTGTTGATCTTTCAAAGAGTTAGTTCCCTTCCTTCCTCCTTACAGACCGAAAAAGCGCGTGCTCTAAAGGCATATAGAACTTGCAGCAGGATAAAGAGTGGATTGTGATATAACGATAAAATTAAATATATTATCTACCTAATTATACTTCTTAATTAGTTCGTAAATATGAAAAATATTTTATACGTCGTAGTGCGAATGATTGAAGCACATTATAAAAAGACTAGGGCAGCACGAACTCAATATTATTTTTCGTAAATAATCATTATTTCACACTAATCAGACCGAAGAGAAGTTTCAAGTATATTTTTCTCATAAATATAATTGGCTGTTTCTGCGTAATTTTCTGTCAATGTTTATTTAATGTACCAGTGGATTTCTTGACTCCGTCAAGAGTCTAAGTCATCGAGGTGTTTATGATGGAATTTGGTGTGGCGTGAAAAGTAAATATTTTAATCACGTGTTGCCAAGGATATTATTTTCGAAATAAATACCTCAGCGGGCCAATATAAATGAATTCCTAAGGCTTGCCGTGCACCCAGCAAGTATTTAATAATGACAAGAGCCTGTTAATTGAAAATTCTGTTAGATTTACACCATCTTCCGGATTTCTCTATTTACATTTACCTGAAAGCTACAGTGTTCCCCTCTTGAAATAATAACTCTTCTCATAAAAGCGTCAAAATTAGACACAACTTTAATTAATACAATTTCCAAATAAACTTTTCGACTTCTTCGTCCACCCTAATAATTCAAATCATAATTTGTTTTTCATTAAAGCTTATTGCAGTTATTTGGTAAGCAGATCAAATAAAAATAATATTCTGAGTACCCCACACAGCAGCTAGAAAAAAATCAATCCCCCAGCTTCGCGCTTGTCGACGAAGTGCTAATGAAGAGAAATCATGACGGATTGACAGGTTATTAATGCTGCGTCATCCCAGCGAGAGCCGACTTAATTTTAGCCCTAACGATCACACTGCCGGCAAAACACTTCACTTTTTCATCGCATCTGCCCCTCCTCCACTCCAAATTAAGTTGTTTGCTGAGAAGCGCAGCCGGAAATTACCTCGAGCACAGCATCGTTATATGCAGCTGCTTCGTAGCCGAAGGAATACGAACCGACTTCTTTGGTTGCACCGGGTACTTTCTACTCTAACAACAGGATAGGGAACCATCTAACTGGACTAAAATTCAAAATGCGTTGCTTATTTTCTATAACCGTATTCCATTCGCAGTTTTAAGGTTTACAGCACTGACTATATGACTGTTAAATACAATTTTGAATTTTCTCTTGGGAAAGGAGAATAATTTTAATTATACTTCCACGATATAGTTTTCAATTGTGTTTTATAAACTTCCTGAGTGTGATCAATTACTGTTGTTAAACTGTTTCTTCTTTCGGTTAGACAGGTTCTTGACAAAATTAAGGCAAAAATCTCCTGTTTCTTTCATTCAAATTTTCATTCAAGTTAAGTATTCTAAATACGTTCAATTTTTATATTATTTTCAATGTCCTTGTTTACAAATCTGTAACTTATGTTCTTCATTGAGAAATGTATTCAAGTTATAATCTTATTTACACGACGTTTCTTGCGTCTTAAATTTACTTATCCGCAAGAGAAATTGGAATAACGTCTTTGTTCCTAATATCCATGAAAATTAAATGATTCAACGTTTAATGGCAACGCAAATTACTAAGATTAACCCAAGTTGCAATGGGTTGAAGTTATGAGCGCCTGAGTCTAAATTTCTCATTTTTTTAATTATATTGGGCTTATAAAACAGGATGTCTCCAGCTATTACCAATTACGCTTAAAAACGCTATGAAGCAAGTAAGAAAAGCATACGACCTTGCAAGTTTGGTTGCAATACCTATGCAGTATCCAATGCATCCGTAATGTTCTTCAATCTATAATAACTTCTGAAACATCGACCAGATTGCATATCCAATACTCAAAATCCTTTGTGTGTCTCATCAAATTTTCATAAAAACCTGAAAACAAACTTCGTTAACTCATGTATAAACACAATAGGCAAGACTTTAAACTTCGTTCACAATGTACACATATTTTTAAAAGCCCTTTCTTAAAACATGACATCGAAAAAAGTCTCTCCTGATAGTATTGTTATTCAAACACACCGTGAATTTAAATATTTGTTTGCTTACAGCAAAAAATACATTTCTATTTGCTGGCTTTAGTTCAATGGTACAAGATCATAATATACGATTGATCATACCATAGTGTACCATGGATATTTACTGTCTTCTACAATAAGGTATGTAATAAGTATAAAAATAAAATTTTCATACAGAAATTCTTATGATACGGTTTCAATTAATAAATAAATTGCGCCTACTATTATATAACAAACTAAGTATCTGTATAAATGTGTAAAAATATTAAATTTACAGGCAACCTTCAATGAATAGGCAATGAAACAGTTGAGTACTTGCAATCAATTAATTAAATCATGTGACGGTAAAACCATATATTTCTACTTGTAACAACAGATATAAGTTCTAAACTATTCACTTAAATCTTTTGGGATTTGCAATTTTACCGCAATATCTTCTTTACAGCATCATATAATTTTATGATACTTTAACATATTTGATTCCAGTTCGAATACATTTGTAGAATTGAATCTGTTACAGTGATGTTGATCTTTGGAAATAATTTTTCCTTCATAGCCCACGCTTTTGGATAAATTCTACCAAGACATATTTCTCCTTTACTAACATTTCGAAAGGATTTCTTTTTCTACAGAAAATTTGTAGATAAATTAACGAACCTGCTTTTTGGATACACCACACTTCATTTTTCAATACCCGTTTAATTTTAGTACCTCTTCATTTGTGAATACCTTATTGATATGTTGTTGCCCCTGATGTTCGAAAATCCTTGAGATGCTATACAAATGTGAAAAATATAAGATCGAAATCCTAATAGCTTTTCTTAGAGATATCCTCATCTCTGGGGATCCAGTAACAGATTCAACTGCTTTTTGCATTTACTTCGCATCAATATGATCCCCTTTCAACCCCGAAGATTCTTTACCAACTGCCTTCCTCCTCTGTCCCAAATGCCTAAGTTCTGTTTGTTCTCCATAACAGATCGACTCTGATAATGTCCCCACCATGAGGAGGATGGTGTATCAAATGACCCCCAGTCCCAATCTATTGTCCATCTTGGCCCGCGGTTTTCTTCATATTTCGTGTACGGAGAAGTATCCTTCGAAATTTCCGAGAGTCAATTCCCCTCGGGGAAGCAGCTTCTGCTAATGCCCAAAACTGAGAATGTCACACGTCCAACTCGCTGATGTCCCATATTGCAAGCGTCTCGCTGCATTTTATTTCCGTCTGAGTTGGATGTTAAACCCGCCTGAATGTCGCCAATGGGGAATTTGAGTATCGCGGCAGATGGAATAAAATGGCAATCGCCACCTTAATTCATTATACTAGTTACAACAGTTTCTCCAACTTATGAACTACGGTAAAAATCCTTCCAATTATTACTGCACAACAATAATATCGACTTTTAGGTTTTGAAACACGTATATTGTATTTAGTATTCATATTACAACGATAACATTAGATATAAAAAAATTTCTCAGTATGTATTCCCCTCCAGAGACTCTCAATGTACTACTCGTCGCCGTTCAAAGATAAATTCCGCCATACCGTCTTGATGGATATTAATGCTTCTTACCACAACCAAAATTTATTTCATCATTTCAAAAATTATAAACTTACATAAATAATTAACCTTTACAATAGCAACCTAATACGAGAAGAAAAATTTCATTGAAAAGTTAGCGTTGAGTATTTTGTAACAGTATTCATGGTGCTCAGCTGTACTGGCGTGTTATAACAATGAAGAGGAGTGATAGAATATTTTTGGATAGGAGGAAGCTCGCTGACGAGCTACCAGCGAAACAGTGGTAATGAAATGTGTGTGATAAATTGAATAGATTTTGTATAAATTGTAATTTAATATAAATATTGTCCAGTTAATGAAAATAAGTAAAGTTAAGTCAAATAAAAATATCATGTTGATGTTGTTGTTGTGCTAATCAGCCATACGACTGATGTAACACTGCTTGCTAACCCATCCAGCACAAGCCTTTTCATTTCTGCATAGCTACTACATCTCACATCATCCCTACTCTGGTTAGCTTATTCCATCCTCTTACCCCACTCATTTCCCTCTATAGATAATTTTACAAGACCATCTCTCAAAACGTGGCCTATTAATCTATCCCCTCTCTTGGTCAAAGTCCTCCAAATTGTTCTCTCTTCGCCTATTCTACTTAGAACAATTATCATGTAGCTGGTCATATTTTCACAATTCCTTGAAACAGTCGTCATACTCGAATACTTGTCTCTGATTACTAGAAACCGGATACTAATAATCAAGTAATGACGATTTTTTTTGTGAGTGGTAATTCTCCCTCCCAACAAGTGCTGATCATAATTCACGGGTTTACCACCAAATCAATTTGCATTATAAATGTAAGACTTACGGAGACGTAAGAGTGACGTCAGAGATTATCAAGGATCGCAAATTACCCACCTTAAAATTTTGCTACCACCAATGAAATACAACTATTATCGTAACGGATATTATTTCGTTTAACTTGTAACCAATATGTTTGAGGCGTAATTAATCAACGTTCCTCCTGATTACTTTGAAGCGTGCTGATTACTATACATTAGGGATTTTAAGTTGTCTATTTCACAGCAATACCTGAAACGATCGCAGAATGAGCTGTCACTGTTTTTAAGTAAAAACACCACATAGTATCTTTCTAATTACTGACGTGGAGTTTTGACATTATTACAATATAACGGAGTGTAGTAATATAAGTAAACAATTGAGTTGGGGGACATAAATCATTAATAATATACGAATGAAGGCTAAAAGTAAATAAAGTAATTTAATTTGAATACGTTTCGTCCCCAACTTTTAGGACCTCCTTAGTTCATTCTACAAAAGAATAATGCATTTACATACACATAGTTGATAATTTTTCAAAAAACACATAATCGTATCAAAAGTAGTCAGTCGGTGATATGTGGTGAAGAGAGGACGCGTCTCGCGGGTTCCCGATGATTCGCGACCGCGCCTAGCAGTTAGGATATCCAAACAGCCACAGATTCATTGAAATAAATGGAACATACATCTCAGATTCAGGTTAAACATTTAAGGTTTCTTCTCCTTGAAAAAATATATAATTAAATACTTGTAAAACTGTAATTTATGCTCAACAAACTGATCATTGTAGCTTCTCGACTCAAAGGGTGTCATGTTGTCAAACTAACTTTCACATGAGTCTTAGTTCGATAAAAACTCAACATTTTGATTCCCTGTATACAAAAATTAATGAACGTAAGAAAATCTAGGGCATTTTAATTAATATGTATCCAATTGAACTGAATCATACAACATAAATGGACAGCATATACGTGATTAAACAACCTAGAACTCAAAGTAAATTGTTGAGGATTGGACTTGAATCGTGAAAGTGAAACAGTGTGCAGCTGATTTGATTTGCCGCGTATAGTTCAGAATGTGTAGTAACAGGTAGGTGAAGCTCGCGGAAATCACTTAGCACCGAACTTTCGTAATGAGCAGCCGAGCTGGTCAACCTGTGCGCCTCATTCCCCGCACTCGCCATAATTAACTGAAACTCAATTATTGCCTCATTGCTATTCAGGAGCTACAAGCTGCCCCGTCATGCGCACAAACAAACTGCCCTATATTCACACGCGTAGACGACGATATACACCTGCGAACTGAGAACATCATCATAACTGTAGCAGCTCCTATACATTAGGATACATCATATACATTGCATTAAACTATTTCCCCCTTTAAATGCCTTTTTATTCTCTCTCTCTACTAATTCGGCGTTATATTTTACAATATATAATGTATTTTTAGTCGACATAAAAGTAAAAAATTGGAGGGAAGGGGAGTAAACAATTTTTTAATTCAATATTATAATCGAATACCGATAGGACGCAATTACATAATGTTTAATAATTACTACAGTCAATTACATAGAGAAGTAATGCTACTTTTTATTTATAAATTTATTAAATATTAATTTTCATTGTTAGCCTAAATTTTAGTATCGTGGTTGGGGAACTGTAAATAAGTTTATATCCTTTATTTCACAATAAAAGACCAATTATTTAATATTTTTTATTTTAAATAATTTGTAGAAAGGAAGAAAAAGAATATAAATTCCTGGGTTCCTAAAATCAGCGTGTCCGTGTGCTTTCACGTTTAATTGGCTTCAATTCTTGTATACGATCCAGATGAATTATTACTATTAATTTCATGTAACCTGGCTTCTAAGTTCCTGGCCGGTAGGCTGTTTGCTGGTTGTCCCTCGGATAGGACCCAGGCTGGCGCATATCTGGCTGAAGACCGCCGGCGTGATAATTGCTGATTTAGTTTGTGGTACGCTTCGGAATATACCACGTAGTCAGGGATTTTGGGCGCCACCTGCGGAATAAATTAAATAACATAAATATCGTAAAGAAAATGAATTTATTATAAACAAAACAACAACAAAAATTAAATATTAAACATTTATCAGACTGACCTAAAATTTACCCATTCCGAAAGGCTAACAATGAGACTCCTTTTCCCAAGGATAGCCGTGGTGGTTTTGGTAACAAACCCGTGGTCGCGTGATCATTGATGGCCAACACCAAAAGCCGGAACATTCAGGAACTGTGGGACGCTGCTTGTTCTGTGGCGCTAACAGGACCATATCTCTCGCCGTCTTTAACAGAAGTGTCTGTCTCTGAAACATCTCTGAGACGACGGTAAATTTTCCTCCCGCCCTCTCTACTTTTTCCATGCTCTTATTGGTCAGCCTATGGCTAAACCCAATATACCCTCCTTAGCCCGTTCTGAGAAAGTGGGCCAAAATAGACGTGTTTGTGCCTTTACGGCGGGATTTTCCAGCGTCACCCTTTGTCCCGAAAGTTCCAACTCTTGGCTTTGTGCTGGCTACAAATGAAATAGTTATAGAATATATTATAATGCACCATAAGTTTTCTCCAAAGACTAATATGCCTCGTTTCACCTTAACTTCAAGTGCTGATTTTTCACGTCTCTTTCACGACTTTTTCACGACTGGCTCAAAGTTCGCCACTCTACACCCTAACCAAGTTTTTCCAGCCACCTATTTTAAAAATGCAACTAATGATGTATTTAATTTCTAGGCGCATCTTCTTAATTCCGCCCATTTTGAGGTCTACGTGACCACTGTCAGGGTTCATTGTCTGCACGTACACATTATTACTGTTGAAATAACTCTGAAATTTGGGATTTTCTGTGGCTATAGTGACTGTCAACTAGAGTTTCCGAAAGACCATAAAACGCCAGTCCATTGGCGCCAAAGACCGCTTGTAAATCATAACAGACCAGCCATCTCCTACTAACAACAAGCACAGCCGTGACTATGTAACACATTAACTAAATTAAAATCAAAACGCCCCCAGAATTTATATGTAACCACTACAGAGGTAAATACTATTAAATGGACGTGCTTTTTAGATAGTGTTAAAATTAATAAATAATATAAATTAGATAAATATTATGGTTGACTAGTAAAATGGGACACTTACGTATTTTTTTAAAGATAGGAAAATTTTGACTTCATCGGAATCGAACCTGCAGATTTTCATTTGGTACGTTTTACCAACTGGGGTATACAAGTCAACTCCAAGGAAACGCACGAGACATCTCCAACCGTCATACAGACCTTAATACAGCCTTACAAGTACAAGTACTTTTGTTCTTGAAGTTAAAGATATTATTTTTGAACTAAGAACGTTATGCGACACGTATAACATTTTGTAATGTCAATGTGTACGTTAATTGGTACATAATTATGGTTGAAAATAAGCAACTATACCTAAAGTTCCTATTAATTTTACTATTAACAACATGAGACTGTGTATACATATTTTTTCCTTCATATATCTCCATATATATTGCAATATTTCGCAAGTAGTGATCAGTTTTCCGTATTGCGTTTCATGTATAGAGCGTGATAACTCTCGTCAATTACAAACGACATCAGGGGTTACTCAACCAGCATGTATACAGGTACTGGGAAGTGCGTAGGCTACTAGCGTCGATACATCGAAGTGCACATTGTTCGACATATATATATATATATATATAAAAGAACATAATTTACAACTTAATACATTGTAAGTTTGGGGAAATTGATGAAATTTGAATAATATGCACGGATTTCGGAACCACCGTTTTTAAAGGCAACCAATTTGTCACGATAAAGAAAAAAATAGTATCAGAACATCCTAGTTTATATCTGGATAAATTTTTATATATGTACTATATCTACGGCTGACTTTCGTGACGAGTCAGAGTAATATTTCCTTTGGCCAACAACGGAAGGTCGGCTCACTGCCTGTTTGTTGTCCAGACTAATTGAAATTTTATTTTGGTTTGGTACTTGGTATGTATTACAAACCAGATGATTGTAAGTCAAATTAAAACTCAATGTTGCATTACTGAATCTATATCGCAAGTGTATGAAATCAAAAAGCTGCTACGTGGAGAAGTGAAACGAATTTCAATAAGATTCCTGGCGATTAAATCCTATTAAACTCACTGTGAATCTAAATAATTTCATCAAAATGTTTTGCAGAAAATGTTGAATATTCGCTGGACGAGGAGAACCGAAGTCCATGTATTTAAAAGATATAAAATTCAATTAAATCAACAAATACAAGATCATTGAATACCTTATGGCAAATGTAACTACTATGAATAAATGAAAACCCTGCTAAAAGTCATCACATAGGATGAAAATTCTATTTCTCAGACGATTCAGTAATAAGAAAAATATACTGTCCCTGAGAATGTTTGACAGCGTGTATAAGTTCCCGTAGATTAGAGAAACAGACGAGACAGTTGCAATGCGTCAATAAATTGACGACACATATGCGAGTGTAATGCGGTGCAAACAGAAGACAGAAGCTGAAAATGGACGTCCACATCTGTTGCACAGGAAATCTAATGGCGGCTGTGCAAGCTGCAAGAAAGGAGTCGTGGAACGCCATAATAATAGAACGCCCTTTTCCTATGAAGGTTGAGACATCTCAAGTGCCTCGGGAAATCTTATGCAAGTCGATCCAGACTTCCGAACTCAGCTTAAAGGGATCATAAATCAGGCCTAACCGCAAAGGAAGGCGTTTGTCGACTTGATGACAATCCCAGAGAGGATTAAATTTAAATATGCTAGAATCATGAAATAAATAAATTAAAAACGTCAAACCATTGCACCCGTTTTGTCGTGAATCTGTCAGCCGATGATGTCCATATGCTAATAAAAGCAAAGTTGGAAACGATTGTTAAATAATGCATTTGTTCAATATGAAACAAAGTTTTTTGGGATCAGTCCCCGGCTGTGACGCGAATTTTCGGCTTTGTATTCGGAAACCTGTCTTGACCGTATTAGGACGGGTATTTAGGCTACGTGTAACAATCTACTATAAAACTATGAATTTTATCTGATTAGTGACTTAAAAATTTTGCGTGCAACTGAAACTAAAAGCGAACACATGTTGACAGTCCTGTATCAGGAATAAAAATGATGTCTCTACAACAATCCCGTAAACTCCAAAGAAACCTCCTGCAATAATAAATGTAGTGAGAATGCTCGCTTTATCTCTCTCTCTCTCTGCCTTTCTTACTAATGTGCCAAAATTACGCTTACAATAACACAGTAAACTATGCCTTCAAAATTTCTCGGCAATCGGATGAATGGTAAAGGAACGGTTAATGAGACTTATAACTCATAGTTTTCACGCTGGATTTAGCGTGGAAATTCAATGGTTTTTATTAATACTTACATTACATCATCTGAAATCTTCAACATATCGATATAAAAACTTACACTAAAATTTAAGTTAAAATTCCTGTTTCAATCGCTCAACTTTTCCTTGAAATCCTTTGAACCGTTTCGGAGTCCATTCGAGACAATATTCCAGACATGCAGGCACTTCAATATTATTTTTTGGTAAAGCTGTACTAATTTGGAATTGATGCGTTTTACTCTCCCAGTTTTGTTCAGATTTATTTCAACCTTACTCCTTACTGGCGCTGTCATACAACGAAGCTTGTATTAAAAATAGCTGCTGAACTCGACATTCGTGAAAAGCAATGTGATGTTACACAATACTTTCAAGGATCTATTCAGTTGTTTAAGCAAATTAATTCTATAATCAATAACAAAAACATATATATATAGCTTACTTCCAAAGAAAAAATTAATTTAGTATAACCTGGATGCTTATACAATGTTAAAAAACCTCT
The DNA here is from genome assembly GCA_034510155.1 of Eucriotettix oculatus. Lineage (NCBI taxonomy): Eukaryota > Metazoa > Arthropoda > Insecta > Orthoptera > Tetrigidae > Eucriotettix > Eucriotettix oculatus. The sequence goes on along the minus strand of CM067376.1, from coordinate 161,222,598 downwards.
TCTTCTTATAAGCAACATCCAGGACCGAAATGAAGGAACAGAACACAAATATTACAATGTTGTAATAGAAACTTTTTAAACCACAATAATTATACTTCAAAGATTCAAGAATGCCATTTTTAATCATATTACTACTGAGGCTTACATAGAATTTAAATTTTGAGTATCTGCTTTTACATTTATAGAATTTACATTTTGTCTAAATTGAAGCATTTATTTTTATTATCATTACTGCAATTAGGCATTCGTCCGGTGGCAGCTATATACAAAGTAAGCACAATAGGCTACAAATACAATAAATTATTAACACAATATACACTTAGAAACAATTTTGTACTGTCTTATGAAATTTTTACCATAGAGGGTGACAATTGCTTCCTATATCTACAATTTTTACAGTCATCCGGAACAATCATGGGCTCAATGAAATATACATTTTTTGTTATTTAAATTAATTAAGATATGTTTACGATAATTAGTGTCAAGTTTAAAAAGCTTAGTTTACATGCCACAAGGGAATTTTACTAACCTAAACAGTTTCCTATCAGTTTTCTCATTTGAATTGCATTGTTACTGGCTTGTTTATGAAGTTCTGCAATATTAACGCAAAGTTCTAAAAGAGAGCCTTTATCCGTCGACTAGCAACAACCAATAAATTATTGAACTTTCTTGTTCTATAATTTAATTTAACAGGCCAAACAGTTTAAACCTTGTTATTACGCAGTCAATGACTGGACGTTGGCCGACGCTGAACGTATCGCAGTATCCATAAATATAAGTTCATAATCAATACGTGCGTAAATTATTTTTGGCATGTCAGGGGTTTGCTTTCATTCCGTGGCTTGTTTAGTGTTTCGGAAGAGTCCATTAGCCTTTCCCCAGGGCTAGCAGACAACACGGTTAGTGCGTGTATAACAGATATTGCGTTGCGCCGGCCGTCGAGGCACAAGGGGCCTGTTTATTCCGGCTCACTCGCTAACGACACATATTGCAAAGCGCAGCGCAGGAAGCGAGGGACCTCATACTTACCGCTCGCCTCAAATGCTTTTACGCGAAAATTGCTATAAATGTTGAGTTACGAACGCTGAAAAAATTATTTGATACTTTATATAAAATTGTGAATTAATTTTTCTATATCATCACTGATATTGGCCGCAGCAAGGAGAGTATCGAAGCCAGCCTTTTTTGATGGAGTTTCTACCATAAATACGAATTTCACTCAATTCAGAGTGGAGAATTGCAATGATTATATTGTTGCATCGAAATATTGTCGTAGAGCTTTCTTTTTTTATTAATATTTTTTTGTTTCTAATAAAAAGGTTCATCGGTCTGAAAAAAGATAAAGTATCTCAGAGAATACCACTCCACAATATACCGGCTTTAATGTATTACACCTTCAAGTATACAATATATTTTGGGTATCATACATATTTTATACAATGCCAAATACCAAACATAAATTAGTGTTATTTAAATAAACTTTTAGCATAATTTCAAAGGCATGCTCTGCGTCAACCCTCTGTTGTAACATTTCAGTTAGTCTATTAACTTTTGGTTTCTTTAATAATTTTGACTGAAATATGTCTGAAATTTCCTAAGAATATAATACAAAGGAAATTGACTTAAAAATTAACTTTAATTTGCAACGTTATTTATCAAATATTTAAAAATTTAGCGTGGCACTCTAACATGATTATTAAACTATTTTCCTTTGAAAATATTATTTATAAACACAACAACCGAACTGCGGGCCGTGTTGCAGAGAAAGTAGTCTACGATCGTTGATATATAATATTTGCTTTGGATTTCGTCTACGGTGAGATAGTAATGTGTTGTGGGTAAGGAACATCTCACTCAGGTTGTCGGTAGAAGCGCTCTGCGATGAATTATTACGAGGACCACTTTCCTCATAAGCCTTGTGGATAAATGGATTGGTTGATGAGTCTCTGCTTCTTGAGTACGACTCCTCCTGAAGCTTTCATAAAAACAGTCTTTCCGTTTAGTGTGGTACCTTCAAGATTACTCCTTTTGCTTCCTCGGCGTATCTCAGCCTGCCATTCTGATTTTTGCTCGTACTCCGACCTTAACTCCTATTTCGACCATTTTTGTATATTTCGTGTTTTTATCAACCATTTGATTCCAACTCAGTGATCGCCTTGCTGGTATAATATTCATGATTCGGTGGAGATTCTAGAAGTTTCATTTTTGGGATCAAATAAACTTTCCCAATAAATTCTCTCGTTCAGGTCAACGAATTTTGTGACTAATCCTCCGAGTTACGTAAATAGCACCCGCTCACATAGCGGTATTCCGGCTTAAGAAACATCTCATCTGTTTCCCTCACCAATATATATTGTGGCATTACACACTCGCATCACACGTCCACCTGTTCCTCACTATCCGCCGTTTTCTTCTTTCCCCCGTGACGTAGAATGGGAGGTAGAGGGGAGCGAGTGTGTTGCGTGCGCGCGAGAACGACCTGAACGCTTGATCCAGCTTGTGGGGGGAAAACAGAACGATCCTGGGAATTTCTACCGCACGAAAACTGGTTTCAACAAACTTAAAAATTTTCCTTATTTTATTTCTGTTCAACTAAATAATATTTGTTATTTTTTAACGTTTTCTTGTTCTCCAATATCCCTGTCCTACAAGTGGTAACCAGAGGTCAGAAGAACTATAATACGGGGACATAGAGTTTCGTTAAATTCATATTATACCATAAATTACGTTCAATACAATAAATAATTTAGCCTGAAATTAGATTTGAAAAACGGGGAACAGACTACATAAAATTTGATGATTCAGTAAAACGTCCTTCACGAACAAATATTAATTGTTGTATTTCAGGGTCAGAATATAAAAAAAGTAGCGGTAAAACTTTTGAAATAAATGAATTAATTTGGTTAGTTTAGTCACACAATATGTAATCTCTACGATAAGGGATTATTTGTTTTTAATTGACTCTGAACATACTGCCCCGAAGGATGCGTAACTATTTTCTAAATTACCATGGTTTTATATGAAAGAACGGTGACATTCAGATTTTATCCAGCTCTCAATTAGAGATATCTGAATTATTGGAAGGGGTTGCTATGGTCTACTTTCTCAAACGATGCCACACAGTTTAAATTCTGGTATTCTTTCTCTTTTCCACTCAATACGAATAAAGAGTCCGTTTCTGAGACAATTTCCCCGCAGGTTAAAAAATAAATTCATGTCACGCCCTTTCCTTACAGAACCAGCCGCAATCACGTCCAATTTTATGACCCTTTCGACTAGCATTCTTAGGCACTACTCACTCGGGGATACTGAAATATCGGATACTCGAGGACTGTGATACGGAGGCTTGGAGACATGAAGACTCAGGTTGCCCGTCACGTCACACGGTCCGTACTGAAGTTGCGAGTCAGTATTCAGTTTCGTTCGGTGTGAAAGAGGTGCGTTTGCCCAGTGCGCTTCATTCGACAATGGGTAGGGGTTGTTGTAGTGTTGAGGATATCATTGTCCAATACTATTATTATAGTGTTGAGGATATCATTGTCCAATACTATTATTATTACCGACGCGAAATAGAACAGTAAAGGGAACAAAGAACTTTATTCTCGGTCTACCCTTATTGAAGTAAGGAATCATTTAACAAATTATTTTCCAACTTCTCATTCTTCCCTTCCATGAAAGTTGAAATATTGCATCAAAATTTGGAGATTGGAAAAGTTAATTTTAAATGTTTTTTTTATGAAATTCTATGTTTTGTACTTTTTAGGAGCCTATAACTGCTTGAACAACTTTTATTTTGTGTAACTACTTTTCTGGATTTAAATAAAATTCTTTGTTTTTATACAATTAATACCACAGAGCATTTCATTTTATACATGTGTATTAAAATTTACCAGAGAGCTGAACTACTCTGGCTACTTCATTCCACGCCATTTCTAAAACGTATTTCTTTGAACGGACTTTCAGCTTATAATCTCTGTGTAGCGCAGTTGCCCAGTATCTACAACTGAAATTTCTTGGTACGAATGGTGCCACCTAATTACACATGGCGCGTCTCATAGTTGCCAAGTATCCCAGTCGTTCTGAGATTTGAGTATCACCCTGTGAGTAGAGCCTTAGTGAGTCACGAAATTGCAAGAGCCCCGTGAAATCAAATATAAGCTCCGATAGGATTTTTAAACTTAAATATATACCACCCATTCTTCACACTAAACCATTTCTGTAGTCTTCAGTATAAAACTAAAATAATATTACAAGACAGACTAGTTCTGTCTCCTAATACATGTTCGATATCAATCCACTCATTCGTATAGGTCGCGAGAAAAAACGTGCGTGCGAGGTAGAATGGTAGAGCGCAGTATTGTAAGGGAAGTACAACAATTGGAGCGAAACTACTATCATTTTTAAAAAGAGAACTATGTTCATAATAACGTGATATACAGACAACGTCAAGGGTTTTATACCACGCCCTATACTTATCATCCACTTTTAAAAATGAGTTTTTTAACGTGCAGCATATTCTTAACATAAAACAATATGCTTCATTACGTCAATATTTTCAAAATAGTTTTTAAATACCGTGTTTCCTTAATAAATGTGATGGTTAAACTAAGTTTCAGCCTATTCCACTCCAATTCCTGGAAAGACCATTGTGCATCGTGTTTTGACACAACTAACAATTTTTCTCCAGTAATAGATAGGATTATAAACTAAGAAAACAATAGTGTTTCCTATTGTTGGTCAAAGCAAAAATTAGCAAGTATGAGATTAAACTAAAAAAAATGTAATCGTGATTTTTTAAATGACAATATTATAAATAAATGAATAAGGTAAAAGCTTGCTTTTACTGGAGGAGAAAAGCTCTGTTGGTGTTCAGATAAGAGGAGTCAAACTGAAACAAAAGAAGTTGGAGTACACTACGTTTAGGTTATCGCATGAACTGAGATTACTACGTTGTGCTACCAACTAAGCATATACAGTAGTTCGCTACAATAAATAATAAAATCTATATGATAACCCAAAGTGATTAGAACTTTACGCCTTTCGAACACAAAAAATCCCTACTTTCATTAAGTATAACTAAAATTAGTGTCTCTTTTCTCTTATTTTCGGAATTTTTCTGATCGTCTTATATGAGTGTTATAGAAGCCGAGGTTATATCATGCATATATTCAGTTGGCAGAAACAGAGAAAGCCGGAGAAATTCTGTTGCGGAAGATGACAGAATATTTTAATACAGCTGTATACCTACTTGAGACATTGCTGAAACAGAAAAATAATGGAAAGCAAGCATACGTCAAGAAGTAATCAGACAACGTGAATAAAACAGGCACACCCAGAGGACTAATTTTAAAAGAAAAGTAATGTCGTAAGGCATAAATTAAGATTTTAAAAAATTGGACAATGCTTTAACAGTCTGGACTACCCTGTCAACCACGTTCAGTTCGAGACTCCTGTATCTCTTTATGTACATGCCCGAATCTCAAGCTAGACAACTCATGAAGGAGTCATGAAGAAAGAACTAATATGTAAATAGATCGAAAATATAATTTTAATTATTGTATGATCAAATATGCTCAGTTCAAAAGCTTCGTTGCATTGAATTAAAAATGTAAGGTAGAAAATAGTTGACGAAAAGCAAAATCGAACTATCAATACTTAATTAAAAATAACAAGAAAATAGGTTAGTCCAAGGTATATAAGAAAATATAGACAAGGCTCTTTCTCTTTAGATAATTTGTTTTATTAATATTATTTACATTAAAGAACCTTCTTAAGAAATAATCTGCAACTGTTGCTTAATTGAAGTAGAATGTTTTCAAGAGTGCATTTGATTTGCTTCTCTAAATATACCTATTACAACTACTATTGAAATCTAACGAACACAGGACATTATTTTACCTTTCTCCTTCGTAAATGTCAAATTACTATAATTTTTCTGTTCTAACTCAAGAACTTTTACGCTTAAAAAAGTTCATAACGAATTACCGAAATCCTATTTAATCTATTTCCAACTTATGTTTCTGTAATATGCCTTAGGTCTACTACGATACTCCCCTTTCTTAAAAGTGCGTGGGTGGGAGAGTACTTCCAAGCTCTCCTCCTAAAAGGACAAGTTTAGGAATAGGTGAATATTAGTAATATGATTTTCCAATTATAGGAACAAACGGCAAATTTCTCATTGGAACACAAAGTTTGAATTATATAAAGAAACAAACAGAATTTATTTTCATTTTAAATACATTTTCAGATATCGTAAATAAGTGATATATGGAATGACGAATGTAGTTAACCGAAATATAAAAAAATGTACACAGTAATAATTCATATTAGCAGAAAGCTTTTGAATAATAATAATAATAATAATGACTGCCGGCTTTGATCGTAGTTCAGTAACCGATCAATGAGAACTCCATTTCTACAGGGTATTCAATGGGGGTATCGGGTACGGATTTTATGATCAGAAGATTTAAGTTTCTGATAATACTGAGCGTGCGAAAATAATTATTTTATATCTAAGCTCGTAAATAGTTTATGCTGCTAAAAAATAATCTGATGTTTGTGGCATTTGAATCTGGATAGCTCATGTTTTTGATCTGTTTCAACCACTAAACGTGAAGACTTCTGAGGTGTCGCCCATGTAGAATCCGTGGTAACTCACTAACATAATTTTTGTATCGACAGGTAACTAACTCTCTTTTCTCACGATCTGAAACTTCCAAAACATCGATTAAACTATTGCTCAAACTAATCACCTAATTTATTATAGTACGTTATATTTTAATTCAATATAACAGAGAATCGTTAAAGGTAGTGCAAAAATGTCTCAATATTTATTAAAAAGGTTTCTGCAGGACTGCACTGTTCTAAAATGTTCCTTCTAATTATGAGGTGGCATAGTTAAACATCAGTATTTAACGGACGGAAGGGAGAGCTAAGCTTTTTTAACGTGAAAATTGAGAAGGGTCACGCCCCTCATAATCTGTGGAAGTAATTTTCGGAGTAATTAAACTCAGAAAACCAATTACAAGTATTAAGCTACCAGTGAATCCGCCTTCGCAGAGGTGGATTGACATTTAGAAATTCAAGATGGGAGAAAGAGGAGCTTTAACGAGAACGTGTCTGCCACATTCAAGCTGGGACATCCAACGCATATGAGGCTCATAAGAGTTTTTTCGAATGTTTGCTTAGCCCCTAGTGCGTACGTATGTCGTACTTCTAATATTAGTTTGATTTTTGGATCACTGACCAGGACCTATAAAGCTTCCTCGAAACCGTCATCAGACATTATTAATATGATCACGTATATAAAGTAGGATGTAATTTATGTTTTATCACATTATTTCTCAATTGAGTAAATAAAAGAGTTTGTAAATAAATTTTAGTCTTACAGAAATAAGGTAATATTTTATTTAAAGAATTTTAAAAACTTCTCTACTAATTTATTAAAGTGGTAAACTTATAATAGGGAATCGTTCTTCATCCCATTTATATGTTTTATGTTATCCTCTTTTCTAGGGGTAATATTTCAATTATTTCATTATGGTTAAGAATTATTATCAAGTTAATTATTTTAACGTTTTTATTAAAATTTACCCTCTTTAGAGTCTCTATCCCTTATGTTTTACGTTAATTTTAACATATCAATTATGAGGGTGTTTCAATCCCACTGTAGGTCGACACACTTCCGAAATCCCTTACCTTATTTAAATCGCAGATGGGTTTCAAGTTACCCAGCTTAGAAAGGGATACAGGTATATTAAGGGAAAAAGGTTCTACCAATTAGCACAAGCTAGGACAAACCCTCACGATTTAGGCCTGTTAATAAGTATGAATTCTCTGCAGATTAATCGATGCCACGAAATTCGGGTAAGTGCCAATGAATAAATTGGAGAATGTATGTTCTCCTGAAAAATGAGTGATACCAAAATATTCCTGGAATATAAAAACGGGTCTGACAGCACGATAAGATACAATTACTACACACACATAAATTGTAAACTTTAAAAGTTTTTGCTAGATAACTCAATTCCAGTTAATGAAAGTTAGTAATTTTATTGAATAAGAAACAAACACTTATGAAATTAACTAACTAATAACGGTCATTGAAATTCTTATTAGTTTTCTAAGTTACTGGCGGTATACAGAAACACAAACAAAGTAAAACTTAAAGTTACAGACAAAATATTTACAAATTATATGAAATTTAGTTCAATTTGAAAATACTAGACTTGCATCACTAATATTCAGTTTAATTTCTACTCTTGAAATATCAAATTTTCCCGTATATGCGAAATTCCGAAACAAAGACTGCGATAAAAATACTCTTGTTGAATATTATTTACATAAACACACGTTGAGTCAAGTAGACTCGAAAGTTTAATATTCTGCTCTTTAAAAAGAAACAAGATAATTACAAAATATTGGCAGAATAAAATGAAAGTGTCAGTCTTCAATAAATTTGAGCGTTTAGTTTCAATAGTTTACAGAAACGCCTGAATAATCTATGCTGTTTTCAGTGGCTCCGCTTTTTTAACTGCGAGTGTAAGAGAATTTCCATATGTCCAGGTCAGGACCCGAAGATCAGCTGAGTGCCGGAATCGGGTCGAAACCTTGGTATGTAAGCATCAACTGGCCAGGGAAAGCTCGTTCTAGCTTTGAACTCCGGACCCTCGAATCTCTCCAATGAGCCTCCCACAGAATCGGGATTAATGGCCAGGGCTGATTCTCCACCGCGTAAAAAATTAAACTAGCGGACAAGTCTTTCGTGGAACAGTACTTGAACTAATTCACCTATCCGCTTACTAGTCCGCAGGAAATGAAGGGGCAGGTAACGGCAAAGGATCGGAATCCTAAGGCGTTTATTTTGCGTCCGCACAGCATGATGATGACACAAAAAGTATCGCCTGGCACAGGTTACAAGGAACGGAGAATAAAAAGTGAAGTTGACTGAACGGACGAGGAATTGATAAATCGACATTGGAAAAGTATAAATTCTTTGGAAAGGAGAAAAGATAAAGAAAAGCGGATTCTACAGAAAATTATAAAATCTTTTTTCTCAAACTTGTAAAAATAAATATTTGAAAATTGTTAAAACTTTTCGGAAAGATCGTGAATCGAAAGTGACAATATAAAATTAAGGCATGGCTTAGAGAGATAATTTCTGGAAGCTTCTAGAAAAACCTCTACCAGATGTGGCAATAAGAAGAAAAAGTATTAGACAGACATGTCTTCAAATCCGACAAAATGCAGATAAAAATAATAATGACTTGATAAAATTTAACGCCTGACAATTAACTACAATTAGAAATGGATTATACTAAGGGAAAGGGGACAAATATATATATATATCCCCGCAGGGATGTAATATACTTTTTTGTGTATAAAACATTTATTAATTTAAAGTACAAATATGATCAATTTTAATATTTTTGTTTATTAATTTAAGTGAAGACACGGGCTTAATCTCGGGGGATTTTGGGTCTCTCAAGAGATGGAGTATGCATTAGCTGAAAATAGAAAGAAAAATCATTGAATGTTATTTATCCAGAGCAATGAGCAAGTTTCACAATTTTTATATCGCTTACCCACAATTACTGGCCCAACAAACATCCACCTCTCGAATGTTTGTGCGTCTCTGGCGTCTTGCAGGATTTGATCACGTCTGCTCACGTCCGTCCACTCGTCTGCCTTCTGGGGTCGAGCCACGTCCTCTCCTCTCCTTGTTTCACTTGCCCGCCTTCTGCTCTCTGGATATCTGCTCTCTGGATATCTGCTCTCTGGTTCAATCGCCTGCCTTCTGCGCTCTGCTCCACTCGCCTCCCTTCTGGGGTCTGATGCACTCGCCTCCCTTCTGGGGGTCTGATCACTCGCCTGCCTTCTGCGCTCTGCTCCACTCGCCTGTCTTCTCGGGTCTCATCCACTCGCCTCCCTTCAGGGGTCTGGACGCGAGCCACCCGTCGGCTTCCCTTTTAAACCTTCCGACGGGAATTCCCTATTTCTCAACATTTCGGGGTTCCCCGCCCTCATTTTTCCCGCGGGGGTTCACCATCGTCATTTTTTATACATGCAAGGCGGGCCATGCCATCCCCGCAGGGAACCACCATCTTTCGGCAGACTAGCCATTGTTGTTGGCCGAACTGCGCCTCAATATAATTGACAAATTATTAATAATTCTTTCGCATACCGTTGTCGGACAAGGGTATATGAATATTTTTATTTCAATAATAGTAAACTCTAGTCTATTCTAGATACGTTTGATATATAAACAAGTAATTCATATTCGTGTAATGAAATTGGGTAGTGTGCAAACCGTAGAAGTTGACATATATCGTATAATTAGGAAAACTTTGTGGGTGTTAAATAGTATAACACTTACCATATTTTAAAACGGATAGTCAAGATACAAAACAAGGTAAAACAAGTCATACACGTATTTAACCCATACTCTGCTACCCCCATATGCATATATTTTTCGAAATATGTTCTTAGTGCTACTTTCGAACGTTAACGTTCATTTGTTTATAACCTGTGCATCTTCCTTTTTGTACGTACTAGAACATCCATTAGTGTTATTATGAACCGTGAACTCTTGCGCTTCAGTATTGTGTGAATAGCCCATGTTGTCGCACGTGGTTAATTAGTACAATAAGTTTTGAAACGTCAAGTAGAATATGAGTTAGGAAGAATGTAGGGATAAGAGAGGCAATATTGACTTTGCGTCTAATTTTAGAAAACAAAATCGGAAAAAAAACATCCTTCGCACATGGCATTTGTATATTTAGAAAAAGCTTTTGATAATGTGCACAGGAAACTAATACTAAGGATTTTGAAGAGCACAGGAATAAAATATCAAGTCAGGCTAATACATAACCTCTACAGAATGCAGTCAGCAGTAATGAGAATAGATCAAGAAAAGAAAGCCGTAATCAAGAATGGAGTAAGACTAGGATGCAGTCTGTCGCTCATGCTGTTTAATTTATATATAGAACAGGTGATGAAGATAGTTAAAACGGAATATAGAAAAGGTATCATACTGCAAGAGTAAGAAATAGAAACCTTATGCTTTTCCGACGATATTGTAGTATTAGGGGAGTCAGAAGAAGACTTGGAAACCATAATAAATGGCATGAACGTAGTCCTGAAGAAACAGTTCAATATGAGGATTAATATATGGCAAACCAAGGTAATAAAATAAAGATACTAATGCGCACGGTTTGTGCAAAGTTGATGTTCACTTATTTTGTGCAAAGTTTTATCATTGGAGTTCCCCTATTTTGGCATGTTAGGATGTGGTATCTGTCACAATTGTTTTCACATAGGTCGGATATACAGTTGTCATCTGGTTCGTGGTATGATCGGTTTCTGCATATTCTGTGGTGGTATCCATGCGCCGCCATCCATGTCGTGAAGTGACGAAGATCCTGGTTTGTTCCAGTCCAAGACCGGTTCGTGACCGCTTCCGTCGTGTACAACTCTTGCCAGATGTCCTCCCGTTTTCTTGTTCTCTCCTCTATTGCCATATTCCAGTTTGGGGTGTAGGGTAGGTCACATTTGGTTCTTAGCTCTTCTATTAAGAACTGTTCCTGAGCGAGTGCATATGCCTATCTGGAGAGGATGTATTTGGACACTCCTAGTGTCGCCTTCAGGAATCGGGCCTTTACGTTCTCTATGGTATGGAAGTCTTTGGTGCGTAGTTTGATCCAGATCAGTTCTAGGCCATATGTAAGTATGGGAACTATTTTGGCATTGAAAAAAGGTAATGGAGTGTAGTTTGGGAAACAGAGGAATAACAAATGGTGTTGGTTTGGGAAGGCATATTTTGACGGAAGTTAAGGAATTCTGCTATTTCGGAAGCGTAATAAGTAGGGATGGTAGAAGAATAGTAGACATAAAGAGTAGGATAGTACAGGCAGGGAAGGCTTTCGCGATGAAGAGGAATTTACTTATGGGTAATATAAGTATAAATATCAGGAAATCTTTGCTAAAAATGTTCGCACGGAGTGCTGCGTCATATGGATGCGAAACGTGGACGATAGGCGTTGCGGAAAGTAAAAGAATAGAAGCATTTGAAATGTGGTGCTATGGACGGATGCTGAAAAACAGATGGTGGATAGAATCACTAACGAGGAAGTTCTAAACAGAATAGGAGAAGAGAGAGCAATATGGAGGACGTTGACCAATAAAAAGGGATATATTAATAGGACTCGTTTTAAGAAATGAGGGTCTAGTAAAATTAGCATTAGAGGGAATTGAGTGGGGTAAGAACAGAAGAGGGAGGCGAAGGATGTAACACGCTAAGCATATTATTTACTTTTTGGTGTAAACACGTGCAACATAGATTTTTAGTATACAAGCGGCACATGAATAAATAATATCCTCAGATAAATTATCTGTGGTCCGTGGTATTACTATATCCATTTGGTGTAAGTAAACCGTAGGAACAGTGCCGGAAATAAGACTCGAGAACTGTAATATTTTTTTTATACAAATAAACGTCCAGAATAATATCAATAGTTCAAATAATTTGATTCTTTAAATTATTTCTTAAAAAGTCTGTGAATGTTAGAAGGGTTATTTAAAATTATTTTAACAAATTAATATGCTTCAAAAATAATTATTATTTCAGTTATATAAAAAGAACAATTTCATTAATGGGCCCTGCGAACTATTTCAATTACACATTAATGAAAGGGTGACGATATTTTTATTTCAAAGGGTTAATTATAGGGGTAACTATGTGGAGCAGAGATTTTCATTCATTCTTGACAAACCTGTTTTGTCTTCTTTCGTCTCTTGATGCAGGTACTAGGTGACTGGAAGTTTCTCGTGGTGGATCACTATCCAGCTTTCGACTTCCTTCTTCCTTCCCTCAGCCGGCGGAAAGTGGGATGGACCTGCTTCCGCCAATCCAAGTTTTTCTTTCTTCTTCTTCCCTCTGGTCTTCCTTGTTCTCATTACTTTCTCAGGAAAGAGCAAGTCTAGTTGCACTCTTCAGCTTCCTCCTCCCTTTCAACATCCGTTCCACTTTCCAGCTTTCTCATCCCTTCCACGTCCTGATCAACTCTCCTCTGTCTCCTCACCTTCTCAACGTCTTGCACAACTCTGAATTTTTTCCATCTTCTCACCTCTCAGATAAACTCGTATATTCCCCTTTTCCAAGGAAAAGCGCTATCCCATGTATGTTTGTTCCGCCAATCCTCATTTACCATGACACGGAGAACAGTGTCCTTCGGAAATTTTGAAGTGTGAACGTTCCTTCAACAAAAACAAACCTAAACTTATACGTCCGCATACATGCACGTCTCTCGTCCGGCAGCCTGGCGCCGGGAAAACCACTTCTCATCTGCCTGTCGCCGAGCCAGAATGTTCTTGCTGAACATTTAGATCGTTCAAAAATCCAAAAATTCGAATAATATTAGGGAGGGGTCCTACTGCGCTACAATATATTGATGTTCAAAGTCAGATAAAATTTTACTTAAATACTTATAAATCCTCACCGTTTCCTTCACAATTTAGTGGACTGCGTTTCCAGTGTACAATTAGCCAGTTTCTGCAGTTCACTTGAGGATGTCCCAGAAATTGAACGAGACGTTGTGTGTGTTTGCAATTGAATTGTATGAGTGAAATATTCTCAAACCTTGGACATCAGCATATCGGGTAACTGGTTGCATATCTAAAGGGATGACTTCCTACACTATTGATAATAACAAAATAAGTCATTTAAGTGATTTTCAGTATTAAAATTAAAAAATAACTGTTTCATTTGTATTTAAAATGTATCATGAACTCACATGTACGTTAAATAATAATTTGTTTTCAAGAAAATTTATTTAACTGACTTAGAATTTCACATTTTTACATAACGGTTAATAAAAAATGAAAGAGTACTATTCGCGTACCAAATATAAATTTTCAGAGTAATGTCAACAAAATAAATATTATAATTGAATGTAACTTTAATTATGTTCCACAGATTAATTTCAAATTACCGAAACGGAATTACTCGTCACAAAATGTAGTAATGCCTTGCTTGGGTCGACATAAAATATTGTTAGGAAGTAAACAATACGTTATTTGCCGTTAATTTTGGGAACGAATATTAGTAATAGGAAATTGTTCGAAAGATTTTGAGTGGATGTCATGCAAATCATAAAACTGAACTTAAATCACAGAAGTACAAATAAATAAAATTTAATAAACCTTCTTTACAAGCTGTTAACAAATATTTATAAGTTTTTTCCCTTAAAATAATGTCTCGTCAATAAAGTGCCTCGGCTTACACTTAAAAATGCAGTTTCAAGATGTAGATAGTATATAATTAATTTGAATAAGGAATATTTGTTACTGACTAACGTTTCATGCATAGACAGAATTTCAAAAGCAAAAGTTGCTAATTGTCATAAGTATGCCTTATCGCTCTCGAGTTTTTGTTGCAAACGGTTTTAGTGTCACAAAGAGACATATATCACGAAGTTAAGTTTGTAGCTGTTATGTAAGTTATAATTTCATTTGCATAGTACTCCATTCCCTGCCGGGCGTGAATAAACGTAGTTATGGCCATTGCAAAGAGCGAAGTTACAAACTTGAATACAAATTAGTTAATAATGGTTCACTTCGTTAGTCGAGTTAACAGCTCACTATTGAACTACGCGCACTTTCATTAAGTAGGATAAAGGCATAACTTCAATAGCGCTCAAGAGAATGACGAAATTCCGGGCATAATTCAATCAATGGTGAAACAAAAATTACTATTTCCTTGTTTAGCTTTTGGGCCGTTTCCTGTGTAACTGGTTTCTAGTTATCAACAAACTAATGTAAGTTTCATAAAAATCACGCAATTTGTGTAGGTAACCGAAGAAACAAGTATTAATATTAGTACAATTTTGATTAGCCAGATGTGGAAGTTTTCCATGAAGAAATTAATTAATTATTCCTCAAGTCTGATGAGCGAAATACTCCATATCAGGTGTAACCCTAAAGCACTAAATGTAAAAAATGACACGATCTTGTTACAATTATTTAATTTTATATTGTTTTATTTTACATTTTTGAAAATTAACGTTGTACATTGCTTACTCATTGTTAAATGTTATTTCAGCCCTAATCATCGCGGGACTCAGTCTATGACATACCCGCTTTTACATATATATATATATATGACTAATTTTAGAAGACGGGACAAGAAAAAACCGGCCTACATTTCTGGCATTTGTAGCGCGTTTGATAATTTTAACTGGACAACACTATTAAGGATTTTGAAGAACACTGGAATAAAATATCGAGAAAGGAGGCTTATACATAATTTGTACAGAACAGGCAGCAATAATTAGAATTGAAGATCAAGAAAGGAAAGCAGAAATCAAGAAAGAAATAAGCCAAGAATGCAGTTTGTCGCCCATGCTGTTTAACGTATATATAGAACACGCAATAAATAAAGTTGAAACGTAACATGGGAAAGGAATCATACTGCAAGGAGAAGAAATGAAAACTACTCTTTGCCGATGATATTGCAGTAATAGCGGAGTCAAGAAGAAGACTTGGAAACCATAATAAATGGTATGAACCTGGTCCTGGAGAAAGAGTTCAATGTGATAATTAATAGTGGGAAAACCAAATTAATGGAATGTATTATTGGAACAGTGGAATAACAACGAGTCTTGGATTGGGAAGGGATATTTTTAAGGAAGTTAAGGAATTCTGCTACTTTGGCAACATAATATCTAGGGATCGTAGACGTATAGTAGACATAAAGAGTAGGATAGCACAGGCAAGGAAGGCTTTCGCTAAAAAGAGGAATCTACGTACGAGTAATTTAAGTGTGAATTATAGTGTCGCGTTATGTGGATGCCAAACGTGGACGATTGGAGTTGCGGAATGGAAAAGAATAGAAGCCTCAAATATGTAGATAGAATCACTATTGAGGAAGTTCTAAATAGAATAGGGGAAGAGCGAACAATACTGCAAGGCGAAGAAAAAATTACCAGACGCGAAAAATTAAACTAATTTATGCACGCATCATATCGACGATCCAAAGAAGTTTATTATTTCCCTTTACTAACGATAAGTTAATTACGACGCGTTTATATTTCAAAAATATATAGTATTATAGGTCAAAATATAGGCAACCAGCATTTCCATTAGGAGATAATGGTTCCAAAACATCTAAATTTTACTTTAATTGATATAAAATATAAGGAAAATGTTGACTAGGAGGCTGAATAAATGATATTGGAAAAGTTGTTACCTAGCGACTTTCGCCATACTTTTATGAATCGGATACTCTAATCGCAGACACTAAATCGCCCTGTGAAAGCAACTAAACTCTGGACAGTTTTTTATGGCTACACTAGCCGGGGTCTGGGAAATACGTTTTATTACATAAAGAACTTCCTCTTTTCAGCCAAATCCCACATATCAACTTTTGCATGATTTTGTATTATTTATAACAATGTTAATGTCATCTAATAGGAATAATCACTGGAAATTTTTAATAAACTGAGTAAGACATTAAAATTACTTACCAAACTGGGATTTTAAATGTGATTACAATTTCGAATTGAATATATGTGATTATTATAGGTCGGGTCCTTCAAAAAATGTTGATCCTCACGCTGAATGTCACTGTAAATCTATCGGATTCTTATTCCGCAACATACTTCTATTTTTCGCATCAAACGAAATTTAAATAAACCGCAGTATCAATTTGATATGAATGTTGGTTCAATAAAGCGATAAAGATAAGGGAAACTAATAAAATACTTTTCATTTCATTTCCTGTACATAATCATGGCAGCGTCATTCTTGACGCGTTTCAGAAATAAGTAGTACAACTACGAAAGCGATCCGTGAGTATTAAATTGTGAACCCTTCTTAGAACTGCAAGTACTGTATTCAACAATCAATCAAAAATAACATTAGATTTTATTCACGAAGTTTTTCCCTGTAACATCAAATCTGATCCGTCGCAGCAATAAGCACTCAAGTGACAGGCTGGTTGCATACGAAAGGTGCAATTATTTGAAATTAAACATTGCATAGTACTTTCCCATAAATAATGTGAATTTAATGCTGATCAGTCTTCAATACTGCAATTCATATTTCATGCAACCTTTTCAACCAACCCAAATCCAGATTCCAGAAATGTGAAACAAGTGTTTCTAATAATATCAGATTTTACGATTATATTTTAAAAAATACTAATAAGGTAATCAGTTGGAAACTGTTTTAGAGGCTATTAAACGTTATCAAATTCACTAGCGGCATTACTAGCGTCCAAATTTATTAAACACACAGAATGAGCTTTATGTGAAAACAAGCGCATTTGGCATATTTTCTGTTCTTTCAGAATTTTTTATTAGGTTGAGCTTACTTTTCTTATACACGAGCGCTTAAAGGGTAAAACTTGAAAATTTTTCTATTTCTCAGAAGGCAGGTGTAGTTAGTACGACCATAACATATTATACAGTGAGTTATAATTGTAATTTAATATTATTTATTAATAATATAGAAGTAAATTATTATCATAATTAAAAAATGACAATTTAAAAAGTTGATTTAAAATAATTTATTTTTTCTAAACTTCTTAAAGTTATTATAATATTCACGTAGGTTATTAATAATTGCTATTAAATTACATGAAAATGCACGTTAATAGTAATTTTCAATATCATTCATTTATTGATCCATATTAATTTTAAAAATATTTAGGTTTCTATGTAACAGACGGTTGTTTGTTGGGAGAAGATAATAAAATGGAAAATAATAATATTAGCAATTGATGCAGAGACGTCAGAGTTAGAAAAAGGTGTATGTTTTTCGTATGTTTTATACTGAAAAATCTCATTCACTTTCTTAAAAAATTAAATGGTATACGTAGTGAAAATAGTTATGAATGAAATTATTGATACTACAATTAGTTACACTCGGTGGCAGTTACAAAAAAAAATAAGCTTAAAATAGGTAATAATAATAATTACAAATACAAACAAATATAGTAAATAGTAAAATTAAAATACCCATTGTTTAGATATTATTTCGCCACATTACACTTCACTACACTTACACTTCACGATCACTCACACATTTTAATTCTGCCTTAAAAAACTTTACAATTGGTAGTAAATGTTTCAAAAACTTCTGCAGGTAAATTGTAGTGTTTCTCTTCTTCTTTCAGCGGTATAAAACTCTAAACCACTAGGAGTATTTATGTTTAAGTAATTTCATTTTGTATCTGCCACCAGATTTGCGTCCATTACAGACCAACAATAAATGCAATGTAATACAATCCGTTATAGTCCGGTTTAAAAACAAATATTTCCCAACATCAGTTTTAAAACAGCTCTACCCAATTTTACAACTATGATCCCCTCTACTGTAATAATTTCCTTCTAAAGACTTCAGAAAACTTCAGACTTCAGAAGATAAGGGGTAGGTTACCTGCGGAATACCTCAAAGATGACTTACTTCTCTCCTTAATTTTTTAAAAAGGTTCCTATAAGCTGGCACACCACATTAGTTAGTTTTGAGAGGTGTATGTTATGCAGTGTCAGACTTTGGAGCATGTAGCTAAAGGCGTCTTTTATTTACGTTGGAGCAGTCGGCCAGCCGCTTCCAAATTTGTCCGGGGCTTCAGAGGTGGAAATACTGCATCACCACAGACAACCCAACTAAAGCAAACTAATCGATGTCTTCGACACGAGCCAAAAGCCTCATGCAGATTTCGCTAAGGCTTTGCATGTACATCTTTAAAGTGATTGCCGGGTACAATTATAAATTATAGCCCCGGAACTTTGGTTTACATTTCCGCATACCCTAGCACATTTTTTCCTGTGCTATTAAAGGAGAGAAGACACAATCTGATAACCTCCATGCTGACTCTTTTAAAATAAAATAAAATAAAAGGTAAAAAATAATAATAATATTACGCAGAGTATAGCCTTACATTCTGTTCTACTAAAATGCCCATACACTCTCCGTATAGGAAGGATGAAACTGCGGACTGTTTACGATTAATTTTTATAAGTAAAACGATATTTTAAAATTTTGTATGTGTTACACGTGTAGATGGATATCAGTCACGTAATGTGGGTCATATTTACGAGACGCGTCAATTAAGTAAATATTGAGTAACAAGTTCTTGTTTGTATTGGCAAAAACGGTTCGGAGACTTCATATGTCAATGATAACGTGTGTGGAGATACATTTATGAATTATAAACAAACCCGATTCCTGGAATCAGGGCAGTAGAACTGTCGAACGCCAATGACACAAAACCACTGATATTTATGAATAATAGGCGCTTCATCGAAAGTTCAGCTCTAGCCACAAACAGCAGAATATTTAATGAAAATATTTCTTTTTAGTAACAATATTTATTTTTTTGTATCACGATTTCAGTTATTTTATTGTTATAAACTTCAAGACGTAGGAAAGCTTAAAAAATTTGTTACCTAACATTAACTGTGGCTCGGTTCAAGCAATAGACGAAAAACTATTGCCAAATATTTCATATCGTTGTAAAATTAAAGTATTTTTTATATCCATTACATTGTATTAGTAGCTATATTTATTAGACATATTATCTTGTCCCGATGTTTAGTGATGTACATTGAAACCTATTACTTTAATTAGTTGTACCATGAAAGTATTATCTTGTAACTTTGTATGTAATGACGTTGTAGTGAACATACGGCTAATAAATTATTAGAGGGTTTGAATAGAACTTTTGTGAAACTAAATTTTCCCATGTCTGGAACACGTGGAGGTACCAAGGGCCTAACAAAGAAACATTTAAGTGGCAGCCTGTAAAGCGAAATGGAAGCCGCTGCTGGTTAGTTAAGTAGTGTAAATCCTTCGTGAGTATCAGCTTAAAACTCAACATTTTGACACGTCTGAAATTTCCCACAGGAAAGTTTACTAACCTGGTGCGTGAGGTTTCATGATATTGAAGATAAATATGTGAACCCCGTATTTTGAACTCTGTAATGGCAAGATGAATTTTTAAAGTCGCAGATTATTCGGACCTAAACGGTAGATCTGAAGTTTCTAGGAGAAAGTCAGTTGTTAACGGAATTTCAGAAAGTAAGAGGCGAACAAGATTTCATAATTGGTTATGTAGAGAAACTTGATCCAACAACCACAGAGTCCGCATCACTGACTTTAAAGGGTTCCTGAGTGTCGGTGATGATGCACCCATTAAACAATAAACCATCAAAGCCGTCGATAAATGTCACAGCAGTCAGCGCTAACAATTGTGTTGTAATTAATTATCTGGTATTTGAGCCCATCTTATGAATAAAAGGAATGAATTTATATTATTTATAAAGTGGAGATAGGGTGTACTCCGTACCTAAACTAACCAGAGCAGGAAGATAGAGCTTAAATTTGCTTTTATTAAGTATAAATTTAAATAGACGTTTTAATTTAATTTTCATGCTCAATATATTAAAGGAAACATACATTCCCACTACTAACTAATAAAACATTACAAATTATCCTATTTTTTCATTCGAGGATTAATGGAATAAACAAGACAACTCAAGTCTTTTTTTTTGCGTGGGCAGGTGGAAAATCTTCAGAAAGACGCCGTGAATCGCGTACTTCACGGTGTGTGAGACTTTTACCCACTAAAAACCACCTCCCTAACTACAACTGGCCTGTAGAGACCAACCATTAGTTTTACTTTGTTAATTATTATATCTAGTTACTTATTAGCTAAATTAGTTCAATGACATACTTTAGTTATAATTGATGTCCTACGACTTTATTTCACACACACGCAGCGTGCTTTATTTTGTAATTTATCACTCATACTAATTCAAATGGTTTCCTTCGCTTGAGTCTTCTGAACAAGTGTTTATTTTCCGAGAGCTGAAAAACTTCTGTGTTTTCATGCCGACGAAGCCTTTCTTCGTTCTTGCCCCCAAATCTTTTAATTTCTACTTTGACAGTTGGAATGCCAATGTCTCTATGGATATCAGTGCTTATAATGTACCATGTGGCATTCACTTTATTTTGGAATGTTTGTATTTGGCTGATATTATTTTCTTTTGCACATCCCCATAGCTGTATACCATACGACCAGGTTGGTTTAATAATTTGGTTATACATCAAAGTTTTGCTATATAAATGAGCCATCTATATTTTATGTTGAGTTCTTCCTTATTCCTTTTTACGCGTTCTTTCCATCTCAACTTTGTATCTAGTGTCATACCAAGATATTTGGGTTTATTTTCTTATTATACTGTGTTTCCATTTATGTGCAGAGATGGAGGGTCAATCATTCTTTTATTCGTTTAAAGTTAACATGAATGGATTTAAATTAATTTAATTTAATTTTACATTGACTGGTCCTTTCATATATACTATAAGTAGCGACTTGTAGTACTTCTGTGGATGTTGTTTGATTGTACCCCGTTGGTAATATCGCTGTATCATCAGCGAGCATGGCGATTTTTACGTCATCTAATTTTGGGATGCCATTTGTAAAAAGCACATACAGGACTGGTCCAAGAACACTAACTTGTGGTACCCCTGCTTGAATTTCTTTATGGTCAGAGTATTCATCTTCTTGTTTGATTCGGAATAGTCTATTAGATATGAAGGAGTTTATAATTTCCGCATATTGTTTGGGCAGCAATCTGTTCAACTTTCATATTAATCCTTGATGCCACACACTATCGAATGCTTGCGCAACGTCAAAAAATATCGCTGAGCAGATTACTGTATCTTCTAACGATGTTTCTATTATATCAGTAATCCTGTGAACTTGGTCAATTGTTGAGTGGTTTTCTCTGAAGCCAAATTGATGATCTGGAATTAATTTCTTTCTTGTATGAACGTTTTTAATCTTTTGAGCAAACGTTTTTCGAAAAATTTTGAAATTACTGGTAGGAGTGATATCCGTCTGTATGATTTGACATCATGTGGTGGCTTACCAGGTTTTGGTAACATTATTACTTGGCAGTTACGTGCTTCAATCTGAATGCTGCATTGAACGGGAAGGTCAGCATGGGGATACCTTTCTTTGACGGCTGTTTTAATATTTATCCTGTTATCAGATGAAATCCTGGCGCTTTCTTTGAATCTAAGTTAAATTTTATTTCTTTGCTACTTCCTTTGAAGATACAGACCTTATTTCTTCAGATGCAGTGCTATTAACTTCTTCGAGAACGTTATCAGTTTGGATTTTATTCGGCCAGCAAGATGTTCAGCAAATAGGTTCGCTTTTTATTTATTATCCCTCGCCAAATCTTCCAGTCCTTTCGTAATACGAGATATTGATGTTATTGGTCTCTTAATTCTTTTTGTGACTTTCCACAAGGAATAATCTGAGTCTTTTTCTGCTGCTAGGTTTGATATAAATTGTCTGATTGAGTCCTCTTTGAACTTTCGTATTTCACGTTTCAGTTTTTATGTTCTGTTATTAAGGATATTCTTATCGTCTGGGCGCCTTGTTTTCTGCCATCTTCTCCGAGCTACCCTTTTCTCTCTAACTAGATTTCGTATTTCCGATGGATAATTGTCTGCTTTTGTAATATGTGTAATGTTCCTGGTGTTGTTGAGGCTGCTGTTTGTAAAAAAATGGTAAATTTTCCAGTTTATTTGTTCAGTTTTTAAGTTTATATTGAGGTTAAATCCATGTTGTATATTTATTCTAAAGCTCTCCCAGTCTGTAGTTTCATTACAGAGGCGTGGTTTGGCTTCTTTCTTAATAATTCGTTGGCTTAGTGTTAAAATGACAGCTGAATGGGCGGAATTTAGATCGTAATTTTCTTCTGTATCTAGGAAGTTCGGCGATATTTTTCTAGTTATGTAAAAATGTAATAGATCAGGGATCTTATTTCTGTCAGTGGGCCAGTATGTTGGTTTTCCTATTGAGTTAAAGTTAACCCCTATCATTCTGATTGCCTTTCTTAGTTATCTTCCTTAATTTTTATTTAGTCTTGCTCCCAAATCTGTGTATTTCCATTAAAGTTTCCTCCAATTATGAACATTTCACCCATGTGATGTAGGAGATTTTTGTAGTCTTCCCTTATTAAGTTGTATCTTGGTGGACATTAGATTGCACAAATTTTTACATTCTGTTTGGCAGACTGAATCGTTATATTAGTTATATTAGTAGGTTGGAATTCTTCGCTTTGTATGTGATGTTCAATAGTTTCTCCGATTAAAATTGCACTACCACCTTTTGCTTGGTTGTGTGGGTGAGTCACGTGATACATTTTATAGCTCTAATTTTAACGCATGTTTGTGTCGTCATGTGTGTTTCCGAAAACTTGCATTTGTCAATATGTTGAGAGTTTAGAAATACTTCTAGCTCAGCGTTCTTGTTCAGGAGGCCGTTAGCATTCCAGGTTGTTATTTTTATTTCGTGTTCATGCATTATATACCTTTTGGAATTGATCCTGTCGCTCTAACTTCTATTTTTTCGAGTCTTTCATTAAATTGATATAGCATTAATATCATCTGCTTCATCATTTGTTCCATAGTCTTGTCTTCTTTTGGATTGTTTGGTTGTGAAGACTTTCTTTGTGGCAAATTGTTTCTTTTGGCAGTTTCTGCGAAAGAGATTGCCCTGTCACTCTCTTGGATGTAAACAATTTTGTTGTTTGCTCTGTACCTTGTTTCTTCTGTATTTGCTGCTCTTATTTTTTGTTGTTCTTTTAGCTATAGCACACTCTCGGAAATTAGCAAGGTGGTCTCCAAGACTGTTTGTACACTTAGCTGTAGTATCCCTTGGCCCAGTGCATGTTGCTGTGAGATGATTTCCTGCACATTTCACGCATTTAGGTATTCTGCTGCAGTATTTTTGCGTATGTCCGTATCTTTGGAATTTTTTGCACTGGGGTATCGTTTTGCTGGATTTCCATGCTTCCACTTTTATTTTCATTTGAGCTAAATGTTGAAGCTCATAGATTTTTCTAATATCTTATGTGTTTTCAAATGTTGCTATGAACAACTGCAGCTTGATATATTCAGGTTTTGGATCTTTTTTAATTACGTTTTTATTTTGTTTTCAACTTTAATAATTTTAAATCCTTTTTTTCTTAATTCTTCTTCCATTTCTCTTACGTCACATGTTGGATGTATTTTTTTTATTACAACTCGGATTGGCCTGTTCTGTTTATTTTCATAGGAGTGCCATTCATGGTTTTGTTCTCGCATATTTTTGGTTAGAATACGATATGCGTCCTCATCACTAACATTAATTTTTAATTGATTATTATTCATCAATAAGGATTTGTAGTGTACCTTGATATCTTACCAATTTTGCTTAAATTTCTGGTAATACTTAACGTTGCTTATTAGGAGGTTTCAGCACTTTAGTTGCAATGATTTTGTTTTTGATTTGACTTAGTTTGTTCAGGTTATTTCGAGGCTTTCCTCTTCTCATTCGTTGGGAGTAGCCATGATATTTCTCTATTTACAAGCTCATCTTCTTCATTCGAATTTTCAGGACTGTAATTTTTCTGTTGCAGGCTACCTAGTTCTTTTCTAATAGTCTACGTCTAGAGCTTCAGTTAATTGCTTTTCTAACTCCTTGACCGTTTGGTAATTTTCTAAGGTTTTACTGTCAGTCTCCATCTCCGAACTCCATATTTTCGTTTTCTAGTTGATCGTCTGCTATATCACTTTGCGAATAGACGCATTTTCACTCTTTGCTTCCGCGCGGCCTGCTGCGACCGCATTCCATAAGACACACGTATTACTGACGTTTTCTGCGGAGACTACTGAGAAACACGCCCGTTCGTGGCGACTGCTCGTCGAATACTGATCAAATCAATTGAGTTTGAAAATATAAACGAAGAACTTTATTACAAAGTTACTGACTCCAAAAATATTTATTCTTCACAAATACAGACCCTTTATGTACGAATTAAAAGATCTCCGAGTAGGTAACACAAATTTGTATTATCCCACAGTGTTTATTTCCGCGTCGCAAGAAGCTTGCACACATTTTGGTCCAAAACTACAACTTAACTGATGTGTTGGGTAGTCAGTTTTTACCGCGACAGTCTCTTTTTGTAGGTCGAAAGGAAATTGTATACAAAAATTAGATAATATTACTACATGCGTTAAATTTGCATAAAGTATTGAAAGAATACATGCCTTTTCATGTATGGATAATAAAATATAATATTCTGGAATAGTAACGAGGCAATAATACTTGAAAGTAAGTAGCGTGTGATAAAATTTATTTCACTTTCTGTTATCCTAAGAGCATCCTCAAGTTAATCATTTGTAAACATAATATATATATATATAAAACTTTCGAATCCATTGTAAATAATTACGGGGTATATTAAATATTGAATGAATTTAAGTTTAGGATTTAATGCATACATTTATTTAAAAAATAATAATTTTCACTGCGGTCCTGCTCGATGATGACAAATACAAATTAAATAATTAAAGTGGACGATTTTAAAGTTCTCAGGGTTTAATTATTATTTGGGTAACCACGTATAGCAGTTTCCATTCACTGGACGAACCTGTTTTGTTTGACTTTGCGTCTCAGTGCAGGTTAACGAATCGACTTCCTTCTTCTCTCGTTGTTCGAGTTGAGCCTGACGCTGCCGGTATTGAGGGAAAACCCGAACATTTTCCTCCTTCTTCCCTGTTGTATTCTTCGTCCTTAACACCTCATTCCTTCGCCGTCTAGCCTTCTAGTTGAACCTGATACTCAACTTCGTATCACACTGCTTTCAACTTCCTTCTTCTCAACTTCTTACACCATACATCTCTGCCTCCCCGACTGCCAATCTCTCACATCATACTCTTCCGCTGCTTACTCGACTTCAGTGTCTCACACTATCTCCATACTATACTTCTCCACTAGCTCCTCGACTTGTCCGACGGTTTATCATCTGTATACTGTGTCGCTACTTACTCTACTTCAATGTCTCCCACTATACTGACAATTTTTCCATGCCTCACCTTCGCAGGTCACCTCCGTATATAAAACTATCTCACGTGACGGTTGTCTGCCAATCCTCGTGAGTTCTCCGTCCGCTGCGGGAAATTTTTGATGACACAGGTAACAGTGGCCGAAAGATGCACGCTCCCTCAGACAAAAACAAGTCTACCATTATAAGCACGCAGACAGCCGCCATCTCGGCGCCGGGAAAACTCCCTCTTACCTGGCCAGCGACATGCACTTGCAGAAATTTTATTTAATCTAAAATTCCATAAATTTAAATTAAAATTGGGGAGGGTTCTACTGCGCTACAACTTTGAGACGTGATAGTAATCATCATGACTAGAAACAAAAGTCGGTGAAACGTTGGTCTAGGAACGCATACTTCTGAGATCAGTAAACTTGTTAATATTGGCTGAAAACAAGTGTCCAATATTGTGGAAGGAGTAGTACACAACACAATATGAAAAACGTACCATTTCACTTGGTTCAAGCACATAGAGGAGGAAATGAGTTGGTTCCCTATTGTGGACAAACCACATCTGTAGTCTTTGTAACATGGCACATTCTCCAACGAAATAGAGGATATTTAAAAATAGATTTACAATACTGAAACCCATTTCGTTTTTGTTGTAGAATTTATCACAAAGGACGGTTGTTCATACGTTGATATAGGAATGATGTTGATTCTCTCTTAATACAACGACGTAGGGATTTATATCAGCCCACACTTGCTGGTTATGAAAGTTCACAACGCCATCCATTGCAAATCTGCCTCGTAGGTCAACAGAATCTTCAACGAATACAGTGAATCTGCAGGAGATATTGACATATTTGTATCTGCTACAGTGGTCTTCTGAGGTTCGTGCCTTGACGCACGGAAGATGGTATGGGTACAGACAGCAATTGGTCATGTGTTACAACCCAGACCAGACGTGATTCGCCTTCCGCTGACGACAATTGTCATACACTGTTTCCAGATCTTTCGTTCATTTAAATGTGACAGGAACCTGCCTATTTGAGGCATATTACAACCAAACGTCTCAGTACTATCGATAAGTCTACAGATTTCAGAAAGCATGAGTTTCCAAACCCATATTTATTGGACATATTTATTTTTGATTTGATGGTGACTTCATCTTCCTTGGTTACGCGACCCATTCAGGGCCTTGGCCAACCAGGTTGACTGTCATCCTGTCATCTTATGTGACACATTCTGAAATTTGGAGTGATACGTGGTCAGCGTATCGATTTTCCAGCAGTTATAATCTCAGCCTCCGTGATCGTAACAACACAAACATCCAAGCCCATGCCAAGATTCGAATGGGGACCTCTCTGTTGCAAGGCAACGACGCTATACACTAGACTACCTGAGGTCGGCTTTCATAGTTACAACCACACTTATTTATAATTCCCTGTTGTTGATGATGTAATATGTGATGAAAATATAAAATATTTTGTAAAATGTAGTTGTAAAATAATTTTAAATTGTATGTAGTTTTATAAGGCTATCACTTATGATATGTTAAAAATGAATATAACGTTTTATCAGGTAGAATTTGGTATACAAAAATGGGCTTGTTTAAATAAGAAAACATAGTCTGAGAACTCGATGAGTGAAACCATCAAAAGCATGTACCTAGCGTAAGAATACTTACTTGATATTCCAGATAATCTTCAGTCAGCCTAACGGAAAGGAATATTCTGAAATTAAGTCAGTCTGCTAAGAAATTTGTTAGGTGAACGGCTCTGAGTTAAATTTTGGAGTCTCAGTTTCCATAATACACTTATAGCAAAGTCTTTGTAGGTGGAGAACGCATTATAAATTAGCGTACGAATAGACGGTTTAATTATCCCCTAGTTTGTGATCTGGTTGAAATCGTTTATTGACCCTGACTGGTGTCCTCGGGTTAGACTAAGTTGGTCCCATTGGTGATAGTTTGGAGTCGCCTCTGGATTAGGTACCATCAGTAGTGTTTAGAAAGACTAAGAAAATAATACGATATTTAATACCAAATTGCAAGAAATGTTTTTAAGTTACTGAAGAAACATTCATACAGATTACAACAAATGGGAAAAATGCTTAGTTAGTGATTTAGTGAGAGGTTCAACTGTAGTAAAATGTTATTGAAAACACTAGGAATTAAAAATCGGTAAAATTATATTTGTTAACCATATTTTATTATTAGTACCGCCAAGGTCCACTTCTTCTATAATCTTTTCATTGTCACATTAGATCCTGAGAGACTTCGGGAATTAGGGAACTTATTTCCTTTCGTCAGGTTTACTAACTCTAGGAACTGAAACATACACATAGTATCCAGGCCCTTTATTGGAATCGAGCCCGGGACTTTTGTGGCTGGAGGCCACTAGACCACAGTTCTGGCCCTGACATTCGATTTCAACTTAATAATAAATAAGGTTTAATATAAAATTCCATGACTATTCCGAGTGACCTCTGTGCAACCTGCTAGCAAAGCAACTGTGAAAAATAATTGGTATGATCTATTTTGAGTGAAATGATTGAGTATAAAGTTTGATTAAATAGTGGATTAATTCATTAAGCTTATTTATTTTTATTTAAATTACCAATTAACCAATAATTAATTTTTTATGATTGGTGACCAATTAAATATTAATTTATTATAACTTTTCATAAGTAAGTATAGGGTATAACATTAAATGATTCTCTACAAATAAATAATTCTATAAGTTGCATAATTTGAATACCAATATTTACATATATATAGTTAAAAATTTATACATATACCTTATAAAATTATGGAGATTTTTAATTCTATAGTAGTGTCGTTAGTTATTTTCAATTTAAAGTTAAAATTTGCTTAGTACTGAATAAAGTAGACTAGTATAAAATGTTTTATTGAACGTTACTTTGTCCATTACAATTATTCTGGTGAAAGTATCTTTGACGCCAATTCATTATCTGGCCTGGTTTTTATATAATATTTAGTATTAACTATATGATTCTAATATAATCGTTAAGTCAATTATTAATATCGTTAGTACTACGAATAACTTATGCTTAACTTAGAAAGTTCATAAAATGTAACATATCAAGCCTTTAACATTTTTGTGAAACTAAGCCATAACTTCAATTTTGGGGTAATTTTCCTTCTCTTGCGTCTGAATTATAAACGATTTTGCGAGAAATTAATTTACTATGCGAAATATTGATAATTAATTATTTATATTCTAAAGATTAATTATCTATAATTGTTTAAAGAAAATCAAATACTTCTAGAAAAATAAACGAGTGATTTTACATCAAATAAAATAAAGTATATTTACCTTTCTGATATCGCAATACTGAAAATCGGTATTGCTAAATTCGTGTGCCTTCTCGCTTTCACGCATTGGTTTTGAATAAACGTTAAGTGATTATTTGTATTCTATGGAGTCCTATTTGTGCGGAGCTTATTTTAATTACTGAAAGGGACTAAGATATTATGGACAGCAGCTGCAGGGGCGCATAGCCCAGAGTATAATATTCAGCCCCCATTACGATACCGCAGAAAATCTCTGATGCTCGCGATGGCATCTATACAGCTTTAATACGGCAGCCAAATGGCGTGAGCAAACATTATCTGGGGATTCTGCGGACGGCCATTACCATTACGGCAGTTTTCATAGTCCATCATCTAATTTACATATGAATGTGGGCCACAGTGTCCATTGGTTGACGTCAGTTCCCTCCTTGCCGCGTCGGTGATTTGAATAAACTACATGCCAGTATCTCATGTCATCCGAATCTGCACTCCATGATGAGATAACCATTTTGTGTTCAACAGAGACAGGCGGTGACACTGGAATCGAAAATTGCATTTATAGGTTTAATTAAAATTTTAATATAACTAAAGCGTGTGTGGAATACGCAAACAGATTTTTTTAAAGTTACCTTTGATGTTCATAAACAAACGGGAAAAAATTACAAAATGTTACGCTGACTGTTGGTTAAAACACGAAGGTCAGAGTATAAAATCTAATAATTATGTTAGTTATTTAACATCTTTATGTCCACATTCACAAATAATAAAAATGTTCTTCACTTCCTTTTAAATATTTTATTAAATCCATAGAAAATTATTATATCTGATTTTAGAAACACAGTCTTATTTAATTTAATAACATAAGAATTAAAGACCGTATAATAATCAAATACAAAAAGGGATTTATAAAAACTTAAAAAGAAAATAAACGTTCGGATCAACACTTGTGATCCTTGTTTAGTCTCAGTATTGTTTAATCAAAATTTTTGAAAATGTCTGTTATACGCTTCATTAATTCCAATGTTATTTTAAGTTTTATACAGGCGTAAATGCTCTTATTTATCTCCATGTATATTCTTTTATTCTTGAATTCATATAGAGTTTATATATGCAACTTTAAAGCAGGGATAAGCAAACTTCTTTGAGAATAGGTCTACTACAAGTTTAAATATTTAACGCGGATCGCATATGAAAAGCAGTAATAGTTGACAGACAATTAAAGCAATTAATAAATCGAAAAGTCTATACAGGAAACCAAATAAATATGGAAAAAATATACAAAAAGCATCAACGATATTTACAATGGGGAGAGTCTTAAATAAATTTTAGTGAAAAGTTCGGCATTGCTTCTTTGCAAAAAAATTGGCTTATAATTGCCGATTAGACAACAATCGTTCCCCATTTGGCCTCGATCAGATCGTAGTGTGATTATGTTCCAGTATCAAATTGGTATGTTTAAAATACATTATCACGGTTAATAATTCATAAATTTTTATAATTATATTGTTTTAAGATTAAATTATTTTCTGTTAAAGAGAAGATTGATTTAATCTGTGCGACCATTGAAAGCGAGACCTTGAACAAATCCTTTCCTGTAAAGGGTTTGCTGTTACTAATAGTAATCCTACCAGGGTTGTCGATACTGCCTCAACGGGTATTGACTTCCTCCTATGTAACTTGGACCTCCAAAATTACAAAGTATGTACTCCTTATTCTGCATTATCATATCACAAAGGCCAAGTTATGCACACATACAGTGAACTGTCCCATTGCAAACCACTTGTAACAACAACGCGCGGAAGACGTCTTTGTCAATTAAATTTGAACAAAATCAAAGCTAAGCTCGGGAGAACTTCATGGAATACAATACTTGACACAGAAAACGAGTCGAACCCAAATAATATGTTTCGTAAATTTGTTAATTACTTCTTATCGTTCGTCGTCACTGTTGCATCACTAAAATTAAGTAAAAAGAAACGTACTAAACGAAATACGTGGATAACAAAAGGTATTAGAATATCACGTGAAAATCTATGTCGTGTTCATAATAAAAGAGATAAATACAAACACTGAGTTTAAAAACTTTTATATTAAATATAAAGGTATTTATAAGAAAGTTATAACTACCGCAAAAAAGCTAGGTAATGCAAAATATATTGCTAATTCGGAAAATAATATAAAAAAGACATGAAACGTTATCAAAGTGACTTCCGGTAATTCTAAAGACCGTAACGATATACAACTAGTAAAAGAATGAACAGTCTATATCACGTAAAGAAGCAGCATATGAATTTAACTCGTATTTTATTAACGTTTCCCGTGATATGTTACAAAAGCAAGGTATAACAAAACGTAACAAGTCCACTTTAGCGAAATTCTGCGCAACTGTTACCATGTATTTCTTTCTACTCCCGGTCAATAAAAATCTGAAAACTTCGAATGCTTGTGACATATACGGAATCAACAGCAAGCTCATTAATAATGCAGTTCATAATTAACTTGTGCTTTTCCTCCGGTATATTTCCAGATTCTCTAAAAGACGCGAAAGTTATACCGTTACACAACACACGTCTCCAATTATCACCCTATTTCCCTCTTACCAATATTCTCCAAAAATTCTTGAGAAAGCAATACTTATAAAAATTGCAGATTTTCTTACAAAATTCAAACTTATTTCCACATCGCAACATGGTTTTATTAGTGGACAATCTACCAGCACGGCTTCATACGACTTCGTTCAAATTATTCATGACGCACTTGATGAATGACTAAAAGTGACTGGTATTTTTGCTGACCTCTCGAAAGCGTTTGATTTAGTAGATCATAAATATTCTACTCAGAAAATTAGATTTCTACGGAATCAAAGGAGTTCCCCTTCATTTATTGACACCGTACTTGCACAAAAGGCGCTAAAAGTTGCGATTGAAAAAATTCGGATGGAAATGAGTATTTGTCAGGATGGGAAACAATTGCCTGCGGTAACCCTCAGGGCTCAATTTTGGGAACTTTACTTTTCATCATTTACATGAACGATTTACCTAATTATTTAGATCCCTTAAAATCAGTCCTCTACGCTGACGACACAAATTTGGTAATCAAGGACAACGACTCGGAAACTTTGTGCTAAAAACTTGATACTGCGATGTGGTTAACTGCAAACAAATTTCGTCTTAACCTAGAGAAAACCACAATCGTTAAATTCACAGCAAACACAAACATTTTATCTCCTAACTTGGAAAACATTTCAGAGCACGCGTCTTTTCTTGGTCTGCTGTTTGACAATAATTTGAAATTGAATCACCACATTAAAAAACTATCGGTAAATCTCAGCAAAATTTGCTTTACGAGTATTAGTTCGGAAAACCGACATAGCTACATCAAAAATGATGTACCATGCATATTTTCATTGTAATGTATTGTATTGCAAACCTGGGGTCATTCGCATCACGCGCTTCACATTTTTAAACTACAAAAGCGGGTCATACGAATAGTATCTGGTGCGGAGTGGAATACCAATTGCAAGCCTTTGTTTTGCAAACTTGATTTTAGCCTTGCCTTGTACGTATATTCTAGAAATTTTAAAATTTGATGGGGCAGCATCAATCTATATGCTCTTAACCAGGGGTGCACAAACTTGAGCTGCTGGAGGTCTACCTCAATATTGTTAGACTCTGATCGATCGACTCTGAGAGGCTGCAAGTATATGTGATGCAGGATTGTCGTCTAGGTAGGAAGGGTTATCATGGCGCAGGTTTAAGTATGTTATATATTGGGACGTTGCAGAATTTTATGACCATGAATTAATGTATAATTAGTAGAAACGACAGAAATTAGTTTTCTGGAATATACATTTTTTAGTCAAGGTAGGCTGTAATTAAAAACCTCATTGAAAAAACTCGTACTTATTCAAAAGTGCGAGTTTATCGGTTCTTATAAACCAAATGAGTTCTAGTTTCTAAACTTAACTAAAGAATGACTTTGAATGATGAAGCGTGGCACTGCATCTATTCAGCATATTTTCATAAGATGGTATGTAATTACCGAGTGCTAATTTCAAGGATGATCACATATTTTCGTTAGTTATTCGATTGCGATATTTTGACTTAATTATCTTCATTTCAGAAAATGCAGACTCGCACAAGTAAGTTGACCCAAACATTGCCGTCAACTGAAGGGCGATTCGGATATTAATCTTCAGATATAAAAGACAAGATGCTGTAACTTTGAGATGTATATCTGATAAAATTTGCACGTCCTCATTTTCAACAGGAGATGAGTCCGTGTTAAAATGGCTTACTATTTCAGAAACACATTCCTCAATGTTTTACGCAATAAAGGATGACTCATAATATATGCGTTATTTGCCAATTTACTGAAACCATAAAACCCTTTTTCGAATTCTCCCAAAATATATAATAATTTCCCTCGTAAATATCAAAATTTAACTAAGGAATCCTCAGATCATTTCTTTTCAGTCTCTATTAAAGTTGAAATTCAGTTTTGAATGCGTTTATCGCGCTAATCATCTCAATAATGTATTTTCCTTTACCTTGAAGCTCCTAGTTAATGGTGTTTAAATACATTGTGATGTCTGCCAAAACTGCTAAATCAGTCAGCCATTTCCGTTTTTTAGCAGCTGAGTGTCATCACTTCTTTCATCCAGAAAAGCTATGATTTCTGGCAATAATTCTTTAAATCTTTCTAGGCATTTTCCGCGATTCAATCACCTGACGTCCGTGTGAAGAACTAAATCAGTGTGTTCAGCAGATTCACTATCTTCCTTCTGCAAGCTACTGACATGGATGGACTTCACAATTTTTATTGCAATGACCATAATCTCCTCCATGTTTCGAACTTTGAAACATAAAATTTGTTGATGAATAATGCAATGGAATGAGAAAAACGAAGGGAAATAGTCATTAGCTCAACACAATGTCACAAAACTGACTCCTACTCACACAGGCGCAACATTTATATCGGCGCGGACCAAGTCTCGAATGTTCTCCAGTACGTAACTAACTAATTTTTTTTTGTAAGCGTGCCGCCAATATATCCGCCCAAAGTTTATAGAAAAATCGGCGGAAATCAAAAACGACGTGCGTTTCTTTGATAAAGTCGACTTTCACCGCTAACAGGCGATTATTACGATAGAAGAAGGTGATTTGGGGATTATTCTGACCTAATTCAGGATCAACTAAAACAAAACCTGTGAATAGATCTACACCGGTAAATTTTTCTCGAGATCGACCGTTTGAGCACCCTGCTCTAAACGGTTCAAGCCATTCGTACACACAAGAATTCGCTCTCAGTTCGGTGTTGAAAAACATTGTCTAAGCCTCTTTGAAACAAGCATTCATTATTCCGGTATAAATCTATACAATACTCTGAATACTGTTCCAGAAGAAATAAACGCCTTAAAGGTTAAAAAATTATTTATAGAGAGCTGTAAATCTCTGTTAATGAATGGAGCGTATTATCCACTGAAAGAATTCGTAGATAGGAAGGACTAAAACAGTTTTCTGGTGTCTTATCAAAGTCTCCTATTATTTTTACAACTATACTCTACTAGAATTTAGCTGGTGACTTATTTTCTTCTTCATGTTCGACGGGAACCTACGCACGATCTTCTGCTGCCTCCTACGTCGACTAAAAATTCAAGATTTAATTTTATCTTTCCTCTTTTTGTCCTTAAATTATGAATTGTAAAATTTAGTGTATTTCTTGTAATATATTTGACGTATCCTATTTCCTCAACCGAGGACTAATGGATTGAATAATAAATCTCAACTACCCCACAGCAATGAGTCACGCTACAAATGAATGCATGTAAAACTAATTTTTTATGAGGCGAGAAAAGCAATAATAATAATAACGTCGAATTCATCAATTGGCTTTGTCTCACAATAAAACGCGAAGTCTCGTCGTCCAATACTCCAGACGCTTTTCTCTGCTGGGCCCTGTTCTTCACTCCAAAATATATAATAAATGATAGTAACCCTGTGGCTATATATTCTTCATTACAACATCTATGCTTCTAAATCATTTACAAATATTTATGCTCCCACCAAAAAGCACCTCTGTTTCCTTATGAATCGTATTTTTCAAAGATCTTCCACCTCCTTGCTTCCGCGTCCAGCTATAATTTTTCTGTTCTCTTCAACACAGAGCAAAGTTGTGGTTAGTTTACAAGTAAAAGTAATTTAATACGCCGTTTATTACAAAAAGAAAAATGATTAAGAATTTTTTGTTTCGTTCGGATACATAATTAAATAGATTATCAAAATTACTTCTTCTTCTAAAAAAATCATGTGATCCACAATAATAAACATGCTAAAATCAACAACGGATAAATGAACATAAATGTTAAAAGAAGGTTTAATTGGGATTTATCAATGTGATAGTAGCGTACATGTAATAAATGAACCAATTACAGAACAATATTCCGAATTCTTATTTCGATCAGTTATATTACATAGAAAGACCTGTGCTTTGAATTTTTCGTTTTATAAAAGACATGACTGTGATAATGTAGATGAGTAATGACAAGCATATTTTCTTTATTTCAGTAAAATTAGAAAATATTACTTTTTGAAATTGTTGACACTCCGCCATCCTAGATCACCGAACTGAAGCTTCAGAATATGTTCTAGTAAATTTGATATAATCAATCATATTCATATAAAACGAAAAATTCAAAACTATAAAACGCGAGAGATGCAAATGATAAAATTCAGTACAAACGCTTGAAGAATGAGATCGATAGGATGTGAAAATCAGTCAAAGAGCCTTGGCTACAAGAGAAATGCAAAGCGGTTGCAGATTTCATGGTGAATATAGACGCAGCTTATACGAAAATCAAAGAAACATTGGGCTAGAGGAAAAATATTAGCAAGAGCATCACGAGACCAATTCTGGATAAAGAATAAAAGCAGAAAGATGGAAGGAATATGTAGGAGATCTTTATCGTGGTGGAAATCTAGATCAGTTGGTAATAGAAGAAGAGGAGGAGGTGGATGATGATGAGTTGGAAGACAAAATATTAAAATCAGAGTTTGACTGGACGCTGACAGATCTGAGTAATTATAAAGCGCCAGGAATAGATAAGATTCAAGCCGAGTTGATAAGAAGAAGAAATATCTTGGCTGTTCAGGATAGTTTTCGAAATCCCAGAAGATTTAAGTAAAACATAATTATGCCCATACCGAAAAAAACTGGGGTTAATAAATGCGAACAGCGCTGGACAATTAGTTTAGTATGCCGTGCATGCAAAATATTAAAGAAAATAGTATGTAGGAGAATGTAACGTAGAATAGAATGCGAGTTAGGAGAAGATGAATTTGGTTTTAGGAATAATGTAGAGACAAGAGAAGCAATATTGAATTTTCGACTAATTTTAGAAGACAGGATAACATAAAACCGGCCTATGTTAGTGACATTTGCAGATTTAGAAAAAGCGTTTGATAGTGTGAACTGGAACACACTATTAAGGATTTTAAAGGGGACAGGAATAAAATATCGAAAGAGTAGTTCTATCTATATCCTCTATAGAAGACAGTGGAATATAAAATCGAGAAATTAGGCTTATTCGTAACCTCTGCAGCAGAAAGACAGAAGTAATTAGAATAGATGAATAAGAAAAGAACTCAAGAAATCGAGAAATCAAGAAAGGAGTAGGCAATGATATAGTTTGTCACCCATGTTGTTTAACTTATATATAGAACGGGCGATGAAGAGAGTTAAAACTGAATATGAAAAAGGAATCATACTGAAAAGGGAATAAAAAATCCCGCTACGCTTTGCCGATGATATAGTTTTTAGGGGAGTCAGAAGAAGCCTTGAAAAACATAAGAAATGGCATGAATATAAGGATTAATAGATGTAAAACCAAGGTAATGAAATGGAGTGTAGTTTGGTAAGCACGGAAGAAAAGTTGATTATTGCAGAAGGGATTTGAAATGTTGCATTGGCCGGAAAAGTTATTTTGATTTCTCCCTCGTTCAGGCTGGAGATGTCAAGCAAGCCGCTATATCGATAACCTGAGTTGCGGCCACCACCCAACACAGAATTATGGCCAGGCGGTTCCGTCTTAAGATACTAAAGATGTAGCATCGCAAGTCACGCTATTCTCCGACACCTGAGCAAGCTCAACGACCGCCTTGGTTATATCGGTTTTTTGGGTGAATGCCCATCGTCCAATGCTTATAGTGGACACTAGTTGAAACTATGCCACTATCGACAACACACACACTGTCACCTTCCTAACCTATAGTAAGAGGAAAATCACAATTAACAGATAGCTACAAAAAAAAGTTTCCTAGTTATGCAACAGACAACTAAGCCATAAGATAAGAAATAGGGTAAAGACACGTAGAACGCTGGTTGCCACCTTTTTTTCAGTCAGCGCTGTAAACTTGAGGAAATATCTTCGTGTTTTCAAGTGGAGGCAGCGACAAAGAAAGCGAGTCAGAACTTTTCTATACCTTCGCCAAGCGCCGGCCAGCCGACCAGAATGTTGAAAGTGTTATTTACCGGCGTCAGCGGCAGTGGGAAGCATTCTCCTAATTCTATACTTTGCATTAATTTGGAATATTATTGATAAAGAGCAGTTGACAACCTCTGTGTATATTAGACGGACTGTATGGGGTAATATTAATATTTGTACATAATTACTAATTAATTAATTATTACCTATACAAGATAAAGAAACACTTACGCTAAATATAATATATTTATGTCTTAAAAAATTAATAGCGTTTGGTATCTTTGGCCATATTCATTTTGTCAATAAAATTAATTTTTTTACAATTATTACACACAAAAGGAAACGGATAAAAATATTAATTTACCTGATTTTATTTAATAGTAACAAACTATTTTTTACTATTAATCAATATTCGTTTGAAATATCTCTTACGATGACAATTTTATAAGTTAAATACAACAAATACAATTTACTTTTCTTTCCTTTATAAATTCATTTAATAGTGTTATAAAATTACTATATATTTCAACGTTTTGTTTGATTTAAAAAACTATCTTCATAAAAGAATTCAAATCAATAACAATGGTAACATTCTATTATTTTACTTACCCTGAAATTAAAAGATAAAAACTAATACATCGTATCTGTTATTAACATCTTTAATATGAATTGCATTGTAAAATTTTTAGATTACTATGTTGAACTATATTTTCTCACATTTGGATATTGTATATACTCGTATAACCTATACGAATAAATAAAATTCCTGTAAGTTTGTCTCCAATATGATCTGAAACGGCTCAACGGATTACAATGAAAATTTGAAGGATTAAAACACGATTTTAACTTAGATTTTCGTAAGCTTAATTTTGGCATCATGAAAGAGGGTGAGTATTCTCACTCCCTCTGTTGTTGCAACAGGAGTTTTGTTGGAGGTCACGGCATATTTATTGAGACAATTGCTAGTTCGGATACTGGATGTCAACGTATGTTTCTTTTTAGTTCCATCTGCACGAAAATTTGTATATCACTAATCAGATAAAATTAATGGTTTTTATAATAGATTGTTAAACGTAACCTAACTATCCGTCCTTAAAGAATTTCCGGGGATCCAAATCTGTAATAATTGTAATATTTTATACAACGAATATGATAAAAGGTACCGAAAGCTATCCATAATTTATAAAGAAAAATATATAATGTGACTGTATAAATTGTTATTATCTTTCATAATACATAAACTTTATACTTAAACGACGAAAATAAATTGTTCTATTTTGTTGGTTTCTATTATTATGGATGACAAACTGAGGAAAATATTTTCCTCAATCGAAGAATACATCTTTCACCGTGAAATGTTCAATAAAACTGGCGATAATATCCAGGGTTTCTACCTGTGCACCCTAATATTCAATCTTACATTATTAAAATTTCATGATTAGTCAAATAAAAAATCTTGAAATGAACAAATTATAGCAGGTATATTTTACGTAATATAACTAAAAGTCCAAAAATGGCACTTAAGCATTAAAAAAGTTTCTATTGCGGGTTGGTTTAGGGAAGTTATAGGAGAAAACCATAAAAGCAGATGTTATTTTCCACAGATTTCGATCAGCTAAAAACTGCCGGTAATTGGTTCAGGGGAAGCATCACGAGCTCAGAGATATATTCAAACGGATTAGTCACGTAATAAAAACCCAAAGCGAGGTTCGTTCCCTCCAATAATTATTTTTAGAATCACCAGAAGGAAGCAGATTTTCAATACACCTTAAATCGATTGGAGAAGACAGGGTGTGGTAGTTTATACAGGGTAGTGAGTATTTTAGTACATCGGGCCAAGACTTTACGTAATTAGTCGGAGAAAATACTATAAATAGACAGTATGCTAACTAACGTGCTTAAAAGTAGGGTGCGCAATGAAAGTTATTATGTTTTATTACCTGTGGATGCAGATGAAAGAAACAAGAAGATAATTCAGTAGCTAGTTACTAGAGACAGACAAATTAAGAGTGATATTGAAGAGGAGACGTATATAAGAAATTTGCTACATGTTATAGCAGTTCCTTACACAGACAGAAATTGACTCCAATGTATTAGTCGGTTTTGCTGCCAAAACACCTTATGCCACTTCACGAAAAGAC
This sequence comes from Eucriotettix oculatus, assembly GCA_034510155.1. NCBI lineage: Eukaryota > Metazoa > Arthropoda > Insecta > Orthoptera > Tetrigidae > Eucriotettix > Eucriotettix oculatus. Next base: position 161,182,770 of record CM067376.1, on the reverse strand, counting down.
TTCCAGGAAAATTAGCATTCTATGACGTACCGGAATAAATGTCAAGTTGTTAAATGATTCAAAATATTCCTCAAGAAAGTGAAGTTTTAACCATCTGATCAATAGACTTTCTTAAATTTAAACTTCGAGTAATGAAACCATAGAAGCGACCTGCGTATCACCTCGAAAGACAGTTGTACCGGGTTCTAATTCCGTTGGTTTCTTCAGATGTTCAAAGAAGATATCAAGAGTAAATTAATAGAGAAAGGAAAAAGAAACAATATAAAAGAGAAATCTGCACTCTTAAGGAAAAAAATTACTAAGACAGCAGAAGAAAAAATAGGAAGAATATCTCACACCAATAGGAAAGCATAAATAACAGCAGAAATAATAAACATGATTGACGAAATGCGCGAAATATAAAAACGCGAGAGATGAAAATAGAAATGATCAGTACAGACGCTTGAAGAATAATATAGATAGGAACTGCAAAGCAGCTAAAGAGGCTTGGATCCAATAGAAATTTAAAGTGGTTGAAGATTTCATGTTGAAAGGGAAAATAGATGCAGCTTATAGGAAAATAAAATAATTATACGAAGACACAAATATCAGGAAGAACATCAGGAGGGCAGATGGGAACCCAATTCTAGATAATGAAGAAAAGGCAGAAAGATGGAAGTAATATCTAGAAGAGCTGTATCTTGGTGGAAATCTAGATCAGTCAGCAATAGAAAAAGAATATCTGAGCAATTGTAAAGCGCCAGGAATTTATACCAGTGGAGTTGATAAGTTCATCTGGCGAAGAAACAATATATATTTAGGATAGTTTGCGAAATCTACGAAATAGGAAGAATCCCGGAAGATTTTAGTAAAAACATAATTATAACCATACCGACTCAAACTGGGGCTGAAAGATATGAACAGCACAGGACAATTAGTTTTATATCCAATGCATGCAATATATATTTTTTTTCTTTTTGGTTAACAGGCTACATGAGGGTGATCCTGAAACAGGCAACTCCCCTTTAATAACATAGGAAGGGAATTGAAAAGGGGGGATGCGGAAGGTAGAGCAAGGTAGCCAAGGGTTGACTAGGGCCCCCGGGCTATGGTTTAAGGATCCTACCCGGTGTTTCACCTAAAGAGATGCAGGGAAAACCCTAGAAAACCTGCATCAGGTAGGTCGGGCATTGGGTACTATTCTCACGCCCTTCCGAATGACGGGAGACGAGTTTGCTGTGGGGACGCAGCATTCCCTTCTCCATGTCTCCACCAGTTTCAGGAGGCAGTTGGCCGACTGATCCAATGGGATCAGCGGACAGCTCTTGCCATATGCCCAAGGTCTTTGACCCCGGTATATATACCTCCTAAAGTAGGTGAAGGTGTCTCGGCATGTGAGAACTTTGATAAAAAGTACCCAGAGAGAGTGCGAGGCATTCCCGACATGATCAGGTGAGCCCCGCAGTCACTCTGGGCTGAAGCGCCTGCGAGAAAACTCCCGCAGCGCCCTGATTAGCCTATGCAATATATTAACGAAAATAGTATATAGGAGGATGGAACGTCAAATTGAATGCGAGTTTGGAGAAGATCAGTTTGCTATTAGGAAGAATGTAAGGGATAAGAGAAGACATATTCTACGTCTAATTATAGAAGACAGAACAAGAAAAACCAGGCCTACGTGCATAGCATTTGTAGATTTAGAATAAGCATTTGATAAAGATAACTGGAACACACTATTAAGGATTTTAAAGAGGACAGGAATAAAATATCGAAGAAGTGGTTTTATCTATAACCTCTATAGAAGGTAATCAGGAGTTATTAGAATGGGAGATAAAGAAAAGAAAGCAGATATCAAGAAAGAAGTAAGACAAGAATGCAGTCTGTCCCTCATGCTCTTTAACTTAGATATATAACAGGCGATGAAGAAAATTAATCATAAATATGGAACGGGAATCAAACTGCAAGGAGAAGAGAGAAAACCCTAAGGTTTGCTGATGATAATGTTGTATTAGAGGACTCAGAAGAAGAATAAACCTTAATAAATGATAGTTTAATATGAAGATTAATAGCGGGAAAACCAAGGTAATTGAGTGTAGTATGGGAAACAGTGAAATAACAACGGAAGAGGGATATTTTGACGGAAGTTAAGGAATTCTGCTACTTGGGAAGCGTAATAACTAGATATGGTATTAAATATAAAGAGTAGGATAGGACGTCAGAAAGAGGATTTACTTACGTGTAATTTAAGTGTGGATATTATGAAATCGTTGCTAAAAATGTTCGTATGGAGTATGGCGTTATATGGGTGCGAAACGTGGACGCTAGGAGTTTTAGAAAGGAAAAGATTAGAAGCCTTTGTAATATGGTGCTATAGGCGAATGCTAAAAATCAGATCAACTGATAGAAACACTAACGAGGAAGTTCTAAACAGAATAGGGGAAGAGTGAACAATACGGAGGACGTTGACCAAGAGGGGGCAGAGAGTAAAAATAATTTTGATTCGTCTCATGATATTTACATGTTCGATTAGTATGGAAATGCGGATTCAACTGCTATCTATCGCAATAAGAATCAAAGTTGAAGCGGCTCCTAACTAATATAATTATTAATGAATATGATAACGAAATAAAGGATTTGCCGAACTCCTTTCACTTTTATTCTTGTTTACAGGTTAAAGTTACCATATTACAATACACAGGAATATATATACTTTAAGGTTGATAGATTCCCGTTAAAAAAATTTTATTCAATTTACTCACAAAAAAATTATTTATTTTTATGCGTTTTTAATCGGGTTGAAATGTCTCCCATTTTTAGTTACTTTGAGATGAACCCAATGTGAAAACAACACATATGAAGTTATGTTTAAAATAATTTTTTCATATAATAAATACTGAACTATTATTTTAAATACGTATTATTTAATAAAAATCGAGCCTAATGATCTGATCTCAGCATGAGGAAATATGTAATAATATAAAAAAACTACCAACGTCATGGTTATGGTGGTGTACTCTGCTCATAATTCTTAAAATGGGTCACAGCTTTATGTCTGGTGGAAAGTGAAGCTACAAGAAAAAAGTTATCAATCATTGTGGTGATTGAGAGAATTTTCTTTTGTGTCGGGTCACATTTATCAGTGTCTTTAGCGCGCTATAAATTAGAGGGCGAGCAGTTTTCGGGCATGCTCCTTTTCCACCATCCATCTCCACGCTGCAGATAGAGGATTTGTGCGGAAGCCTTGACTCGCTGTCGCTAACTCTATCTGGCAGCTCTGCTACTGACAGACTGAGATGGGATTGGATTCCAGTCCGCCATGAATCACTCGCCACTGTAGCTTCGTTCTGAACGAGTTCCGCAAGTAATCCTTCACAATCTCGTTACTACAGTATATTAAATACTTCAAAGTTTACTGAACATTCTCAGAACCAAATGACATTAACCGCACGTTGCCCCAAAGTGCTATAGTCTCGCAATTACAATAATTAATTGCAAATCCGTACTGTTCAAAGAAATATATTATTAAAACATTATATGTCCAATAATTGTTAAAGATAATCAAAGTAAGAAGACACTAAATCTTTGGAGACTTCTCTTACTCTAAGAACACGCGCCAGTAATAAGACATTAATTTGACTGGCAAAGTCTTTAAGACAAGAAATACATTCTTTAGGAATACAGCTTAATTTTATTGTGCAATGGCTTTAAGGATATCTTTCTTTAGATTTAGGGTGGGAGTGGTGTCGGGTTAGAGGCTTACATGAGGGTGATCCGAAAACTGGGAACTCCTCTTTTATAGCATGGGAAGGAAATGCGGAAGGGAGATGAAGGCAGGCAAGGGTTAACAGGAGATCCCGGGATGTAGGTTAAGGATCCTACCTAGCATTCACCTGAAACAGGGCAAACTCAAGAAAACCTGCATCTGGTAGATATGGCTGTTAATATCTTCCTTTTTGGTGACAGGTTACATGAGACTGATCCGGAAACAGGCAACTCTCCTTTACTATCATAGGAAGGGAATTGAAAACAGGAGATGTGGAACGTAGAGAAACATAACCATAGGTTAACTAAGGTCCCGGGCTATATTTTAATGATCCTACCCGACATTCCCGCTGATGGCTCGGAGTACGTAAGGTTTTACTGCTAACTTCAACAGAAAAAATGTGCAAGTGATATTTTTTTGGGGATAACAGGCTACATGAGTGTGATCCTGAAATAGGCAACTCCCCTTTAATAGCATAGAAAGGGAATTGAAAAGGGGGATGCGGAAGGTAGAGCAAGGTAGCCAAGGGTTGATTAGGGTTCCCCTGCTATAGTTTAAGGATCCTACCCTGTGTTTCACCTTAAGAGATGCAGGGAGAACCCTAGAAAACCTGCATTAGGTAGGCCTGGCATTGGGTACTATTCTCACGCCCTTCCGAATGACGGGAGATGAGTTTACTGTGGGGTCGCAGCATTCCCTTCTCCGTGTCTCCACAAGTCTAAGGAGGCAGTTGGCCAACTGATCCAATGGAATCAGCGGAAACTCTTGTCATATGCCCAAGGTCTTCGACCCCAGTACATATACCTCCTAAAATAGGTGAAGGTGTCTCGGGGAATGTGAGAACTTTGTAAAAGCCCAGAGAGAGTACGAGGCCTTCCCGACGTAAAAGAGGTGAGCTCCGCAGGCACTTTGGGGGAAATACCTGCGAGAGAAACTCTCACAAGCACCTACCTATTTCGAAAGGTTTTTTTTGGGGGGAGGTGGAGTTAACAGGCTACATGAGGGTGATCCTGAAACAGGCGACTCCCTTTTAATAGCACAGGAAGGGAATTGAAAAGGGGGGATGCGGAAGGTAGAGCAAGGTAGCCAAGGGTTGATTAGGGTTCCCCTGTTATAGTTTAAGGATCCTACCCTGTGTTTCACCTTAAGAGATGCAGGGAGAACCCTAGAAAACCTGCATTAGGTAGGCCGGGCATTGGGTACTATTCTCACGCCCTTCCGAATGACGGGAGATGAGTTTGCTGTGGGGTTGCAGCATTCACTTCTCTGTGTGTCCACCAGTTTCAGAAGTCAGTTGGCCGACTGATCCAATGGGATCAGCGGACAACTCTTGCCATATGTCCAAGGTCTTTGACCCCAGTACATATACCTCCTAAAATAGGTGAAGGTGCCTCGGCATGTGAGATCTTTGATAATAAATACCCAGAGAGTACGAGGCATTCCCGACATGATCAGGTGAGCCCCGCAGTCACTCTGGGTTGAAGCGCCTGCGAGAAAACTCGCACAGCAAAGTTTTATTTATGACTGGAGGTTTAAGTAAAATTTTAGAACATAAAACTGCTGCGAAACGGTTTTCATATAAAACTCAAGTTTGAGTATAGTACTTAATAGATACCGCATATGTTATAAAAATGACCGGAAAGGCCAAATTCAATCAAGTTTTCCAGAACTGAAACGCTAACAGACGTAGAAGAGGAAACGTTGGACTCATTTCTATGTCCACAAATCATAACTATAAAAACGTAAAAGTTTATAAAAACCACTTTAGACAATGTTTCTCTATATTTCTTCTTCATCTTTTTCTCTACAGCCCATTGAGGGCCTGGGCCTACGGGGTCGACTGCTAACTGTCATTTTGCGTGACTATTCCGAATTTGCAGTGATACGTGGTCAGCGTACCGATTCTCCAACAATCTAAATGACTCTTTATTTACCATTAAATTAAAAATTAATTAAGAAACCAATGAAATAAGTTGATAATATAGAGTAGAGAACAAATTATTAGAAAGCATGAAGTAGTGAAGTATAATTTTGTTACTGAAACCAAAGGATGTTGAACCATAAATTGGTATCAACAGTGACAATAAATTAAATTTTCAAGGAGGCAGACTAAAAGTTAGTAGATGGAAATAGGCATGTAGTTTTATGTTATGATATAAATAAATAAATCATTTTTGCAGTAGCCAATTTTTGATGACCGTTCCTATTAATCGGTGAACGTTTTCATTCTCATTTAAATATGATCTCTCTTCTCTGTTATTTGTTACTTTAAAAAACATTATCAAACCTTTCTTTATTTAACTCTGAACCCACAAGAAAACACAGATTTCTCCCGGGTATTAACTCAGTCTATAATAATGCTTAAGCATGGTATCCACCAAAGCTTCAAATGTTCAGGACCTTGAAATTTATAGCTTTCTTTGTAGAAAAAATTCTAAAACATGAGTAAATCACACGCTATTACGTTATAAACTGTTGAGTTAGTAACCACCATTGGAGGCCTTTTTACCAACATATCCATAAACTGCTCGCCAATGACCAACTAATTTCGAATAATTGCTAAGTCAATATAGTCTCAGAAGGTAGCTCCACATGCACAAATATTTTCTGAAATATTTTGATAACCGAGCATGAAATAATGAACAAATATTCATAAATATTATGCTCGATATGACGTGACACGCTCAACCTGATACTTTGGGATCGAAGATTTGCGATGGTTTCAATAACTGACAATTTCCGACGAGAATGGAGGTTCACGATATAGTCGGCGAATATTAAAGAAGTTAGTTTTTTATGTGGGCTTACAATAAACCAAAACAATACATAGAGAATACCACGCTGTACTTATGCTTCTAATTCAATCGTTCATACAGCCTGAAACTGGCGATAAACTACAGCTTTATTCCACAGAGCCAACAGAATGTTCAATAATTCCGAAGTCCGCGAAAAAAAGGAAATGCATCACGTCAAAGAGGAGCTGCAATTGAGCAATTATCTCAGCCACACATTCCAAACAGCGCTCCGTAAATTAACAAACCAAAACAATTCGAAGAAACCAACCAAAAAGCAATTATAAGCATTCTACAGTGCAAATACGATTACCAAAAAAAAAACATTTCTAACAAGCACAATTTCAAAAAGAAATCTTTTCCAAATTTATGGGACAAAACCTGGGGTTCTCATGCAATGCGAACCGAACAATACACGTAGGTAAACGGGTATAACGTTCGCCATCATAATTAAAGAACAAAACGCACACTTGCAAAAAGTTGAAACGGCGAAGTAGAAGTTAGCCACAAAATACTTTTCGTGAAATTTTCAGTTACATAAATTGCATCATAAAACTGAAATTCAAATAAAGACGTTATCTCTGGTAACAAGATATCCAAATTTATTATACGAAAAATGATACTTCGTCCAGCTTGCACTATAATGATTTAAATTATTTTGTACATTTTTCATTTGATACTAGTTTGTTGGATAAATAACCACGAGATAATTTTTCTTCGTCAATATAATATCAGATCGGAAATATAGATTTTAAAATTGAATGTATATGCAAAAATGAAATATAGTCATGACAAGTCCAAATAATTCAATTCAATGAATTAATTGCTATACAAAATTGTAAAGAAAAACTGAACGTTTCTTCCATGTACTTGGGACCCCTTCTTCAGTATTTGCATAATATTTTCCTACAATGCATATCTGGGTCATGGGCGTTGTTAAAGAAAGTCTAAATTATATATTATTTGAATATTTAATCACCTGTAGAAGCGCCATATAAAACTAAGAAGCGTTTTATTTTACTTTAAATTTGCTATCTGTTCTTTGTAATGTTTCAATGTTTCATATATTCAGATTTTGTTAATTATTTTTATCGGGGTGGTTACATAGCATTTTGTCTTTGAATTCTGTTCGACCATCTTTTGTGGGCAAAGGCCTTCATATTTACTTCATTTCTCTCAAACCTTTAGAGTCATGTATGAAATCCAGGGTAGATTAATTATCAATTATATATTCTATCACTGAAACTGCTTTACTTTTAAAATTTAGTAACATTAGCTAACATTACTAATGAGTTGGACGTATTGAAGATTCCTTAAAATTTTAATTGTTTTTTGTCTCCCTAAAAATGTCTGTACTTGTTTCGATATTTAAATGTTACGAACGTTGTAGACGTTGTAAAGCTCGATCAGGCAATTTGAAAGCCCCGTGAATTGCCTGGACTGTGTTCCGGTGGCTGCTATGAGCCTTTCTGATATATGGGCCGTTTCTTGTGCAATATCACTCTAACCAGCCCCCAGACACTCACATATGTCTCTCCCTTTACTCTGATTTAATGCGACCTGCTTCTTTAGGCTATTTCAGTTAATAATGGCACCACAGGACGTTCAGCGAAATTATTTAAAAAGTACACACCCCATTTGCTTCATTGTAAAACCCAGAAAATGCATCTATAATTACGAATGAAGCTATAGATTTTATGGGAAAAGTGAAAGTGTAACGAGTATAAAAAGACTGCAAAAATCTTCACCTGCATCAAATATGCTTTTAATATAACGAATCGTAATTACTGAAACAACATATAAAATTTGGGTAAAGAAGGAACTTCCTTTAGTTGCATATAAACCCGTTCCGATTTACATAATTCAGATGCACTAGTGCATTGGTTGCGCATCTACATTTATTTTTAAATGAAAAAACATTCACTAAAAGTAATTGAGATACAGTTAGTTTTCAATCAAAAGTAAAAAGCAATGAAACAGTCTCTTTTATTTTAACATTAAAATGTTTTCAAAAGATGGAAATTAAAACAATTATAAATAAAACTGAATTATTTCATACTCATATTTCAGTATTTTTAACGTAACAATTCGTGCAACATAATTCATATAGCAGTATTATTTGTTTTTTTAACTTTTTACCTGAGATAAAAATAATAAACCTTCCTTATTTTAATTGTGAATTATTTTTAATACACTTTGAAATACATTTTATTTGCGGATGAATATGACGTAAGTATAGACTGAAAGTACTTGAGGACTAAAATTCTTTTAAATAACTTTTAATTTATATATTTCATTTTTGTATGATTTGTTAATATAGGCTTTCATCATAATAAATAATTTAATTCTTTATACAAAAATTATTACTTTATCTGTAAAACAGTGGTGGTTAGATTTACAAGTATCAATTTCAGACCAACTCCATCAGTAGGAATAGGCTTTATATTTGATAGCTAAGTGTATCTGACATCAGTGAAATAAATGAGTAAAGCCAATTAAAATCAAATTTGAGTAAAACAATTTCATATGAAAACCCCACAACCTGTCGTTTATTTCTTCGAAACCTCTTCGGGTAGTAGAAAACATTTATATTAATTTAATAAATCAAAATAAAACAGTTTTTGCAAACACGATGTTCTAATGCTAGCTTTTTATTTATTAATTTTATATATTTATTAAAATATTTACTGTCCTTAATACCACGGTTGGGAAACAAAACAATTATAAGAACTATAAGTATTACTTAGATTACTTGCCTCATTTTGTGAATTGAGCGTGTTCTTAGTGGCTCTAATGTATATTATTTCTGATAAATTCTTTTCTACAAATTTTTCTAAAAATCGAGAATTTCACCTTTTTTTCAGAAAAAAAAGTATGGTTAACCTTACTGACCAAGCCATACTTTTATCAAATTCAAAATTCTATGATAAAAATATTAAGTTGCTTAGAGATATTTTAATTAGTAATTCTTATCCTTTGGACTTAATCAACAAAATACTTCTAAAAGAATTCACAAACACAAACACTTTAACTGCTCCAGAACTGATAATTTATGGAATATAGATATGGAGAAACTATGTTTGGTTCTACCTTATTATGGAAGCGTTAGCGAGAAATTAAAGAAATTAATCATTAGTTTTGGTTTCTGGGTTACATTGAAAATCAATAACAAGCTCAATAAATTTATAAAAACGGGCAAAGACGATTTAGAAAATTATTCGCAACATAATGTGATCTATAAAACTACTGTTATATTGGCAAAATTCTCCATTTACCGAAAAATTTGTACAAAACTAATTCATCTGAAATGGCACACAAAGAACACGCTCAATTCACAAACTGATACGAATAATCTATTACTACTTATAATACGTTAGTTTCTTAATTTTCATTTCCCAACTATTGTTAACTTATAATTATTTTTTCTTGTTGTTACTGAAATATATTTTGAGGTAAGACGCTATCCGTTACACTTTGTTAATTTAAGTCCACTATGAGGGAGGTTTGAAAATCCCAGAAATTCAATCTGTCTACAACTGCTTGTGAAAGGAGTTCAAGTGTTATGTATTGCCTCTGATCTCGATCACTTTCGTAATATTAAAGTTTGTAAAGCGGAACACTAATTTGTTTCAAACAAATGGCGAGTTTCATGAATACACGACCAGAAATCGTTCAGCTCTAAGGTCGGACAAGCATCACCTTGCTCTACACCAGAAAAGTATTCACAATACCGGGATAATTTTTGTACATCAGTCTTCCGCCAGAGGTTAAAAATAGTACCTACAAGAGTTTCGTGAAGCAGAGTAAAACTATTCTTTTAAATGGCGCGTTTTACTCGGTACATGATTTTCTTAATCGTCCTTCTAGTATTTAAAATCAAGGTTCCTGCAAAAAGTGTTGAATGAGCTGCCTCGTAAAATAGCACACCACATATCTTTAAATATAAATCTAAGTTATTATATTGTTATATTTTGATACCGTTATGATAAGTTTGATTTAGTTTCCGTATAAATTTTTTTTGTCTTAACTTCATATTTCTTGGTTTAATTTTTTGTAAATATTTTCTCTATCGGAAGAAAATCCTGATGGAGGTATAAAAATATGCCGAAACGTTGGTTCAATTTAATTTAAAAAATAAAGTTTATAAAGAGTCATTAATTGGTTATTTAAAATTTACAATAATTACTTATAGGGAAGCATAAAGTGATTATAAGAACTAAAAGTATTACTCCGATAACACGTGTAATCAAACAGAAAACGTTTTCTGCTCATAACGTACAGATTAATACTAATCATTTAAATTGAATTGTAATACCAAGGATTCAGATATTCTATGTTAAACGTTTTTTGCTTTGTTTTATTTCGAACTTCAAAAATGCTGTCGCGCGTATGATAGACATTTCAGCAGTATTGTGTGTAGGCACAATTGTTTTTGTTTTCAATTTTTTATAGCAGTCTGAAAAAAGTAAGCAAGTTGCTTTAAAAACGGATTTTAGTTAATACAGATTTTGATTAATAAACTGGTGCTCTTTCTATGTTCAGTAGAAACTCATGAACTAGCAATCTGACCTTGGTAAGGCGAGAGAAAAATTAGTCCATTTTAAGATCCCCTTATCACGATTCATGGACTTACCGTCGGGTTGACAGGCTGCCAACAGAACAGAGCAGATCTTATATTATTTTCGTTATATTTAACGTTATTGTGCTAGTTTGTTTAAAGTGCCATGTAGTGATTTTGGTATTATTTAAGGCTCAGTTAGATTTCGTCGGGGAAAACAGCCTGATGTGACTGTCTGACAATTAACCCGGCAGGAAGAAACATAACGTCGAGTTGCAAGAAGACGTCCACACTTTTTCTCCAGCTTCAGATATCAATGTTGGACTGTCATTTACTTTGAGCCGGTTTTGAGAATCACGTTTCTCATCGCGTAACTGAATCCTCGACAGCTTATTAGCTACTTTCGTCTGGCGAAATTTGGAAGACAGTCTCTGGTAGCATTTAGAATCAATAGAAGTTGTAATAATTATGCATAAATTAGGTTTTTTGCCTCGACGGATGAGTTAAACGTATTTTTTTCCTTTCTGGCAAAATTCCCTCAATTCAGTTTTGGCAACTACAATGGATTCAAAGATTTTGGGGAACGGCCAAGGCAGAAACGACAAATCAAACCTTCTAAATATTTTTCTGAATCATTAAAGTATAAGCATATATTAGGAGAGTTAATAGAGACATAAAATAGTTGACAGTCTTTTAACAATGACCAATGTACTAAGACGGAGAGTCTTCTGACTGCCCAGAAATCCCCAAAATAGTAATAAAAACTGAATCCGGCAGGGTACCGTTAAGTTAAAATCACATTTTATTGATTAAGTAAACGTCCAACAGTTCCCCACGCAATACCTATAATTTTGTTGAAAAACACTTTGCAGATGAAGTTCAATTAAAGTTGCAAAACATTACACTAATTAGCCAACAATGTGTTCTGCCATTATTTTATTCATATTAACTTAATTAAATTATTTATAAAAATCCTAAGCATAATAATTGTGGATAGTTAAAAATTTTAATTACATACACTTAGTCATTCATTACAATGAAATATTAAGCCCGAAGTAGTAATTCCAAAACATAAAAAAATTGAGTTAATTCTGTATAAGTATGGTATATATATATATATATATATATATATATATATATATATATTCTTTTTGGAATAGAATGACAAATATAAACATAAAAACATGCGTCAAATTAGATATTAAAGTTTATGTTATAAATCGTTGGTACAATTTAATTTGTATGTTTCATGAAATCTACAGTATGAATGTCAATTTGCAATCATAGTGGTGATTGGCGGCTCATTTTCAACGGGCCATGTTTGTTTCCACTGACAATTTGATTGTCGTGTAGGCGAAAGGTCAACATGTACTTCCCGTTATATTTTTAGAGAATCTATGATGTATACATGCTTTTTGCAGAATGACACATCCCGTGCAATAAATTAACTTTTACGTGAGTGAATAAATCTTATCTAATCGAAGAATACATTAATATCAATGCTAAATCTTTATTATTTAAGTAATTCCTTCAATTTTAATTGTAAATGAAAACAGATTCTCATTTCTTATCCCCTCATTAGTTCATTGAAACAATATAGTATAGTGACAAAATTTAAGCTGTAGCCTTATTATGGACGTAAACATTATTATTTTAGCCCAAAGGATGCGGGTTCACATTTGGGGATTCCTCGTTTTCTGACTTTTTTCAAGGTTCTCACATGTCAATGAACCTCTTTTAGGAGATGTGTGAACTGGCGTGGAACACCTTGGGCATACGGTGAGATTTATTTAAATTTATTTATATTAAGTTACTATTATTTATTACTTACTCAATTATATTCGTCACTAAACATGTCAAAATCAGAATAAATTAAGGTCCTCTGAAAATTATTTATCAGTTAAAGAATTTTTAGCACAAAAATTAGTTTTTTTACTTTTACCTTATATTACATACATACATAAATTAATTAACTGCTTTAATAATTACGATCAATGATATTTTAAATTCATAAATAATTAAAATTTTGTAATAAAGCCAGAATTAACTTTTTGAGGAAGCACAATGTTATTTACAAAATTAATTGTTTAGGTTGTAATGCAGAGCATGTCAGACAAACAAAAAGAGTATTAAAATCTCGCATAAAAACGAAAATATATGTGTCGAATTAGATATTCAAAAGTACATTGTTGTATACAAAAACATATATATTAAAAACTATAATTTCAAGTGTTGAAATGTGGAAGTTTTGGATGAGGAAATTAGTTACTTCCCAAGAATGATGATCTAAATGTTCATTTTAAGTGCAACCCAAATGCATTTAATGTGAAAGTGTTTAAAAATAATTTACATAAAATATACGACACTCTCTTGCTACAATAATTTATTTTTTGTAGAATAGAAGCCTTTGAAATGTGGTGCTATAGGCGAATGCTGAAAATCAGATGGGTGGATAGAATCACAAACGAGGAAGTTTTAAACAGAATTGGGAGGACTTTGACCAATGGATGGATTAATAGGCCACGTTTTATGGCTAGAGGGTCTTGTAAAATTAGCATTAGAGGGAAGTGTGTGGGGTAAGAACAAAAGAGGGAAGCCAAGGATGGAATCCGCTAAGAGCATAGGCAAAGCTTGCGCAAGATAGGTTAGCATGGAGGGTTGCATCAGGCCATTCGTAGCACTGAATACCACAACAACACATACTTTCTTTGTTAAAATTTAACGCCCTACAGCCGGGTTTCCCAAATTATGTTCCGCGGGCCCTGAATAGGTGTTCCGCAAAAAATAAAAAAAGGAGTGATTCTATGTAATACTATGTATTACATTATCATGTTATAATAAAACTTAATCAGTTCGTAAGACGAAAACTCCGTTTGTATCCAACGGGAGGAAATGGAATCATTTACGAATTCGATTCATTGCTGCAGACTCTTTGTAGCGCAGCTGAGTCCGAACTGCGTCTGAGACTCAGCGACATTGTGTCCGTGAATCTACAGGGTTGCGGGTTGTATTTCGCAGGGGTATTGAGTCCCGCCCAAATTGAGACTCTCAGACTCATTGTCGCCGACTATTCGTAAGTACGGACCTGGATCCGACGTACGGCTACCCTTTCCCGTAATGTTGTTGTGGTAGTCATTATTTTCATTTCCGCATAAGTACCACATCCCATATCTTCCGTAATCTTCCCTCTTCTGTTCTTACCCCATCTACTTCCCTCTAATGCTAACTTTACAAGCCCCTCAAGTCACAAAACATGGCCAACTAATCTATCCCTTCTCTTGGTCAACGTCTTCCACATTGTTCGCTCTTCCCCTATTCTGCTTAGAACCCGTAATATCGACTTGTATTCCCTCCCAATATACTTAGTTTTTTTCTATTCCATTTAAAACCTTGAAATTAATTAAGGATCTTCAAACCAATAGATATCTATAGGACGTATCCTCGGACGTTTACAATGATAGAGGTAAGAAATGAGAAGTTACGTCGAGTGGGCAAAGATGTTTGACGTGACGATTTTAGAAATTATTAAAAAAATTCTATACCTTAAAATATAAGTAATAAATGCTGTTCTGTTCACCTAAACTCTTCTTTTATTTTTTTCTCTCATCTATATGCATGTTTATTTTAAATTACCATATAATTAACCATTATTATTCAACAGTATCAATTTTGTAATAAGCAGATTAGTAGGTACTTATTTAGCGTTAATAAATTGTATTTATTGCAAAGCACTTATTAGTGCTGGAGATGTTCCATGCGCGAGATTAAATTCGTCACATGTACATTCAATAATTTTTTCAGCTGAGGGAGTCAAGGAGTACATATGATAAATTGCTAAATTTTACGCCTGAGGAAGTCTCAAAAAGTAGACTAAACGTCGTTTTTAATAAATAGTGATAAATTTATATGTTAACTTTTTGGCCCTCTTTTTACATATTGTAAATTTTAAATTCAGAAAACTATGTTGTAAAAAGTACTTATTATTTTCTTATTAATCCTTATGTACGTCATCAGAGCAACCTCACAGACTTCAGGAATGAAATTGGATATAATGTGTTTGGAAACCTTGATAAAACGGACAGTGATTGCCAGACGGTTGGATTCTATCTTGTTAAGACATATTAATTATATCTTGTTAGGTAACCTCACAAAGCACCAAAACAATTGGAGGGAATGAGGATCTGAAATTGGTTTTAAAAAAACACTGATCACGAAAATTTCCACAAAATTGGAAAAATGTTATTAAAGATGTCGTGAATGTCATAAACTATGTAAAACCAAAACCACATCAATAAAGTTTGAATAAAATTTTGCGTGATGAAATAGGTAGTGAACTCAAAGCACTTTTATTACGAGCTGAAGTGAGATGGCTATCCAGAGGAAAAGCACTATTAAGGGTTTTTGATTTTCGAAATGAGTCACCTTGAAGACACAAAATAAGTCAGAACAATATTTTGTAGAAGTTTTAACAAATCCTTCATGGTTGATAAAAACTTGCATATCCGAAATAATATTTTTACAAAGTGTAATTAGCTTATCATTACAAATAACAACTATTCCAATTTATAATATTTATTATATAATTATTGTATTTATAATACAAATTTCATTTTTATAAATAAAATACCATTTTGGAATTTATCAGTTGAAATCTAATGATTTTAATTGTTTTCCTACCTTACATGAATGTTTGAATAATTAAATTTTAATGTAAATTAACAAATCTCCAAAATGTTTTACATAACCTAGCTTCGTAACTAGAAATCAACTCTTTTGCAATATTTTCCGCAAAATACTAAGCACAATTCCTTGGTTCAGAATCCATCTTTTATGAGAGATAAATTTAATCAGTGACTCTAATTAG
Source organism: Eucriotettix oculatus (assembly GCA_034510155.1). NCBI lineage: Eukaryota > Metazoa > Arthropoda > Insecta > Orthoptera > Tetrigidae > Eucriotettix > Eucriotettix oculatus. The sequence goes on along the minus strand of CM067376.1, from coordinate 161,166,814 downwards.
AAACAAAAATGCACGTATTTCTCTGCGAAGTTGTCAGAAGAGTACCCCAATATTTCAAAACAAGCTATTATTGTTATTATTGTAGTAATTATAATCATTGTAACTGATCACTAATTAAATATTTTGCAGTCAAATTTGACTGTATTTTAATTATTAAGAAGCATTATTCGGCTATTTTTAATAAAAACTCTTAGAATCTATTAGTAATGTGACATACGAGGTGTGTTCACAAAGTAACCGCAGTTTTTGATATTTGGAAAGAAGTTTCCCTTACCTCATTCGAAACAGTCCACATTAAATATTTTACAAATATGCTAGGGCTCCTCTTAACCAAGAAAGACTTCTGGAACTCGATCTTTCAGTGTTGTGCTTTTAATCTCATGTATGCTTATAAAGTGAAGGTTCTTTAAGTTATTTTCATGGACAACCCAGGTCTGTCTCTAAATATAAGACTGATTCGTTTGTGTCAGCTTGAAGCTTGCCACAACTAATTTGATACATCTACTACTGCAACTAACTAAAAACATGTGCAAACACAGTTGCTCGCATACGGCTGTGGTAAATTCTAACATTGGTTTCAACTCTTCAAAATTGAAGCTAATTGGCTATTAAAAACAGGAGTAGGAAAGTAGAGCAATAATGCGATGATATGGAATAAGGTTTAGCGCTCCACAGTGAACTTTTAAATTATTTGTAATTCTAATGCCAACGTAGTGACCTAGAGGAGATGTTAAGAATTAGGTTGATGTCCCGACCTTTGCGACCCGAGTCGTGACCTATTGGTAAGACGCAGCAGGCAGAATGTCTGGCAGCCATTCCGTTCCGGCGCAGTATCAACCAGAAGCATACCATTATAAAACAGCTAGAATCTTTCGGTATCATTAATTTAACATTTCAAACAGCTTCACATTTTCAGTCATAGTTGCCAAAGACTTAGCTTCACCATGGTTCACTCCACAGGTGACCCTAATTTTTATAATAAAATAAATTCCGTATAAATTTTGAATGCCGTTCCGTTCCTCATTTAATTCTTTTGTTTGATTCATAAACCTCATTTAAACCCACCTTCTTCTGAATTAACATGAAATTTTGATTATAAATTAATTTATTTCATTTTTATTTACTTTCATTTAAAATATAAGTTCCCCAATAATTAATTTAAACATTACAAATTTTCGTCCAACAGTGGAACATAATTAATTAAGTAATAAGCATAGCTTCTAATAGTAGCATATATGATTAATGAAATATTATAGTGTTTGAAGGTACAGCCTCCACTAACATTTCACGTAAATGAAGTAAATCATATATTTTCAGAGCATAAACAATGTTCAATAGATCCAAAACACGAAATGGAGCGCTGTGTCGTTTTAGCCGCGCGGAAAAGCTGCACTCGTAAGAAGTTATTTCCAACGAATTATTGGTAAAAAACTTACATCCAATAAAAAGTTGTAAATAACCAAAGGGAATTCCTTCTCACCAGTACTATAGTGTTAACCTGAAATAAAAGAACAGTGTGAACTGAAATGCTCTAATTTTGCATGTGAAGGGAAGCTACGAATATCTTTACCGATATTACAAATGGCATTATGATCTTATTACTTTCAAATGGCTATCGTGATGGAGTTGTATTGTGCTACCGTCGGTGCAGTCTTATTTACAGTGGGGAGCGTATATTTTTTTCGGTACGCTCAATTACTCTTTTTGGGGTAAACATCTCCTGCTGTTCGCACATAGTTCGTTCGTGTGACGCGTGAGTGCGTAATGTTTCGCATTAGCTCACCACGGAGCGATCTTTTGTTCCCGTCCCAGCGGACACCGTTGATCTGTTGCTCTGGCAGGCTTTACACTTTGTTTAAGCTCTAGTGATTTATCGACAAGCACAGAAATAATTGGATTTTGTGCGTCATCTGTATTGTCAAAGTCAAAGCGAATTCTGTATCTAAACAATGAGTGCTGTACACCTACGGTTCCTGTTTGGGAAACATAAATATTGGTTGACTTTCTGTTCATAATTAATATAGACTGATAAATTTATGAAAGGAATTATTTCTCTTCATTGACGGTACGTTAAATTTATTTATTGGTGTCGTGACACGCACTTCAAACTGACAGGAGTGTTACACGTTTCCCAAAAGTGACGTTTAAACGATATGCATATATTGAAATTTCGGATTAGCACTTAATTTGAGGAATTTAATTTGTCACATATCAATTGTTAGCTATTCGCATTAACAGAACAGGTACAAGTGTTAATTGCACGACGTAGAAAAATTATGTTAAGAAATTACCTGACTCAAGTAAAGAGACGATAAGGCTTGTTACAGTATATTTAACTGAGTACGCAGAGAGAATTAAATTGTATACGTAACTAATATCTGTCAAATGCCATCACTGAAATTTTGTTAGATTTTAAGATCGTGAACTCATAATTATGGATAAAAACCACTAGATAAATGCAGGAAGATATAAGGCTGACTAAAAGAAAACATATTATTGTACAAGTTATGAAAATTGTGGCTTTATTAATTTAATTCAAAATACATATAATACATGTACGTAAGAACTTCAAGTTCTTTAACTGGTTTAATCCATGCTTCTACAAATTAGCATTGCTGTCTTGCATATACACTAAATGACATTTACAGCCACTTAATGGTTATTTTTAGGAGAATTGAATTTAATATCATTAGAATTGGTTAATTTTTCCCCAACAGTACAAGTGATCTGTTTCTGAATAAATGTGGAATTGACTCGATTGTCAGTTCTTGAACGTTGGCTGGAGCGAGTATAAACGGTACAGCTGCATTTATGAAACGTAGCTATTGATAAAACGTTTAAAGAGTGGTCACCCGGAAGACTGGGTCTGAACGTGTGAGTTGTGACTCACACCGTCTAGTAAACCCTCGAGCAGAAACAAGAATTGCGACAATCAGACCGAAATTGAGCTCAATCAGATCAAAATTGGACTATGCTTGCACTGTATGTGATTCAGACAAAAAGAAAAACGTCTCAAACAACTAGACTCAATTCACTATACAGCAACTGGTAGTTATTGGATATGTTAGAATGGAAGTCTGCTAGCTGAAACTCAAGAAACAACTCTCCAACACAGAAAAGACTCACTGTTCTTAAATATTGCCATAAAATCTCACACCCCGCACAACCCCATAATTCAAAACGTATAACACAATGTCACGCCATAGACTGAAAAGCCCATTCCAAGTACCCATCCTTCCACGAAAGACTCTAAAATCTAAACCTAAAATTAAACATCACTTATGCTAATATGGGAAAATAGATTCCATAATATTCCCTCCTGGGAACTTCACCCAATCCAAACTGATAAAACCTTGAGCAAGTTTTCTAAAAATGACGAGTAAAAGTCCGCCAGCTGTAGAAAAAAATATAGAGAATATAATACAATTTATATGGACGGCTCCAGAAGTCACAATGGTAAAGGCTGCACCATATATTCACGTAAAACCTCCTCGTCCATGTCACTAAACCCTACAACTTAGATCTCAACCGCAGAAATGCCTCACGCCTCAAACATACCGCATCAACCAAGCATTTAGTGTTTACAGATTCGCTCCTCTCCATACAGAAACTAAATCAAATTTAAACCTTTAACTGATTCAAATGAAAATTTCACGAAATTGTCGAAACTAGAACAATAGTAATAATAGTATGGATTCCGTCACACAAAACCATCATTGGAAACGTCATTGCAGACAACTAAGCCAAGAACGCCACCAATAACTCAAGACAACACAACAGCTAAGCAAATAAATACCGTCCGGGATATCTGGAAACATACACAAGCCAAGCTTTAACAGCACTGTGAAAACAATTGTAAAGAAATTAAATCCAAAAATTATAATCCACAGTCAGCCACCTTCATCTCCAAAAAAAATAAATCCCTTCTTAAATAGAACGAAGCAAATAGCTATCACAAGGATCCATACCGCTCACTCCAAACTCATCCACCTTCACCTAATCACAAAAGATCCACCACCTTTTGTCTAATTGGACTACTCTCCGAGACCCCGAGACATCAAAAAGTATAATGTGAAAACTCTAACGTACAGTCGCTAATAACCTGTTGCTGTTGATGTGACATTAAATAAACTCAGTTAAAATAGAATGGCGAGACTGGTGCATTACATCAGAAGGGCAAAAATGATTCGAGTTACTGCAAGTCTCTCAAACGATCGCCGTACACTACATCGTACAGTTAATGAAAGCCGAATAATTTTATTAGCAGCAAGTAGAAATAGAAAATGTATCCAATTCGCACAGGGTCACAAGAATTGAACATTCCAGCATAAGTAAATAAATGCTGTTGTACGTTGAATCATGTTACAAGATCCATGTATTAGGTCTCAGAGTGAAACATTGATGTGTAGAGTCCTTCAAGCTAATGAGGACACTTTTATGGTTCAGGGCGTGGTTTCTCAGTATCATTATCATTTGGGCAGAACAACAACTGTGTAGGACAACTTGCGTATGTATCGTTGTCCATTACGTTGAAAAATAATAATTCTGACAGCATTCCCCACTGAAGATTATTACTTCCAAAAGGGCAATGTGCCATACCATATTGCCCTATTGTGCAGGAGTGCTTACATTATCACGAAGGAAACTTTACCTTGTTTATGTGACCGCCAAAATCAACGCATGTCAATACAATTACGCATATGTGGGAAAAGGTGAAAGAGTCGTGTGGCAGTTGGATTCACTAACGTAAAATTTCACACAGAAGGGCAGTGCTATTCAATAAGCATGGTGTCAAATTCCATATTCATGTTTCATCACATCTCATTGAATCAGGGGCAAGAGGAATCACTGCAGTTTGAAGAGAAGTTGTGACTACCCAAGTACTGATGAGGTGGTCATAATAATCTTGCCAGTTAGTGTACATTACCTACAGGTTCTTCTTACTTTCCTATTGTCGCTTCAATGCACTTTCTCTCAAAGGTTTCTTTTCTGAGAAATACCAGTTACTTTATTTATCCTACCTTATTTAGAACGCTCATTTATTTTTCGACATAGTTGGACTTTTCAGAATTCCATGCTTAAAACTCATGTAATCCTGATCTTAATAAATCTCTTATAGTTAATGTTTTATAAATATGTCTATTTATAGCTTGAAACGTATTCAACTCTTATAAACATTTAAAGAATAAAAATTCTAAATTTTGAGACAGAAACATTTTAAATGCATTTTAATTAAAATAAAAATTATCTGGAAGGAAAAAAGATTGCAAGGAATCTGTAGTAACTTTGGAACATAGACGGATGATGTATACAAATTTGGTTAACTTCTTCACGAAACAGTTGAAAACTATAACTTAGAACCACATAATAATTTTATGACAGCAACATCAATACGTTTACGCAATCCAGGGAAACGTAGTCAATTTCTCTAAATCAAATACAATTTCATACTCTAAAATGAAAATGAAAATTTAGTATAGATATGCAAACTTAAATTTTCATACTGATATTTAAACTGTTGTAGTTCTGATCAGTCCTTAGACTAGTCTGATACAATCCTCCATGCTAATCTATACTACTTAACTATAATATCCCACATCCTCCCTAATCTGATTGCCGTATTCCATCCTTGGCCTCCATCTTCTGTTCCCCACACACTTCCCTGTAATGCAAATTTTAAAAGACACTCGTGTCGCAAAGCGTACTATTTATTTTTCCTTTCCCTTGGTCAAAGTTCTCCATATTCTTCACACTTCCCGTATCCTCCTTAGAACCGCATGGTTAGTTACTCTATCCATCCATCTGAATTTCAGCCTTTTTCTATAGCACCACATGTCAAAATCTTCTATTATTTCCTTTCTGCAACTCCTTCTGCCCAAGTTTCGGACCCATATAACGCCACACTCCATACGAACATTTTTAATGATGGTTTCCTAATATTCATAATTATATTAACCGTACGTAAATTCCCTTTTTTTGCCAAAGAGTTTCTTGCTTGTGCTCTGCTATTTGTATTATCCGTAGTTATTATGCTGCCCAAGTAGCGGAACTAGAAGACAGTCCGCAGCCGTCCTGGTCAGCCAAGGCCCTTGATGGACTGCAGAGCCAATAAAAAGAAAAGTAGCAGAACTCGTTAACGTCCTTGAAAATACCCCTTCCCAATCTACCACCCTTTGTTATTCCACAATTTCCCATACTACACTCTCTTACCTTGGTTTTCCCTCTATTAATCTCAAGTTGTACTCTTTCTCCAGGACCACGTTCGTGCCATTTATTATGTTTCCAAGTCTTCTTCTGCCTCCCCTAATACTACAATATTATCGGCAATCCGTAGGGTTTTTATTTAAACATAAAATTGGATTCGGGTATATTTATACTTTACGCTCTTGCTAAGTAATCCAATTCTTTGTAATTTATTATTATTATTTTTTATTATTAATATTTTATTTAATTCCCGGCAGTTATGACTTCTTCAATTTATTTGCAATCGAATCATTTCCAAATTCATATCATATTTACTTGAACTGGCAAAAAACATTCTCACAATGAGTACATTATTCCCAATTCATCACTCGAGGTATCAGCGGTATTGTTGCTGAAATATTTATACTCACTTTCCGATATTTTCTGCTATTTATAACGCTGTATTAGTTCTGAAAATAATTAATTTAAAATGCATAGGCACGCGCTATAAAAGTTTTAATGAACATGGAATTAAAGCTTAGCAAGGTTTTCTGAGGAGCTGTGGTTTTCAGCAAAGCGAGGCAGAGGAGCGGCAGTATTTATAAATAAATACGCAGTTGGGATACATTACTTAAGCGTTTTTAAAATAACTACTACTTCTAGTTCTTTGTAAAGACTGTAAGCCGTATACGTGAGCTTCGATAAGGCGTTTTATAAAACTCACTACATTACACTATTTTATTTTTTACTTCCCCGAGCCACAGTATTATATTATTATTATATTATATTCTTTCTACATATATTATAAATTATAGTAAAATGAACGGAATTTAAAGCATTCCTCTAGAACTGTTTTGATATACGTATTTATTTACAAATAGGGATAGTATCAAATCAAATTTTCAGTATCTTTATTTCCCACCTCACCCTTTACTGGCCCTTCCTCGTTGTAGCTTCCAGATAAAACAGCGAACATGCTGACATCCTGCATTAGACACTACTTCCATAAATTGCTGTTCATTGCTCGAGGGTTCGTCCAAGTACTAAAGCTAGATAGATTGAGCCATATGTCAAAGTATAAATGTGGGGTAAGAACAGAAGAGGGAGGCCAAGGATAGATTACGCTAAGCAGAGTAGGGATGATATGGGTTGTGCTAGTTATCAGGAAATGAACAGGCTTGCGCAAGATAAGTTAGCATGGAGGGTTGCAAGAGACCAATCTTAGGACTTAATACCACATCAACAAAACGAATTAGAAGCTTAACTAAAAGTATCACTAAAGAAAAAATCACTTTAACCAACATATACATTTCAATCCGTCGTATTTGTTCCCGACTCTCTACATTACAACGTTTCCCTACCACTACTTTGCTAAACTTCAACTTTCGGAACTCTACCAATCATAGTTCTCATGGCGCTAACGTAGCTATTCATCCAGATTCCAGTAAATGGCATTCACGTAGTAAGACTCGTGCTTTTAGAATTTTCATTATTGTTCATTTAACTTTCTCAGATTAATGAGAATGTGGAAGGTGGTAGTTATGAGGAAGTTAAAAGGCTTGCGCACGATAGGTAAGTATTGTGGGTTGCATCAGACCAGTATTAGGACTGAATACCACAACAATTGAAAGACCCAGTTGATAAAAACAAAATTCACAATGTTGTTTATAAATTAAATTGCAATGACTGTCCTTGTGTATACATAGTCCAAACTAAATGATCCATCAGCACCAGAATCAAAGAAGACAGATCCAATATTAAGTTTTCACAAGAAAAATTGTACGTTATTTCAAATCATATTTTAGATTCTAACCACACTATTGACTGGGATAATTTCAAATTTTAGACAAAGACAGTAACTACAAATCCCTATTAGTTTCAGAAATGCTTCACATTAAACACAAAATTATTACTGTTAATGTAGAAACGGACATTGATTTGCTCAGTACCTTAATTCATGAAATGTAATGCATAATTATTATCTTGCTTTTTAATATCCTTTTTTATCTTTTGGTTCTTTATTTACTGTATTCTTATACGCTACCGTAATATCTTTGGAATGTTATAATTTTTGTGCATTTTCATTCAGTTCAGCCTTAAGAGGGTCTATATCAGGACATACAGTTGTTTTCTAAATATAGTTTGTTTTAGAGAATGTAGGCTTTCCCGGTGGATAGACTGAACAAGAAGTTCTCGGGATTTCACCCGGGTTATGTCAATCATTGGATACGACGTTTCGAAGGCTATCTCCGCCATCGTCTTCAGGTAACTGTATAGTTTGTTTTGTTTCACTAATTTTTTTGTCTGTTTTTTGCCTTATTTAAACTTATATTAAACTTACAGACATTAATAACTACTATAGAAATTAATATAGTTAAAATTATCATTTATCAACAAGATGTAATTACAGAGGTTTATCATACAGTAGGTGTTCCCGATAGTTAAGATGCTGGAATTGTTCTCGGGATTCCAACCGGGAGCGTTCAGTAAACACCACGTTTCGTCGTCGTGCTAGCAGTCAACGAAAGGTGTTTCATAAACGCTACCCAGTTGGAATCCAAAGAATAATTCCAGCAGATTAATATACAAGCGCAATCAAGTAATGTCAATGAAAATTATAATTTCAATTAAATACAAATGATTAATAAATATCTTTACTCAGAAACATATTATGGCGCAGATTCGAAACACTTTATAATAAGAATGTCCTTGACTTTGGCTATGTCTGGCATAACTTACGGACCGCATGGTCTTCGAACTGTGCAACTTAAAGCTTCTGCGGCAAACTGGCTGGCATGGATGCCTGCAATTTTTGAAAGGATTCAGATTGTAGAAGCCGAAACACTTCAGATAACTTGACGTTCCACGGAAATACGAAGTGAGAATCTTTCCCACTGCCAATGCACATTTACAGCCTCTATCAACTAAGATTATAATGATCAAAACTAAAAGTAAGCATTTGTTCGTTTTCTTCATCGAATACTTCAACAATTTCTCTAGCATCAACCATTAATACGCTTCCTGGTTTCCACAGCTGTACGGGTTTTAAGTAAAATATTGGTTTTGCTGAAACCATTACTCAGCCAGTGTTTGAAATACCTTAAGACAACCGATTGCGTCCATGAATGCTTCATGGCCATAAATACGTTTCCATCCCTCTCGAACAATGCCAGACCTTCCCAAGATCTTATATTATTCTCAGTCTACTCGAACTAATATGGAATTTTCTCGGAGCAGTATGCCACAAACGTAATTGATGAGATATGTTTCGATTCATTTTTTACCGTTTGCATAGTCAATATTTTCCGTTTGACCTTGTTAATAACGAAACTGCGTAGTAAGTATGTGGGTTAATGTTCACATAGTTCAGATGCTATAAAACTGTGAACTAAATTAAAGACAAACTACTGCCGAAATATATTTACCTCGTTAACACTTTACAACTCGATAATAAAATTAACAAAATTGTTAAATATTAATTATAAATTACGTTACAATAACTTACTTTAAATAAAGTTTGTTAGTACGCAGGCGAGTAAACTAAAGAAAATTAAAATAATCAATGCTAAGAAATTAGCATAAAAATACTGGATCATAGTTGCAGTTGAGTTTCTGTTCTTACGTTTGTGGAATTTAGATTTAATATACTGTTTTCATGATATAATTCTTTATAGGTACCTGGTGTCAACTTCCGAAAGATTTTAATTTCATGAATCTAAATAATGTTTGGAGTTAGTAATGTGAATAGAGATGATAGATTTGCGTCGACGATCGCACGGCATTGTATTCAACGCGTCATACCGGTGATCTACAGTGGTTGCTAATCAGCGATGAAACACTATCATATATACCTTTGTTTTAACAAGTTAATTTACAACCTTCGGTGCATAAGAGATAACGGGCCTCTAACCGAGTCGAAATAACATACAGCGTCGTTTCGAAGACTTGCCCATGTATCATCTTCTGACGAAGAGACAGTCCGCATTTACAGCCTCATACTCATATTACAGCTGTAGGGTCCTTCCCCCATCTTGTTTGTCAGGAGTAAGGCCCCTCTAATACGAGCCGGGTCGTCCGCCATTTTTAATCTAGTGTGCTTCGCAGTGTAGAACGTCGAAAGTGTTTCTCTTTTCTGGTGTGATAATTCCATCAGAAATATGGTTTGCTACGCAGCTGTAAACTGTAGCAATTGTACCCGAAAAGGATTATTTCGGTTTTTCAAATTTCCAAAAGAATTAATTCTAAGGAAGCGAAGGATTATAAATTGTCCAAGAGACAAGTGGAATCCTGACAACCCTGGAGAATATCTATGTCAGATAAATTTCTTGTTGTATTTAAATTACTTACCTCAATTATTGAAGCATTACTCAAACTTTCAAGTCTACATAACTTTATTTAGAAAAGAAATACATACTTCATTCTACAAAAAAAATATGTTCTATCTGTGCACATGTTTATTTGTAAAAATTCTCTTGCAAAATACATTAATATGAAGTTTATCTCAAGTACAGTACAGTCATTTGTCACTTTAATAACTTTGTAATAATTAGTTTGTATTTTTATTTTAACTTATTCTAACTAAAATAAATACATTTATTTAAGCAACTAAAAGTATATTGTGTATACCACATGTAGTGCATATTTTAATCTTTTACATGTATTAATTTAATTAAAATGTTAAAAACTCATAATAAAATTAATTAAATAACCAAATTTTGACTTCATTTTCGATTTTATTAATTAAAATTTAAAGTCTTGAGTTGAGATAATCATTGAGAAAATAAATTTGTGTACTCTGGTTCGATCATGCATTCATTACTTAAGTTATTATATAAAATCAATCTGGAAATATTTAATGTATTTCAACTAACACGCTGAACTTAAACAGCTCCATAAGTTTAAAAATGGCGGACGGCCCGGCCTTATATTACAGGGGATCTAGTCAGGAGGTGTGGTAGTGATACGTCATTGCGTGACTCTTCACTTGACTTTCTTCTTCCTTGCGATTACTTTTCTCGTCAGTACTCAACATTAAGAACGAATAACTGTTGATAAAATAATTACTCGTCTTTATTTATATTGCATCTAATAATATACAGTCCTAGAAATTGTGTGATTGATTCAATATTTTGGTTTTATTAATAATATTTTGTGGCCGAGCATAAAAGTACGCTTCGCTATTGCGGATATGATTGGTTTTTTGAGCTTAATTCACGTTCGTTCTCCGCTATTCGATTTCGAACCGTGCCCACCGTATGTCATAAATACTTTAACCCACAAACGCATAGCATACTATATACTCCAGAGATTCTTAGTCTAGGATTGTATTTAACTAGTCTTAATAAATTCCTGAGTTTGATCTGCGCCATTAAATTGTTCTAATGTTTTGTTTGGTTAGCTATGTTCTAGCTACGAAATTCTGTGACATTGATCTAGTACGAATAAATAAATGAGTAATTATAAGCTGTATATTAACGGGAACTTTGATATATATTTAATATGGAGTTTTAATTGAGTTAGTAAATTATAAGAAGAAGCAAGGGTCTTTCATTGCAGAGTATGTTGGTCAAAGTGGCATTTTCAAAGTGCGGTGAATTATACTGAAAATTATTATTCATTTTACAGCCCAATCGGTCGTAGGAAAATTCGTAAATATTTTTCAGTCTCAAGTAAAACCTTCATGATCATACAATTAAGGTGAGTGTCAGGCGTAGGTGGCAATAGTTATTTTTAGTTAATTATTCAGTTGACTATCCAACATAGAAACTTCAGCTATTCAAATAAATATAACATCGGAAATTCATATACAGCTGGATGGTGAAAGCCCATCATAACACTTGCTTAAGATGTGGTGACCTACGTTTCTTATGTCAGATTATACCTGAAATTCTTATTTTGTAATTATATTATTCGCTACCCTGCTTTTATAACATTCGGAGACGCTAATGGGGACAGTACTGCTTAGTATTCATTGGGTTTCTCCTAGAAGTACGATCTAGAAGCGGAAAGAGGACTTCCGTAAGGAGGAACTCCCTTTAACTAGCTCATGACTACAGCGAGCATTGTTAAAAATTTACAACCATATTGTGCACGCATTGAGGCGCGAAGCCGGCCACATGAATTTTTTAAGGCTAAGTGGATAAACAACTAGTTGCACTCCTGCTTTCTGTGAGCCACTTCGATAAATGAGCGTTAGCCCCTCGCCTCCCACGATAACTATTTCAACAAGTCTCATTAATTATATTAAAATGGGCGTTTGTAATAGTTTTCTCTTTTCTCAAGACGTCTTTATGCATTAGTTCTAAAGGAGGAAAGATTGAGTTCAGATAAAGGCCTGGATGATGTTTTTTGTTTCTGTGATAACGAATCTTATTAAAAACAAAATTCTATGTGCCATGTTATTTTTCTGCCTATCATTTTAAAGAACCAAATTATATTGACAATCACCAATTTCTGATGTATTTAAATTCGACATCAATGTAGAATAAGATAAAGAAATAGAGTAGAAATAATATTGTTAGACTATATAATTGATAAAATATGGCATAAACCATAGGTGGCCAAACCGTGGCGCATGTGCAAATCGTGGTGCTTTGGACGATTAAAAGTGGGACATTGCATCATCGCCAGTTTGTATTTCGGAGGAAAAACACTAAACTATTACTACATTATACACCAAGAGGTACTGCGTGACAAAACTTTAATTATGTGTAACAACCGTCGCGTGGCTCTGACGAGTATCACAGGAAATAGGAAACGATTTCTCTTCATGACGATGAGGAAGATCTCGATCTTGGAAAGTCAACCCTGTTGACCAGGTAGCTTATTAGGGTTCGCTATAATAGGAAAGAATTCATTCGTAAATGCAGCAATGTGAAGAACAGTGTTAACAGTACGAAGGAAGATTTCAGACTGCCATGAATGTAGCGTCTAGGTGCCTCCAGAGTGGGGAATGCTAACTTAGCGCTTCTCATGGGTAGCAGCCAAGAAGCTGGTGGCCACGGTTCTCATGTTCCGCTACTCAGCGTCTACTGTCCGGCTCTTAATACCCTTACTAACTTTGAAATTAACTTTCCCTATTACATATGTAACATGTTACGTTAGCAGTTGTGAAATTTGAGAATAAAATCAGAGCAAGGGCATTATTAGAAAACATCGTACATTTGATCATATATTATAAATAAATATAACGAATGGCCAAAGGTCAGAAATGAATTATATTTCATTTCATTTGGAAACGTTTCGTCCCCAACTTTCGTGACTTCGTATTTTAATTATTTAAAATCTTATAAAATCTCATGATGCTACTGCAGCGCTCGGACGTATCCCCACAAAACCTTGGCCTTTATTATACTTTCTTTTCTCTTTTTAACTGTGGATGAATCAACTGGAAGATCTGTTGCTGTACCATGTGAACATTTTATATAAGACGAATGAATAATGATTTTAACGTATCTGAAGAACTTACCAGTCTGGAGTCATTGAATGGTGAAACAAGACGATCAGACATATTTGATAAATAATGATAATGTTTAGAAATTCTAAACTTAGATTGTAGCAAACTCATAAGTGTACGTGTACTGATGGAGCGTCATCAATTATAGGTAAAGTCTACGGAAATTTAACTTTACTTGAAAATTTTTAAAATTGTCCAATACTAAAATATTACTACATTATACACCAAGAGATACTGCGTTGCAAAACTTTAAATATGCAACATTTTATGTTAGCAGCTGTGAAATTTGTGAATAAAATTAGAGCAAGGACATTAAATTGACGAGTTCAGAGAATATTGAAAATTGCTAGATTTGGAATATGGGACAGAAAAATGAACTACCTGATGAAAGCTCTTTATTATTTTCCAACAACTAGCTCAATGAACTAAATTTAAAACTGCATGTGAAAAATAAATTATTTCCCTGTTTGGATAGCATCCGTGCGTTTGAAATGAAATTGAAAATGTTCATGTCTCAGTTATAAAATGAGGATTTTAGTCAATTTCCATGCTTGAAAGAGCAAAGTGAAAGTCCTGAGATGAAATACATTGAAAAAATCAAGATATTTCAAGGGACACCTGAAAATTGTTTTCATGATTTTTTTCAAGACTAAAACTGCATTCTCGCCTTTATAAACGCATTTTCACTTAATGAAGGAAACAGAATTCAAATTCCTAGTAATATACAACTCCTTTATTAAAAATGAAATTTCAAGAGGTTTTTTTTCAGATAAAAATGCTTCCAACGTTATTAATTTCTGGCGTACATATTGTTGTGTGAAAAATTCCAGAAAAAAACGAATATTTGAAGAAGAAGAAAAATTATATCGCTTCGGAAAGACACAGAGATGTAAACTACTATTTTCATCAATGAAATAGATTAAAAGCAAAAAGTTCGCAAATAATTTATTCAAATTTGAAGAATTGTCTGCTGCTGTGACAAAAAATTTAACACAAAACATTTAAAGAATAGGGAAATCCAACTCAATTGTATCATTAATGGTAAATAATGTTTACGTGCCGTAATGTATTTATTATTATACAATAATTTAATCACCTGACAAAGTTTATAATGTCGATAAATATACTTCTATTAAATAGGCTATTTAACATATGCCAGGAGTGCTCCAGGCGAACAGAAAACAAACAATTCCTAGTTCCAGGCTGATCTCGCTCTCAGTGCCAACAACAGAAGCACAGCGTTATCTGCCCCATTGAGACTCCCTGCCAGCTATAGCAGCATCATGAAGCTATCACCCTCTTGTACAGGAATATCATTCTTGACTTTTGTAGATTGGGCATAAATTAATTAATTTAACTAAGTCAAAGTTATTATTTTTCCTCCCTTAAGCCAAGCAGTTTCTATTCTCATATCTATTTACCAACAACTAACAATGAACGTAAGGCACTATAAAATGTGATCCAGTTATATGTTGTATCGGAACTTGGCATGCTAAAGGTTGCCCCCTCCCTCCCCCTTCCTCCGTTATATACCATAGCTTAGGTTGAAATGACACGTGAAGTACGAAAAAATCGTACAAAAATGTAAAGCGAAGAAATTTATCTCAAACATTTACTTAAGAATTTGTTTACAGGCTGTAAAAATACTCGACCGAAAAATTTTAAGGAACAATTTCTACATATTGTGAGGAGAAAAATATTTATTAAAGCATTGGTTCGGAAATATATAATCCGAATTTTAATGAATGCTGCACAAACAGTTCTCAGGCTTCTTTACGTAGAGCGACGTTCGATGACTTGCTCTATCATCATCTTCGATAGAAGTAAGTTCCACTCGGTTAGAAGTCCGATAACGGTTTGTTTAAACAATTCACCGAGGAAAACTTCAATCTTTATCGAATGAATGTTATTGCACGACTAAGTAAAATACCAGATTCTGATTACTATTGTTACTTGAAGAAAATTGTTGTGAATGAAACTGTTGTTGACTTGAATATTTCTTAGCAAAACTAATTACTAATTTACTGTATGTTAAACTAATTATATAGTACGTACTGTCTGATAGGTTACCACAATATGTGCAATGACGAAAACAGAACTGAATTGAAGTGACGGAATAATTTAAGCGAGAAAGCCGAAAAGAGACTAAATTTAAATCTCTAAGAAGTATGAGTGCAATAATAATAATTATACACTGTAATATGGTTTCGAAGAACAAGAAGTTTTATTCAGAATAAGCACGTATATGAAATAAAATTTGTGGCCCCAGACTATATATAATTTTAAATGCTAACCAAATTGAATGTTTTTGTCATATTTTATTGATCTCTTGGACGGTACTTGGGAATTAGTGCAGACTTGGTAACAAACCTTAATAACGTAGTTGAGTGACCAAATATTGAAGAGTTTTTACAAGTTGGTGAACATGGCTAGAGGAAATATGAGGGAGGGGTAGATTCTTGTGGCAGTTGATGATAAATGTCCGTTTGGAGTGGGCGAGAGAAATAATTTATTTTTACGACGAAACAGTGCAGCGATTGTATGCAAAAATAAAAATGTTTTATTCAAAAGTAGATTGAAACTGAATTTTAGTAATAGCAAAACATAGGTTCAAAATGTAAATGCGAGCGTTGACGAACGTCATAGTGAGAAATATTCGTGTCATCCAGACGGTTTTGGAGAGAAGAGCGTATAAACGGAGGAGCAGACACGCAGATTCACCAAGCAGATCCTGAAACGGTACCACTATAATCGATAAATTCTAACTATATAAACATTTCCATAGAAATTACTTTATATTGCTTTAAATTATTTTTGTCAAAATAATCCAGTATTTGTCGCTTAAATTTTTTAAACAATCTTTGAATCATTTTGAATTGTTATTTTTATTGCGGTAAGCAGGCGCTCAAAAAGGTTGAAAATATCGTGCTCGCAGGAAAGGCTAGTCCAAGATTCCAGTGCAAATTACGTGGGGAAGCTGTACAGTGGTCATCGTTGAAGATTTGACTTGGAGATTCCTGTATAGTCCGTGTGGTAGTGGGTGGGGAAGGAAGGCATCGTAGAGGAATTGGACTTGCAGGAGAGGTTTAGGCCGCGTGGAGGAAATTGTGCAGTGAGCATCGCATAGAACATCTGAGCCTAGGTGAAATTAAAAAATATACTCAACAGAGCAAGAACTCTTAAAATTGAACTTTAAAATTTTACTTGCAGAGTAAAATAATATTTCCATTCTTCGGTATTAATCAGACAGCTCACTTAATTCCGCAGTTTAAAATTTTGAGTAGAGCTTCCTACTAAGCACATTTGGAAGTAATAACCCCATATATGTATCTAAAAATTATTATACCAATAACTTTGAAGGACTAATAGACGTACCCCCTAATCTCGAAAAGAGCTGTCACAAGAATCTTTTAAAAAACCTTAAACTATACCTAAATGACGAAAGCTCTGAATCTGAATAATATCATACTATGAAACACAACTCAAACATGGTCCTGCTGCAATGGAATGTTAACGGTGTTTTCACAATGAAGGTTTTGAGACGACCGGTTCGGTAAACAAATAATACAACACCCGTACGTAAAAGGAACGGCAGATCGGCGTTGATTTGATAAAAAGTGATTCGTTCTTAATTATGAGTACTTCGTGGAAGAGCACTGCCTAGAGTTTGTATTACTGACGAGGAAAGAAATCGCAAGGAAGAAGAAAGTCAAGTCATGAGTCACGCAATGACGTTGTATCACTGTCATTACTCCTGACAAATGAGGTGTGTGAAGAATCCTACAGCATTAATATGAGAATGAGGCTACAAATGCGAACAGTCTCTTCGTCAGAAGATGATACATGAGCAATCCGTCGAAACGACTTTGTCTGTTAACTCGACTCCGTTAGAGGTCCATGAACTCTTTATGAATCGAAGGTTGTAAAGTAACTTGTTAAAACAAATGTATATATGATATTGTGTTTCATCACTGATAAGTGACCACTGGTATGACGCCGCATGATCGTCGACATAAATCTATCATCTTAAATGTTAATTTCCTTTTGTTTACTTTCCTTCGTACTAACGAACTTAATTCAAATGTGTTACTGTTACGTTCTTTATAATTAATATTTAACAACATTTGACCTTATTTTTGCCAATTTCATTATTCAGTTTTTATGTGTTTTGTGAATTATGTCGGTGAGGTCATCACCGTCAACGGCGAGCGCTACAGAACGATGATAACTGATTTATTTTCACCCAAATTGAAATAACGTGGACGATTGATACGAGGATTTAGTATATTGTGAATGAGTCAATTAAATTTATTTGAGTGCGCAAGTCTTATTGCTGGACTACTCAGAAGAAAATATATTAAATGAAGTTGCAGCCTTACTTTAGCTGCAGAGAAATTTTTACTACAGAAATCACATTTCTGTGTCAGGTAACGGATGGCAGTATCAATATCATCACAACTTTTAGCTGCATCAATTGCTTTATCTCTAGAGAATCCTAAATTAATCTGTGTGCAAGGAGTGCTTTTTCTCGACACACTGCATCTTCTTCATTCTCAAAATACTTGCACAGATGTAGGTATTCTTGTGTATACTGCAGAACCAAAAAAAATTAGAGAATAAAATACTGTTTATGTTTGATAAATATGGCCTATCAACAGCAGCCAAATTAAATTACAAATAAACAAAATTCTGAATAACTCTTGTTCAGTAACCAGTAGCCAAAAAAATCCTGTGAACCATAAGGTAATGCAAAATATCGGTCACTGTCTACTGCTATATACTTTATTCTAGAAAAATAATGTAACATTTCTCAAAGGGTAATATTAGTGTTAAATAATTTTAATTATAACTGAAACATGGCTTTCTTCTTGCGGGATATTTTTTAAATCATAGGTCTTTGCCAATAAGCCGCAATCGACCCATAGCCGTGAAGCAACATAGCCCAAACCATCGCTCAAATTCAGCAGGAACTATGCGGCTCTCATTGACAATTGGACCATTCGGATCCATGCCGCCATGAGAAGTCGTGGCGAACATTTGAACGATGTTATATTTCATACATAATGGCACACATATAAAAAAAATATCACACACAATTTGATTTATTCAATTTCAACATCAAACCGCCCCTATTGGAAAACCCTTTAATATTGACTATTCAAAGTTTATGGTTCGTAAATATTTGGGTTACTCCGGCCTGAAATAAAATGATAACTGTAATAAACACATCCTTGTTTATATAACTTATAATATGAAATTAATGTTCTTACATTGTATTCACGTCCAGTTCGGAGAAAAGGAAAGAGTTATCTCTGGCAGAAGGAAATTATCGTAGACTCTCGAGGAAGGATATATCATTTTTTTGGATCCCACATCTATAATCTGATTATTAAGTTAATTTTTGTTCTCAAATACTTGTAGTTCATTTTGAAACAGTTTAATTCTTCAATAAAGATAATTTGTAGCAACAGGCCTTTGATATTATTCGATATTTATTGGACGAATTAGAAGATTCAAAACTGGAAGAGAAAGCTATGAGATTTATCTTACAACTACTATTATGAGACTGTGTTAATTGATTGCGTATCGTATTGGCGTGGAGATACAGGGTTACTAATCACCTAAAATTAAATTTGTTCTTATAAAAGTTATAGTAGTTCTTCGCTGAGATAGTTTATTTAGGGTATTAGTAGTTAGGGGTGAGTAGTCCGACACGTTCACAAAATCCACCTGGCTGTGTCAAAAGAATTATGATCGTTTTAATATTAACTGTAACAAGGCAACCGTTTTGATAAATTTGAATTAAATGAGGGTACTGAAAAACATATAAAGTATTATTAGGGAAACTTTAAGTATAAATAATTACCAAAATAGAAGCATGTCAATTGTGCATATTTTCTTCTTCGTCATTTGGAACGACACTTCATGTCAAAATCATAAGAAGGTTAATGATTTCATACAAAACGTGTCAACCTCTATAAACGTTTCTACACATTTTCTATGTTAATTCTATGAATCTAAAGCGAAAAAGAACTACTTCCCAATAAAGTAACTTCCATTATCCTGATGCATATTGTCAATCAGTCACTCAGGTGCCCTGTATCTATAATATTAATTATGTACTAATTAATTAGTTTTAGCAATTAATATTACCTTATGCTATTTTATTTAAACTAAAATTCAATTTCAAGTCCTTATTCGATGAAAATAAGAAACTTAACATAAATATGAACAAAGTTAACTTTATTTTATAAAATATTTCGAATGAGTAAAACATTCAAAAATTTCAAGGAACATTCAAATTTTTGAAATAATTGGAGATAAATTTAATTTAGACAAAATCATTTAAATTAGTTCGGTATAATCATAACATCATGATCAAATAATGTGCTTGCCAATAATTAGCTTGTGCTCACTTTCGAATAATATTTTGGAGTAAGGAGGTTTATAAAAAACGACCCAACAATCTAAATGTGATTTTCTTCGAGAACTTCCGATGGTGCAATAAGCTGAATAAATATTCGTGGTAGTATGTCTATACTTTGGTATTTGTGGTATGTAATAATGGGTCGTTTTGCTCTATTCAGGGGCAAGCAACCCAGTTACAACACAATACGAAATACGGTAAGTCTGCGTGAGCACTGAAAACCCAATATTGACTGCACAATTAGTTTCGTATATATACTTTCTTTCTTTTAGAATAATGTAAAAATGTCCCTATGTGAGTTGTTAACAGAATTATAATAATGAATGACGTTAAAATAATTGAGATTAAAATTAATATTTATGTTCCATGATGTATATCATTTTTAAACATGACCTAAAATAATGCATCTGTAACATATTAAAAACCATGCCATTTTGAGCGTTAGGGCCCGTTTTTCGTCACGAAGTAAGTGACAGAGTGGATAAACGACGAAGCTTGCGTCAGAGCTGCAGTATATCACACTTCATGTTCAATATCTATAGAGAACAGTTGGGTTGGATAAAGTGAGGGAGATATTTTCTCGGATAAACTTTACGTCAGCAATTATATTAATTTAAAGAAATTTACATCGTTTAAAACTTAAAGATGGTTTTAATTATTGCAACAAATTTCAATAAACAAAGCTTCTTTAACTGTGAAAGTTAAGATCAAATTTTCTGTTTAATATGGATATGATATATTCTTTAGTTATTTTCTATTATCAGTGAAGTATCGTTACCTAAAAGTAACCCTATATGATAAAATAATCATCTTTATAAATTTATTAAATTAATTGAATCCAGTCACGAAATGTTTTGAAGTGTAATGGAGATAAGATGGTTATGAAGGGGAAAACTGGACGAGAGAAATTGCAGCGTATATTTTAGCTTCCAGGATAATCATTCATTTTGGAACCGGGTTTGTGTTAAATAAGAGAACCAGAGGTAAAGTTATAGACTTCAAAAAGGTTAACAAAAGAATGTTCAGTATTCAGATGAAGACCAGCCCGCAATACAAGAGTACAGATGACTAGGAGGAAGCGGAAAAAGAAATGTTCTACGATAAGTTAGAATAAATATATAACAAATTCCCACCAAATGGCATAATCTTACTGATTTTATTGCAAAAATAGGTAGTGACGATATTGCACAGAGCTATATTATAAAATACAGCTTACACAGCGAGTATATCCACAATGTAAGTAGAGTTTTGGATTTTCAAATAGGAGCAGATGTGCATATCAGAAGTACAATACTTACATATAGAGACATACATAAGTGGACATGGCGCTCTCCTGATGGTAATACACGTAATCATTTTAGAAGAAAGGTAAGCATAGACTCTGACAATTATTTGTTCATCTCGAAAGTGAGAGGTAAAATTTCCAAGCGCTACTAGCAAAAAAAGGATAAAAAGTAAGAAATCCCCAAAGACGATGACAAAGTATAGGAAAAAATCAACGACAAACTTTCAGAGAAGAATGGTACCAGAGTTGGAAAAGCGTAAGCTCATAATAATAGAGATAGCTAAAGAAATACTTCCAGTCCTTAAAAAAGATTAGTATTACAACGATTGTAAAATAATAAATGAAACGAAAGAATGTGCATATAGACATATGGTAAAAATCCACTAAACAAGAAATACAATAGAAAATATCAAGAAAAGAGAATACATAAGAACTTAAATTCTTAGGAGTTGGAGAAAACACTTAAAAACTACCCTGAACAGAAAAGAGGTGATAGAAAGAACAGAGAAAGTAGCAGCTGGCATGGACAAATATCAACTAGAAGAAGATACAGAGCCACAATTGGTAGAAAAATAGAAATAACAATGAATAAATTAAATCACAGCAGGACCATACTCTTGAATATTAATGAGCCTAAAGTGACTAAAGAAATACATATCAATGTTCTGACCTTGGAAAAAATGCCCATCAAATAGAAAGATGGATCCATATGTCCAATATACCAAAAATGAAGAGAAATTAGAATGTAAAAACTTAAGAGGAAACACTTTATTGAAGTTAACATATAAGATCTTCTCAAGCATCCTAGAGGAAAGGCTATGTGAATATACAAGTGAAATAATCGGAGACTATCAGTGATGATTTAAAAAGAGTAAATCAACCATTGACCAAATGAATACCATTAGACAAATACTAGAAACGAAAAAAGAATATGGTATAGACTAGGTGTGTCAAACTCAATTAATGCACGTGCCATTTCATACAACTCGTAAGATTCACGGGGGCCACATCACATTTACAAATATTCTTAAATTATAAATTGTAGTGATGATTCAGGAATATGGACAGAATAATTAAAATACATTATATAATTAACAATTAATTGTTTTATATAAACATTAATTTAATTTATATTTCATAAATTAAAATTAATTTCTTTTACGGGAAACTTGCCAGCGCTTTCCTTCTACTTTTTTTCCTATATCTGGATTTAAAGACTCAGAAAAGACTATCTTCATTATAGCAGGTAGATGTTTATCTGTTTATCTTGATCTGTGGGAGTTTTATTTAATTTCATGGATGAAAACAGTTGCCTTATAAGTATTGTAACGGTCAATCACATCTTCTTGGACTTTGGCGGTATGGAGTGAAAAGAAATGAGACAGCATTTGAGACAGGGGCAATAAAACTCATACTTCACGTCGCGCCTTGGGTGTTTCTCAATTTTGGTGAGAGTTGGCTGCCTCGGGTGTTGTGTTTTCCCAAGTGTAACCATAAATGTTATTGGTCACTATCCACCCCTGCCACATGGGTGATATGAACCAAAGAAGTGGGGAATAGATTTTACAAAGACGTGCAGAACGATTTTATGGAGATTTGGACAGATTTTTCGAGAGTTAAGACGGGAGAGATTGCAAGACAGATTTGGTGAGAGATTTCCGACAGAGGTTGCTGGACTGGTGGTTGGAATTGTGGCAAGGGAGGTTTTTAATTCTTCCTTAACCAGGAAGAACAGAGCAGTGGCTGTGATTTGGAGAGAGGAAGGAGCTGGAATATTCACCAAACTGTACTGCCAGGTCCGAGTAGATTTCTGTAAAATATTTTTTTTCTATGAGAAGACCCATAATATACGATCTTTTATAACCCATATATTTTCGTATCTTTCATCTCAATAAATTACATTATTTTTTCGAAAAGTTGATAGAGAGTCGTCATAACTATGTGGTAGGACAACCAACGAACTTCGAAGTAAATTGTCGGTGGTTAAGTACTCTCCATCGAATAAAGTTTTGTGTTTTTGTTACTTTTTTAGTACTTCATGCATTTTTAATATTTTTAAACAGAGAACTTATTGGTGAAGAAAGCAATGGAAACTATAATTTTTGGTCCATTTTGATAGATATCTTGTAATTTTTCTATGAGTCTTGACGCAAATCCTTTAGTTTCACCTGTCATCGATTTAGCGCCGTCAGTTGTTACAGAAATAAGCCCATCAAAGGAAGTTTAAAATGTTCCATATAGCGTCATGTTTCCATCCGTTGTTGTTCCGTAAAGAGGGATAATTTTCAATAGTTCTTAAGTAATCTTCATATTATTATCGCAACCAAAGCAAAAACAGCAACTTGTGTAAAATCTTTCACATCCAAGCTTTCATCAATTGCGGGTGAAAAAAATAAAATTTTTATAGATATTTACTGTAGTTGGGAGTTAACGTTAACTTCCATTTCAGTAATTCTGTTTGCTACCGTATTTACTGATATTGATGTATCTCGAAAAGACTGCAATGTTTCTCGACAGATGAATTCGGCAGCTATTGTCATACATTATTTGATTAAAGAAGCATCGGTGAATGGTTTTTAATGTTTTGCTAATAGTAGCATATTTTGTAACTAGCTCTTGTTGTTGAATTTTGTAAGAAAATTCTTCATTGTTTTTAATTTTTCTTTTCTAATTCTTCTCTATTTTTTCCTTTGAAGATTGAAAATTGATTTTCGGATTAGTAACATGATGTCGCTTAATGTCGTACGCATTAGTGTCACTAATTGTTTTTTTGCAAACTAAACATATGATTTTATTATTCGCTTCCACACAAAAATTGTTCAGTTCCCACCTTTCTTGAAATTTTCTTTCCTCGTCATCATCTTGTTCAGCGTTGAACGTGACATTTTCAATACAAAAAATTCATAATATACAATTTCAATTAGTTTTAAAATAAGTTATGAAAAAACACTAACAGACCAGTTGGGACAAATATCTTTCAATAAAAATAATATATAAAATTTATAACCTAACAAAGCTAAGGTAAACGAACACCACTAACATATCAACGTACTCTGTAAGTGAGTATAATTTAATGAAAACTTTTACTTCAAGTCTAGCTATTACGCTATTTCATATATGTCAAGTTGTGACCAGTAAATATAACAAAGAAATTTATTTAAAACACAGGGTTCCACAACTGACAAACGTGATGCTCAAATCGTATTGGCTTCCCTCTAAAACTGTTAATTAGAGCTGCGGTTAAGTAGATCTCCCATGAATGCTAATTTTGATGTAAAATAAAGTTTCTACTTTCACTGTATTTATGATTATCCAGGGCCGAAGAAATCTCCTCGTGTGCCCTCCTTCACTTTAAAACGGCCTACAATAACATAGATAGTGAGAAAATGTTTGAAGGCACTCTAGAGTTGCAGATACCAGAAAAATTGGTAAACCTAATAAAGATGACCCTGGGTATAGTAAAAGATAAAGTTGGAAACAAAACTATCAGAAATCTTTTATGCTAAAAAAGGACTCTCTTTCAAGTAAGTTGTTTAACAACATCTTTGAAAAGGCAATAAAAGACTCAAAAGACCATATTTAAAAAGTCAGTACAATTGTTGATATTCGCCGAGGACGTTCACATAGTCGGACGAACGAGGGCAGCAGTAGTCGAAGTCTATTGTGCGCTCGAAACAGCAGCAATAAGTATTGGTTTGACAGTAAATGAAGGAAAAACTAAGTTCATGGCAGTTAAAAGCAGACCTTTGAAAATACATGCTGATACATTTGAGTAGGTTACAATTGTAAATAATCAGAATGATAGAAGAACTGAAATTAAGAATAGAATCAATATGGTGAATAGTTGCTATCATGGACTAGAAAACCAGTTGAAATAAATGTATACATATATATATATATATATATAGTTAAAGGAGCAACAAAACTATACAAAACCTTAATAATACCAGTAGTCTTACATGAAAGCTAATACTGGGGAATAAATAAACTAATTGAGAATAAATTAATGACATTTGAGCAGAAAATCCTGAGAATAGTTTATGGCGCAGTAACGTAAAATGGAGTCTGTAGAACAAACTACAATTTTTAACTATAACAAAAGCTCTGAGTACCAAACAAAGAAGAAGTAATTAAAGCGTCCCAACTAATATGGTTTGGTAAATAGAGGTATGAAGGCGAAAAACGAGTGAAGAAAATAATCTTCCTAAATTCAGAGGAAAAGAGAAGGAGAGGTCGGCCATGTGCGACGTGGCTGGACCACGTAGAAAAGTGGTAAAGAATATTGGTGTCTTTTGATGGAGGGCAATAGCATCTAACAAGGCAAAATGGAGGAAACTGACTGAAACAGCCTTGGCCGGTAACCGGATGTGGTGATTAAAAGAAGTAAAAGATTTGTACATGGCTCCGAGTTGTATAAGTTGATCATTTTGTTCACAATTGTATTCGTAAATATAAATTAATAAAGAATAGGAGACAGATGATGTTTAAATTGTCAAACCTGTTTCTGCGTGACCTCTGATGTGTTACATCCATTCAAGAATAAATCACTCAGTTCTATCTATAAACGCATATTTCGAGAATGTCAGAGAATAATTATTTTCCAACCACAACAAATCATCAAAGATTTGTGAAGAGTCGTGAGTTTTACGTGGCGTTGGACTTATTATTTATAACTTCATGAACAAAAGTTAAACGTAATTGCGCTTATATGTAATACTAGCTGGATCCGTTTCCTTTAGATGGGAATGTAAATATTTCTCGTGGTTCTTAACGTTAAGTAGAAATATTTGTCTACGGTGACTATTGCTCATAGAGTAGGGTTTCAGCCCAGCTATTTTCTTTATCTGAATCCGTTCATTACAACTCATTGTTGCAGTGCCTCTTTTATTTAATAATTTTTGTCAGTTCTTAGCCGTACATATCAAATTATTTTACTCTTATTTTTTCATCTATCTTAGCATGCAATATATAAATTCCTACCAAATATATGGGAAAACTGAATTATGCGTATTAACGTTTATCAATTAATAATTTAAAATAACCGCAAACTTATTTAACAGAAAAAGACGTAAAGCGAAAAAATTCTCTGCCCAAGCAGTCAAAATCAGAGGTCAGAACATTCGCAAGACGTCGGATGGTATTTTACATTTTTTTGTCTGTCTTCGGTGTGAAAGTTGGTTATAAATCGGTTCGGTTGTTTCCTTGTAAAAGACAATTCAGCCTGATACGGATTTAGATCTTCTGATGCCTTAAACGTAAATTATATGCTATAATTACTGGATCATAAGCAATGTACAGAGAAGATTACTATATTATTTGTTTATTTTAAAGAAAATCAGTTGTGTTTTCTGACTTTTTTCACTATTCACTTTTTCCACTCATTGTCCTACTTTCGATTGTAATCTTAAATTTGACAATAATTTTTATTGTTGTGTTTAACTGTCATTTCGGCCTCTAAGCTACGGCATGGACGGCAAAATTTCTTCTGTTTAAATTTCTTATTACTGTAAGTAATTTAAAACCTATACTGCATAAATAGGCTATTTGCATACTTGCGAATGTGTTCGTGTGATAGCGTATGCTCCAAACAATATCAAATATAACTTTTTATATAGGATTAAATGTTCTTTATTTAATTGACAACAGCTACAGAGGTGTTTTTCGTGAATCAATCAAACCGGCCAAACACAGAAATACGATCGCAAAATATCAATTTGTTTTCTCGCAACGGCAGATCGCTTTTTCTCAATGTCCTTTCCTGGGCCTTTACACGGATCGATAAATCCAATTATTCACTGAACCCCCGCCGCCCATCTGACACATTGTAATGACGTTTAATCAAGCTGACACGCTAATATTGCCGCTGCATTATCGTGTGCCCTGCATTAACACCTGTATTGGTTCTTTAATTTGCCGATATTAATAATGGCATAAACCTTAATGACTCGTGTTTCGATTAATTCACTTGTTCGTAGAATTACAGCAAGTTTTTTCGCGTAATAAGCTTAGTTTTAGCTCTATTATTTTAAGCGTAATTATTGTAACTATTGACTAAATTTCCCCAAAAATACTTCAATTTCAATTATGTTGAACAGAAATTCAAATTCAATTTCATTCAGAGAAAGGAATCTAGTTTATGTAAAAGTATTGGAGTTTAACAATGACTGAAAAGTAAAGAGGGAGGGCGAAATCGTAAACAGTTTCAATAATAATGATCGAGAAAGAATACCTAAAATGTTGTTGTTGTTGTGTTGTGGAATTCGGTCCTAAGGCTGGTCTGATGCAACACTCAATGCTAATATACATTACGCAAGCTTTTTTATTTCCACGTAAGATCCACATCACACAAACTCCATAATCTGCTTAGCGTAATCCATCCTTGTCCTCCGTCTTCACTTCTTACAACACACATTTCCCTCAATGCTAATTTTAGAAAAACGTGGCCTATTTATCTATCTCCTCTCTTGGCCAACGTCCTCCAATATTATACGCTCTTCCCGAATTCTGATAAGACCTTCCCAGTAAGTTACACGTCCACCCATCTGATTTTCAGCACTCTTCTATAACACCACATTAAAAACGCTTGTATTATTTTCCTTTCTGCAACTCCTATCGTCCAAGATTCGTACCCATATAACGCTACACTACATATAAACATTTTTAGCAAACGATTTTCTAATATTCACAATTATATTACCCTTCCTTGCCTTTGCTATCCTACTCTTTATGTATACTATACTTCTACTATCCCTAGTTATTACGCTTCCCAAGTAGCAGAATACCTTAACTTCAGTCAAAATATCCCTTCCCACTGTAACACCATTCGTTATTCCACTGTTTGCCATTCTGTACTCCACTACCTTGGTTTTCCCACTATTAATCTTTATATTAACCTCTTTCTCTAAAACCACTTTCATTCCATGTATTATCATTTCCAAGTTTTCTTCTGACTCTCCTAATACTACAATATCGTCGGCAAAGCGTAAGGTCTTTATCTCTTCTCTTTGCAGTATGATTCTTTTTCCATATTCCGTTTTAACATTATTCATGGCCTGTTCGATACATAAGTTAACCAGAATGCATTCTCGTCTTACTCTTTCTTGATTTCTGCTTTCTTTTCTTTACCTCCTATTCTAATTACTCCTGACTGCCTTCTATAGAGGTTATAAATAAAACCACTTCTTCGATATTTTATTCCTGTCCTCTTTAAAATCATTAATAGTGTGTTCCAGTTCACTTTATCAATCTACAAATACCATAAACGTAGGCCGGTTTATTCGTATCATGTCCTCTACAATTAGTCGCAAAGTCAATATTGCTTCCCTTGTCCCTACATTATTCCTAAAACGAAACTGATCTCCTCCTAACTCACATTCTATTTGACGTTCCATTCTCATATATACGATTTTCGTTAATATTTTGCATGTATGGCATACTAAACTAATTGTCCTGTGCTTTTCTTCGGTATGGGAATAATTATATTTTTACTAAAATTTTCCAGTATTCTTCTCGTTTCGTAGATTTTTCAAACTATCCCGAACAGCCATGATATTGCTTCTTCGCCCGATGAAAGGGGAGGACAAAATCGTAAACTGTTTCATTAATAATGATCGAGAAAAAAGTGAAAATATAGTTACGTTTAGGATAGGAAGATTTCGACCAAACCGGAAATCGTACCTAGGATCTCCGCTAAGCACGCAGTTAATCTAACCTAGGAGATATCTTTATCACCTCCTGGTCATATGAGAAATTTCTAAAACAGTTGTACACACCCAGACAAATTCTTCGCGATATAATGGTAAGCCTGAATTAACAATATATATTGTATTAAATTATCATTGATACAATATTTAATTCAATAATAAAATAATTTTTTGCAATAAATGTTCATGTCTAAAAGCCATTATTTTTAATTACTGGATTAATATAGAAAAATTCATCCGGGACAACAATCGAGTGTCGACCTCCGCTAATAGGGGAAAGATGGGTAAAGTGAGCAGGTTGGAAAAAGTGGCCATTGCTTATTTTGTGATGAGGATGATGAAGACCTTCACGAGCGAATTTTATACATGACTTAATATTGTTTCCGAGTGGTTAAATTGTCAATGAAATAAACTGAAACAGTAGCCCATAGTTATTCGTTGATTTCTCTCTTAACATCATTAGGAATAATTAATGTATTGCAACACGTTTCTTCCTCATTTGATTCATTGATCTCTTAATAATAATCAATGTCGAAATAAAAATTAGAAATCTGCCCCTTTTCTAAACTAAATAGTCTATTTGGTAAAGATGATAACGAACCCCATTATGAGGGAAAAGTGGCCACTACGAAGAATTAATTAATCGTTTGTATATTGCATAAAAAATATTTTACCCTAGCTATTAATAGTTGGTGTGATACCTTATAGTATATAGATTCGAGATACATATGCTAGAAGATTCTGTTAATTGCCATGAAAATTCAATTTCCCCTTCCCTTACGCCATTTTGCAATAGTTATCAAAATATAGGTGGACTTTTACATGATTTACAAGTATGAGCACATCTGCATATGCGATATATTGACCTTCATACGACGTCAATAATAGGTCCTCCACTAAATCCTCCCATGTTACGAAAAAGTGTTGCCATAGAAAATTATTGGCGGAGGAACGAATATTCTTTGACCTCGTATGTAAAGCTACTCTTAACAAAATTTTAAAAAATTATTCTCAGATTTTCTTTTGTATTAATTAACTGATTTTAATTAAGATGATGAAAAACCATTAATGTTTAATCATTCCCAAAATTTAATAAAAACTAAAATTATATATATTACTTTGATGACAAAATTTTATTATAATGTGTAGAGATGTTAAAGGGTGGTCGTTAAACACTTTAAATACTTTCATCAAGGAATTTCTTTGGTATTAAATAAATGATTTGTATTTAGATGTATACACATAAAATACTTTGATTATAAATCAGTCACAAATGTATAAATCTCAAAATAATATTTATTAATTTAGTACAAATTTTAAATAAAAATTTTAATCAAAATTAAATAATATAATTTTTGTTTTTTTATTAATTTATGTGGGCACGAGTCTCAACCTTAGATATAGAGGTTTAGCCAATTAAATGAAAGAAGTATCAGCGATCACAGTGCATAAATCAGAAATTCAAGAAAGTCGGTTGTGAGATATGTTATGTCCTTGTTGGCTCAGGACACAATAAAATGGAGTGCAGCACCAAACAGATCTCCAATCTGATGAAAACTTTAAAGAATTTGACTAATGGTTTTTAACACTGCTATGATCATTTTTTCTGTGATTATCATTAGATATTAGTAAAAACACCATTATACTAATACCAACGAAAACTGGGTCTGATAGATGCGAATAGAACAGGACAATTAGTTTAGTAACCATGCATGAAAAATATTCACGAAAATAGTATATAGGGGAATGGAACGTCAAATAGAATGCAAGGATATAGAGACAAGATAATATAAACTTTGCGACTAAGAAGACAGGATACAAATAAACCGGCCAACGTTTATGGCATTTGTAGATTTAGAAAAAGCGTTTGATAATGTGAACTAGAACACACTATTAGGGGTTTTGAAGAGCACTGGAATAAAATATCAAGAAATGAGGCTACACAAGACAGACAGTAGTAATTAGAAAAGAAAGCCGTAATCAGGAAAGGAGTAAGACATGGATGCAGTCTGTCGCCCTTGTTGTTTAACTTATATATATAACAGGGGATGAAGAATGTTAAAACGGAATATGAAAAAGGAATCATACTGCAAGGAGAAGAAATAAAAACCTTACGCTTTGATTACGATATTGTAGTATTGTAGTATTATGGGAGTCAGAAGAAGACTTATAAACCATAATCAATGGAATGAACGGAGTCCTGGAGAAAGAGTTCAATATGAGGATTATTAGGTAATGGAGTGTAGTTTGGGAAACAGTGGAATAATAAAGTGTGTTAGAATGGGAAAAGATATTTTAACGGAAGTTAAGGAAGGGATAGATTAATGGACCACGTTTTAAGTCTTGTAAAATTAGCATTAGAGGAAAGTGTGTGGGGTAATAACAGAAGAGGGAGCCCAAGGATAGAATACGCTAAGCAGATTAGGGTGGATATGGGTTGTGCTAGTCATGAGGAATTGATAAGGCTTGCCCAAGGTAGGTTAGCATGGAGGCTTGCATCAGACCAGTCTGAGGACTGAATACCACAACAACAACATCTTTAAGGCACTCGGAGAAACTAAATTCGTAAAATTACTTTGTAACAAGCAGTGTATTTATTTTATTGAATAAACTTTTATGAATCTGAGACCGTTTATATAATTACATTAACAAATTTCAGTAATAGATTAATTCATTTACTGGTAGGAATATTTTTTATTATACTTATGGAACATCAAATAACGTCATGATGGAAAAATTGTAACAAATATCTACAATATCGAATTACCTAACGTCTAGGAAACAAAATAAACAGTTCTTGCAGAACATTTGAAAGTCTCTTAACTGAGATACAAACTAAAAAAAATCTAATTATCTTCATGGCATGCTTATATTTAGCAGAAATAGTTATAATTTTAACTTATGGTTGTAATATTTATAAATTGAGCAATAATTCACGAGAAATATTAAACTTACTGTTTGAAACCTTTACTGTGTGTGTTAATAGAGTTATAAATAGTTATAATCAATCATTCAATCTTCGGTAAATAAACGTAAATTTTATTATTGAAAAATTACCAAAGTCATTATCTTATACTTATTTCTCTAAACAGCTGATTAAAATACAATAATATCTTTCAGAAAATTTTGGCTGCTGCCATTTTGAAATGTACACCAACATATAATTACAGTAAAGTACTACAAGGAAGAACAATAAAAACAGAAATTAGGTGGGGGTAAAGGGAACAGCTTGTACTAATGTTCTCGGAATGTATTGAGGTCTGGGAAAGTAAAGATATATGTTTGGTGAGAAATAAATATCTTCACAAGAGAATATTAATGGAGGAAAAATTTTAAGGATTTGATATTCCGCAACATGTAAGTCAATGACTTGATACGTACCCTACCTATTCTGCGCCAATATTTGTAAGATATACAAGATTAGATAATAATATAATATTCATTATGTTTCATTTAGTTTTTGTTAACAGCGAGTTAATGTTATCGGTGTCACAAATTTTAGTGAGCACAATTTGAATTTTTACACTTTATTCTAAAATGTATCTTTTCTTTTCAACCTTCAGGTTGAAGCATAGTTTATTTTCAGTAAACTATATGTTAAGGGGATTCATCTTTTCTTAACAATATGGACTTTCTTTTCTGCATCGTGCTTTATGTTCTTCCAGAATGCAGAATTTGATTTAAAAGGAAATAGTAAAATATTTTCTTAAGAAATATATTGGAAATCACGGTTATTCGAATATTATTCACAATTAACCCAATAAATTTTAGTGCCATAAAACCTTCAGTCAACCAACGTGAAATATCAGAAATGTTTCAGTTAAAAGGTCGAACAGCCACTATTAAAGTGTGAGGCTTTTTTCACTAAAAGGTGGTTGCAATTTAAATATTCGCCACGTGAAATAGAGTTGTTTTTTAAAAGGTCATTGCGGGCGTGTCTACATTAAGTTGATCCTTACCTTCGTATAATCAGTACCCGGCGGGTTGCATATCAGAAGCAGCGTTCACTTTAGCTTGTATTACAGGGAGTAACAGAATGACTTTTCAAAAATTTGGGACGATGTAGAATGTGTTATGGTGAACATCTCTCACTCAGGAACCCGTGGCCTAAAATTAAAATTGGAATATCTAGAGCTCTGTGATATGTTGCTTCTCCTGGTTTTGTGATGCTTAACTTTGCACGCATTCATCCGTTATATTCAGAATTTCTATCCTGATAAATCCCGGCCGGATTCTGATCCTTAAACTTCAGCAAGTCTACCCGAGTCAGTGTTATGCTTCAGTTAATCTACTCGAGTCAGTATACAGTTGTCTACTGAATGTGTACAAAGTTAGCCATCGCAAAACCAGGGAAATCAACGTATTACAGAGCTCTAGACACTAGATTTATCATTTCCGGCCACTGGTTCCTTAATTAAAAATGTTCACCATAACACCGTCTACATCCTCCCAATTTTTTAAATCATTCTCTTGCACCCTGTATATAACGCAGTTCTCAGAACAGTTGTAACAAAATTTATTTATGTACATTTAACGAAAAAAAATGAAGTAGCCCTTGTTCGTGCACGAACATTAACTATTACTATGTGTAGTTATGAGATCGGAGCGGAAGAGCAGTAGTTATATACTACAATATTTTTTCATAATCCTCCAATAATACAGACTTCTACCTAATAATACATTCAAATTCTGACGATATTGTTATAACTATATTTCATGACACAAAGCTTATGAAAAATTTAACCGAAATAAATAGTGTGTCACTGTGTTGGAATTGTAACATACAGAAATAGTTTTCTGTAACGTTTTCATGCGTTAATAAGGGTTTGGTTCTTATGCGCAAGAAAGCTGCTATTATACTCAACCCCCTCTATACACAATTAATAGGTTAGAACTGAAATGAAAGGAAATGGTAGGTTGATGGATACCGCTGTCCTGGGTTTCTTGTTAAGGAAAATAAATACTTTTGAGCAGAATAATATTTACTTAATACTCTAAACATATCCACAGGATTGTTCCGATAAATCTCTTGAAAACAGGCAACTTTTAGTTTATTTGGTGGATCAATTAAAATGATATTGAATATAAAATAACATGCAAATGAATACAACTCAGCAAGTACTTAATTTTTGTAAAAAATAATGGTGAAATTAAAACTATCCAATCCTTAATGGGATTATAATTTATATATTATAAATATCCTTTAATGTATCTACCCTGAACATAAGTCATGTCTGTAACTTAATTATTATTCATTTGGTATGTTGTGTTCCATCCAACTAACCATCAATCTAACAAGGACGGGTAACTAACCGTCAGCTCTGGTATGTGGGAATAGCACCTGCTCCCGAGCCGATGCCATGATAAACAACTGTTCGATCACAGAAACAGTTCGTAACCTAAGTTTCACTGTTATGCTTCAATATATACATTCTATAGAATTATTGATTGCATAAAAATTATTATTGGTTTAATTTAAATGTATACAGGCTGTAATAGATTTAATTTCACAAACGTAAAGGGTATCAATGCAGATACTTTTTCATCCTAGCCTTATTGTCAGAGACATTTTGTTCCTGACCAAGAGGGGAATATGTTTGTATTCGCCTCTTTTATCCACTCTATAAGTTTGTGCACTTATATCTGTTACATACTGTGTATAATCCTACGCTGAATCATAAATTAGGACAGACAGAACATAAAGTACTTCCCGAAGATATGAAAAATATATTATGTATCCAGGAATTTAGTACTAGATATTAGTTTAATCACCAAGAAAATAAGAGCATCCAGAGAGGTCGTCTATCTTATAATGCGGTTACATTTATTCTTAAATTTACATCACTGCCATACAATATAGTCTTTTTTATTGAATAGTTACATTTACGATTCAAGTGTAGTGATTATTTCATCGTATAAAATCTAATTTTCAGTTAAGTTGCTGATTTGAGGATAGCGTCAAAGAAAATTATATTATTATTATCTACCCAATATATACATATATATGTTTAACGTTTTTCGTTAAATTCACTCTTCACGTCAACGTAACTTACCTTCCTGTACCTTTTTTTTAAGTTCATACTTTCAGGCGCTCGACTGGCAGTCAGAACGCACGAACCCGGGTCGCAGGTTTCACACGCCGGTCATAGATCGTATGCGGTCAGAAACAAGGACGAGGCAGCGAGATTTGAGTGTGGGCACCAGCGAATCTTCCATAGGGATTCGCACAATTTTTATTCACAGATATGCAAAAATTTATTGACCATCTCCCTGCGTACAGGGTTAACAGGCTGCACGAGGGTGATCCTGAAGCAGGCAACTCTCCTTTAATAACATAGGGAGGTAATTGAAAAGAGGGGATGAGGAAGGTAGAGAAAAGTAGCCAAGGGATGACTAAATACTATATTTTAACTCGATATATTTTTACGGAACTACGCTAAAAAGACTTTTTCCAACTTAATTCTTCCAGTGCGAAACTTCAGGAAATATAAAATGATAATAAAAACCATAGGTTAGCTTTTTTAATCAGCCTAATTTAATAGATTAGTTGCCAATTGCAATGACTGATTAAATAATTTGAAGTGAGAATTAACTATATTAAACGTAATTATTTTTTTTCTGTTGTGAATTTGGTGTATTTAGTTGTATTTTAACTTTACAATAAATCATGAATAATACTTTAAAATTAAAATCTTCTGCCCGCAACCCGTTTTAAATAATTTGATACTACGCTAAAGTCTGTGGTCTTCAGAAATTTGTTTGTATTCGATACGTTTTTGTGAGTGTCGTGGC
Organism: Eucriotettix oculatus; assembly: GCA_034510155.1. Classification (NCBI taxonomy): domain Eukaryota; kingdom Metazoa; phylum Arthropoda; class Insecta; order Orthoptera; family Tetrigidae; genus Eucriotettix; species Eucriotettix oculatus. The sequence continues at coordinate 161,130,968 of CM067376.1, read as the reverse complement.
AAGGTATGGAGAATTAATCAATTTCAGCAAAGGGACCAGGAGTATTTGTGTCACCATTGAGGAAACGGGAGAATCTTTTAATTCCTTAAGGTACAAAGCGTATTTTTCCCCGCATGCCTTCTTAACTTCTTTAATGCACCAGAATAATTTTTAACTCCATTAAAATACCGGGGAAATTTACACTCTTTCAATACGCCTGGATTACTTGAAATAATCGTGTTTCACTTAATATTTCTACTAAAATACTGCGATTTATCGTGCTGAATATGATAACATAAACATTCCCGTTGCGTGAAAATATAAATGTTAAAGAAAACGCGCTCAATGTCGTAAGTAAGAGAGAATTGTCGAATTAAATATCATACCGGGCTGATATAAATAATTTCCCAGGATAAACCTGACCCTTAGATACTCAAAAATAGATTATGATTACGTATTTTGTTTCCTGCATTCTCTGCTAAAGTTGGATCCTCTGCAATTGGAACCAAGGATACGTAATTTATTTTTATTATAGTTTTTTATTATAGGCCTATGAAATAACAGAAAATGGATATTCAGTAACATAATGCACATTAATGACTAATATTCAATAATAAAAGTCCCTAGTCATCGTAATTACACTCGCTATAAAATTTAATTTAATCTGGTTGCTGTGTTTTACGATAGGTACTTTCCGTGCTTTAGTAAATTAGCATTTCAATTCATTGACAGAACATGGCGAGAACCAAAAGTTAATTTTCAAAATTCCAAATATAAACAATGAAAACATGAAACGAAAAAGTTTAATTAAAAATGCATTAAACCATTGGAAACATTAAGGCATAATTCCTCAAATTTAATACACCAATGCTCTGATACAATACATTCATTACTAATTTTAACTCCATAAGGGTTCAATATATACGTAACTATTACTCCTATTTCAATGATTTTCATTTAGAGATTTATTTGTAAATCTTGTAGTACTAACTTCTCTAATATGTGAGCCACATTTTTCTCTCTACTCATATATCACTGATCTAAGGAGAAGGAAATGCTGCGACCCCACAGCAACTTCGTCTCCCGTCATTCATCCAATGCCCGACCAATCTGATGCAGGTTTCCCTGCATCTCTCTACGTGAAACACTAGGTAGGATCCTTAAACCATAGCCCGGGGACCCTATATAACCTTTGTCCACCTTTCTCTACCTTCTACATCCACCTTTCCATTTCCCTGTCTATGCTATTAAAGGGGAGTTGCCTGTTTCAGGATCAACCTCACGTAGCCTGTTACAAATATAAAAAACACGATTCATATAAAGGAAAGAGATGCCTAAGAGAGCTTTCTCTCGCTTTCTCCAATGGTTAATTGTAGGACTTACCTTTGGGGATGCCTCGTAATATCTCCTTTTTTTTAATTTTTCACATTCCGGGGCACCTTCCTCTATTTTAGGACCTTGGGTATAGGGTATGGGTTGTCTTCTGATCCCATTGGATCATCGGCCAACTGCCTCGTCAAACAGATGGAGACACTGAGAAGGGAGTGCTGCGGCCCCACAGCAAACTTATCTCTCGTCATTCGGAAGGTTGTGAGTGTAGTACCCAACAATCCGACCTACCTGAGGCAGGTTTTCTGCATCTCTTTAAAATATAGTCCTGGGGCTGGCTTGCTCTACCTTCCATATCCCCATTTTCAATTCCCTTCGTACATGCTCATTTACCCAAAAAAGTTATAGCTACATTCCAGGCAGTATTAATTATTTGGAACTTTAAAAGTTTTTTGAGGTCGCACATATTAAGTTCCCCATCTATAATAGATCCTTAAGTAAGATAAAGCTGCCAGCCATTTTCTTTGGCTTTTAGTAATGTCCGTCGACATTTTGTAACTGTTTTCATAATTTCTTAAATCTTTACAACGGTCTAGGGTTTAGTTTAATAATTTAAACGACATTCAAGTATTCGGAAGGAACAGAACTCAATTAAGAGAACTCGCGAGCTTAGTCTGTAGATTAGGACTTGTAGTGTCAGATTATCCAAGCGGACATTCTCCAGTAAGGTTCTCTGGAGGCGCTTTCCGTCCAGAATTCCATGGAGAGCCCTCGACGTCAGCTGCGACTAACTCTCTCTCGAGAGGTTGTCTTCCCAGGCCGACCTGTGACGATGTACCGTTGAATATTTTAAAGCACCTTCGTCGTGGCCTCGGATCTCACTGCATTCCTATCTATCGGTGCAGACATCGATACCAAGTGAAAACGTTCAAAATATTACAGGAATTCAATATTCATTAGTTTCATCAAAAATTCAATATCTTCAAGAATTCATTGAACCTCAATTACCGTATCGAGTTCCAGGATTTCTCTATTAAACACAAATATTTAATATGTGAAATGTAAATGCAATCTTGCTACATGAAAAACACTAAATTAAAATCAGTTGAATTTAAAGAAAATGTTGGGTTCAATTTAGAGAAACAGTCTTCTCTGAAATAGTTATAAATATTTTTAGATCAGGGTAAATTTATTTAGTTATTGGTCTTATTTTTGTGTTTAAGGTGAGTCAGTCATTCTTCTGGGATAGGGCAGATTAAGCACATTTTTAAATGCGGTATACATTGTTATATTTAACCCACGAAAATATTTTACAACAATTAGAAGATCCCCGCTGTCTATAAAGAAATTTACGCTCTGTTCTGTAAGTAATATATGTTTAAATTGGAAAATGAAATACATCTCACAGAAGAAACTTTTAATTCATTTTCAATATTTTGAGCAAATAGAAAATATATATTATTTGTTATCGAGACTTTCTTTTATAAAGCTCACTCTTTTTCGACAGACATTTATTAAAATCAACAATTTTATTACAAAAAATATTATAAAGATGGTAGTGGTTTTAATATAATAAATTTAAATACCAAATTAAAAAACAAAAATATATTTCATATTTACTTAAGCTTGGTTCGTATAATTGTTCTACCTTGTGAAACTTACTTCCTATATAAACAAATTTATCGCAAAATTTAAGAAAATACTGGTAAAATTTTTGAACAATAAATTTTAAAATACGTAAAAAATATATATTAAAATAAAAATTACAGCCAAAAGCAAAATAGCTTTAACTAATATTTATTTGATATAATTACGACATTTCTTCCATCTTTGTGGACTTTATTTCGGCAATCAACGTCGTTGGAAGCAGCCCACGACACACAAAGAAGTGTACAAACTTGAACGGAACGTCGTAATTATATTCAATATTTCTCACAAAATTGGCGATATATAAAATTATATTACTGTCAGAAAATTGATTTTTAAACTATATTTTCTAACCAACAAATACCTAAGGTAAATATTACAAAAATGATCCTAAATTAATTACTTTTTGATACAAAATACTTTTCAATTGAAAAATTATGTTCAATATTTTATTTCGAACGGCTATATATTTACGACGTGGTGATATAAAAGACGTGATTTATGTTTATTACTTTGTTTTAATAGTTTATGGCTACGAAAAAGTTTACTAGATAGATTTTTAGTCAATAGAATTTGATACGGATAATCTGAAATGTTGAACTGTCTTCTGTCTGGGACTCGGATACAGGATCATATGAAATATGAGTGTGTGCAGGATTTATATTTGTGAATGGAAAAAAATCCTGTTGTCTAGTGGCTAGCGTCACAGCCTCGCATCATCACAGAGGTCCCGGGTTTGATTCCTGGCAAGAGCTAAAATATATGTGTTTTCAAGTACCCTGACTGAGTATACCCGACAGAGAAAAGTAAAATCAGATACTTTAGTAGAAAGTCGCTAATGACCTGGTTGTTGGTGTAACTGTATCATGTACTAGATCACCAAACTACATTTCATTCCTTTTGATAGCACAAAATACTTATTCATTATATTATTCAACGATAAAATTGGTACAGAAATTTACGTATTCGAATATTTCATACAGTATATTCCGAAGTAATGAACTAATGAAAAACAATTTTCGTGAAACATTCTGGACAAATATAAATAGAATTCTGCATCACTCTCATCAATAGGCACATATTAAATTTAGTTAATTGTAGGTTTCCTTACTTTTCCCCATTTGTCAGAATATATAACGCACAAATATAAATAAAGATGTTAACAGCGCACTGAATGGCACAATATATTTTTATTAGTCGTAGCATAATGTAACAAAAAGATTAATACCGAAAGAAAAGAACGATGAAACTAAAACTGAAATTATTTCTAATATACACGTCAAAAATATTGATCACTACAAATAACTAATAGAAGTAACTAAAGACAAATTTATCAACACAAATTACGTTTATCAACTAAATATAATTTTCACTTACCCATCATTTAGCATAAAAATTAATAGCATCAACTGTAAGCATTGCAGAGTGTTGTTTGAATATCGCAATTAAAGAGCAACTCAAATTGTTTTAGATAAGGACATGCACGAGAGACAAAATCGTACTTTTGTTATGTACTACACCGTGAACTTTTAGAAAAAAAACGAGAAAACGTCACCAGGTGAGGCCTACATTCAAACCACTAACTTGAAGCAAAAAGAAATTGTTTCCCAAAATTATTCTGTTCACTAACTTTTTTCCTTTGTAGCTTTATAAAAGATCCTGTTTTCGTTCCACCACTACCCTGTACTTAGTCGGATTTGAGGCACGGAATTGAAGCGGATTTCTCTTCCATTACTCAAGTCTGAAGTGTGGAAAGAATTGAATTTAACGTTGGATGTGTTCCGTATAATTACAGTTACACATATTGTTCAATTGTAAAAAACTTGATAAACTTGAAAGACAAAATTAACTTTCTGGAAAGGCAATGTTATCCGAAAAATTGTTTAGATTGTAATGCAATGTATCTCGGACAAACTACAAGAACTTTAAAAATTCACATTAAAGAACATAAAAACAGCATCAAGTTAGACATTAAATATTCCACAATTGTGTCCAAACACATACATCTTAAGAATCATAATTTCGATAGGCAAAGTGTGGAAATTTTAGATGAAGAAAATAAATATTTCTCGAGAATAATGAGTGAAATGTTGTATATCAGGTGTAACCCACATTCACACAATGTAAAAACTGATACGAGTAATTTGAACAAAACTTATTATCCTCTTTTCTATGCGAGATGTACTCTGTGTGAAACTCTGAATTATTTGATTAAATTAAAAGTTGAGTTGCACGTATTATTTCCAATCAGTATTCGTGTCTACGCTACTATAACCGCCTTACTTCTTAGTTAACCTCTAATCAAACATACTCCTTCACACAGTGCACACTCCTGTGCATTTATAGAGCAAACAGAATAATAGGAAACCAGGTGCACAATTAAACTGACGCAATTAGGACAATAAATTTCTGAGCCTACCAACAATACCGTCTGCCTATTAGTTACCATATAAATACTTCCATCAAGAATCGTTAACAAAGAAATCAGAAAATTTAGACACTTCCCTGTAAGAAAATACAAAGGAAACAAAGTTGTATAGCATAATTATGCATAAAATTAAACTGAAATTACTTCTTCTGGCTTATGGGTTTAAAATAACGCATATAAAGTTCGCAAGCAATTAATGAAATCGTATAAACTGAAATTGATACTGTAATTACAAGCGTGGGTGGTGTCCCTCTTAACCGGCCACTACAGGACCAGGCCCTAGGGCGGTTGACGCTTCGGACAGTTACTAAAAATGAGAAATTCTGTAACCGCAATATTATTATAGCAGTCCTGCTTATGGGATTGCACTTAGCTTTTGTTCTTATAATTTACATATTCTGTGAGTTTTGTCTGTTTCTTCTTTTCCGTAGTTTTTTGATGAAATATTACTATTTTTATTAATGCTATTCATGCAGTTTCAGACAAAGAATGCCAATTTGAACTCAATAAAAGTAGCAACAAATAATTGTGAAATAACTGAAGTTGAATGTACAAAATTTTTGGGTATATCCATGGACAATAAATTAAACTGGAAGGATCATATTAATATTCTCCTACGAAAATTAGGCTCGGCAACCGTTGCTCTTAGAATTATGTCAAGTTGTAGTGATCCTAACATAAGGAAATTAGTTTATTTTGCATATTTCCACTCTATAATGACATATGGTATAATATTCTGGAGCAATGCATTAAAATATAAAATATTTACACTTCAAAAAAAGGCTGTTAGAATATTATGTCAGGTCTCACCAAAAACATCTTGTAGGGGACTTTTCAAGAAAACTGGAATACTGACACTCACTTCCCAGCATATTCAATCACTCATGTTATTTGTTATTAATAACAGTAACCTCTTCACACTAAACTCAGATATACATGACTTTGATACCAGAAGTAAAAACAATTTACACAAGGAAGGGAAGTCTCTAACCGTAATACAAAAGGGTGTACATTACAATGCTATTAGCATATTTAATAAACTTCCCACCTCCATTAAACAATTAAAAATAAATCCAAACAAGTTCAAATATGAACTAACTAAGTTCTTACTAAGTCACTCCTTCTACTCTGTTGAAGAATTTATGAAGCTGAATGTATCATAGGGTAGATATTTATAATTATGAAAGAACATTATTAGAACACTAATTTTTTAGTATAGGATGTAAAAATATTTATCAATTTTATATATAAGGTACAAATTGTATGTCTTATGTATAGAACTTAAGAAAATCTTATTATAAGTTAAAAGTAATCAATAGTTACAGTATATTCTAATATTAATAAAGCAACCTATGTAAAATCTCTGACTCGTTCCACATCCTTGAAGCTTGTGCTTCTCTATAGGATTTATGGAATATGATTTTATACTTATACTTATACTTTTCTTTATAAATAAAACATTGAAAACAGTTGATGAATCTTGTTGTTCTATATATCCGACTGCTACTTTCTCTCCTTCCTCATGACTTCTTTTTGTTTGTTGACTTTCGTCATGGGCTTCTTCAGCACGAACGGATTCACCCAAGTTTTCATATTCCTCTAAATCAGTTTGTAACTACGGTGTAACTGTGAGACATGTCGAAAGTAATTTGGTTGTCTTCAGCTCTTAACGTCACACGTGACTCAAGCTGCTCGGGATTGTCGCTGTATACAGTGTGCACTTGTATTTAAAGACGGATAATATAGTCGTGCGCTGTATTTCGTTGCACAAATTGTAACAGAAAAACTAAAGGAACGGGCATAAAGTAACTTTCGTTTTCGAAAGTTGTGAATTTGTGTGTGGAATATGGATCAATGCCGGCCATAGAAAATACATGATTAATATAAATAACAGAAAGTACAAACTATAATCAGGTAGAAATATACTTGTATAATTATTGTTAAGTATTTTCATCACGCGTATCTTCTGCGCACATTTTGCAAAGGATAGATTTGAAATACCATTGCGTCAAGAACTACTAAATTGCACACCACGAATAGTCAAAATTTAAAACTAGAAGCAGTCCCTACCGAGAAGCTGCCTGGACGTTTTGGGAAGAAAAATGCAGGTCGATCAGTTAAACTTACTGCAAGAAACAGGCACAAAATAGTGAATGAACTGATACCTCAATCCTGTAAAGATGCTTCAGATACTGTGTCGGGGTGATGACTATTCAATAGTAACAATAAAACAATTACAAGATAAAATGAAAGCTTGCAAAATAAAATATTGGGGCTCTTTAGGGAAAAACAAAATTACATGAGCAATTAAAAAAGTTCAAGAGAACTGATAAAAATGAAAACAATTCCTTACTAACCAAGGTAATACAAATAGTACAAAGTTATGGAATTCACATTCTTAGAGATTTCCGAATTGAGTTTCAAAATTTATAAATTAAAATATTCAGAAAAAGTTCCCCTTTTGATGAAATATTGCTATTTTTATTAATGCTATTCATGCTCTATGAAATGAATAATTTATATTTGCCCAATCTTTATTTTTTTCAACAAATTATCATTATGTTTGCAATTTATGTCGTGCTGGAATTGTACTCGGATGACGGGAAAAAAATTCTCAAACGTGTACCCTGTAAAGGCGTTTAAGGCTGGTCACCTCAATAATATGCATCATTCCAAAATATTTAAACTTGTCCTATTGTTATAATAATGGTAGCGATACTATTAACATAACATATTTTTGTGTGGTTCTTGTAAATATTTACCCCGGGGCAAATAGAAGAACTTTCTAGCCCAGGAAAGAAAGTACACTGGAATAATGAAGATATTGCAGCAGCCATTTTACTGAAAGGCATCCCTTCAATTTGCTACAGGTTTTTGAGAAACAATAATTTTTCTTTGTCTGCTTTTCAACGTGGAGGAATTGAGCCAGATGTCTACATATTAATCCTGGCATTTTACAAGATGAACTGTATCTAATGAAACATAAAGGAAAAGAATTGAAGAGACTGACAGCTCTATCATTCGATGAAATATATTTATCAAATATAATTTCTATTGAGAGAGTACCAAAAATGAAACGAACATTACAATGACATACCAAGAGACAAAATAATACATCAAATATTTGTGCTATGAAAGAAATGAGAGCGTCACGTCCGGAAATTATATGGAAATGTCGCAGTTTCCAGAGTCAAAAGCTTGGGCTTGCATCCGAGGTGACGTCACGCGCAAAGGAGGCGTGGCATGTAACTGCGCAGTGCCATACCTTTATACCATGGTTTGTACTATCTATTCATCAGTTAATACCCCAAAGTTTAGTCTGGCATCTCGAGCCACTCACTCTTCTTTACCAATCCTTTCTTAATCTTGCAGTCTCTTCTCCATCGTGATAACTCGTTTCCGTATTGAGCTCATGTTATCATAACACCTAAGTGGTCACAGATACACGGAATGAGTATAGCACGTATTCACAACTGAACCACATTCAACCAGACAGTCGTGATATCACTTGTCAGAGAGTCTTTCGGTCGCTCTTTGCTGTGCGGCCGGTTAAAGAGGCGGCTAATTGAAGGGAGGCCGGTGAAGAGGGCTTCTTCTACCGTATACACTTATCGACGTGTAATAGATACCTAGGAATTCTAAAAACTTAACCGTGTCTGTAAATCTAAAAATTACCAAAAAATGACAGATTCGGAGAAAAATTTGTAAGTCAGTTCTTTTGTCAAATCAAAAATAAATGTGTATTTAAATTATTCTTAAAATTGAGTTGTTATAACGAACCACACAATCTGTCATAAGTGGCCATTAATCGAGGCTGAAATTAGGCTTTTAGCAATTAGTGTGGATTATATCAGATTAATCACGCATATTTGATGCAAATCCGCAATATTGATATTGTATTTATTTATGGGAGCAGATTACTGTGTTCCCAATTAATTCTCATTATAATATTTTACAATGTGTATTCCTATAAGTGTGGCGAACTCAGCATTTAAACCCTTTTGTGCAGCTAACTTTGTTTTATTATTTTGAATTTTCATATATCCGGAGGAGTTCTTTGCAAGGAAACTACTTTTATATTAAAATAATTTATTAATCAAAACACTTGAAAACTAATATTTGTAAGACTTTTGGCGGTATTCTAAAGCTGTTCGTAAAATAATCATTTTTTCTCAGACTTACACATTTCTATGTTGTATGATGTATTATATGTTATAATTTAAAAATGAACGTGAATTATATTTTTTGCTATTTTCACTTTATCATTTAATGAATGTTATAAAGCATTTATTTATGTTAATTCCAGAATACGTTAATATTTGTAGACATGCATCTTCCGTCTGGCTGATAAAGTACTTCTAGTCAAATGTATTGACACGGTGGATAGGAAAATGGTTGCGTAATTAATATTAGTTGTTTTTAAGAGTCAGAGATAGTTACCAATTGTATATTTATAATACACAGGAGATGTAAAATACTCGAGACATACAATATATATGGCATTGTTAGGAATTAACTAGCACACGATTATGTTTTCGTATTAAACGTTTATACACAAATATCTTAATGAATGAATGATTGGTCTTTTTCAACTTAAGTAACACAACTTAAGTAAACGCAATCAATATTAGAATTGCTTCACAAATGTATTTATTTAAGAGAACGTCAAGCTACTTCTTATTCTCTGCGACGTATAGTCCTTTTTTCGTTGGCGTTATAAATCTCCTATTCCTGGGGCACGAACCAAGTTGCCGCTGGTTCACCAAACCTGCGCTCCTTCGAATGTTCCACGATTAACCACCGAGAAATGGCTTTAATTGACGTTCCTTTCGTAATACGCGATGTTTACTTTAGCTAATGAAAAAAAAACGTAAGTTTTAGAGATTGCAGTCAGTAGCAATATTCCTCCATCAACTACCCAGAACGAAGTGTCCTTTTTTGCTCATTGAAGCCTCGTACATATTTTAATAGGTTTTATTTACAGTCACATAAACCAAACGGTTCATGAACGGCCCCTTCTACTACTCTATTTGCAGCTTTTACAGTTCATTTTATAAACCAGTTTTTGTCGAAATCCATCATCTCTGTAATTGCAGAAATCAGCAATAGAGTATCCGAATATTGTAGACTCCCTTTTCTTCTTGAAGATGGGGCACAGCGTTGTAGCGATCTGTTGAATAGAAAAGAGTGCGTTGCATAAGTGTGCAGCGATCTGATCCTAGATTAGACCACCTGTTGACGTCTAGCATAATCATTATGATGGATAATATCAATGCAAATTCCCCTCTGCCACGCTTTATTGTTATTGACCGTGTATTCTCCATTTATCCTTTATTGTAGTCCTGCAAGTCACTAGAAGGAAGGTTGTATTTGTTTGTTTGTTGCCCAGCTTCCTTTTTTGAAAAATTCTACTCGTTCACGAACCTCTATAATTTTATGGGCTTGAGGCCAACCAATAGTTATTAGTTAACCCGTTGACTTTCTCTAATTTTATTCACTGCGCCCAGCTTACTGTCCATGTTCATTGTGGTCTTGATTACTTTCGATGCATCCGATGCTATGATGAACTTTGTTGCTGTCGACTGCAAGTATCATTCTGTTGTCATTCTAACTTCTATTAATACCAGCGACATCACTTTAACATTTCTGTCCAGCGTAACGACTTTTTCTGACATTGTAGACGCATATGTACATGCCACTCCATCCTTATTCTCGTTCACATCACTGTAAATGACCGTTGGAGGATGATGATTAATTAAAATCCTGGTAAATTTTTATTCCATTTTGTATTTTAACTTTCGAAGCTCCTTAGCTCAAGAAACGGTGGGTCCACTGGGATGTAGTTTACCTTTCATGTTAGTGACGAACTTTAGTGTATTAGTCCAGTTCAGGCAGCGGTATTTTTTGCTTTCTAATTATCCTATTAAAATCTATCATCCATATGGATTCGTAAAATCACGGTCAATACCAATTATTTATCTTACCGGCGCTTGATCTCCTTGCAATAATAAGAGATAGTGTTTCAGACACGGGCTCGCCGATAATGAAATTAAATCACGGATTGTATTCGCTTTGCCAATGCTTGAAACCATTTATCGATAATATTTTACTATTGTGTGCAAAGTAATCAAATCAGAAGATCGCTGCATTTCTGGTATGGAGGAAGTGAACATAGCTTACTGTATTTCATAGCATTCACATCTGGTTGCTATCATTTTATATTGGATCACCTATAACATTATTCATTTAATGAATGCTTTATTTAAGTAATAATCCATTGATACTAATTAATAAATATCTGAAAAGGTTTTATATACCAATAGGACCAATACTACGAGGAAGAATATGCTTGAAGAGAAACAAGGAAATGTTAACTTCCTCTTTCGGGTTTATTCTCTCATTGGTGCTAAAAGAAACCGAGATACCAGATCATTTTTAAGAGGTGTACGATCCAGGGTCGCAAACGTCGGGCAATACTGCAAGAGTTGTTTGTAGATCCAATTGGATCAGAGGGTCAGCTGTATCCAAATGAGGTCGAGGAATGGAGATATATGAGTTGCGTCCCCACAACAAACACAATTGGATAGGCGTGGGACAGTTTCCAAAAGCCCCCCCCCCCCTCTCCCTATTTGGCTTGGGCTTCCCAGCGACATAAATCACCGGGTAGGATTCTAAAATATTACCTGGCGGCCCTACTTAACACTTTACGACATTGCTCTACCTTCCACATCCTCTCGTTTCTATTCCTTCCTATGGTATTATAGAGGAGAGCAACCAAAGCGGACCACGTATCCTGTTTGAAAAATTCCTTCAATCAGTTTTAATCGTTAGAATAGATTCTTACTTTCGCTATTATAACGCATATTTAATGAAAATAAGTTTGAGCCACAACGTGTTATTTGTAATACATCTGGAAAATTAGTGTATTTTTATAATTTTGTTTAAAGCGCGTCCAACTTGTTAATTTTATGCGTGATGGATAAAATAACATGAGAAGTTTCCTGGTCTCAGGGGTTTTGACCATGTGAAGCAGCTACGTCACGCTGGAACATGAGTGGTTCCGAAAGTATGCTGAGCGGAAGAATGTCCCTCATGGAGCTAAGCATCAATCAGTGTGTTAATTGCGCGTGTGATGGCTGCGTGCCAACTACTAGTGATTAATGGCTGCAGGGCAATCGGAACTGGGCTCCCTGCACACAGGATGCGAGCGCTCTCAACAGGTAAGTGTCCATTTGTCATTGTTACTTATTTAAAGAACGTTCGATTCCTGTTCGTCTGTTGGTGCACTTAACTTTATTCAATTTTACCAGAAACAAGGCTAGCACATAATATTGAAATATGTAACCATATTTTATTTGTGCGTACTTTAAAAAATAACATTCACATGGATAGTTTTTCTCCGAATGATGTTTGTGTATATCTTTAACCCAATTCGGCATGGCTTGGTGTGAGGTGTAAGTGTATTTTAATAAAAATAACGCACAAAAACAACCGTGATTGACAGCTTTTCCGGGGTTGTGGAGGTCGGAAAGTTAACTTCTGACATTCAGCCATTAAGTTGTACTTCAGCCCGAGAGTGGGGACTGGTGGTGGAAGGAGTTAAATGAACAAATATTTGTGTCTATTCCGTGGTCACTGAATTCAGCACTGTACTGGGATGATATTATAAATAATATCCGATCATCACCTGGCACGCAGATTACCATTAATAAAACTGTAAATACATATATATATATATATATATATATATATATATATATATAAAACACGTTGAAAGCTTTCGACATTTGTCATAGTCATTCTGTGAAATTCGATTAAACAACTTATATAGCAATTACATGGATTATTCTTATGCCATTAATTAAATTTAGTATAAAATTATTTTACACACCTTATTTAAAAGACTGAATAATGGCAGTGACGGGCAGTAGTCAGATGGTAAAAACACTGAACTAAAATTTATCTTGCCTTGCCTAAATTGGCATTCGTCGTTAGCTGTTTTAATGTTCCCGCCAACTGACTGTTGAAGTGTTTCCTTAAACACGTTACAGAAGTCAATCGATAAGTCGTCAATGATAGATAATATATTATCGTTATAATATACCACATACCTATGTTTTAAAATAATATTGCCTTAGCTTATCTATAATAGCAACATAGCGCGTTCCTATTTCTGCACCTTCTGTTTTATAATTCATTAACTTAATTCTATTTATATTAATATATATATATATATATATATATAGAGAGAGAGAGAGAGAGAGAGAGCTTCAGTAAATCTAATTATTGTTCTTAGTATATTTTTATGTAGGATTTTTGTGTCCTCAAATTTAATTTAATTTAATTGGTTGAGTTTTTTTACGTGGGTGGGAAGTGCAGTGTTATTTTTGGATTTAGGTTTAAGGATTAATTTATGGTTGTAAAGCCTGGTCTTTAGGCAGGTCGTAGTATATCCTATATAAGATTTATCACAATCGATCCTATAAACAAGATTGTAGTTGTCGAAGGTATTAATTTTGTCGTTTAATTTTGTGAATAGCTTTTTAATATGGTTAGTTTGAAATCATTAATATTGTATTTGTAAAATGTTTTACATTGACCATTAATAAAGGTAATGCTGACAAATTTATTTTAAGTTATTGTAGAGCTGTTCGGGGTGATATTGTTGCATGTATGTATGTATCTATCTATCTATATCTATCTTTTTTTTTTTGGTTAACAGGCTACATGAGGGTGATCCTGAAACAGGCAACTCCCCTTTAATAGCATAGGAAGGGAATTGAAAAGGGGGGATGCGGAAGGTAGAGCAATATCTATCTATATAATATATATATATATATATATATTTGCGAAAGCATTTCTTGACTGCACCATACTAGTCTTAATGTGTACCATACTTTTACCATCCCTAGTTATTATGTTGATCAAGTAGTAGAATTCCTTAACTTTCTTCAAAATATCTCTTCCCAATCTAACACCCTTTGTTATTCCACAATTTCACATACTACACTCCATCACCTTGGTTTTTCCATCTATTAATCCTCATGTTGTACTCTTCCTCCAGTATCACGTTCATGCCATTTATTAAGGTTTTTCAAATCTTCTTCTGACTCCAATACAACAATATTATCATTAAACATTAAGATTTTTATTTCTACTTCTTGCAGTACGATTGCTCTTCCATTTTTAACTTTCTCCGTCGCCTGTTAAGTTAAAGAGCATGGGCAACAGACTACATTTCTGTTCAACGCCTTTCTTTATTTCTTTTTTCATTTCTTTTCCTTCAATTCTGATTACTGCTGACTGCCTTCTTCAAAATCTTTAGACATGTGTTCCAGTTAACATTATTAAATGCTTTTTATAAATCTACAAATGCCATGAACTGTTTCTTCTTATCCTCTCTTCTAAAATTAAACACTGCGTCAATATCACCTCTCTCGTCCCTACATTTTTTCTGAAACCAAACAGCCAAAAGTTGCAGTCTTGGCTTAATGGCGGCATGGGCTGCTTTACAGACGCCTAGACACCATTGTTGCGTCGTTGCTGACGTAAGCGTACGAGGAAGAAAATCTACTCACAGGGTGTCCACGTGATATTTTACTGTAAAACGAAAAGATTGTGACAGGTAACCTCGCCACGTGCGGGAAAACGCGTACATGTGGTTGGCTGTCGAGGTCATGTGACCGTGAATTTGCAATACGGTGAATAACTAATATGTTGGGTTTTGTTAGTCGGCGACGAGTTGAGTTAGGAAGACAACGTGATTTTATGGATTGGACAATATCACGCCCACGTGTCTTATTAGCGGCTAACGAACCAGCCCCAAAAATGCGTGGTGTTAGACCAGATAAACGCAGGAATCAAAGACGTTCTTGAAGTTATGTTTTGATCGAGCAATTGATTTTATAAATGAGTGTCCGACGTGTGAACGGATCTGTAGACTGTAAACGACTAAACCCTGTTCTAGATTATTTTTCTCATTGCTCTCAATAATTAAATATTTGTTAACTGTTTAAATTTTGGTGTTTCTTCAAAAAAACACCTGGCCTCCTATCCTTTTCCTTCTTCGAGGAACGAAATAGAGCTGAGCAGCCGTGGTGGAACCAGGTTTTTGCTTCATTAAACTGGAAAAGAATACTGCATATTCGTGCACATAATGGCAATATATAATTTGTAAAACTTGCTCATTCAACTATTTGAGGTTTTTCCCATGTAATTTTTAACTTTAACCTTTGCATATTGCTACACATTAACTCTCGAGAGTGCCCAGTTGTCCCCAGTAAATAAGAATCATGCTTAAAATGTTTACAATATTTTATATTGTTTTAAAATGTTTACTTTTCTTTTATTGTTCAAAGTGTTCAATGTTTTAATATTATTACGTTAAAATGCTCAAATAATTTTAAATTCTGTCTTTTGTTTTAAATCATGTTATTTAAATTTACATTTTGACGCCCAAAACGTGGGGCTCTTCGATTCTCATCATTATTTATATACTATATATATATATATACGAGTATATATACTTTTTTTGCGAGGGCAGGTGAAAATCTGTGTGTATGTGAGCATATGTGTAAAACGTATTTAATGGCAATAGTAAATTGGCAAATGGCTTAAATATAATTGGCATAACTTTGTAAAAAGAACATTACATTGTATTAGAGAAAGTTGGTAAACAGGATACCTAATATATATATATATTATATGGTACTAGATGCTTCAGAAAAACTAACGAATTTAGATATGAGGCACATAATTTTTCAACATATAAGAACAGGGTGTATTTAGTACAATGAAGGAGCTGCTTCTATATTACGGCCTTTGGATGACTACAAAGGGAGCGCAAAACGCTGATCGAACGAGGAGACTATAACTGCTACAAAGGGATTCTTTACAACGCCCACTCATTCCTGAAATCTATTTTCCGCTCAGATTACTTCAGATTCGTTTATAACCGAATGAATGGAGTAATTTATTTCATTATTTTTTCACATTCACTGTTGCGTTTTTAAGTCCTTCAGTAAGCCATTAATCATCTATGAGAAGCCAATACATGAGCCTCGTGATAAGAGAGAAAGGATATTTAAATGACAGGTAATAAATTGCTGTTACTTTTTGTACTCACATGAGAGATTCAATTAAAATAATTGACATTTTAATGCGTGTAACAGACACTTTAAATGTGACAGAATTACTTTGAAAATATATTTGTGTTTAACGTTATTCTACATGAACAATAACCAATTTGTAAGTTTCAGAAGACGAGCAATTTTTCATTCAATTTTTATCTCACATAATTATGCGCAGGATTGAATATTTCTTGAAATTAAGACAAAAGTGAAATGAATTCAAATCCTAAGTGACAATTTAAAGTTATTTATAATCATCAAAGCAAACCTATCCAAAGTTTAGTAAATTTGAATTCTAATATTGCTCAACCCCCTCCGTGGGGAAGCCTATTTAATACATAAAAAATTACTTTTTCGTTCACACAAACTGTATACTAAACATCACAAAACACATGACGTTCTAGTAGAAAGAAGAGTTCCGAATTTTGTTTGATTCGAGAATATTCTTATTTAACCTATATTTGTAAATTAATTAATGCATTTCCGTAATGTAATTAAAATTATTAATCACGTAGCTGTTATTACCTGCGAGGAGTGTCACCTGACAGTCGACCTCCTGTGATGTAGTGGCTAGCGTTTCTGACTCACAACCCAGGGGCCCCGGGTTCGAATCGCGGCATGGGCTTGGATGTTTGTGTCGTCATGGTCGCGAGGATCGGGATTAAGGCTGCTGGGGAATTGATACACCGACCACGTGTCACCCCAAATTCGGAATGTGTCACGCCAGATGGCAGTCCGCAGCCGCCTCGGTAGGCCTAGGCCCTCAAGAGGGCTGTTGAGCGATTGGAAGAAGAAGAAGTGTTACCTGACAGCAAAAATCAGAGCGCTTAAAATTGAATCAGCGTTGCCGAATAATCTAAGAGTACTATTGTGTTTTTAGTGAGTTTGTACGCACAAATGTATGTGACATCAATGCCTCCCTCCACAAATAAGCCCTAAGTGACTCAGAATTTTTATCGCATAATTAACTTTTTCTCAATATTTTTTAATTGAAGCATCACGAAGATTTTAAAGAACTTAACGTTTCAGGCCATCTACAGGCTTGATAGCATTATATTTAAATGATGAAGATTATTATGCAAGTTTTGATTTATAATATAGAAGAAAGGTACGCCAGTAATATTTTAGTTTCTATTCTGAACATAAAAAAGTATTAAAGGCCAAGGAAAATGTGAAAAATGTTTCCCAAGCGCAGTTATGCCTTTTGCATTATAGTGCAGCCAATGAAGTGAAAGTTCATGCACGGAGACGAGGAAACGCCTACCTGGTCACACATCTTGAGCTTCAATCTTCTGCTCGTTGCCCGATTTTCGCTTGACTTGCGTTTGAGCGGTGCCCTATCCATTTATAACGGAGGATCGCCTGCCTGTACATCATATATCTTCTGCAGCACAGAGGGGATCCTTCCTTCTGAAGACGCGCTATTGCTTTTTAACCACTTTCTTTCACTTGACTTCCTCAATTTTGAAATCCAATATTCGACGTGAAATTGAGGTCGATATGAAGGGATGGTGCAGCGGTATGTATCTGGCCTCTTCATCCCCGAAATCTAATCCTTCTTCCGGTTGCTTTTAGTCAAGAGCGTTCGAGAAATTGCCGGTGCTTCCAAGAAGCCGAAGTTTTTCCGAAAACAGCCATGTGGGAAGCTGAGCTTCAGACACAATTTCGTTGAGAATTTTGTTCAAATTTTCTTCTGAAACAAAATTATATCAGCTAGCTCAAAGGAGTTTAATAGTTTCAGTACCCGTCAAAATACAAACAGACATTATCGTCTTAAATAATTTCATTTCTACTGAAAATAAATCTGCTAAGAGAAACGAGCATCCAATAATGTTTTCTCATTTAGGCTATAACTTGCAGCATCCCTCTGTTAGATAAAGATTTCCTCTGAAGTAAATACACCCGTGTAATTAAGATCGACATTCACGTAAGGCGTCGAATTCGTACATTACTAGTCTGCTTGTGAATGTTATATTTTTCTTATATTTATCTTCCTTGTATTACAGTTGAATATTACCTTAATGTGACGAAATCTTTTGTTCTTATATAAAGCGTCTCTGTTAAAGGTATGTTCGTTAGAAAAAGAATTAAAGTAAAGAATTACAGACAAGACATAAACTAAATATTACACCACATATCTGCAGAGATGTTTAATTTAAGATGAAGAGATCTTAAGCATTTTGCCAATGAAATGAATGTTTCAAATTGAATATATGTTTGTAGACTACAGAACAATTGTGAGGTTTGATGTAAATATTTTTGTTTATACGAATAATAAGTGATTCCTTTGTCTGCCCAAAATAGCATTGATTACAATTAGGAAAAACGATTTTGTAAGCAGCGTAAAGTTGTTTAATTGATTTTATAATGGGTTAACTATGTTTTATTTCTTTGTGAAACTTTAACATTATGCTACACTAGTTATAGCGTAGTTCCAATATTTTGTTCTTACATGATATGAAAGTAATTTTTGTCGATTTTTGGCCTCTTTTATGTATTTTATTAATATTTATTATTTCATTCATTCTCTTGTATTTCCATTGTAGCAACAAATTCACACAAATACGAAGGTTTCTGACAAATAATAGTGTGCGTAGTAAATATTTGAATGCAAGTATAATGTTTTTATAATTGTCTTTTGCTGCAATGGCTTTTTCATTGTTGCTTACATTATAAACGTCTCTTTCCACGTTTACAATTCGAATTGTGCAATTTTAACCGATTTATCTGCACGTTTGAAGGTTACAAAATCGTTTTAACTATAAGTCCTATATAACAATAATTATGAAAAGTGATAATAAGTGAATAATAACTGTTTCATGTTAAATCGGATAATAATAATTACATTACTGAATATTATAATCATTTTTATTCTTCTCGCACAGTGCCAAACGTGGATAAGTTCAACATATTTGGAGCAACATTGAAGAACCTGCAAAATCCCAGAGCTTAAGGCAGTCGATTATACTAGAGCATTTGTCCTTCTGGTCACGTAGAAAGTTAAATGTACTGCAGCAATCCACAATCAGAAGCCGCAGACAGAAATGACGAAGTCTGGTAGTCCCGTGATTGTAGGTCGCCTGGAATACTGATAAAGGTTCCATTCAAAAAAGGTTGCTCGTAACACTGCGCGGAATCTGTCAAATTAAAGAACATTTAAAGCTAATTCAGTGCTTCCTGTCAATAGATAGACACAAATTCTGCTTCTGTTAGTTCACAAAAAGATGTACTGACAAATTAACTGTAATACTAAATCAATTTACTGGAATATAAGAAATGATATTGAAAAACTTAGTAATTTTTTTACTATATTCTCTTAATGAAAATTACACAAAAACTGTGATTATTAATATTCTTAAATCTTTTTGTACAAATTAAGGAGTCCAACTGCTCCATCAAGTGAATAATTCTTTATTATATCTTCGCGCTATTTATAATGAGGGAATGAATGTAAAAAAATTCAAGTAATTGTGAATGTTCCTTGTAATTTTTATATAGTGAGTCTGCATTGCGACTTACGAAACATTTTTCATATGTAATAACTGATTATAAAACATCAATACATAAATAAAATGTCAGTTACATTAAAACAATATTCCACGCTAAACAAAGAAACATCATATCCTTTGATACATATAATTGATTGGAAAAATTTCAACCAAATTTTGAGCACGTGTTCGTTTCCAATCGAAAAGAAACTCTGTCGGACTAAAACACAAATACCAATCCCCGGGACGGAGGGGGAGGGCGTAATTTTGAAAAAAGTGAATAAGTGGCCGATATTTGCGTCAACTAAGCAGTTTTCGTGGTCAGTGAGAGTGATAGTGTTTCTCCTGATGTCGTTTATATGAATATTTTGCTATAGGAGGGAACATCTATAAGAACGGGAGCGGAGGCGCGTTACATAAAAAATAAGTCGAAAATAATCGAGCTTCCTATTGAAATCGATGTTATGGAAGTCGCTGAGTTCAATTATGTTATTCATTATGCCACTTAAATTGTATTTTATCCCAATGGAGTAGGATGGGGAAGGAAGAGGTTATGTCTGTTACCTGAAAATAAAGTGTAATTATCAGAGATTGAAAAGGGTATTATTGGCTCTATTAGTGTACCGTCAGTAATTTCTACTTTATAAAGGAACCGAAAGTATTTCTCAGTCTCTCGTGGTTTTGAGAGTGTATATGTCACCGGGAGAGTTTTCGCCACTTACCGGAGAAATAAATAAACATTGCTCAGATTCTTTTTAAGTTTCTGTGTTTATTTTAAGATACCAGTAGAGTTCATGACTCGAATAATATACTGTGAGTCATCGCGCTGCTTACGACAAAATTAAGATTCTCTCAGCTTTCATAGAGTAAGTAAAGTAGTAACAGTAAATTTTATTAAAATGTGGCGCTCTTGCTGCTTTTTTAATCACGCGTTGACAAAGAGATTACTGTCAAATTAAATTCTGTAGCGGATTAATGTAAATGAATTCTGAGGGATCGCGAGATTCTGTAACACATACCTAGAGGTTACAGACGTTTATTTACCACGAGGTACTGAACAAAGGCTCGTATGCGCCCGACTGACTCGGCTTCGGAATCCAGTACAATGTATACAATCATGGAATGTTCCAGAATCAGAAAATATTAAAAATGAAAGATAAACGAACTAAATAAAGTAAAAAAATAAAAATGGTTGCGTAGAACAGAGTCCTCATTTCTGCTGCCAAGCTCTACACCCTTCAGCCATTATTGTAGGTTTCCAATTGTGACATTGCTGCCACCTTTACAAAAACAGCGTCGGGCTGTTGGTTCCGTGCTGCCCTGAGTCCCCCAGATCTCGTTGTTGGCCCGATGTAAACTGATACAGTTCTTCCTGTCTTGGTCGTCATTGCTACATCTTCGTCTCCGTATAATTCCGCGTCGTCGCAGGGTCGAGTTTGGTCTTCAACCTCCTCTTGAGCATCGGGGTTAGTGATACGGCTGCATTCTTAGTGTCACGGCGATTTCATCGCGTCTAATTGGGACCGTAATCCTTGACTTCATCGGTGACGTCTGATAAATGTCGCCGGACAAGGTACGGCCCAAAGTACCGTTTCAGGAGCTTTTCTGAGGGGCCGACTTTGCGAAAAGAAGTAAAGATCCAGACTAGATCCTCTGGCTGGTACAAAACTGGTCGCGTCTTGCGTCGTATCGTTTTCGGTCCTTTTCTTGAGCTTGGAGCGGGCTAGTTGTCGGGATGCTTCGGCCCTCGTCACTAATTGAGCAATGTAAGGGTCATTCACATCGTCGGAATTGAAGGGCAATAGCGTGCCAATTGTTTCTGCCTCCCGTTGTTTCTTGCTTGGTTCACAAATAGAATTACGGCGTCCCAGTTCTTCTGATCGACGTCGGTGTACAAAGAAAACATTTCGGCCAAGTTTTGATTAACCTTTCGGTAAGGCCGTTTGTTTGAGGATGGTAAGCAGTCGTCATTCGGTGCGTTATTTCACACAGTCTATTTATCACATGAATTAGTCTAGACTGAAATTCCGTTCTTCGGTCTGTAATATAGTTCTTGAAGCTACATGCTTATGCATTATTCCTTCAACGATGAAGGTGGCTTATGAAACTCGAATCCGGCGCTACTCGCCTCTGTTGGAAGTCTGCGGCTGGATGGACTTTCTTATGTTATTGGTTCAGCCCTTACTAAGCACGAATGTTTAAGTAAGAACTGAGGTTCTTTAACTACCCATAATTCTTCAGTGCCATACATAAACGAGATTACCGACGTAGTAATAATGACTGTTGATAATTTCTTCTGTGTTCAATTATAAGATCTACGTTACCATTAAATAAAGAACACGCAACTGTTCTATGGTAGCGCTCGACGCAGGATGGTCACATTGTCCAGCACAAATAACTGTACTCTTTTTTTCTTCCCCCATGTTCGGGTTAACTGTTCGGCCCAATGCGAGAACGTTTTGTACGTACGATCTCGCCACTTTTCTGAGCTCTGTATTTCAGTTCTTCTGTTACCTGCCGAACATGTGGCTCAGAATCACCAAAGGTTTCCTTAATCTCAGCCTGATGGTAGTCTTGTCACCAACATTTACCAACCACTGTTTTGCGATTCCGTCCAAGCAGAAATAGGCATTGACCAGGCAAACGGTGTCGTCCAACTTATTAAATTTTGCGACTCGTTGATAATCCTTGCGTCATTTCCCTGCATCTTGTCCGGCGTCTCCTGTGAAGATGGAGGGGTTTCTGATCTGCTGCTGGATAATAACATAGGCGGATGTGCCTCTTTCCTGTCGTTCCGTCGCACTTTTTGACGGTTTCGAATATGGCGCTAATTCGGGTTTTGTCGATGCCTAATATGAGCCACGGTGTGTTAATGGTTGATGTTTACCCGTTGCCTCCACCAAAATTGTCACGTTTCTGAGGGATCGTGAGGTACAGTAACACACACACCTAGAGGTTATAGTCGTTTATATAACACGAGGTGCTGTACAGAGACTGACTCCACTTGGAGACTCATCTGATGAATTTTAAATATCAAAATACATAAAATAATATTTACAATATAATACGTTGTAACGACAAAATCAATCTACTCGGAATTTGGCTGTACGGAATCACCAGATTCTCATGCTAAAATATTTCAGAGATATTAGAAAGACTTCTATGAAAGATATTCTATCATAATAATTAAATAATAATAAGAAATATAAGGCATTTCTACGTGACCAGAAGGAAAAATGCTCTAGTGTAATCGACTGCCTTAAGCTCTGGGATTTTTCAGGTTCTTCAATGTTGCTCCAAATATGTAGAACTTATCCAAGTTTGGCACTGTAAGAGAAGTATAAAAATGATTATAATATTCAGTAATCTAATTATTATTATTGTAATGAAAAAACGCAGATTTTGGTTATATCGTGGCATTGCGAGGCGTAGTTCGGCCTACAACGAAAGAAGTTTTGTGCGCAACAAGCGAGGCCAACAACAATGTCGAATTGGCTGAAAGCGGGTGAACCCCCGATGGGGATCCCCGCGGGAAACTCCCTCGGGGCGTGTGTAAAAAAATGGAGGTGTGTGAAAAGACCAATGGCGGGGAACACCGGAATTTTGTGAAATAAACCGCTGGCGGGGGACCCCGGAATTTTGTGAAGAATCGATGGCGGGAGACCCCAGAATTGTGTGAGAAAACCGATGGCGAGGAACTCCCGGGTCGAGAACTTTAAAAGGGAGCCGTTGGGAGTCTGTGAGTGCAGATGAGTTGCGGAGAGGACGGACGACGGATCAGAAGGCAGATGAGTTTGGGAGAGGATGGACGACGGATCTGTCAGATGAGTCTGAAAGGCAGGTGAGTTTCAGATAATAGCAGATGAGTTGCAGAGAGGACGGATCAGTCTATGAAGCGAGCAGTTGCGGAGAGACAGGAGAGAGCATATGACGAGTTGTACCTGGTTCATACTACCTTCATCGGTGTAACAAACCTGCAAGACGCCAGAGAGACGCGAAAACATTCGTGAAGTTGAATGTTTGTAGGCCCAGTAATTGTGGGTAAGTTCTTAAAAGCTGTGTAACTTGCTCATTGCGCTGAGTGAATAAATTTAAATGATTTATTGTTTATTTTCAGTAACTGCAAACTCCACTTCTCGAGAGACCCAAAATCCCCTGAGTTATTGTTTCATGTAATCACTGTACATTTATAAATATAAAATTTTCAAATTGATTAAAATTTGTTCAATTAATAAATTAATGTATTATCCCATGAAAAGGATATTACATTATATATCTTTCATACTGTATGAAAGCTGAGGGAGTTTTGTCGTAGGTAGCGCGATGACTCACAGTATATTATTCGAGTCACTAACTCTACTGGTACCTTAAAATAAGCACAGAAACTTAAAAAGAGTCTAAACAGTCAGAAGACCAAAAAAACATGAATTTCATGAATTTTGATTTACAGTAACATTTCCTTTAAATGTTAAAATTGCTACTAATGTTTCTTTAATTGAACTTTATACCAAATAAACGCTATACGATCCTGATTCCTTACCGACAGTCGTCCAGCCATCTCACAGTGGACCTCGTGAAACAGCAGTACTAGTCCGTAGATTTTCAAGACTCCAACTTTCCCCCTTCTACCACGTCTCTATGGTTGACCTTCCATCAACCCTTGGCAAAGTATAAGCTCCTTCTAAGAAAGACTTGTCCTTAGAGACCACCTCTGCATAACTCCAATGTTCACTCTTAACATAACTTACATATGGTGACGCAACTAATCTCCTCTAATTACAATTGACGACCAAGAAGAGAAAGCAGAAATCAATAAAGGAATAAGATAAGGATTCAGTCTCTCGTCCATGTTCTTTAACTTATATATACTACAGGCGACAAATAATATTAAAACAGAGCTTTTGCAGGTCAAAAACCTTGGCAGGGAATCCGAGATAGAATGAAAGAATCGACTCGGAACGGGAGGGGTGACCACCTGTTCAAATTACAAGCAAGGAACCAAAAAACAGACGTTGGAAAATACTCATTCCTAAATAGGACAATTAATGACAGGAACAATCTGCCTGCAGGAGTGTTTGGGGAACTTCCTCTAACAGAAAGAAAATTTTGACTCAATCTAAGTTTAGTGTAGTGTAGTCAAGTGATCAGTGCTGCGAAATCTCTAAAAATATACTACAGTGGAATATATTCCCAGTTTTTTTATGTTTTGTTTCTTGTTTTAGGCAAAAGCAATACTATTCTTTTTTTAAAAAAAATCATTCCAAATAATATGATTATTATTTTTTGGTTAACAGGCCACACTTATTTATTTATATTGAATATAATTATACTTGCAACTGTAGGTTAAATATGGTCCTTACGACCAGTTTATTAATTATTGTTTAAGTTCTATGTATCTGCCACCGGACATCTGGCCATTTGTAGATTTAATAAATACAAATACAAATATGGAAAAGGAATCATACTGCAAGGAGAAGAAATAAAAACTTTACATTTGCCGATGATATTGTAGTATTAGGGGAGTCAGAAGAAAATTTGTAAACCAAACTAAATGACATTAACGTGGTCTTGGAGAAAGAGTTCTATATGAGGATTAATAGAGGGAAAACGAAGGCAGAGTAGTATTTAAAACGATGGTATAAGGAACGGGATATTTTGAAGGAAGTTAAGGAATTCTGCTACTTGGGCAGAATAATATTTAGGCATGGTATAGGTACGGTAGACATAAAGACTAGAACGTGGGATATGAAAATAAAAGGTTTGCGCAAGAAAGGCTAGCGTGGAGGGTTGCGTAAGTCCAGTCTTAGGACTGATTATGACAACAACACAGCCACTCTCGCTTAGTTAAAAATAAAAAGTGAACAGTTTCAGAAGTTACATAATGTTACATAATTTCAGCAATCAGCAAAATATGCTTAGTTGTTAATAAAATGAATAGATAATAATATTTTAGGACTTTAACACACATTCCCTAAGGAACAAAACGGTAAGTTAAATGAAAAACCTGAATTAAAGCTAGCGGCATTTTAACAAGAATAAATTTTCAGGGGTAACGGGAGTTTAAATAGTTACATATGAACAATGCAACCGGAATAAACGTTAGCCAGTGAGTTTAGTGAAATCATGCGAATTGAAATTCAGTAATTCAAGTCACCTTAATGCTTACTATAAATATTTTATGACACGAAAAAGTAACCTAAAAATGAATTGAATCATTTGTATGTTCGACTATATTAAGTACTGGAGAAAATAAATTCATTTTATTGTCATAAATATACCACTTCTTGCTCTGACGATATTATATTCATAATTTTTTTAAACAAATATTTCAGTTATATCTGATACTACGAAAGTAAGGTTCTTAGTAACAGAAAACGCACTGTACAAATGAAAACTAGGTAAATAAATGTTTCTGCTTTTTTATAAACCCAGACCAAGCTTGGAAAAGTTATTCAGAGAGAAAAAGTATGTTTACTTTGAGGAAGTAATAAAGCACGAGAGCACTGGGCCTTCCTGTAGAATAAACGTTGAACTTTCTGAAAGTTTTTGAAACCGGAATCGTGATAAATTAATCAGGTAAAACGTACAGTATTTGGGTTATTTTCTGGCTATTTTTTTTTCATTTCAACGATTATGAAACAGTTGGAACATTAATGATCCTTCAGGAAGTAAATATTTAAAACCCGTGCCGCTCTTAATAATTACAGATGAGTCGGAAATAATCTGTAGTAATTAATTAATTACATTTAACCGGTAATATTCCACTCTGACGGAACCAAAAAATCGGTAAATGTTAATTCAAGCTAATGCAATAGAACCAAAAAAATTAATCTCTTGTTTTACTTAAAGGCAGATGAAAATGAAACGTTTAGGTAATTTGACGCTCCTTTGTTCCAATTTCAACG
Source organism: Eucriotettix oculatus (assembly GCA_034510155.1). NCBI lineage: Eukaryota > Metazoa > Arthropoda > Insecta > Orthoptera > Tetrigidae > Eucriotettix > Eucriotettix oculatus. The sequence goes on along the minus strand of CM067376.1, from coordinate 161,104,063 downwards.
AAAATTAATTCCATTCGTCAAGCGTATGTTCGTAATTATGACCAGAAGTCGTCAGGCAGACCTGACAGTGGTGCTGCATGGAATTCTTTTCGTTCTGAAAGATTCCTCCTGGCAGTCTTGAGGTAGTGGCGCTGAACGGAAGCTCGCATGAACAGCGATGCTGCTGGCAGTCGTCATTTGCGATCCGTCGTTATTACGAACACCTGTTGTGGCACAACCTTTTAATAAAATGTTTTCTGTCCCATTAATGTGTTTCTGTTTCTGTTCCTTTCCTCTTCTTTGCACCATTGCTCGCAACTATGGCAATTACGACCCTGCATTCCCATTTGATTCCGAGTCATCTCTGTACCCCCAGGCAAATTTTAAACACTTGTCAAAATGTGGTGTTTTTTGTTACGTATTACTCTATTACTGAGTTCCTGAACTGGAACAGAAAAGCCGTGGGTTGATGGGCCATATTAGGGGACCGGAATGTGAGGACATCTGTGTGGGAGACATTAGTGAACGGAATAAATTAAAGGCATACAATGAAGACAATTGGAGGGAAATATATAGTCTCTTGAAGATCGTCACCTGTTATGTGCCGTTCTTGCTGCTCTTGCGTTCTTCAGTTACATAACCTTAGCCGCGAGGATTGCAAAAACGTCGTGTGGAATTTACTTTATCACTTATTTATTCCTGTAATTTGGCTACTTATTTTCATAATTTGTTTATCTCATTTTTGTGAACAGTAGCTGCTGAATGTCTGCATAGAGCGGATCAAATATATTTATAAAAAGTTAAACGTTTAGGGCAGTGCTCGAGGGCGAGCGAATGTCTTTAAGACAGTTAAGTGGATTTTAATATTTATAATAAGAGGTTAAAAGTGCATTTAAACAAGAAAAAAAAGTGATGAAGCACTTCTGAGAACAACATCGAAAAGTTTTAGAGATCTCAAAGATAGCCCAGCCATACAAGCATGGACGTTGACTACTGAACAAAATGGAAACATGATCTTCAACATAATAATACTAAAACGTGTTGACTTTTGCTGCTAAATTTTATTTTCCATCATTCTCACCACCAAATTTTACCCTGAATGTTAGAGGCCATGTATTCAGAATTGTACAAGTAAATCTGAATTTATGTACTTTACATGTTTTGATTGGCCCTTCAGTATTTGATATATTAATTAAATACAAAGACTTTATTGTTAAAAATAAATCCGCCCAAAAACATCTCATTACACTGCACACACTTAAAAGCTGAGTATGAGTATAGTAACGTAAAAAATTCTTGTTAAATTGAAAATGATTTCAAACAAATATAGTAATTCTTCTATACTGATCGCAATGACAATATTGAAGAAAGCTTCAGTTTCTCAAAATAAAATATTTTAGGAAAGTATTTATTTGTTTTCAATAAATAAAAAGACGGCCAAAAAGTCAGCATTAAATATATCACTATTTATTCACAAAAGCGACGTTTCATCTCCATTTTGAGACTTCTTAGGGCTTAAAAATTAGAAATACATCCTATTTACACCTTGACTCCATTTCGGCCGGAACCGTCGCTGGAGATGGTCCAGCGCGGCACCAAATTCTTCACATGTAAATTTAATAATCCCTTCGGTTGAGGGAGTCAAGGAGTAAATAGGATGTATTGCTATATTTTAAGCCTGAAGAAGTCTCAAACTGGAGATGAAACGTCACTTTTGTGAATAATAGTGACATATTTATTGCTGACTTATTGGCGGTCTTTTTATTTATTGTAAATTTTAAAGTCAGTAAAGTTTGTTGTATTTGTCTTTTTTTAATATTGCGTCAGATTAAATACAAAACAAAAAATACTTAATGTAACAATTCTTACTTTATGAGTGAAAATAAGGACATTTAATATGCATACCGAACGAGGTATACATTTCTAGTTCATTTTTGTTGTGTTATTCAGTCCTAAGACTGGTCTGACGCAACCCTCATGCTAACCTATGCTGCGCAAGCCTTTTCATTTCCTCATAACTAGCACAACCCTAATCTGCTTAGCGTATTCTATCCTCGGCCTCCATCTCCTGTTCACACCCCACACAAATGCTAATTTTACAAGACCCCTCATGCTTTAAAATGTGGGCCTATTAATCTATCCCTTCTCTTGATCAACGTCCTCCATATTATTCGCTTTTCCTCTATTATAGTTCGTATATTGAGTTAATTCTAGATTTTCCGACAAGTCGCCTCCCACAAGAATTCACCTGTTCAACAGGCCTTCTTCACGACGAAGGAAGAGGTCTACTTAAAGGACTTTGTCGAGTGTACAACTAAGCCCTGCAGCAGAAAGCCTCTTCGACGCAAACAAAACTCAGACAGAAGCAACTGCAACCAAGTTTCCTGAATCCCCTTTGTTCACTCAATACACTTTTTAAGGTGTCCTAACACAACTGGTGACCACACAATGTTCACTGTTACAAATCAGCTTTCTGATATAGTCATATCATTAATAAGACTATTCTGATAAAAAAAATATATAAGTTGCAAGTCAGCAACTGGTCTTCGGAATCGTATAAGATTTTCAGACATCTATAAGTATGCAGGTGTTTAAATACTATTACCATATAATTCTGACGTTCTTACATTAAACAGCAAAATAAATAATATTTACCATACTTTAAAATCCCTTCAAAACTGAATTTACAAAATATTTAAAATTTCAGTTCTACCAGCAAAAATTATAATTCTTGTATGAATCCACTCTTCAACAAGAAATACTGAATTATCTACGGGGTCAATATGCAGACTCCACTAAACATGAAAGGTTGTACACGAAGGGTAACATCACACTTGTCTTTTATCACGACGAGAATAGTTGGTGGTGTGTTAGCAGTGAAGCGGTTTGATTGTCGTTTCATACATAAATTTGGGAACCAGTGGAAAAACAAAGGGTGTTAGATTGGTAAGGGATATTTTGAATTAAGTTAAGGAATTCTGTAAGTTGGGAATCGTAATAACTATGGATGGTAGAAGTATAGTATACATAAAGAGTAGGATAGCACAGATAAGGAAGGCTTTTGCAAAAAGGAAGAATTTACTTCCGGGTATTATAAGGGTGAATAATTGGAAATCAATGCTAAAAGTGTTCGTATGGAGTGTGGCGTTATATGGGTGCGAAACGTGGACGATAGGAGTTGCGGAAAGAAAAGGAATAGAAGCCTTTGAAATGTGGTGCTATAGGAGAATGTTTAAAGTCAGATTGGCGGATAGAACCACTAACAAGGAAGTTCTAAACAGAATAGGGAAATAGCGAACAATATTGAGGACGTTGACCAAGACAATGGATAGATTAATAAGCCTCATTTTAAGGCATGAAGGTCTTGTAAAATTATCATTCGAGCGAAGTGTGTGGGGAAGAAGAGGGAGGCGAGGATGGAATACGCTAAGAAGATTAGGGATAATGAGTGAAGTAGTAGTTATGCGAAAATGAAGAGGCTTGCGCAAGATAGTTTGGCATGGAGGGTTTCACCAGACCATTCTTAGGGCTGAATGCAGAAACATTAAATGCTATAATAAACGTAATGTCAATAAAAAGTGAAATTCTCTTTGTATGTAGTTACAATATATATTTCAATTGATTGATTGTAATTAATTGTTATACGAATATGCAGCATTAGTTGCAGATATTAAACCCGTCAGAGGGAGGACGAATTAATTATTACCTCGTCACGTTAAGACTAAAATCAATAATATATTCATATGTATATATAGTGACATTACAAGGTTTAATTCAATTTATTTTGTTTATTTGTTCATTTTGGCATGTTTGTGCTATTGTTTTCTATGTGAAAGTGCTACGCTAACCGACTTGCGAACACGAGGCGCTCCTTTTATGGAATGGCCACGTGTGGTGAGTTACCGCATAATCAAAACACGTAGACTTCCGGTTCCAGATAAGCCAGGAAGCTTCTATAAGCGGCCGGACCGGAAGACTGGTCCCATTGGGGGATGCGAACACGTACCTCAGAGGAGCCAATGGTAAGCTCCCTTGGTGAGGGTGAAAGATCCACACTTGGTCAGGTCGTTAGCGTAACAGAAATACGATTGAGACGTCGAAGTATACGAGGATGATCTGCACGACGATTCCCGCCGCCGCAACTATACGAGCCGTGCTTGAGCGAGCGAAGAATATTTCCGCCGCCCACGAGCCGCCCGTACCTGCCCTCGTCGTCCGACAAGCTGCCGCCGATTACGACTGCAAACTTGACTTCGCCCGCATCACCGACCAACGCGTAGCTGAGAACGACGCGCTGCCTTGAACGAGAAGGGAGAACAACGCCGCCATGCTCACCCTGGTTCCTGTGGCAACCTACGACCACCATGACTCCTGCGCCAACCTGTCCCAGCCCTGCACACTGCTGTTTGCGAACAAATCGCAAGGAATCGCGAGTAAGATTGCTGTCAGCGATACCCCAACCCCCCGCCGCAGCGCGAGAACGGACAGCTGAGGGCCACGTGGTTTGCAGCCACCTACGCGCCAAGAAAGACATCGAATGGTGATGTACTGTCAGTTTCATTGAGCCAACAATTTTTTTAGTTTATTTTCTTTCATTCTCAAGTGACTACGAAATTTTAACGAGTGTAGTTCAAATCTTGAATAATGCAACTATATTTTTTGAGGATTTTTGTATTCTTTATTGTACCTGTTTTCCCACGGCATACTTCCCATTTTGAATCATTTACCTTCAAATTTGAACCTCAACCTCACCCGTTATAATTTTGCAATATCGACTTGGCGAATTTTCGAGCATACGCTCTTCGCCGAACGTATTTTATCCACAATAAGAGCAGTTAGTCGTTGTGTTACACACACACACACATACACACACATACACACACACACACATATATATATATATATATATATATTGAGTTTAGAGTCACGCCAACCCTAGGGTCAATGGCGGCTACACACAAGTTACAACATTATATCCAGACAATAAAAAAAACTGATTTACATAAAAATTCGTCCACTAGAATGGCAACAAAATCAGCAGGTGAACAAAAACATAGAGACAAAATATATATTTTATATTCAATTTCGTCTAACAGTAATTTTTTTTCATAAATAATAAAATACTCTATTGCTTCAGTTGACTCGTTGAAATATATTTTTTTCGAACGCCTGAATTGTCTCCCTCCTCTTGTTCACATGAATTGGACATTCGCATAGTATGTGCTGTAAAGTATATGATACATTGTATGTCCCACACTTTGGTTGAAGAGATATTTAAAAATGATATAAATGAGTCAACCGCGTGTATTACAACCTGTTTTCTTCTCCTTAGTTCTTTGAGGTGAACACTTCTGTATATTTGACTGTCATCTGGTGAAATACCTCTACTCACAGGTTTGACTTTCCTCCAGTTACTTATTAGTTTATGTTTATACCTCGCTCTTAGGTCCCTACATGTGTAACACAGCAGGAACCCTCCTTAATTTTATTAGAATTTTTGTAATTTTGAATGATATAAAAATTCAGCAAGAACATTCTAACGGGTGACAGGCAGGCATTTGTAATAGCGCACATGACCCCTTTTAAACTTAAAGCGATTTCATTAAATAATTTAAATATAAATCCTATATATCATTTAGACATGTAATTATTGGACCATAACTGGGATTATTCCTCCGTCTCGCCTCCATCCTTGCTGTGTGGTTTTCCTTGTCATGTCGTCTGACGTGTGCCGTGATCCATGCAATGGTAACGTTACAGTTCTTCTTCTTGCAGAATAGGATATTATCTCGTATGTCATTGGTGATACTTGATCGAGATGCTTTGATATTTAAATCGACTTGGTGAAGGAGGTTATTACAAATGAAACGTCCATATCTCAATGCAACATACACTCATAAATTGCACGAAGTACTAAGAACATAAAGGAAACGCATAGGAAAATAAATTTACGGAATACTGGATTCCACATAATTACAAGGAGAAATATTTTAATATATGAAAATAATAGGCTGTTATTCAAATATGTAAAAATAGTGGTACCCAAATACCAAGATAAATGGAAGTTAATTTTTGATCAATCACAAACATTATTAATAAATTGTCAATATTCAGTCGAATAACGTCATGCGACTATAAATAAAAATTATAACAAAAAACTCCAATTTCGTATGGGACATATTCCTTGCTCCGTTTCACATAGTAATTACTTTGTTGAAATTCAACTGCACTCAGTCGATGCATGCAAAAGGGTAACTGCTTTCGAACAACATTTGTGCATTCAATTTTAAAATATAGACAATCAATTTGGATGTATGAGTTTGTGATTCATTTAATATTAATTGAAAAAACGAAGCACTCAATTCACTGTTCATAAAGTGTAGCAAATTAATATTATATTCTAAAGTCACTGTTATGGAGCATTCAGAGCGCTCATTTTATTACATTACCACAGTTGCCAGGAAACGATAAAAGCTCTTGCTTACATATTCTCTTTCATTTCCACATTGAAACCTTTCCCCATCTTTCCAAGAACTTTACGAGTTCTATGATTTTCCTACGAAATAGCTTTTAGCAGTAGAAAATAATGAAACATTTAAGACCTCTGCATTCAGTTTTTTAAATGGACAAGATACATTATAATTATATTACTCGACTTAAATTCTTTATGTTAATGTGACATAAGTACTACGTTTCAATAAAATTTATTCAGAGCCAAACTGTTGGTTGGTGATGTTTGCAAAGTAAATATTTCTGTATGAAGTAAAGTTACGACTTCAGCATAATCTCATTAATTTAACTTCCGTTATGTCCTATAAAATTTGTATGTGGACAATAAATTCTGACAATGCTGATTTTTATAAAATTATAGGATTAAAGTATAAAATAATATTAATGTTATAAATATAACAACTTTGGTTCTAGAAACTTAAAAATTACAACTAAAAGGGTTTCAAGAAAAAGATGATTATTACCATTAAAGTATTTACTCATAAGTCTGAATTAAATGCAATTAACTACGCAGATGGAAGTAGCTTTAAGAACATTTAAAGCATATCTAAGTTAAGTAATAAATATTTTAAGAAAACATTATCATTACATAAATTAGTATAATTATTTATATAATTTAATTACTTAGCACTATATTTTACTTTTAATTTTGGGTTTTGTTATTGTTTGTTTTATGTGATTGTTATTTATTTTCTGATTATAAATCACTTCTGCGGATGAATTATTATGATAACCAAGTTTGTGAAAGTAATTGATATTTTGTAGAAAGTATAATTCAAATCAGATAATTGTAATGTGGCTTATGGTTATTAAGGTTTTTTTAAAATCTGAAATTGTAACGAATCAAATAGAATTTCTAAATCCAACTCGGACTAACAAATTTCTGGACCGAATCAACTAACGTCTCTCCCCAATAAGCATCGAGAAATTTTTTTTTTCAAAACCGAGAAGTGATCTCCTTGGATGAAAAATAATGGGGGATAAAAAGTAGATGGGATGGTTACACTTCTAAAAATGAAAATTCTAAGAGAAAAGAACGAATTAAAAGAACGTATATTTCACAGTAAATAATGAAATAATTTTCTACGTTGATAGGTATAAAAAAGATAGTTACGTAATTGAAATGATGACAAGAAATAATGAAATAAGGGCGCTGCAATCAAGATTGGGCGGAGCCTATGTTGGAATATTCTAGAAATATCTTAATAATCACAGATCAACTGCGTCGAAAACTAATTAAAACCATTCTTGAGATATAAAAAACAACAATGTGAAAAATATAAAGATGCCATTGATGAAGTTATCTGTATCTCTCGCCATCTGTTTATCGCGACAGTTGGTTGAATGGAAAAAGATAAATACAATGAAAACTAAGAGAAATGTTTGGGTTAAAAATTAGATAAACAAAAAAAATGAAAATATTTCGGAAACTAAATATTAAAAATAGAGGGTAATTTCAGAAAATTATAAATTCGATTCTTGATTAAGAAATTATATTCTTGAGCCAAGGAAAGAATAGGAAGAAATGCCAAAAAATGTGACGCAGATGCGATCACTGGTCCGTTTCCAAAATAAGTTAATAAACACCACGTATTTACTTCACTCCGAACTTTGTCTAGTTTTGATCTACAGCTTCCTCTTAAAAATTCAATTTCAACATTTTCAAGTTCCTATCCTTCTAATTTTGTTATTTCAATTTATTTAATAAAAAACTGAAAACATATATATTGTAATATACTTTTTTGGGTATAAAACATTAATTAATTAACAGAGCAAATTATGATCAATTTTAAAAATTTTCATTTATTAATTTAAAGTGAATACAATGGCTTAATCTCAGGGGATTTTGGGTCTCTCAAGAGATGGAGTATGCAGTAGCTGAAAATAGAAAGAAAAATCATTAAATATTATTTATCCAGAGCAATGAACAAGTTTCACAATTTTTTATAGCTTACCCACAATTCCTGGGCCAACAAACATCCACCTCTCGAATGTTTGTGCGTCTCTCTGGCGTCTTGCAGGATTTGATCACGTCTGGACACGTCTGCTCTCGTCCGTCCTCTCCTCCACTCGTCTCACTTCTCCGTATCTGCTCGGACCAAGTCCGTCCTTTCCTCCACTCGTCTCAATTCTCCGTATCTGCTCGGTCCACGTCCGTCCTCTCCTGCACTCGTTTCACTTATGCTCATGAGCCACCCATCGGCTTCCCTTTTAAATCTTCCGACGGGAATTCCCCTATTTCACAAAATTTCGGGGTTCCCCGCCCTCATTTTTTACACTCGTTCGGCGGGGGTTTCCCGCGGGGGTTCACCATCGTCATTTTTTACACACGCTCGGCGGGACTCTCCCGCGGGGAATCACCATCTTTCAGCCGACTAGCCATTGTTGTTGGCCGAACTGCGCCTCATAACGCCACAACATCACAAAATCCGCCTTTTTTATCACAATATATATATATATATATATATATATATATATATATATATTTCCTCTTCCAAATATTGATAACTTTGAATCAAATTTAAATTTTTTCATTTGAAAATAATTAGTTCAATGCTACTAAAGTCTTTCAGATATTTTATTTTGTTCATTGAGTAAGAACGGTTTACCATTTTATAGTGTACTAAACATGTATTACCGTCTAGTAATTTCAATTCACGGATTTATAACCCATTCCTTGTCTATATAAATAAAGGCAATTCCCGCTTTCTTTTACAAGAAGACAGGTTACGTGAATGTTATTCTGTTTGATGACTTTCCTCTATAGGAAGCATAGGAAGTAATAGAAAAGGAGGGATGTGGAAGGTAGGTCAAGGTATTCAAGGGTTGGCCAGGGCTCCTGGGCTTTAGATTAAGGACCCTATCCGGTGATTCACGTAAACGTGATACAAGAAAACTTTAAAGAAACCTGCGTCAGGTACGTCGAGTAATTCATACTACTCCCACGCCACTCCGATAACGGGAGACAGATGTTGTTGTGGGGACGCAACAAATACGACTCCATGCTCATGCCTCGATCAGATTTGTAGGCAGCTTGCCGACTAGTCGAATGGGATAATGGACAACTGTTACACGTTGCCCATAGCCTGTGATCCCGACGCATACACCCTTCAAAACAGATGATGGTCGTCTCAGTTTGTGGGAGACTTAATTTAAAATCCTTGACCTGTGGCTAATCGTGATCAAAAACCAATAGGAGGAAGTCAGCCTTACGGACTTTCCTGTACCCCTTATGGTATCTCCATTTCGCCTATAATTTCCTTGATTACATGTCTTGAGAGAGAGAGGGGGGAGAGAGATTCCTACTCGAGAAACTGCTTTTACATAAATGGCATTTAGTTGAATACCTAGTTTGTAGAGTTTCAGGATAATTCTGTTTTGTATAAACAAGTTATTATTACTAACAATTGTGATAAGTACATTATTATTTTATTATATTTTCAAAAATACTAAGTTGGAGTCAGTTTAAATTCAGTTCGACACAGGTCTTGTATCAATTTTCGTAATTATAACTTGTGGCACATAATAATAGTATTATCTTCTAAGCTTTTAAACTGCAGTTACTTCTTTAAAATTCCATTCTCTACAACTTCGTGTTTTTGGGCATCTAATTTTGTTCTTTTCTTTTTATTTAATAAAAAAACTTATCAGATATACGCATAATTCTTCCTAATATTAATAATTTTGAAAGAAAACAATTGAAATATTTTTCAATGTAAAATAATTATTTTCAATGAATTGAAAGTTATTCGGATATTTTATAAAATATTATTTTTAAAATATATATTTCCATTATGCTATTCAATGAAGATGTACCACTGTTGCTGTAGAATTTGTTAAGGAAGATAATTTTACAATTGAAAGCACCACATATAGTAGATATGAAATGTTTAAAGGTCCCCTAACTGCATATTAAATGAAAGAGTGTTTTGTTGTTCTCGCTAGAACCCTACAATAATTTCATTATACTTCATTGTTCATTTATAAACAAAACCTTGTCTTTTTAGAAAGTATTTTGATTTGTTGTTGAAATTGAAGGTTGGGAAAACGTGCGTTGAATGTAGAGTTGTCTAACTACATGTGATACTCTGTGAAACTCTGGCTATTATACGATTATTAACAAAAGGCGATGCGATACCTGGTCCGGAGGCCGTTCTTCTCGTTGCTCAAAATATGAAACTAAGGAGATGAATTCTTGTCCACGAATAAGATCATCTTTGAAATTATTACGTAAATTCCAAGTGGTGCAAAAAAAAAGATGAAAAGGAGGAGGACTTGAGGACGAAGACTAAGAGAGCTGGCAAGAGACGGAGGAAGCGGAAGTAATTACGTGGTAAGGGAGGGTCAGGCCATAGTCTGCCCGAGGGATCGGGGCCAGTTAAATATTCATAACGGAGATAATGGAAAATGAAGCAAGTTTCAGAGAAGACTTGAAGAAGTACTAGGGGAATTGAACGAAAATTGCGCAATTTATAAAGGGAAGCTCAAAAATCGAATGTATTTTCTTTCTCACTTCCTACGGACCTGTAAATAATCCATTGACTCGGAAATTATTAAATTTACATGTAACTTGAAATGTTTCCATCAGATCTGACGAGCAAGCACATGCCTGCTTTGAGCTGTTAACGTAGAAGCTTCCTACTCAACTTTAGTGAAATAAAGAGGTTAATAAAATACGATGATTTACTTTCTAACATTACGTACTACTCATTCAAAAGTTAGAAAACACTATTCACTCTCCCTTTTATGTATGTATAGTTATTTTTAATTATACATAAATTTCATTCCCCGCTTCTTCAATGAGAAAAAAATTAAAATATAAGTTTGCTTTCTAAATTTAAAATATCTTATAACCACAATTCCGTATATTCGTCATGTCTTTTTGTTTTCAATTTATTCTATTAAATGTAGTTATACAATTATGTGATGGTAATCAAACAACCGGACACGTTAAGCTTACTCGTGTGTGCTCGCTGTTTTAATTTTTTGACACGGAGAAGGATACTTCTTTGCTACTCAGTAGCTCAGTCTCTCGCACATTTACCGTTACAAACTTTTAATTCTATTGGCATCCCTTTTTCATGTCCATGGCGATGATAATTTTGTGGTAGGTTAAGTTTCTGATTTCGCCGATATCTTTCTAATGTTGAGCGACACTCTTCTAGATTTTGTGGTGGGCTTGGATTATAATAAATATTTTACTGCTTTCATGTAACAAAATATGAGCATTTATTGAGATTAAATTTTACATGTAAAGATAATTCTCAATTTCTCAGGGCAAAAGTGGGAACATGCATTCTCTCGGAGAACCGACTGCATCAAATTTCTACAACAAATAAAGGAATATGACTGTGGTGGAAATCTCCTCAGTGATAAATAATTTATTTTAATATGCGCACTGATTCATAAAGAAACGGACTAGACTTTTGCTTCCTCTCTTCACTGCTTGAGGAAGATGCTCCGTGGCGCAGAAGCTCCCTGGTTCCTCCTTCCGGATCTTGTCGCGACGACTCCCTGGTACCCTCCGTTGTTAACTCAGAATGACCTTCCGTCACCAACACTCACACGACAATCAACTCTTTCCCCCACAACATTCAGATTAAGAAGAATGTTATCTCCGTCTTCTCCCGCCTTTTCCGCCCCCCTCCCCCTACCCCTCATCAACACCCTGCGTCACTTATCCTATCTCCAGATTTGAGTTACTATTGGCGGCTGACGGCACCAGGAAAGCCCTGCATTCACCTATGCAGTCCCCTATAACCACGTGACCAAAACTACAACCAGCCACGTGGTCACACACCACAATTTAAAATAATAATAAAAAAATTCAAATGAAATTGAAGAATCTTCGAGTCTTTCTCATCTTCTTATGTCATTTAATAATAATTTATTTTCAATTTTGGTGCTACAGCAAAACAAACATTAAAAGAATTTAAATGTAAAAGTAAAGTTTTTAATTAGAAAATTTTAAATATCTTCATCCGGTATATGATACGAATAATACTTTTTCCGTTTGTTTTTAACGTTTCTGTATATGTAAGTTTACCTCTATTGGTGCTAAAGAACACCAATATCTAATCAATTAATGATTAAAGAAAATATAAATTAGTTGAGCATCCATACCAATTCACTACTCGTTTTCCTTGTTAAAATTTTACCATACTTTTAAATAATACACTTCTAATAATCTCTTTTTATATCCTTATCTAGATTGTCTCCCAGAAATTGGAAACTCATTGTCAGAGCAAATTATAATTCATCAGTATCAGTCTGTCTCACAAACATGTCAATACCCTAGAGAGATGTGAAGACACGATAACTTGTTCCGGACAAATAGCCCCATACACACATGAACAGAGTGTCGGCCCTTTCACCTTAAAATATATAAATATAAAAGCATACAGAGTGTGGCGTTATATGGATGCCAAACGTGGACGGTAGGAGTTACAGCAAAGAAAAAATAGTAGCTTTTAAAATGTGGTGTAATAGAGGAATGCCGAAAAAAAGGTGGGTGGATAGAGTAACTAATCAGGATATTGTAAGCAGAATAGGGGAAGAGAGAACAATCTGGTGGACTTTGACGAAGATAAGGGATAGATTAATAGGCTACGTTTTGAGACACAAGAGTCTTGTAAAATTAGCGTGTGTGGGGTAAGAACAAAAGAGGGAGGAGGGGATGGAATACACTAAGCAGATTAGAGGAACATGGAATGTTATGGGTAAAAGAAAGGTCTTGCGCAGAATAGGTTAGCATGGAGAGTTGTATCAGACCAGCCTAAGGACTGAATACCACAACAATAATAAATAAAATAGTTATAAAATGAAATAAATAACTCTAGAGAAGGTATTTGGATTTTCTTTTATTGAGGAAAAAAATTAGCGGCAATATTCATACATAAGATTATATTATAATTGTTATGTCACTGATTAAAAATTATTATAAAACTCTAAAGCAGCCAGACAAATAAAACAAAAGTATTGTTCCACTTAAACAGTTATAACACTAGTAGCACGGCGACAAAAAATCTTATTAAATTCTTGCATCTGAAGTTTTGAGATTCCTTTGTCCAAAATAAAATATTTGGCGGTTCGTATTCATGTAAAAGGAAATTGCTGAACGGAGTACACAACCCTCGGCGGCACATTGTGATTTATTGAGAACCATTGTTGACAGAGTAGCAGTGAGCTGTACTGTTGTGGCAGATCACAGACATCTATCCGATAGATACTAAAGAGTGTCCGCCGTCGTTATCTGCTGGATATCTTGGGAACAAAATTAGGTATTAATAAGGAAACATGGTAAATTTGTTTAGGAGTTAGCAGTTGGTCTAGTACAGAATAGGAGTGTCAAAAATATATACGCGGAAAATGAAACTCATTACTAGAATATTATTTCACAGATACATAAAAATAAAAAGAGAAAGTGTGATTGTTTGTTACGTGTTACTATTAATTATTGGTCAGTATACTGTATATTTTTTCAAGTTTCTATTACGTGTTTCATTGAAAAAACTGGTATTTGTTAGCAATCATTATCTTTGGGTGCCTTGCTACCCCTCCTACATGCCTTCTTATGCCATTAAATGTGAATTGCGACGACGTGGATTGCCCTCGTGTAGCTTGTCACTCAGTAAAATGTTAGTACTGAAAAATCGTTTTAAAAGGCGAATACAGCAATGTCGTGGACTGCATCATCAGTCTTAAAGTATAGCACTTTATAAATTTCTATTGGGTGTATTAAGCTGAATTATTATTTATTTGTACTGATCTTGTACAGACGTCATTTGCATTAATGTTATGATGAATTTAATGTAGCCAATTTTTTTGGGTGGGGGGTGTTTAACAGGCTACATCATGGGGGTGATCCTGAAACAGGCAACTACCCTTTAATAGTATAGGAAGGGAATTGAAAAGGGGGGATGCGGAAGGTAGAGCAAGGTAGCCAGGGTTAACTAGGGCCCCGGGGCTATGGTTTAAGGATTCTGCCCAGTGTTTCACCTAAAGGGACCCAGGGAAAACTCTAGAAAACCTGCATCAGGTAGGTCGGGCATTGGGTACTATTCTCACTCCCTTCCTAATGACGAGAGACGACTTTGCTGTGGGGACAGAGCATTCCCTTCTCCGTGTCTCCACCAATTTATGGAGGCAGTTGGCCGACTTTTCCAAAGGGTTCAACGGACAACTCGTGTCTTATGCCCAAGGCCTTCGACCCCACTACATAAACCTTCCAAAATAGGTGAAGGTGTCTCGGCATGTGAGAACTTTGAAAAAACACAGAGAGAGTACAAGGCATTCCCGACATAGTCAGGTGAGCCCCGCAGTCACTCTGGGGTGAAGCACGTGCGAGGAAACTCCCGCAGGTTTCTCATAGCTCCAACATTTAGCCAGAATAGGTGGAAGGCATTTTACTATTATATTTGCACAATCAGATGAGAGAATTTAATATTAACATTAGCTTACAATATTTCGTGTATCTGCCACGTAATTTAATTTTATCAAAACAATCGCCCCACGATAATATATCCAGATAGAAAAAGATTCTGATTCACTCACAAAATGCTCTCGGATCGCAGTTCCAGCGCTGAGTAAGTGATTCAACGTTCCAACATAAGGTGTCTCCGGAATCGCAGTCCCAGCGATCTGATTCCTGAATGAGTGATTCAAACAGCTGGTTGCTCTCGGGTTAATGGAGCGGAGTGAATCAAATAGCTAACGCTATTTTTTTTCCAGATTCACTGATCACGCAGAAGGAATAAGTTATTTGAATCAGATCTCGATTAAAATGTCCATCTCTTCTGCACATAACCTGGCCAAATACGGATATCCAGCCAGAAAACTTATGACAAAGTGATACGTTAATCTGAATAATATTTTCTCTTTGTATGTGTTAATGTAAACTCTGTGCAAGCCAATAACATCATAGTTGATAATAATAATAAAACTGTGATTAGACCCAACCGTGTTCCGCGCCCCCCTATATGCTGCGCCTGAGGACAGATGTCCCCTCTTTCCCTCCTCCCCACCCCATGGACCCTAGCTACGCCACTGGGTATATGTACATTTAACTCATTTTGCTGCAGAAACTCTTGAATTATTCTGAAAGTTATGACGTTTCTGTTAAAGGTTTTTTCCATTAGCTTTGTGTAATTATTTGTTTCATGTCAATCATCCCTCTACGTTCACTTCTTTGGTACATCCTCCCTCTATTATGTATACATTAATTATGACAGCTGACGGTTTCATTTATCCTGTTCCACATACAACTCAGACATTCGTTAAATTTTAATTACATTTTGAATAACAGCAATGTAATTACCTTCTTATCATTGGAAATGTTTTGTCATTATCCGGGCATCTTTGACCTTGGACTACTGTTAATATTTCTGGTTAGTTTTGTTAAATATATTTAAACTTTGAAATAAAGCCCAATTTTAATACTGTAACATGTCTTAGGATTGATTCGACAAATGAAAACAATTTATCTTTAATAATAGGCTATAATCCTAAGTTTAAGTTTGGGAAGTATATTAAATCTTTCATTTTCACTACAATTATATTAAAGGTTTATTTATTAATTTCTCAATTTTTATATTCAAGTGGAAAATTTGCAAATAGTGTATTACCTAGTCTATCTCGTGCTATACGGACTATCATAAATGCTCATTGAAGTAAAAGTAATTAAATATCACAAATTTTGGTAATTACATGTAACCCGTCTATAACGCTAATAAAATTGCTATATTGATAAATTATCCGTTTAATGAACAACCGACAATGTAATACGCCGATACCTATCTAACTGTAATCAAACACGAGTCTCTTTCGTATTAGCCAATCGTAAAATACACCCGCTTGTAATTGTTGTTTAATATAATAAACAGTACATTAATCCGTAACGTTCATTTTCAGTAAATTAAGAGTGAAGAACTATTTACAGAGTGAACCAGAATTCCACCGACAAATTTCCAGAGGTAGTTCAAGGATACCTTCTGAGTAGATTGGTATAAGGGCCCACTGTATACGGTGGCTCGTTATAGAGTAATAATGTAATTATGCTTCATTTGGTTTGTTACCGCAAACAACCTTCTTTATGTGAAAATGCCGTCACAACAGAGAATATGCCGTAGTATGCCTTAATCAAAAGTACAGCACACAACACAGAGTAATTTTACAATCGTCATACGAAACACGTACTCTTTTAATTCTCTGCTTTCAATCCGTTCTGCCAATGTGCAGTGCGGCACGTCACAAATACTTTTGTATTGTTAAAAATGTTGATCACTATCATCCCGACAGACTGTACAGCGACGCACCATAATTCGTCTAATTCTAGGAGTTTGACGTACTGCGTCGGTGGTTGCAATCGTTCATTGGTGTCATGTCCTGGTTATGGAAAATAACCACGTGTTTCGAAGACGGGAATTAGTCTACTGCAGAAGCTTATATATAGCCCCGGTGACGGGGAAAAAACGGACGGAGGCGACTGTGTCGCCCGGAAATGCCACTGCGTTCGTCCGGGGGAACAACATGTATCTCTGACAACGACGACGTCGCGTCATTGTCTTGAGTGAGCTGCGGTGTGTCGAAGCATTTTTTTTAAATTTATTAAGATATTTACAATCTGTTCAAAAGAACATTTAGCCAATTGGATGGACGAATGACATATGAGGGGAGAAGTGGTCCAGTGACCACGCTCCGTGATACATGAATACAATAAAATTAATCTTCACTGATCTGTTGGCCGCTTCCTCTTCAATCTGCGACGAGAGGTTAGTTCTTTGCCAGATGGCTGACCTCTTCGTTATGGTCTCCTGGGAGATTTTGACGATAGTTAGTGCTGATTCTGTGTATTTCATTTTCTATAGTAGGTATGGCTAGGTCTTCATGTATTGTTTTGTTGCTGACGAACCAAGGTGCGTTTAAGATGGTACGAAGGATTTTTTACTGAAGACGTTGAATAATTTTTGAATTTGAGGGCTTGGTTTACCCCCATAGTTGGAAACCATATGTCCATATGGGTTTAAGAATACATTTATATATTAGTATTTTATTTTCTGTTTTTAATTTGGAGTTTCTGCAAAGTAGCCAATACATTTGTCGAAGCTTGCTCTAGATGTGATCCCTTTTGGATGTTAAATTTTTTTTTAGTCCAATAGTAAACCAAGGTATTTGACTTCATTAATGATGGGTAATGGTGTATTATTTATTGAGACATTTGGACAGTGGAAGCATATGTTTAATCAATAAATTCCATCAATAAATAATGTAGAGTCAAACATCTTTTCGGCTGAGGGAGTCAAAGAGTAAATATGATCTATTGCAAAATTTATAAGTTTTGAACCATGTTTTTTTATATCTAAATTAAAAAATTGTAACATAGAACCAACATTTTATTTATTGTAATATTATGTTTGTAGTACGGCTGAGGAAGTCTCAGCATGGAGACGAAACGTCGCTTTTGAATAAATAGTGATAAATTTACATGCTGACTTTTTGGCCGTCATATTTTTAATCCTTCCGCATTAATAAAATAATGGAAGATATTGATGGAGAAGTTTTTATTACCCCGGTAAGACCTGCGGCGTGGGACAAATATTATGACAAATACATAGGAAGATGTTGGGCATTGAAGTTTGCGAAAACCACTCCCATAATTTGATATTATTGATGAAAACGATAAAACTGCGTTCGGGAAGACAATTATAACTATCATTTATACATGCGTGCTGCATTTATTTTCTTGAAAGATAGAATAAATGTATAGAAACATTTTTAATACTTTCTTTTATTTAGTCTCAGTTTATTAATCGAAGTTTATACTTTTTGTCATTGTACACGTCCGACGTCAGAACCAAAATAATTACACAACACACTTCTCACGATGTTTGCAGTGAGTCCTCTTTTCGTTCTTTCTTGCGTCAACTCTTCCATGATTTGTTATAAAGTGTGTCCACATCGCTGTATCCATCTCTCTCAAGTACAAAATTATGCATAACAGCACAATGCACAGTTTACAATATTGGTTCTACTGAGCTATGATGTTACAAGTACTGTTCATTTAGATAAGTTGTTATTAAATATTGGATACCCAATTTGTCAGTCTTCATTTACTGACATAGTTTAAAACAATTAAATATCAGTAATATTTATTCAGGAGCTTTCTGTTCAATAAGCCATATTCATCTGTAATATAAAAATTATTACAAATGAATATAGCTTATTGAGCCGAAAGCTCCTGAAAAAATAGTATTAAATTATGCCAGTAAATGAAGACTGAACAATTGAGTATCCATCTTTAATAACATAATGGTTTTATGTTAATAACTTATAGCAGCACAACACTTAATCACCAACTGAAATCATCTGAGCTGTAGCTATCCGCGTTTTCTCCGTAAGAACATTAAGTATACCAGACCAGAGTTTCTCCTGACCGTCTTTTCCCCGGTCTGGGCGATCCGGGTGAAAATCGAAAACAGTAATAGACCAAGTTGTCATATCCAGAATCAGAACATATCATTCCAAACGAACCCATTTCCATTTAATTACGAGTAGCATTCCTTGACCCTACTTTCAGGTGTGACATACTAAACTCAACAATTCAAGAACGAATAATCGAGTACATTAAGTAAATAAACTACTACGCCCAACGTAACTCCTAGTTGCACTCAACTATTGTACTCATATTACGCAAATGTTTTCTGTGTAACTGTCGCTAATAGCTAATGTTTAATGTGATATTATCCCACAAGGGATAGTGCTGTGGGGTCAGCAATAAACAGCTGAGGGGCGCTGTACTGGACACCCTAATTCCTCATGGAACTAACATCAACTGTATAGTTCGCATGAATATTATGTGTGTACAAAACATACTGATAAACGAATCCATTGAGTATAATCCATGTGTCCATTAAAAGAAAACAATCCATTCCTACAGCATCAGAAATGGGATGCATATGCAAAAATAGATGAACAACAAACCAAATCGGTGAAAACCATGTAAATGACCAGGAAAAGGATATTTTAATACCGCTGGAACATTAACGTTGTGTAATGGTCAAACACATCTGATAGGGCTTTTGGCGGTGCGGAGTCCAAAGAAAGAAGACAGCATTCGAGCCAGGGGCAATAAAACTCAGATTACGCGTCGCGAATTGGGTGCTTCCCAAATTTGGTGAGAGTTGTTGGCATCGGGTGGTGTATTTCCCCAATTAGAACCATAAATGTTATTGGTGGATATCCATCCCTGCCACTTTGGTGATTTAAACTAACGAAGTGGGGAGGATACTTTAAAAAGGTTGTCGGAAAGATTTTGTGACACTGAGTTTTGGAGACGAGAGGTTTGGGCAGATTTTTGGAGAGCTGTGAGACGGAGTCAGAGTCCAAGAAAAATGGCAAGAGACATTTGGTAGTCCAAGAGAAGGAGGATAACCGGAATTTGTTCTGAACCATGAACAAATAGCGGCGGCGACTCTGAGGAGGTTATTGATACGAGGAAAGAGCTGTAATATTCACTGTAAATTACACCTGTAACCCTTTTTTCTGATTTTCTGTACGCAGGTCCATGTAGATTTTAGAGATAGAATTGTTTAATTTTTATGGAATTTATTTGCATCATTTTTTGTAAATATATATGTAGTTTTAATTTAAGAAAGAATAGCCGCCATAAAGATAGAAATATCAAAATTGTAATAGTAATGTAAAATATGTGTTTTGTTAAAGTAAGTTGTTTTCCTATTTTATTACAAAATCTTATTATTAATATCCCCTTAAATTCGTTACAGTTGCTTGGTCCAATACCATTTAAAAATAATTAATACTTCTACTAGCAAAATAACTCTAGCGTCATGTAAAGAGTAATTATTTCTACCCGCTAATCGAAATAATTTCTTCAAAATATCTAAATCCTCTTTTAAAGTTTCCGTAGTAATTGGTATATCATGTAAGAGAAAGTCACCTTCAGCAAATTAGGCCTGGGAAAATTGTTGAAATAAGCGTTAGGCAGTTTTAAGTACCAACGGCATTCGCATAAATTCGAACTTCCCTAATAGTGTCACAGACTCTCTTTATTTATTTATATGAGTATTCTGTCATTGTAATATGGCGTAAACCGTTACAAAGCTGTAATGTCAATATTTGTTGCATTCATTTCGTAGAAAATGTAGTAAAAGATTTCATTTTTCCAGTATTTGGGTTTCAGTTCATTTACATTATCCAGATCTGATTTTCTGAAGACTTACTTTTAGGAAAATGATTTATATGCTAACTTCAGAAGCATCGAATCACAAATTTTGTAGTTCTAGTTTGTGCCTCTTTAACATCGGTGAAATATTCTTACTGAATATCCTCAATACTGTAGTACGATAACGGACCTACTGTATTGAATTGAAACACGAATCTTCTGTATAAAACCTCAAACATGATTAAATTGTTTTTGCTTTACTACTACCCGACTTAATCATTTAATCATCTTTCCGCTTCCCCATTAACATTACATTGCATTGTTGTGACGTGACCTGCGTTCTTTCGTCTCTCACTGCACGTTCCTGTGACGAAGGTTGGTCCGTAAAAAACTGTACACATTGTTTTGTTTCCTCAGCCATTTTTCTTTGTGTGGGATTGCAGCATTAATGATGCAAAAGTTGGGCTGTTTTCGTTTTACTGAGATAAATTATTACTTTGTTTTCTTACGAAATCGTCGTACATCAAACAGCATAGCTGATGACTGCTTATTGTTGCGACAGAGACGCGGCAGGGCCGAGGACTGAAACTTCGTCTTCGACAGGGCATGTCTGGTTCCGCTCGATATTGTAAATGTGAGCTGCGCCTGGAGAGAGTCAAGTGTTTCGCGCTTTTGTTGCAAGAGAGAAGAAAAAAATCTGAGCCAGTCGTAGAACAAATTTTGTGTCGGCAGCGTTGATTACATTTCGCTGTAGCTCAACGCTTCTCAGACACCAAGTTAAAAAAGTCCAGATGAAAAGTGACTGCCAGATTTAAAGTTAGGCTTGGCAAAAAATATACACTCGCTAATTCCACAGACACACAGAAAATTGTCACAAGTAATTTCGAGAAATTCGAAGCGCTTCACCTGAAAACATTTTTCCAACTGTAGTAATATTTTCACATTCCTTTTTTCTGAAGGTAAACGTGCGAGAATTAATTGTGTGTAAAAGAAAATTTACAGAAATACGTTGATGTTAAGATAAATTTTTCAATAGATAGTATTAAACATCAACGCACCGAAATCATGAAGCTTGGGTACAATGCATTTAATAAATCTATTTAATCTCTTAGTATGACAGTTTTCTTTTTCAGTTCTTTTAATAGACTTGAATTTAAGACACCATTTTTTTTAAGGTTCTCACATATATTAGATTCACGGAGCCGCAGTATTAAAGTCATAATCGATTATCATAGCACTAATGCGAAAGGAATTTAATTAAACATTGAAATGATGGACACCTTTATGTACCGAAGTCGATTTAACTATGTTCGAGGATTGCGTTCTTATTAAAAGGTCCGTTCATTTTACAGGTACATAATTTCTCCTTTTTCTGGTAACCAACCAAAACGAGCTAGGATATATTATTAAGTTGTGACGGAAACGGTTTAACTTTTTCCTATTATGGCCAAGTTTTACATCTGTTTTAAATTAAAGGAAATCGTGAGACGACCTTTAACAGGCAGGTTTTTTTATTACTCAAGCCGACGTTTCGGTACCTCTTTTCTACCTTCTTCAAGGTAATAATTCAATCTTCTAATAGAACAAGCAATTAATTAATCTAAACCCCTATTTTAGATGTATAATTGCTCGTTCTGTTAGAAATTGAATTGTTACTTTGAAGTAAGCTTAAGTAATAAAAACCCTGACTGTTAAAGGTCGTCTGATTATTTCCGAAAATTTATTTTCATACTTCACCTTTGTAGTTAAGTATGTATGAGGTCCGTCATTAACGATGGCAATTTTATATTTTATAAAACAAATCCTCTGAATCGTTTGGGAATGACATTTTTTCTTTGGCAGTTTTAAACTTTGAGAAAGGCTTGTAGTTTTTTGATGCGGAGTTTTCTGCAAATGTTTGGACAAACTTGTTCCCTATTGATGCAGGGTCGGATATTGTTTCATTGCTTAGCTTTACGATGCACGACATTGGATTCAATTTTTGGCGTCTCTGAAAATTTTGATCGTGTTCCATATTTCTTTGCTATATCTGTGAGGTTGGCCATTTGTTTGAATAGAAGAGTTTCTGTATGCTTTCTTTATTGTTTAACGGAAGCCTGCTACTTGGGAAGAGTAATAACTAAGAAATATAGTAGATATAAAAAGTAGGATAGCACAGACAAGGAAGGTTTTCGTGAAAAAGAGGAATTTACTTACGGGTATTATAAGACATGAGGGCCTTGTAAAATTAGCATTAGAGGGAAGTGTGTGGGGTAAAAACAGAAGAGAGAGGCAAAGTATGGAATACGGTAAGTAGATTAGGTAGGACGTGGATTGTGCTAGTTATGTGGAAATGAAAAGACTTGCGCAAAATAGGTAGCATGGAGGGGTGCATCAGACCAGTCTTAGAACTGAACATACAACAATACAACAATATATATATATGCTTCCGTATCTTTACGGATGACTTTTGGCCATTGTTTGTATTTTGTTTACAAAACTCATCAAATTAAAATGAATCCACACTAGGCACAATATATTTGAAAGCACCTAGGCTCTTTGTTATACAATGGTAACGTCATTTTCAAAACATATTTTTTGGAGAAAAGTCACCATAATCAGCTGCAAACTAAGCATCATTTATAATGATTTCAGTACTAGAATTTAGCAGACCTTTAGAACAAAAGGCTAGACCTGGGAATAGAACTCGGTGCTTCCGCTTATCAGGAAGTTGCTTTAGCAGTGACTCAGTTAGTTACGATGCCAGGAACCGATGCGAGATCTATCCACTCTGTATACCAGAAGCTGAGGACACCTATAATTTACTGGCCACATTCATTACATCCTACTCTAGGAATCAGTGAAGACTGGATATTGTGTAAAATGATCAAAGGTGAATGATTTTAATTCCAAATAGGAAAGAAATAATTACATTTAAGCTCATCCTGAAGGACATAAAACAGAATTCACATGATCAGAATAGAAAAATCTCGATCGGAGGAGTCGTCAATAAATGACAAACTTGAATGAGGACTACGGCTGGTAAAACCTTAATCTCATAATAACAGACACAGCTAAAGATGTACATGATGTCCTTGAAAAAGAAAATCAAAAGACTGGTATGACAATGAATGTGATATAATTCATTAAAAGGAAAACTGTACATATAAACAGGTGGTGCAAATGCACTATACAAGGAATCCAGTGAAGAATACAAAGACAAGAGAAAATAATATTCAAACAAAAGAAGAGGAAGTATTGGGAGGATAAATATAAGAAAACAGAAGACCTCGACAAATAAAAGGAGGCGAGAAAGTTATATAATGTTGTAAACAAGAGTAGAAAAAATTATGCTACCAGGAGGCACACATGTCGCGATAGAAACCGTGAACTTATTAAAGAGAAAATTGAAATTTTTAGGAGATGGAGAGAACACTTCAAGACTACTCTGAACGAAAAAGATGTAGTGGAAATACAGAGACCGTACCAGCTGTAATAAATTAGAATCAACAACAAGATATTGAACCACCATCTGGGGAAGAAGTAGAGAGAGGATTGAATAAATTAAATCACAACAGTTCGGAATGACCTGTTGGGATCAAGACCACACTTTTGAATATAAAGAAGCGTGAACTGATTAAAGAAACACATACTGTTATCATCAATGTCTGGACCTGGTAAAACTGCCCATCGAATTGGAAGACGAATCATATGCCCAATATACAAAATGGAGACAAATTTGTATAGAAGAATAGCTTTTTTGAATACATTATATAAGATATTCTTTAACATTCTAGCGCAAAGCCTGCATGAAATTACGAGTAAAAGAATTCCAGATATTAGTGTGAATTCCAAAAGGGTAGATCAACCGTTGACAAAATACATAGGGTTAGACAAATACTAGGAAATACAAGAATATATGGTATAAAGACATATCACGTTTCATTGACTTTAATACAGCCTACGGTAACTCTGATATGGAGAAATTGTTTCAAAAAGTGCTGTTTCTTTTTCAAGGTTCTCACGTGTCTAGGCACCTTAACATATGTCCAAGGTCTTTGACCCCAGTAAATGCATCCAAAATTGATTAAGAGCTGTCCTCTGATCCCATTGGACCAGTCGGTCAGCTGCCTCTTGAAACTGGTGGAGGTACGAGAAGGGAATGCTGTGACCTCACAGCAAATTCATCTTCCGTCATTCGGAAGGGCGTGAGAGTAATAGCTAAATCCCGACCTACCTGATGCAGATTTTCTAGGGTCTTCCCGGCATTTCTTTAGGTCAATCACCGGATAGAATGCTTAAACTAGGCGCCTTATACAATCCTTGGCTACCTTTCTCCGTCTAACACATCCCCCTTTTCAATTCCCTTTCTATGCTATAAAAGGGGATAGGCCTGTTTCAGGATAGTCCTTATGTAACAAGAATACAAACACAAAGGAATATTCTTACAAATTCAGTACAATGTCATTGACATAGTCGGAAGAACGAGGGCAGCAGAAGTTAAAGTATTTTGTGCTCGAGGCAGTAGGTAAAAATATTGGTTTGACAGTAAATGAAATAAAACTAAGTTCATGGTGATTACAAACAGAAGCGTACACATGTATAATATATAAATGGTTCCACTTTCGAGGAGGTCGAACAATACTTGAGCACAATTGATGATATAACAACTGAAATTAAGAATAGAATCAATATGGCGAATAGATGCTATCATGAACTACGGAATAAGTTGAAATCATAATACATAAGTAATGAAACAAAGATACAACTACAAAGGCCAGTTGTCCTATATGGAAGCGAATGGATATACTAATTGTGGATAAGTTAGTGTCATTGAAGCGGTAAATATTGAGAAGAATTTATGGCTTAGTAAAGAAAAATGGAGGCTGGAGAATAAGATACAATTTTGAACTACAATAAAAGTTAAAAAAAACCGTAGTAAAATCAATTAAAGCTGCCAAGTAAGATATATAGGTATGAAGATGAAAACCCGTTGAAGAAAATTAGCTTCGAAGAGGAGAGGTAACCAGACCATCAACGAGGTGTCTAACGACGTAGAAAAAGTGGCTAAAAATATTAGTGTCTATAGAAGGTGGAAAATAGCATGGAATAGGACAAAATGGAGGAAATTGAATGGGACAGTCTTAACGGGATGAAGAATTCTTTTAGGCTGAGCTTCAACCATAGGATTTTTTCCGTGTTTCAGATTTAGAAAAAAATTGTGCAAACGTAACCTGTATCGAAAGCCAGCACAGGTCACGTTCATCTTTCTTTACTATCCTGTATCGATCAATTTTAATACGCTCAAGCATTTTTATTTCAATTTGCTGTAATAATAGAATTAAAAATTTTATTCATGGTTTATATGTACAGTCAGCAAAACTTATTTTTCGGCACTTTTTCGTCTATTTTGGGAGTTTTATGTTAGTTTAATGTACCAGTACAAGTTTATTTTAGAGAATTTCAAAAAAATCTTCATTTCAGTTCTCTTGAGCCATTGTTACTATGCCAATTTCAAATGTTTACTCAATTTCGGTATGTATAACTTCATATAAAAGCATATTGTAAACCTGGTAGTGCAGCTCTGTTACAGTAGTATGTTGGAGTCAAACTTTTCAAATATCCAGGGGTTAGGAATTTATTACACTTGAATTTTACATGATTGTGAAGGTTGGCTTGCTGTGCGTATTTAGTCTCCTCTCTGGAGTACAGACACTGCTGTGCGTGCCCTTAGGGGAAGAATTTTTCTCTCGCTTGTGGCGGAGCTGCTCACCAAACGTAAACTATTATCTCAACGTTTTTCATAATTTATATTTACCCCACAGGAATTTGAATAATTTAAACATATATGCACAACAGTTCTGTAATTGTGAGTTATAATAGAATGTAGAAAATATTCTGTAATATCACTTTAAAATTTAAAAGAATGAAGGATTTATAAATATTAAAATGTTTCTATAGCTTCGGTCTTTCACTATCGATTGAGTAGGAACGACTATAAGTCTTATCACGGTTTTTCTAGTAAGCTAATTTAATAATATTTTTTATTTGACAATTGTTGCTAATCGTGGAAGGAAGAAAGAGAAACAAATTGTCATTTTTGTGAAATTTTTTTGCTTTCGTTCTTCTAATGCAAATATAACCAGACGTCAGTTTTAAGGTACACAATGTACGTTTCTCGTGAGTAGAAAAAGTAATCCAGGACAACACAGTAACGTAAAACACTCACTAAAATTGTTATTTTATTAATTTCAAGTAAACGAACTATTTTCTTCTAACTGAAAACCAATATTTTAAAATATTTATTTATGGAACCATTTAGTACTTTTTTAGGTCGTATCAACAATTTAAAACATTGTAGCGTGAAACAGTGATTCTTTCGTTGTCCCATCGATACTGAGTATTTGATTTCAAAACCTTGGTAGTGATAATGGTTTACAGTAGACCTATGCCATCAATAATCAATTGTTTATTTACTAGTTGCAATTAGGAACAAAGTATGGATCATCAAACGTTTACTTGATATCGAAGTATTTTGTCATTTGTGGGTCATTATTTCTTCCTTAGTGCCATGGTTCCCGTATCAAATTGAAAATTCACAAATATTTGCCGAAAACGAAAAGAATTAATGAAAATATTTCGTTGGACGTTCATCCATATTGTAAATGAAATAATTGTTAAATTATTTCAAATGAATTGTAGTACCCGAGAGCGAGGGTCTTTTAGTTTAATAACAAGTAGCACAGATGCTAAAAGAAGGATTAGCTGAAAAAGTCTTTACCGCTGACGGTCACGTGCTTCAGGATTGTAAGGTTGAATGAACTTTTCCTTGAAATTTATAACATGTTGTTTTAGTGGTAACAGCACTATTTAAGTTGTCGAGAAAATTGTGCAGTCACGTAAAGAAGTTAGTTTGTATCGCTGGAGGAGTATGGTGAGAGGGAGGGATCATGCCTCTGGCAGCGGCCATTGTTATAAATGATTAATGTGTATTTTAAATAGAATTGCTTGAATAAATAGGAAATATGCAGTAGTAAGTTGAAATGCATATATATATATATATATATATACGATTAAACGACGGGAGTAACTATGACTTACTATGACATTGGTCACTGATTATGGCCATTGCTGTGTTCGGGGGTCATGTCATCGAGTCTTGTTACTTCTGTCGTTTATTAGTCAGCCCTTAGGGAGGTACGGTAGCACCTTGACTGAACCAATGGGGTCCGTTCTCAAGTCAAGGTTTGGT
The DNA here is from genome assembly GCA_034510155.1 of Eucriotettix oculatus. Taxonomy (NCBI): domain Eukaryota; kingdom Metazoa; phylum Arthropoda; class Insecta; order Orthoptera; family Tetrigidae; genus Eucriotettix; species Eucriotettix oculatus. The sequence continues at coordinate 161,076,164 of CM067376.1, read as the reverse complement.
TCTAGGGAATTTGCAAGCGATGTCATAGCCTCTGGGCCAGGGGAATGCCTTTTCGTGGCGTCCGCGTTAAACCATCTAAGGCTGGTGACAGAATTTCTCTGGTACGATGAAAGGAGGTCGTGTGCTCCACACGGTCAATCTGGTTAGGTGACAGCAGCTGAGGTTGGCTCAAGGCGGTCATCGAGTCATTAGTGACTAAGGTGTCGGAAGTGTTGGAGCTGTTGCTGTGACTTTGTGTTGGCTTTGGCTGGCACTGGTTCTGGGGTCTCCTGGGCCGTACCGGCCGATGATGAAACCACCTGGCCAAATGCATATGACAGAATTGCTCACGCTGTTAGTTGCAGGATGTACACCTAGCTTGAAAGCCCGTTCTGGTTTTAGCAGAACTGGCAGACTACCTTCAAGGGCCATTTTATGGTAAGTACAACTCCTCCCTGCGGGGTGACCCTGAACCGAAAGGAGCAATGTGCGCGGCCGACCAATGCCGTCCTTTGGGGAAATTGGTACCTCGGAGTGCGTTGAGCCTCCCATCTATCTTGTGGAAGCCAGAAAACCCACATGGTGGCTGCATGTCCACACTCCAGGCCAAAGCACGTTAGAGTTGGGCTCGAGCGGATAGTGGTTTCGCGGCCAAAATTTTCTTCAGTTTTTCTCAAGAGGGTTTTTCGGCAACTAGGTATTCCCTGTTGCCTCTTGGATGCTTCGAAAAAAAGGCCAGGTGGGAACCTAACATTCAATATATATATATATTATGGTCAATATGTTTTATTTTATAATAATTTCATTCGTAGTACGACATAGGGCAACACAAAGCCAAGCGTTGGAACCTTTGGGACAAAAGATGACGCTGGAAAATCCCAAAAGGGAGATCTATTTTTGGCCCCGGCTCTTAACGGGGTAAGAAAGGGATGATTGGTCCAGCCATAGGCTGACCAATGAAAGGTTGTATAAAGTAGAGAGGAAGGGATGGAAAATGATCGTCGTCTCAGAGTTTTTTCTGGCAAAGACAGCGAGTAAGATGATCATGATCCTATCAGCGCCCCAGAACGAGCCAGTGTCCCAGAGTTCCTGATTGTTCTTGTTTTTAGTGAATGTGTTTATTTGTATCATCGCGTGCGCGTGTTTGTAACCAAAACCACCACGGTTTATCCTGTGAAAAAGATTTTCATCTGTTATACCTTTGGAATTGGTAAATTGGGGTAGATCAGACCAATAGAAATAGCAAGTGTAATTCATTTTACGTTTTTTATATATTAAATCCACATTTTACTTTACGTGATTTATTTTATTTAATTCATTCCTGTGGAAAGAACCATCGCAGGTGGAGCCCAAATCCCTGACCCCGTGTCTTTGTAACCGATCACCACGTATTATTAATTATTATGCCGTCAATTGTGGGAGTAATCAAAATTGTCGAGAAAAGACTAGTTTGGTGACACAACGCCACGTCTAAAGCTAGCTCGGACAATTTAAATAAAATTGTAGCAAAGTGGTGGCGTGGAGGCAATATTACTAATGAAATCGCAATTAGAGATGATATTACAGGATCGGATCTCCATTTACATGCCTAAAGATGTCAATTTTTGTTTGCATGTTTTATTCTTGGATCACAAAAACTCCTTTTGTTGTTTCAGATCCCGATTCTTCTCAGAAAAAATAGTAAAACGTAGTTCAGTGAGGTCTTGAAAAAACAAAACAAATTTTACTATAATATGTGTCATGTATTTACCAGCGCTGGAATTCGTTGGAATGTGCGAAACTCAACAATGAAAGAGTTCTTAAGAAACATATAGAAAGAAAAATATTCCTTACTGTTGACATTGCGCAAGAGTTATCTCTAAACACTCAGAAATGAAGGATATTACCCTCAAGAATATTTGGATTATGTTCAAACAACAGAATCACTTGGGCGTAATTCTGTGAATTTAATTGTTGGAAAAATGAGTGAAAATTAATCTGTAGTGTCGCGTTGTTTTGTGTTCAAAAGCAATCGAAGAAGCGAATTCTGAAAGTACTGCATATTTTAACAATTCGAGGCGTTAAATTATCATATTCGAATGATGGCACTATTAATGTTGACAGATGCAGCTTCGTGAGTAATTTCAGGAGTAAGTTTTTGAAGCAATTTTATCCTAATCTTACACATTTAACTTGTATAGGTAATGGTTTGCGTCGAGTTGCGAAGAAGTTAAAAAACGATTCCCAAGGGTGCATAAATTTATTTCAAGTGCTAAAGAAACATTTTTTAAAATCAAAAGAAAAGTTGCCAGACACTTCCCTACTTCATAACCAGTAATAATGAGACGGGGAACATGGTTGGAAGCTGTGGCGTATTACTCCCACAGCTTTCAGAATGTTTTGTAAGTTGTAAATGAATACGAAGAGAGTGATACGCCATCTGCCAAGGCAGTACAATTAGTGATAAAAGAAAAGTCATATTTGGCTTGCATTGATGCCCATTTTGAATTCAGACATTAGAAACCAGGATTCTGTCTGTAAGTAAGTCGATGTGACTGTTTTTAAGTGCTATGCGGTAAAGGTGCACTGTCAAGCGAATTTACTATGTATTGAGTAGGAATATTGAAGAATGCTCCAGTGACTTTTGTTGACGCTGAAAGGTCTTCTTGGGCGTACACATTTATTGTATCTCAAAAAACGCTATAAATTTGAATGAACCAATCTTCAGAAGATTTTTGGTTATTTATTGTAATCAAATTATGAAAATTAAAAAAAGTACACTTTACTGTCATTATTTAGGGCTTAAAAATTTATATTACGTATTTTTATATAATTTTCCAAACTAGGTTCTAAATTCAATAACTGTTCCGCATGTTACATTAATATAACAATAAATAATTTTTTTTAACGAGGAATGTTGCGCTAGCTTTAGATTAAAATTCCAATAAATAAATTTAAACTCTTTGTCAGTTTTTAAATTTAAAAATGAGAGACAAAACGTTGTAATACATAAATTTAAAAAACTATCAAAGAGGTTGATTAACTCTTTTACTGAATATTTAACTGTCAGATAAACTATTTAAATTTAAACTCATTATACCACACGATTTAAAGGAGCATTCTTGAAACTTTGAAGTGTAATTATTTTGTTTAAAACAACTCGTTTACTGAACCCGTTTTGTGATCTGTCAAGTTATCATTGTTTACCCTCATTTCGGCCCTATAAGTTATGTTGCGGTAGTAACAAAAAATTTCTATTAAATTTTTCATTGTAGTAAAAGTTTATTTATTTTGACTTCAAATATGTGTTTTCTAAGGCTCGCCAACAGCTAAGGTCGTTAGCGACTACTTTACCATTTAGGGTATGTTATCTTTCTTGTAAGGATTCCTCGACAAACACCAAGCCCTTGCCAGGAATCGAATCCAGGACCTCTGTGGTACGACGTTAGTCACTAGATCATAGAGGCCGGCAATTTCGTATTGGTAATCATCTTAATTTTTTTGTAGAAAAAAAATGAAGAGGTCCCGAAAGATGGGGACGGAACCTATTATTTTGAAATAAAATTCTTCTATGCCTCACTTTTGGCCATTTACTGTATTTGATTTATTTTATTATAACGGTAGCATTGATGTTATCCATTGTCGTTGACGAAACTAGGAGACAAGGCGCCTCATAAGGGACATACCTAGTGTTGGGGGACTTGGGGCGGAACGGAATAGTGGGGTAGAACGTGATACCCTACTTTTTTACTGGATAGTGCTGAAAATAAGTAAATAGGAATAGAATATAGACACTGGTCAAGGAAGAAGCCGTAGCAGCCCACTGATCAAGTTATGACTACACCTTGTGAATGAACTCTTCTTTTGGCGTATTACATCTGTGTCTTTATAATTTTTGCAGAATTTCGACAGAAGGTAAGCTACAAAACTGCTCGTTTTTACTCTTTAATGATATATATTTGAAACGTAGAAGTGTTTAGCTGCATATAAGTTACGTTTTAGGTTTAAATCTGCTTACTATTAAGGCTCGGTGAAAAACAAACTATAAGTTCCGTGCGGGGCGGAACGGGTGGGGTGGAACGGGATACCACTCTAAAAGTATAAAAAAAGGAAAACCTGACAGACTCATATTATAAGAATGAGTTACAGGATGTTGTGCCCGAAAAGGATCGGGAAAAAGGGAAATATTCTAGCAAAGACTGTGCAGTTGCAATAAAATCCCTTTACGAATGGAAAAATTGATGAAGAGATCTGCCGTAAGTAAAATAAATATAAGAAAGAAAACAAAACATGTTAAGATTTATATTAAATTTTATTTTAGTGTATAAATTGTAATTACAAAATACCCTGTCCCATTCTGCCCGTGGGGCAGAACGGGAAATTTGTAATAATAAAACTAATGTTTTATACCTTTATGAAATGATTCTTCTTTTTAGAAAATTTTACACAAATCGTTAAACAATAAGTGTCACATTTCCTACCTCCCCCGATTTTCCCTACAACTCCACCTCTTGCAATCTCGTCTTGGGAAAAACCTCGACGAGATCTTAGGACAGTAATGGCGAAAATTTGGCGCTTGGCGTGTCAAAATTTGAGAAACACTAAATTAAAATCTTATTTTCACAATCATCTTATTTTTTAACTTTATTCATATATTTAAATACGATTTAAAAAATATGCATAAAATGTATTAAGAAACATAAACTATGAACAATAAAATAATAATAAAAATGATAATCAAATGGTACGAAAACTAAATTGAGCTCTTATGGCACATGTCATAGGTCCGCCAGCACTGTCCTAGACGAGCACCTAGATCATTCATTGGTCGGCAACCCACGAATCTCCCACAATTTACCCCGTGCGGACACGCACGTAAAGTGCGATTGAAACTTCCTGGTCCTTGAGTTAAGTTTATGGAGTTTTTTTATAGGAAACATGTTTCGGTAAAATAAGATGTAATGTTGAGCATTGAGGAGGTTGAAATGCATTGGAAATTTAGAGAGGATAAACGAATAGAGATAGATGACGGAAGAGTATAGTTGAGTAGGAACGGGTTGACCTAAGAAAACGTACATCAATACGATTGCCGATGCTTTTAGAACAGGCCAGCTTACCATAATTAAGTAAAAATGAGTCTACTTAAATAATTTAAGTTTAAATAACTTGGTTCTCAAAAGGAATTTTGATCGCTGTCTCTTTTCACTAATGAGGTTGCCGACCACTGACCTATGCCAATTTGTACTAACGACCCTCACCAATTTCACCCTAGTCCCACCTCCTTTCATATACCCAAAATGCTTTTATTCTAATCTATATTAAGATCTATTCTTACCTATCTATACCTAACTTGACTCTGCTTTAATTACTAGGCACAATCGGTTTATAGTCTTATAACCTTTACATTGTACCGCACTAGCTTTCTTTGATGGCAGCATCAATATAGTATTATTTTCCACAAATGCTCGTATTATTTATAAACATTTCCAGTCTTTCGTTTGCAATACTGTATTAATTCCCACGATTTAAATATTTCTGCTTTTTATTTGCTACATAGAGAAATTACACGCGTTTCCTTGTAGTGGTATAAACGTCTTAGAATAGATCCAATAATCAAAAATTCAAGGATGTGTAAGGACTCATAATATATTAATTTTAAGCTGTAATGACTAAATTAATTTGCATAACACACAAGTATAATAAATAAGTTAACATATTAAATTTTTTATCCACAATAATTAATTAAAATTATTTTTCACGTAATAAAATAAAGATAATTAATATCATTTTCCCCTTATCATAGTTTAATAATTAAGGCTACTAATAGTTCCTCTTAACTCCGCCATTTTATTTAAATTACCTAGTTTATGTGTAAATACAACTTATCTAAAAAAAATTCATTAAGGAATAGCAGTGGCTAAGTTAAAATTTTAAGCTCACTGCATACGCAGAAATTATGTATCTATCATCAAATAAAACGGCAAACGCGAACCGAGTGATCCAGAGGGACATGACCAGTGTCGAACCAAGACATATGAGTTTTCGAGCCAAGCATGAGACTCTCAGGAGTCTTGGCTTTAATTAATTAATTACGGGAGGGGAAGGTTTATTTAATAAGCAAACAACGATTGAAATTCAAACAATTTAATTGATCAGTTAAATTCCATCCAAAGCTCACTCCTACGGTTCCACAATCATTAAATGTTCCTTCTACCCTCTCACGCTCACATTCATACTCACTTAAACTATAATGCCTAACCTAACTACAAAATAATTGCAAAGGTTTCAAAATATTAAATTGTTTAACGGCACGTATGAACTTACCGGAACGCAGTTGCCGCTCATAGTAGTCACAACCACACTAAGTTAGATAAAAGGGAAGGAGGGGTCTTAGTGTATGAAGATCTCGTTGCAGCGGCGACGATGTCCACTGGTTCGGCTGGTACAATCTCTCCGCTGGTCATCCGCGCGCAGACCCGTGCTCAATATCGCAACGGCTATGCGATCTCATTGGCCGTCACTCAACTCCACTCCAACACTTCTCCACAAAAACGGCAGTGTTCTCTCTCAATCACTCTACGCTCCAGCATCTCGTTCTACATCCAAATCTGTAGTATCTGTCCTTACATAGTTCTGCTTCTCAACTCTGTTTCCCAAAAACACACACTGTCCTCTCTCGCCGCTCATAGTAAGAACCTTATTTCACCACTTACAACCGTCTCCTCCTCTCTCCCAGACTGAACTAAATCTCTTTCCAAAAGCCCACTGCCCTCACTCGCCGCTCAGAGCAAAGGTCTTCTTCACCCCCCCCCCCTTTTTTGGTAACAGGCTACACGAGGGTGATCCTGAAGCAGGCAACTCCCCTTTAATAGCATAGGAAGGGACTTGAAAAGGCGGGATGTGGAAGGTAGAGCAAGGTAGCCCAGGGTTGACTAGTGCCCCCAGGTTATAGTGTAAGGATCCTACCCGGTGTTTCACCTAAAGGCGATGCAGGGAAAACCCTAGAAAACCTGCATCAGGTAGGTCGGGCTCGTGGGTACTACTCCTGCGCCCTTCTGATGACGGGAGACTGGATTGCTGTGGGAACGCAACAAACCCACCTCCGTGCCTTGGTCAGTATTGAGAGGCAGTTAGCCGACTGGTCCAATGGGATCAGCGAACATTTCTTACCGCATGCCGAAGGCCTTCGACCCCCGTACATACACCTCTCAAACTGCCCAAGTTCGTCTTAGCCTGCAGGAGTCTTAAGTTAGTTACCTTGGCCATGGACCAAGTGGGGAGGGAAAGAGGAAAACCAGGAAGGAGGAAGTAATCCTCCACCTGGCTCTCACTCATTTCCCATCAGGATATCCTCCTGACTCTTCTATTAATCTTCTTCTCCATGAAAATCTGCTCTATTTATTACTTCCCAAACTTGCCTCTCTTCCTGAGTGTTTTCAAATAAAAGCTTCTGGGTCAATGACCGTCCAACATCAAAACATTTGACCATTTTTTAGGGATCCACTGAATTGCCACAATTCCGCCCGCGCACACACTTTAGTGACTTAAATTCACAAAACGCCCGACGGGCAAAATAGCTTATTACAATATATTCCTGCCCGACCATAGCTCGCAAATACTTAAACATCATGTAGTGATGTAAAAGATAATTTTTTCCTAAAAATCAACAGATATTCCAGACACTTAAAATTTTTTTAATAATCTCTCGCGTTGTAGTATTGGAGATTTCAGAAAATCAAGTTCAGCGTTTAGAATTATTGGAACCAACATTTTATTGATTCAGCTGTTTAACTTGTATTTTTCTTGAAATCTGCGGCAAAAGACATAAGTTCTGTTATGAAGCTGCCAGAGGTTTCCCTCGACGAAGGAGACCAGACGGCCTTGCTTTGTTCCACAAAGCTGAAACCCCGCTTCCCAAACTCACTTGTTTCTATCACCGCAACAGCCACGCAATTCTGGCCACTCCCTTCACACTCTCCCTCTTTACATGCTGCGTAATGCAAGCAAACTTCAGACATGAGCATACTCCGGCAAATAGCAAAGTTGTCTTCACCCGTGTTGAGGAAGCATACTCGTATGCACGTTAATGTTGTCGCGGCAAGGGAGGAACCACGTGCAGTGCAAACAAAGGGGTAACTCAACCGTACTGTGGTAGTTTCCTATAAATAGGGTTGTGATGATGATGTAAAAATTTTAATTTTAAACATAGTCATAAAGACGGCCAAAGAGTCAGCAGATATAATTTTTTACTATTTAAATAACGTAAAATACGATATTACTTCTCTCTTTTAAGACTTTCTCGGGCATAAAATTTAGCAATTCATGTCATTTACTTCTTTACTCCCTCGGCCGAAAAGATTAATAAATGATTTGAAGTATTTATATGTGAACAATTTTACTCACGTTTAAATTATTTTAACTTAATAATCCAAATTATTTACAATTATTTATTTCATTTTCTTTATTTATGCCAATAACCATTTCCAAATGTAAAATAATAATTGTATCCCAGAGTTTTCAAGAAAAATCACTGGTTTATAACAATTAATTACAATTGAATTACGTCTCGTACGAAATTTAATGAAGGAATAATTACAGGGATAGAGAAGCAATATTGATTTTGCGTCTAATTTTAGAAAAGAGTATAAGAAAATACGGGCTCCCGTTCATGGCACTTGAAGATTTAGAAAAGTTTTTGATAATGTGAACTAGAACACACTATTAAGAATTTTTAAGCGGAAAGGAATAAAATATCCAGAAAGAAGGCTAATGCATAACCTTTACAGAACACAGTCAGCAGTAATTAGAATTGAAGAACAAGAGAAGAACGCAGGAATCAATAAAGGAGTAGGCAAAGATGCAGTCTGTCGCCCATGTTGTTTAACTTATATATAGAACGGGCAATGAAGAAAGTTAAAACTGAATATGAAAAACGAATCATAGTGCAAGGAGAAGAAATAAAACCCCTACGCTTTGCCAATGATATTGTAGTATTAGGGGAGTCAGAAGAAGACATGAAAAAAATAATTAATGGCATGAACATGGTCCAGGAAGAAGAGCACAAATGTAAGTGTGAATATTAGGAAATCGTTGCTAAAAATGTTTGAATGGAGCGTAGCGTTATATGGGTGTGAAACGATAGGAGTTGGGGAAAGGAAAAGAATAGAGGCCTTTGAAATGTGGTGCTATAGGCGAATGCTGTAAATCAGATGGGTGGATAGAATCACAAACGAGGAAGTTCTAAACAGAATAGGGGAAAAGCGAGCAATATTGAGGACGTTGTCTAAGAGAATGGATAGATTAATAGGCCACGTTTTAAGACACGAGTGTCTTGTATAATTAGCATTAGAGGGAAGTGTGAGGGGTAAGAACAGAAGTGGGAAGCCAAGGATGGAATAAGCTAAGCAGCTTGGGGAGGATGTTGGTGTGCTAGTTATAAGAAATTGAAAAGTCTTGTGGAAGATAGGTTAGCACACAACATAAACATGATAACCTACAATTTACTATTTTAATTCATTCTGCAAGCATCGTCTAGCTCTCTACTAGAGAAGTATTCACCATTCAGGAATAGTCAGAGATGAGTTTTATTCATCACAGAAGTTTGTTGACCGTTCCTGTATTAATTAAAATTTTCAGTATTGCAGAAGTCTTGAATGAGTTTCCCTTAAAACTATTCAGGGAAAGTCCGGGCGGAACTGATACTGCTTAACAATTTTTGTAATACTATGGAAAAAGAAAAATGACCGTATAAAAGTATAAAACAGTATTTTATTTTATTAAAACAACGAAATCAGATTTCTCGTGAATTTTTAAAGAGGAACATATTTCCCTTTCTGCAGAACGGAACAGGGTATTTTTTAATTATAATTAATATAAAAATAATAATTTACGACTTCTTGTGTTTATTTTCAGTGCGGTGATTGTTTTAAAAAAATTTCGTTTTGCAACTGCACAGCCTTAGCTAACATTTTCCCCCTTTTCCGTTTATTTTCTTTCTCGATATCTTCCTCTTGGTTACAGCAGCCTGTAACTCATTCTTATAAGTTGAGTCTGCCAGATTTTCCTTTTTTTATCAAGGAAAATGTAACATTAGTATCCCGTTGCGTCCCGCACTTAGGTTCAGTTTATAAAGTTTTTCACTTAACCTTAATGTAAGTAGATTTAAACCTTATACGTAACTTGTATGAAGCTAAAGGCCCCTAGTTTACAAATATATACTATTAAAGAGTTAAAATCGTGGAATTTTGTAGATTACCTTTTGTCGAAATCCTGCAAAATTATAAAGTCACAGATGTACGGCGAAAGGTAAGGTGCAATCAGCACTATCCAATAAACATTCTCTCTTTAGGCCCCGATTTCCACTACTTCATAAGTTGCTTACTTTCTATTAAATGTTTTTCTCTCTGTTTATTTTGTGTTTCATGTCTGGGCGTAGTTTTTCCACGGGAGGATAGATTCTTCGTCATTCAGTTCCGTGAATTGACTTGTGCGTCATTAGTGTTCGCGCTTCTCCCTAGTGTGCGTGTGTTACATTTAACAGTCTTGAGTCTTGTGTAGTTTCATGTTTAAATTGTAGCTTGTAAGAATTTTTTGTATTTCTGATGTAGTGACGTATCGTATTTACTCATTCAACGACAAATGGAATGAATAAATCAAAGTAGGCCTCTCGTTTCTCTATTGTCTTATTCAATCATAGTTTTTAAATTCAATTGTTATCCCTTTTTATTTGACAACGAGTAATAAAGAAATTAGATTTGGTGATGGTTTTTCTTTTTTTACAGATTTGTTTTCGCACCCAATCTTAGTACTTATATCCGTCAAGTTATAAATGTAAATTGTATGTTTTTATTGACGACACATAGCCAACAAATAATTTCCAGAATATACGAATTCTGTATTTTGTAAAGAGAATTACCGATACATCTGAGACCATTTTTGCACCGTACCACAATAGAACGACAAGCATGTGGCTTTAATTTTGCGGTTGGGGTATTGAGCGCCTTTCACGATGTTATGCGATTAAATACGAGACAGCGATTTCTATATAAATTCAAACTGCTGCGTGGATATTTTAAGCGATGTTTATTTGTGGAGCTGCGTTTCGGACGATCGTGTTTAAGATCAAGCATCACTGCTCTCGAATGTAGAGAAGAGGGTTAGCCAGTGATGCATCTCCAGAAGAGGACTGCAGTTAAAGCCGGCCTCTTGTCAGCAGTATTCTCAACGCCGTACAAGAGCTAACGTTTGCTCCAAGGAACACGAACAGTCCAATCTTCCCCAAGTTCGGAGGGAGGTTCGCTACTCTTCCAATACTATTTCATTGAAACTAAAATCTTCAATTTCACCAGAATGCTTCTTTCAATTCAATCAGTACACTGCCTTCAATAATATCGGCATAAGAATCAACGAAATCAAGATGATGAAGTTATATTAATTTTTACTTACATTTGTCCGAAGAGTACATTAATTCAGAAATAAAATCGCAAAACCCCACTTGTAATAACTTTAACGACGATTCAACTTTAACTTGACATAATTTTGGTAATTTATTATAACAGTATTTATATTTATTATCAAAAATTTTTTTATTAAATTTAACTTTTTTTCTTCATTTACAATTCGCATCGACTGTCTTGGTCATTATTTCTTTAAAATTTTTAACGATTTTATCAAATATCTCCATGTTGTGGTGACATATAGAACACTGTTTATATATTTATTTTATTACTAATTAATAAATATAAGTGTTACGTTGTGGGGTTCCAAATTGTAACGAACAGTTATTTAACCTTATTAAATATTAATTGATTATAGGATGCGTTCGTTTATACAGGCATCGTTCTAAATTAATACACAAATAATATTGGTAATTTAATTAACAACAAAATCACAAAAAAGCTGATTTTTTGGCATTAATTTTAATTTTTGCTCAGTGATAGAGACGGGCAAAGCCGTTCAAATTAGAGATCGTAATGGAACCGTCTCGGTGAACTTACGATACACACACACACACACACACATATATATATATATATATATATAGTGCTATGCTGAAAATCAGATGAGTGGATAGAGTAATTAACTAGAAAGTTCTAAGCAAATTAGGGGAACAGCGTACAATGTGGAGGACGTTGACTAAGAGAAGGGATAGATTAATAGACCACGTTTTAAGACACGAGTGTCTTGTAAAATTAGCATTAGAGGTAAGTGTGTAAGGAAAGTATAGAAGATGGAATACGCTAAGCAGATTAGGGAGGATGTGGGATGTGCTAGCAATGCGGAATTGAAAATGCTTCTACAAAATAGGTTAGTATGGAGGGTTGCATCAGACGAGTCTTAGAACTGAATACCACAACTATATATATACATATATATATATATAACATGAAAAGTTACACTTAACAATGCAGGCCAGCTTGCGAGTTGCAATTGTTGAGGAACTGACGAAACTTGGGCCAACAATGCAGTCTGGCGAGACTTTGAGAGTCGTCATGGGGTAGTGGAAGGAGCAGTTTGTGTCGGCGGGACGACGAGAGAATGACCACGCCCAGCAGATATAATTATTTTTCATGCTCTGATTGGAATTAAAACTATTAAAATCATCTTTTGGTATTTTTTGTGAAAAATACCTGGCGCCTTAAAGGAATTAGAAAGCCTCGAATACGGAGGAACGCGGAATCCGCAACAATATATTGATGGAATATTTAGTGCGAAAACAAATTATGAGTAATTGAACAATGATTCATTTCAGTAAATCGGGAACAGCATATGGGAAGTATATATATATATATATATAATAAAACTGATTAATTTTGTATGGTAAAATTCAATAAATGTTTATATGTGAAACCGTTATAAAACCATGTAGTAAGAAAAAAATTTAAATGTTTGAAGGCATTATTTTAGTGGAAAATTTATTTTGTTAAAGAATAAATGGGGTCATATGACGGAGCAGTAACAGCCACCAAGAGGTTTGGTTAGGTCGCGGATGACGTGACGTTAATCCTGGAGCTTTCGACATTAAGTCATGGGACGATTGTGGTGACGTGAGCGATTTTTGACATTTGTCAATGGAGGCGAAATTTTGACGAGCTTTAATTACAAATTATTGAATATGAAAATCAAATTGAAGTTGTGTTGAGTCGTAGGAGCATGTTACTGATGTGTAAATGTTGTGACTTTCTTTCGTTCCGTTTTTTTACTACTGGCGCATCTTAAACCTGAATGTATGAATGAATCCATTGAAATTGAATTGAGAAACCGCGTCCTGGGAACGATTTCCTGGTCACGCCGATATATTTCTATTCTTAACTGTTTATTTTATGTTGTTACTGGATTTGGATGAAAGTTTTAAATTAAAGAAGGAAATACTGTTATACCTATTACAGAAATGTTGTAACATTAAAAAATTCCTACTGTATATCGGAATGACGAATTTGTGAGAAAGTTCCAACACAGTTTTCAAACTTGAATGAGTATGAAAGCCTACATGGAGTAAAATGAAGTAGTAAAATAATATTTAATAAAGACGCTAATAACAGGTCTCAACATCAATCGTTGTTAATATAAAAACATCTGTAACAGACGAAAATTAACAAACAGGTAATGAAGTACCTGTAAGCAGAGAAAATTAAGTGATATAGAAATACCACTCAGTGCCTTGCAATCTTACTTTCTGCAGATAAAATCGTAAAAGGTGTAAGAACGATAAGCTTCAAAAGCCAAGGTGACGCTCATAAGCAAAGAACATTTCAATAATAATGTCTTTAACTCGGAACTTCCACGATCCTAAAATTCAATCCGATACCATTTGCTTATTATGTTTGAGCTCTTATTTAACATAAAAAGCATTTGAGATATGTCTCTAATTTAACTTTATTTCTGTAAAAGAGGTAATCCTTGTTACCTAGTAAAAATGTTGATCGTATTACCTGTATTTAGAGAAATGTTAAATATGGAAGAATATTTGGTTCATTAACATCTACTGTCAAAGCTTTTCAGAAACCCAAATAAATTTAAAAAAAAATTCCTCACTCTATTCAGATATCCGTTCTACATACAAAAACCGCAGAAATTGCAGCTGCGTACAAATCAGAAATAAACTGTATCAGATAATTAAGAGTTAATGTCATAAGTACTCTAATTAATAACACCTGAATTCTTAAAACTTTTAGATAAGACGATCGATACCTACGATTGTTTTGAGTACGAGCGACGAAAAGCATTACTCGTTTGGAAAACAGTCGGCGTCGTTGATGCGTTTACTATAATACACTGGGGAGAGTGAATTACTCGTACAGAGCTGATTTCCCTCCAGACCCACATGTCCGCCATCACTATTGCTGCAACCATATGGAATGCATTTCACAGAGAACACAAAATCTCTCAAGCAGGGATAAGACTGTTTCGACGAAAATTATATTATAGCTCATAACTTAAGGTAATACGCGAGTTGGAGTATATAGGGTGTCCACAAAAGAATTTTCTGGTTGTAATGGTATATTATAACAGTTTAATTTAGACTATTTACATCAAATAGAAGGTATACTAACCTAGTTTTTCTTACAAATATTTAATATTAACTGGGTGCCCGACGTTTTCTGGAAACTCATTTACATTAACTGGCTACATTATTTAATTCAAAGTAATCTCTTTGTCAACACGTGATTGAATCATCAACGAGAGCGTCTCAATTCTTAAAAATACCTTAACACGTCCCTTACTTAAGACCTGAATTTAATCATCCATTGCAATGACACAGTATCTTAATCGAGACAAGAAATCTCCAAGTACTTTCAATAAGCACAGTAAACTTTAATAAGCCAATAAGTCCAACATCACAATTATCTGCAGTAGCTTCCGACTTTCGTCATCCTCATCTGCAACTATTTATTTAACAATCAGTCATACACATACAATTATACAATAATATTACTTAAACGTCATTTAGTTATCATACCTGAACATTAAATATAAAGATAATGCTATGAGAAAAAGGTAGGTTTAAAATGAGTTTGTTGAAAGGAATTTAGACATATGAAATCAAAATGAAATGTTAAACAGAAGAAATGAAATTGGTAATGCGGGAATTCATTGCGCTAATGTTTTAAATATGATTAATGAGGGTAAAATGTAAGGTAATTTTAAATAAATCGAACTTAAGTAAGAGTTAAAGATGTTAATGATGGAGTAGTTATTTAAGATCTTTGATGTTAAGTGTAAATATGATGTAGTAGAGTGGTACTTAAGTTCTTTGATTTTGGAATTTGGTACGAATGTTCAGTTGGCGACGTGTACTCGATGAGTACAAAATTGTAATGTGAATTTGTATTAAAATAATATGTTTAGTTTAAAATATCAGGATAATGTTCAGGTATGCTAACTGTATGACGGTTAAGTAATGATATTGTATGTGCAAGACTGATTGTTTAATAAATAGTTGCAGTTGAGGAAGACGAAAGTCGAAAGCTACTGCAGATAATTGTTATGTTGAATTTATTGGCTTATTAAAGTTTATTGCCAGAACATAGTCCTTTGAATATCCAATTTAGTAAGCAGAGTAATTTAAAATAATTCTGAAGAAATGTACAATACCAACAGCACCTCTCATTAACCGCGAAAAATATTTATTATAATGTACGTATCAACTACTTATGCACGTTTTAAATTTCCGTACCCTCTACCCTGCCTCCAAGGCTGGAAGTAGTATCTAACGCCTACAGTCTTGCTTGCTTGCAGTCGCAAGGAACACGTATATAAAATATGGTCAAAATTTCTCCATGCATTTAGATTTGTGTGCAGCACATTATACACAAAAATATAAGGTAATTAAGATATCCCTTAGGTCTAGTTAATATGAAATAATGAGTACATAATCACATGCATATCGACGAAAAATTAAAGTTGAGTTTGTGCGGCCCTGGTAGTTGTAACATATTGTAAATGAGGATGATTTAAAGGCCTTTCGAACTAAATTTCTTTACATTAGGATTCACGCGACGTTAAACAACTCTAAATAACTTCTTCCAAATTATGCTTGTGTTTTTCTATTCCATGGTTAAAGGTTTTTATTCACTATGAATTCGCTATGAATTAATAAACAAATCTCCTCAGTGACTTATACTGAAACATTTTCCATATTTTTAAACTAAAAAAGTATCATTACTTATGATTATATAACTGTTAAGCCTAAAATAATAATATTTAAGGAATGATACTTTTAAATTGTTTCCTGGGAACCTCTCAGCGGATAAGAGACTTTATTATACGGCACATATCCGACCTAATATCCCATTCTTCCCACACTTTAACTGAAACCTCGGGGTAGTGGCAACTATAGCATCTTCAATCCTTTGTCTCAACTCTGGGACACTATTAGGTAGTCGTGGGACGAAGAAGCCAGCTTTTATAAAGCCACAAAGTAAAAAATGATAGTGAACAGAGTAATTTGAGAAACGATCTTTGATGGTAGTTGTTTCACGCCTCATCTGGCGAAGTTGTCACGTCCAAAATTATACGGTACGATAAATAACAAAAACGTATCCTATGTCATTCGCGCATATAATTATAAAAAGACAATTTGAGGTGTCTAGTTGTGGCCTAGAAACAACATTCAACATCACGTATAGTTGACACCATTGACTTTTATAACTGGGACATTCTTTTATGGAGACCATGGGCATCGAAGGGTACACGCATAAATATAACTTTGTAATTGAAAATACGTATTAACGGAATAGAAAAAATTATGCGATTTATTATCTTTTACAGGCTTTATATTTAATTTAGAAAGTAAAAACGTTTCGGTATGTATTCGCACCTTTTGCGGATTTCCTTCCAAATTATTACAACATCTTAGAACTAAATCAAATAATACATCCATCGAATTTAGAAAAAGGGCGTGGGAACTATTAGACTGAAACCATAACGTAACAAGACTGAATAGATGACCATTATTAAATAAGTTATGGTAGCTTGTGAATAGTGTGATTAGTAAATTTTAGATGAGCCTGAACTTCACGTACACAGGTTTTGGGGGATCTCGGTCCTGGTATTGCCTCGGACGAATTGGTTTATTGTTGTTGTTGTGGTGGTTTCAGGCCTAAGACTGGTCTGATGCAACCCTCCATACTAACCTATCTTGCGCAAGCCTTTTCCTTAACCTATAACAAGCACATCTCACATCCTCCCCAATCTACTTAGCGTATTCCATTCTTTGACTCCCTCTTCTGTTCTTACCCCACACACTTCCCTCTAATGCTAATTTTACAAGACCCTCGGGTCTTAAAACGTGGCCTATTAATCTATCCCTTCCCTTAATCAACTTTTTCTGCTTCTTTATTTGTTTGTTCCGTGAATTGCCTAGAGCTACTTCGAAGAACCAGATTCCTCGTCATGCAGCTCCAAGTAGTGGCATTTCCATTGTTTATTCGTGTGTTTGTGTACACACGCGTCGTGTTTACAGTATCCCATAGAATGTCTTGTTTACTCTAATTACGTATTTAAGGGTTTTTGGTAATTATTTGTATCGTATTTTATATTGGCATTACATCTATTTGTTCCTTGATGTAAATTATGACGTATCCTATTTCCTCAACCAAAAACTATATGGAAATAACAATACATATATTGCAACTTTCATTACAAATAACTCAAAGGCTATTATGAATTGTATTTCAAGTACTTTTAGATCTACTTTGACCTGCCGCACAGATTACTAGTCAGTTATTCGTTTTGTACATATTACTAATCTAAATTGAATGACTGCAGTCTCGTCGTCAATTTTCAAATAAGGCAGAGGGGAACTGAGAAAAGGAAAACTAAATAAGACTAACTTATTTACGTCACAATTTCTACGTATTTGAGAAGGAATTCATGAATAAATGTTACTGCAGAGCAATAACATTTGAGAAATTTTCTTCTTAATTAGGGGAGAAAATTTGGCTTGGAACGTTGAAAGACAAAACATGATCGAAGTATAACAATGACTAATTATTTCCGCCCAACTTTTCGTATTACACACTTTCTATTTATATGGAAATAGTTTCAATGAAAATTATAAATGAACGTGTTATATCCTTGATTACGTACTAATATATTTGCTAATTGCTATTAGAGAAGAAAAAAGTTTTTTTAATCCCTCCCGTTCGTGGAAGTCGGGTCGGGCCGGGCCGGGCCGACCGGACGTAGGCACTAGTTGACAACTGAAAGACAGTGATGGTAACAGATACTGCTGGCCTCCGCCACGAAACCTCAGCACAATCTGTCGCTGGTGCAATCAGGCACGATTCGATTACTGAGACTTAATTAGAGTGCACAGTGTGGCGTGCGCATTCGACCAGGGCCCTGTTTCTCCAGGAACACCATTACTGTAAACAAACAGTAGATTGCTAGGAAATAGCAAGCAGGTTGTGAACCACAAATTATTAAATAAATAGAGACACATTCCGTCTTTGAAAAACTAACAACGGATTTAATGCTTGGTAAAATTCGTAAACTTAAAAAAGGTTATAAATTTTGGACACAGTATATAAGCGAAAAATGTAGCGGTTTCCTTAAATCTAAAACGATATTTAAAGGAAGCCAATTTGTATATGCGTGAGTAAATAATACCGTTCAATACTGCATAGCCCAGGTAAGTCGGAAGCAAATGAACAGAACTTTTATTTATTCCAATCTTTATTACACAGGAAAATGAATCAAACCTTTGTACACAGGAATATTAAGAAACCATTATTTATAGTGTGTGAAAAGACAAATATATATATTACACTGTGAAGTTTAATGGTTTACTAATTAGTTTTTAATAAAACTTTTAAATATTTTTTCTTATTTCAATGCCATCCCGAAGTTTAAACCAGTCACAAATTAAAGGCGTTTATTTTCGGTTGTGCAAATATCTATCACCTCGTACAGTCCAAAATGAAAATTTAAGTTGGAGACCTATAATTTGCGTATGCAATACATACATTTTATTGACAATTTAATTAAGTACTTAAACTTAGGACATTATGGTACTCTGCACTTATCAACATAGTTACTTATCATCAATTTCTGTTGTAAATCATTGAACATAGGGCAACAACAAAGTACCTCCAGCTGGTCTTGTTGATAGCTACACCTTTCTTCATGCATACCTTCTTCTATCACTTCCATGCGCACAGATCTTCGTCACGTTTATTTGGCCTCTGCGGATTCCATTCCACTGCCTCTCTCTTAATGGCTTCATTACCGGTCCTCAGTGTATGTCTGATCCATTTTCGCCGCTTTATCAGTCGATCTCGGTTTCACTTGTTCTTGTCCATAGTTCGTGGTTGGAGATTACTTCAGGCTAATTGATGTTCATACAGAAGAAGGCCAAGCATTGGGATCGAAAGAATATTTTAACAGGATTTTAAACGTAGATTTTAACCATGAAATGGAGATGATCGAAGAAGATAAAACACGACAGTATGAACTGAATATTAATACACAACCACCTTCAAGTGACGAAATAAAAAATGCAGTAAAACAATTTTAAAACTGTAACTTTTGACTACAGACATAAATATCGTTGCAAATATTTAACAACCAATTTTTAAAAAGATATGGGAAAAAGAAAAAAATGGCAGAAGACTGGAGAAAAGGATTAATTGTAAAATTGCCCAACAAAGAAAATTTGACAAACTGCAAAAACTGGAAAGGAATTACTTTGCTTTCTATACCAAGCAAGTTATTTTCCAGAATAATACTTAATAGGATAAGGGAACCAATTGACAAACAATTGAGAAGGGAACAAGCAGGTTTTCGCGAAAACCGCAGTTGCGCAGATTTAATAACTCTTCTTGCAATGGCTCAACAGCCCTCTTGAGGGCCTAGGCCTACCGAGGCGGCTGCGGACTGTCATCTTCGCGTGACACATTCCGCATTTGGGGTGATACGTGGTCAGTGTATCCATTCCCCATCAGCCTTAATCCCGGTCCTCGCGACCATGACGACACAAACATCCAAGCCCATGCCAGGATTTGAACCTGGGACCACCGAGTTGTGAGGCAGCAACGGTAGCCACTACATCACAGGAGGTCGGCAGATTTAATAAATACGCTGCGTATAATTATTGAGCAGTCAAATGAATGGAACACATCCATAGATTTTGAAAGATCCTTTGATTCTCTAAATAGATCGACTATGTGGAAGGTATTAGAACAGTATGGAATACAAGAAAAAATTATCAACCTAATAAAAGAAATGTACAGAGAATATAGATGTCAGGTGATACACAAAGGGAAACTCACAGAAGCCTTCGGTGTGACAAGTGGTGAGACAGGGATGTATTTTATCCCCAATCCTATTTCTTGTGGTGTTGGACAAAGTGATGAGAAGAACTATAGAAAATAGAAGACGATGTATAAGATGGGGTATATATGGAAGGCTAGAAGACTTAGACTATGCAGATGATGTATGCCTCTTTTCACAGAGTTTAAAAGACATGACTAAGAAAGTATCTTTCCTAGAGAAGGAAGCAGCCATAGTTAGATTAAAAACTAACTGCAAGAAAACTAAAGACACGCGGATAAACTCAAAATTAAGCCGAAAAATACAAATGCAAAAATATAAGGAGGAAATTGAAACAGTGAGTGAGTTCACTTATTTAGGAAGTAACAACAAGTGGAGGAGCCCCAGAAGACGTCAAATCACGAATTAAAAAGGCACGTGGAGAGATTGTTCCAACTATATACCCTCTGGAATATAAAAATATTTTCATGAAAGCCAAGATTCGCAAATTTTATATTAATGTCAAATCAGTATTTCTCTACGGATGTGAAACCTGGAAAGTAACAAATCAAATTACAAAGAAATTACATATGCTCATAAATCGCTGTTTAAGAAAAATAATTGCTATAAGATGGCCTGAAATAATAAGTAGCTCTGCATTATGAGAAACCTGTGGTGGACAGAAAAAGAGAAACAGATAAAAATGAGAAAATGAATATGGATAGGACATACCTTGAGGAAGAATGAAGAGTCAGTTGAGAAGGAAGCATTAGACGAAAAGTAGGAAGTCCTAAACACACCTGGAAGAGGACGATTATGGAGGAGGCGAAGGAGTGTGGAAAGACCTGGAAAGAAGTTAAAAAGTTGGCAAAGAATAGAGTTGGTGAAAATGTTTCACAGATGCCTTATGTTCCTAAAGGAACGAAAGAGATAAAGGTTTGTAACTTGGAGGTAATTTCTTTAGCCACTTTCCAAATCTCGAACCCATATAATAGAAGTGACATGAAATTACTTCGGAAGATGCGGAGTTTGGTCCTGGTAGACATTTTGTTGTTCTTCCGCATAGGGCGATAAAAAAGCATCGTTTGCGATTTGAATGTGTTGCGATAAATCCTGTGCAGCTCCTCCATCTTTGGCAAATACACTGCCCAAGAAAGTGAAGCTATTCATATCCTATATAAAATCACCGTTGAGGACAGATGAATCTACTTTGTTGGTGTTAATCTTCACGTGGAGATTACCTTCCCCTTTACAATTTTCAAAATGGACGGTCATAAAGTTTATTCTGTTCTGGGAGGTTGATCTGAACTCTCCTATAATTATTTTCCTTCTCCTCTCTCCCAGAATCCCTTCCTCTTCCAAGTGACTGTTGAGTACTAACCGTACTTTAAAGGCAAAACTGGGAACCGGTATAACGAATTAATTTATTTTGCACACATCCTAAAAGGCACAAAGTAAATCAAACGTCATATAACGTGAGCCTTAGCAAATACTCCATGCCATATAAAATGTTTGTCGGCTTCCTATACAAACGGGAGAGTAAAAAGTTTCACAAACAATTTGTTCCGCAGAAGAACCATTATTTACTAAAAATAAGAATTCTAGTAACTGCTGTGTCCCTTTCATCCAGTACTTTGCGCATTTCAGAGCAAACTTAAAAATAAAATACGCAGTGCGCTTAAAGCGTGTGTGCTGTGATCTAATTAAATCCATTCAATAAAATTAATTCTGATTGGCCTATTCGGTTCACAAAGCAGCCTGTTCATCTGTATTGAAATTCACGGACTGTAATATGAATCCAGTAATATGTTATTCTGTGAACAAATCAATCCTTGTGTGTATGAAAGGTATTTTTTTTGCTAGGTAGCGATTTTTATCTGTTTCAAAAGCACATCATATTATAACACTATAATTCAACAAAAGGGCATTTCATATAATTATGGAGTTCGTCATCCAACCTTCTTTGTGTGTTTGTGTTGGTTCAATTATAGGACTAAAAATTAATAACAGCATGAAATGCGGATGACCGGGACCCTATTCATCTATAGACAGGTAATAGTGTAACATAAATTGAGATTTAGATTTCTTTAGTAAAAAAATTGATTATGATCATTTCTCACACTAAAGTCGATGAAGTAATTTTAAATGGATGTTGTTGTATTTGTTCCTTAGGCTGGTCTGGTGCAACCCTCCACGCTTAAATCGATAGCCGATCAAATTCGTGGTGGTCGTTTTGAAAGTTGAAGAAATATATCTGTCACACTTTGTACGAATATATATTTGTAAATTTGTAAATTGTAACATTTGTAAATTATCTTCTCATGGATATATATATATATATATCCATGAGATAATTTACAAATGTTTAGATTTAGATATATTATTCAATCCATTAGTTCTCGGTCGAGGAAATACGTCATATGTAATATAAGGTAACAAAAAACGAATAAAATTTTACATTTAGAAAGTTGAAAGGTGAAAAAATTCAGTTAACAAAATGAGAATAGTTGACCTCCTGTGGTGAAATAGTCAGCGTTGCTGCCTCGCATCAGAGGTCACGAGTTCGAATCCTGGATTGGCCATGAATGTTGTGTGTACCTTTTCCGACTGTGAAACTATAGTTGAAGAGTTCCCCCTACCGTAGTCGCTAATAACCATAAGGGTTGATGCGACATTAAATAAAAGGATTAAAAAATGACAATAAACTTCATAGGACTAAATATAATAATTAATTAATATACGTATTGGCCATTTGACCTTGTAGAGAGATCTGCTTCATGAAATTGCAAAAAATAAAATTCATCTTAAAGTTTCAGTCGACGTAGTAGTCAGTAGCAAATCTTGCGCCGATTCTCATCGAACATAAAAGGAAGTAAGTCGACAAGATAAATTCCATTCCAGTAGATTATAATTGTAAAATGATAGCAGGATTTGATAAGATATCAGCATACAGTTTTAATAAAGAGGGTCTAATCTTTTATTTCTACCTATGTACTCTTTCGGCGATTAATACTTTCCATTCATTAACAAACCTTTAAAGTTTTTATTACCGTCGGAAGAGTATTGTACTGATTCATACCGAAATAACGAATGCTTGTTTCAAAAAGCTTTAGACGTGGTTTTTCGACATGGAGTTCAGAGCGATTACTAGTGTTGTATAAATGACTTGAGCCGTTTAGTATTTTATAGATTGATGATGCACCATATAACCTTGAAAATTTATGGAATGTACGTACACTGGTATTGCACTCCGCAGCCAAATCGTCGCAATTAGATGAACACTATAATCTTAATAACAGTAACGACTTTATTTAGCAAATAAATTCTGCTCACTACTAAAGTATTCAATTTATTATTGTTTACATTTGGTATACTTAGATGTATAATAAACCATTTTTATATTTATTAATAGTCTCACATTCCCTAATTTCTATTTCTAACTGGTTAAATTCTTTTATTCCTTTAAGAAATATACTGTATGGTTTTAAATCTAACCTAGCCCTTCCTATATCTAATTCTACTTTACTTCTAGCATTGTATGGATTCCTATAATACTTATAAGCGAAATAATTATTAAATTATTACAGTCACAAATTGATAATACAGTTAAACAAAAGTACTATAGTATGAAAGAATATCCTCGAAACACATTACTATGACTCTAAACCTTTTATTCTTACATCAAATAATTAGGACTGAAAACCACAACAACACGATAATTCTTAATGCCCTACTTTGCGACTTGATAGGTCTGTCCAAACATATATTAGATATCCGATACAATACAGTACAACAATAATTGTTAAGTGGAAGAATAATAAGGTTATAAATTACAGTTTTACAATTCCAAGTTAAAAAATTCTTTACTCTATATAAACTCCTAACATCCTGATTATCTTTCTACCTAAAAAATCTATATGACAATTCATTTTTTAATTTTGATCCAATGTGACTTCTAAATATTTACAATCAGTAACTCCATCTGTCTTATTATTGCCTATAACTATTTCATTGGTATCATAGAATCTAATACAGCCTACTTTCATGCCACTATACGTAAATTTAGTTTTAACACATTTAACTTAAATCTATTTACACATGCTAAATTTACTTAAAGCAAGGTTCATTTTATTAACTAGATTAATTTTATTTTTAGCAGAAGTTAATATAAGCTGATCATCAGAATATAACTTAAGATTGACATCACAATTTTGAAAACAACACGTCATATCATTTATGCATAAATTAAAGAGCGAAGGGCCCGAAAAACGTCCCCGTGGAACCCCAATATCACACTCTATTTATTATGACCTTGTGCTTTCTATTTGACAGGTTACTGCAAAACAACGCATACGCAACAACACGCAACAACATGACACAATCCACCGACTCAAACTGTCTTAAATCTAAAAGAACTGCATTCACCAAATGTCCCTTATGGTGAAAGAAGTAAAATTGTAAGTCGAAGTGACCTATCTCATACAGAAACAAATTTGAAATGATGAAAATAATTAATTTGTGGGTGTGTTTTAGTTTTCTATCTCACAATTTGACTGAAATTCGTTTGTTTATAATAATAATAATAATAATAATAATATGTTAAATTTAACTGAGATAATTTCTCAATGTATAGAACATTTTCGAATTAGTATGATGAAATCTTTTCACATATAATTGACGTTTTCTCTAATAAGTAATAATATTTTTTTTACGTACGTATTTTCTATTTTAATTTTTCTTACTCCCAAGTTGTTTATTATATAGATTTTATCATGTGTGTATTTATAATTTTTTTACTTCAATATTTATTGTTCC
This sequence comes from Eucriotettix oculatus, assembly GCA_034510155.1. NCBI lineage: Eukaryota > Metazoa > Arthropoda > Insecta > Orthoptera > Tetrigidae > Eucriotettix > Eucriotettix oculatus. Next base: position 161,051,138 of record CM067376.1, on the reverse strand, counting down.
CATTTCTGCATTATACTTTCTTATTTATTATTTAATTACTGTATGTTTCTCTATTTCGTATTAATATCTGTGAATGTAATTGTGCTTTGTCTTTATCTCTTTTTTCATTAGAAAAGGAATAATGAAATCAATGTAACGAAATTTAAGTGAGTACAGTTAATCATGTTATGCGTGGTCCCTTATTAACCGGGTCGATTTTTATGAAAATTGTAGTATACTTATAAAACTACTGATAATCAGTAAGATATTAACGTAGCGGATAAAAACTGATTCATTAGCTTTATGTTAGGGACATATAAAGGAACCTCATAAATTTCAGGGTAAGTGGTTTAAGGTAATTTCCGCCTGCATATTAACACAAGATGTATGGGAGACATGTGCTACTCTGTAACTTTGATCATTGTAGGCGAACACGGCGAATGAAATTAATCTTCATCTGCGACGTATCCACGAAACTCGTTTGTCTCTGCGCACGTAGCGTGGGGCGGCAACGATGAGCCTCTTTCGACATTCCGCTCACATCCGCCCATGATCCTAGTCACCTGCACGCCCCTGTGCGTTACACATTTATCAGCTTGCCTACGCACGCCTCCTGCATGCCTAACAGCCTGCAGCGTCGCATCTCCAGCTTATGGAACTCTCTATTACGTAATTCAGGCAATGTCAAAAATATTGGGCATTCAATGGTTTTTAACATACAAAAGAAAGATAATTTCAACAATCACAAAAAGGATTTCTAATGGTTCAATGTTTAATACCTTACCTCTATTCATAATCAAAACTAACCCTTGCGTACATTTATAGCCATATCTTTATTAAACAATTTCTTTCGACAATTCCCAACAGGGTTTCAGGTGTACCCAAAACGTCCGTTTTTCTGTACACCATACCGTCTTGTCAATTGGGTGCAATTTTATAAATCTACAGACTGTCTCGTCCAGTAAACACACATAACAAAGACTTACATATTCATTTATTTTCTTATCCGCTTTTCCTTTGCGTTCAAAAGGTAATTTCAGTTTTGTTTTTGTTGCAATCATCTTTTACATAAGAGAGCATAAAATGTTGGAATAAAATATTGTTACTATTCAAGAGGCTTATAAAATTAGACAATGTCAATTTGCACTGAAATACGTTGCAGTGAGAATTTAGAGATGTTCAAGTGAAGTAGGAGGAATCTATAATAATAAACCAGTGGAAGTGTCGTATTATTTCCAGTTTCTGTAATGAGCAGTTTCAGAATATAAAGGGTAACAATAAAGTCTATTTAATATATATTTTTTAAATATGGCTAAGCAAATGTAACAAATAATGCAAAGAAAAAAATTCTTAGTTTTGTTTTGTAAAGAATCGGATGTCATTTGCCTGTGTGATTTGACGCATTCTTTAAGACGTCTTCAATTTAGGCCGTTCAACTCGGTAGCGAAGTAGAAATGATGACAGAATGCATATATGTCTGCTGACCCAGATATCTCGGAGTAATGACATCGTGCACACGTTTTAAAAAACCTCGCACTCCAGCTTTTCAGCAAGATGCGTCGGTTTCCCGGTTAGAGTTCTCATCTAGCCGGCTTTCTTTCTGCAGTGTATATTAGTGAGTGTTATAACATCTAAACTGCATATCTGTGTTTAAATGGTAAATACTTCGACCTTATTATTCTTACCTGATAAGACTCAGGCGAACTCACACTACCAAACTGTCCTAATCGTTCCTTGCATCTTTACAATCCTTCGGGATAAGCCTTATATCTCATTTTCTTTTCGCGTACCAAACCAGCTTCGATAGAAAAGTCAAGGCCAGACTCTGCTGATCGAAATCCTGGAAAAGGATCCCTTCTTTCTCTGTTTGTGGCTCCCTGGGGACATATAATATCAGGTGAACACGTGACTATTTAAACATGGTACCAGCAAGTTAGTTTTGGCAAACCACATACAGGGACGCCGCTAAGATTAGTTTCTGAAAATTATACAGTTGTGGCTTTTTTACCTACTTAACTATTTCCTCTTTCAACGAGATGGTGTCCCTCAACAATTGTAAACAAGAACATCTGAATGGGATGCTGCCCTATCTATGAATATAGCGGCCACCGACATGGCTCTTCTCCAGTGGACGCCACGGTAACCTAGACAAAAACATTGTGATTATTTCTTTTTGGGGTATTAAATGTACTTCCTAGCTAAAAAATCATGCCGTTTAAAGATGAATTGCCTACTATCGCTTTCAAATTGTTGTATGAGCCACAATTACAGAATTTTCAGCATCCTCGCTTGGTGGCGGCCCTATCGAAGTCTACCAACGTAACTTGCCGGCAACGCATTAAAAAAACATTGAGAGTTTTCCTTTTAAGAACAGTAGCATTTGCAACGATATTTTCAGCCACTTGCTTATATTTACTAATGTTTAATGAACTTAATAATTACCCTGTATATGCACTTGGCCAATCCTGACTATATCTCTGTTTGTTAGTCCCAACAGGACAATTGTTAACATGCTACATATACATGACATAATTTGGAAGAACCAACAAAATGGATTTCAAGTGGTGGGAAACGTAAAACTGAAACGGTCGATATTAATGTCGAACAATAGTTTTCGGGTCCTTTACGTTTATTACCTGTACTTATAATGTCGGTTAATTCAACATTCAGCACCATTGGGCACGGGGATGTGAATAGGTGTGCAGAATAAGATGTACATGAATGCAGAGATTAATTCAGAAAATATTATTGTTAAAATAATTAATGCTAAATATGATAAAAGTGGTAGCAAAATAGTTAATGAACCAGCGGCGTCCAAAGTTACAAGTAGGAAACAGTTATTTCCTTCCCAATGCGACGAAAAAGTTAGGGTAGTTTTCACTTTCTACCATTATCGTAGCATTATTAGCAAAAAGTTTCAAATACGGAACAGTGTTAAAATTCGTTTTAGTATACATTATTTTTAATGAGCACTTTAATACACCTTCACACACACCATTCACAAATAGTACAATTAAATTCATTTGCAACCAATAAAACAGTCAAACTTGAATCAAAAGAAATAAAACTTATAAAACAGTTGTATTTCTTTCGATACAAGTTGGACTGTTTTATTGGTTGCAAATGAATTTAATATTTTTAGTTAGAACTACAACAAAGTGTAAACTTTATTGCAATAAATGAATTCATTCATTACGATCGAAAGGGCACGATGAACTGAGTACTAGAAATACTAGAAACATTCGTAAGGAATGAAATTCTTTGGGTTGTAAAGATATTATATTCACCCCAAAACAATGTCATATCAACTGATCGTCTTAGAGAAGTGCTTTCCTGTTCCTGGAATTGATAAATTGAAATAATAAAGCGAAAAATATATTAAGCAACTGAAAACCAATTCTACATGTATAGCATGACCGGCGGACAGTACTCCGTGTTATACGAGCAAAGTTTTATAAAACCTATATCATTAACTATTTTTAACCACGTGGTTATTGTATCTGTATTTCCAGGTTATGTTACATTTTCCTGTTTTATTAATAAAAATAGTAAAATTATTCGGAAATACATTCTTTTGTTAAAAAAAATATCGGCATTTAAAATGAAGTAATTCTTTTTATTATTGGTCGCTAAAAGGATTCGTCCAATTTAAGAAAATTGTTTCGATGTGTGTCTATTTATGAACAAATGTACTTTAATAAATTTTAAATGGCATGTATTATATACAAAACTAGCTAGGTACCCGGTATTACCCAGGTACTTTCTTGAGCCCGGTACAGTCACTACAGTTGTAATTTCATTGAATCACGTATTTCAGAAAATACCCACTAACCATAAATTTTTTAACATGTTGACACCGTAATTCCGATGTAAAAAAAATTTAAAACAAAAATTACAGAGCTTATCGAAGATTCTCACTTCTGCAATTGATAAATTAATAAATTATAAATACTAAAACCTTGCCTTTAGTATATAAACTTAAATGTTTAAAGAAAGTAACCTCTACTTAGATATTTTATTCTGCAATTGATAAATTAATAAATTATAAATACTAAAATCTTACCTTTAGTATATAAACTTAAATATTTAAAGAAAGTAACCTCTACTTAGATATTTTATTCTGATGTGCGGAAAATGTATTGTTATAATATTGGATTATGACATGTTAATTATGTGTGATGTGTTAATCAGTCCTAAGACTGGTCTTATGCAACCCTTCATAGGAACCTATCCTGCCTTAACGCTTTTACATTGTCTACCACATCCTCCCTAATCTGCTTTCGAATTCCATCCTTAGCCACCCTCTTCCGTTCTTACCCCACACACTTCCCTCTATGCTAATTTTACAAGATCCTCATGTCTCAAAACGTGACCTTTTGGTCAAAGTCCTCCAAATTGTTCTCTCTTCCTCTATTCTGCTTTGAACTTGCTGGTTAGTTACCCTATCCACCCTTTGATTTTCAGCTATAGCACCATATCTCGAAAGCTTCTATTCTTTTTCTGTCTGTAACTCCTATCTTCCACGTATTTCAACCATATAACGCCACACTCCATACAATCATTTTTAATAATAATTATAAGGATTCAAATACTACTAACGGTTTTTATCACCCTTCTATATTTCATTAAGTTTGTATAACAAGATATTATTGGTCAGAATTCAAGTTTGGGCATATTAAAAAGTAAACAAGGAATCCATATGTCGCGTATGAAATATTTCCCATCGCCTCCAGTTTTAGTAGTGTGTGACGTCAAACAGTTTTACATGTTATATAATTTTTTCCGCGTTTATGCAAACCATGCCGTTTTTTCCTTCGTATTTTTGGAACAAATGTTCCAAGTTTTGTTTCAATCTGTCCACGCGTTTAGATTTGTATAAGGAATTAAAATCAAATGTACAAATGAACATGATTCCCAGTTTAATGATTAGATTTTAAAACAAAGTGTTTCTCATTAAAATGATGCATCAATCATACGTACCGACTAGCACATCTACTAGTTTTATTTTCCATTATTCTGAATCGTGTATTTTAATTCCATGTCAAACAGTATGCATTAGTGATTGAAGAAATGATTTTCAATTTGATGCTGTGATATTACCAGCGTAAATATAAAGCCTGAGTGTGTGCTTTTGTCGCAATATCGTGACTTTCTGCTTTTCCTAGTATCAAATATTAGCGAGGATGGTTTGGATATTCAGGTTGCACCTTAGACTCTTGTAAAGAGTTTTTAGTAGAGCGGAGACGCTGTCGTCCTCGGCTCAGAGCAGTGTGCTGTGAAATTGGCGCTAAATGAGATTTAGCGTCTGAGACGACACAATAACAACAAGCAACGAACAGTTGGCACCATTACTCAGTTGCAGGAATGCTTTGTACTTCCCGGCGTCGCAGTTTAACTGCCACTGCAGGAGGAGAGCGATTTAATTTTGTAAACGTGAGAATTGCTGACGTAAGTGGGAATTTACAGGTTCCTGAAAGCGAAGAGACAACGTTTCTAAAGTTACATTTATCTTCAGCCGGCAGAGGTGAGAAAGTACTTCGTGCAACATTACATACGAAAAAAAAAACTAGTCTGCTAAATTAAACTCTACAAAATACAACAGTCGCTCACTTTCAAATAAATGTCTGACTTTTGTAATGCGAGCCATCGCGATTCGTAGAAGAGAGGTTTTTCAGAAACAAGGCTAACGGATACACACAATTTTATAACCACAATGAAGTCCATTCGCAACATCCAGTGTATCAACTCCGCCAAAGGCTGACATGAACTAAGAAATCGTTGAAATATGAAATTTGCTCTATCACATATCAAACTTTTAGTCTCTTTCACTTATCCTTCAAAGTCTATCGAATTTTATTTTTTATAAAAGGTAAGACGCTGAGTTGGAAGCAATTAATTTACTGTTTTTATTTAGAATCTTGGTTTCAATTAAAACCTGAAAATCTTAAATGTTGCTTTGCAATGTTTTATCTAACTACAAGGTTTATGGATGCCACCTCTCTGAAAGGAATGAGATCTGTAAACATAGATACACCCTCTCGAAGAGAAACCATTTGTCCACTGTCGTCACCTTGTCACGGCTGTTGCAGCTCTCTTTAGGCCTGATATTCAGGGAATCTTTTCTGAACTCCTTCAACGCTGTGATAATACATGTTACATCAATCGACTGCTTGAATAATCTCCCTGTAGCACGAAATTACATTCGTTGAGAAAATCACGTATTTTACGAAAATATTGACATTAGGAGGTGTGGTTCGCAAATTCTTCCTCTGGGAATACCAGACCATCGGCTTAAAACTTTTACGACTGTATTTTGAGGCCTAGTACGATCTGTGAATTCTAAATATCTAAAGAGATAGAATTCAAGCGACTTAAATCATCAAATTCTCAACCATTGCTAAAATGTTTAATAACGTAAAGTAAAATCAAAGTGAGAAGAAATGTTTCAATTGAATCTGAGGTAAAGATAGACAAATTTAGAAAAAAGACATGAATGGAAAAATTGACCAGATCAAGGACTCGAGCCCAGGACATCCCGCTTACCGAGCGGTCACACTACCACTAAGCTAGTCCAAGACGACGTCCCGAGGACCGATTAAACATCCCTCCACTCCAGTAAGCCTAAGCTAGGATCTCCTACAATTTACTAATCACATACTGCACGGCATAATTTATAGGAATGTATTGAAGAGTGGACAGTGTGTAAATTTATCAATGGTGCATGTATTTCAAGTCAAAGTCAGTAAAAATGCTTCAATTGAATCTCAGGTCCTCGGGACGTTGATTCGGGCTAGCTCAGCTCTTGAGTCCGGTCGACATTTTTCAATTCTTGAAAAGTAAAATATATTACAAGATTTTCATCGTGACAAAAGAAATCATTTACACCGATACGTTGTTCGGATTAATTATAATAATATGCAGTCGACGTAAAAATTAGTCTCATTAATATTATGGTAAGCATTATTAGTATACAAGACTACACTATTTGGTAATAACACTGAAACTGACTTTTTTCATTCATAAACCATCAATATTAAATTTAATGAATTGTATTTATTAATGTATTAAAATTAGAAACGACTCTGGTCATGAAAGAAATTGCTATGTCTCCTAATAATACGTTTCTCAGTAACAAATATAAAACATTCTGCTTAGAACTTCATCGTTAGTGATTCTATCCACCATCTGATTTTCAGCATTCTCCTATAGTACCACATTTCGAATGCACCTATTCTTTTCCTTTATGCAACTCCTACCGTCCACGTATCGCACCCATATAAACGCCACACTCCATACGAACATTTTTAGCTATGATTTCCTAATATTCACACTTCTATTACCCGTAAATAAATTTCTCTTTTTGTTAGAGCCTTCCTTTGTCTGTGCTATCATACTCTTTATGTCTGCTATACATTTAACATCCCTAGTTATTATGCTTCATAAGTAGCAGAATTGCTTAACTTCCTTCAAAATATCCCTTCCCAATCTAACACGCTTTATTATTCCCATATTTTCTTTGCTACATAACATAACCTTGGTTTTCCCTTCTATTAATCCTTCAAGTCCACAACTATGCCATTTATTATGCTTTTCAAGTCGTTTTCTGACTCCCCTAATGCTACAATATCCGCATGGGTTTTATTTCAGAAATGTTTATGATTGAAAAAAACAGAAGATAATTGCAGGATGCATCATAATTAATGGCTAATGGCGTAAACGCATACAGGTGAGAGAACACGAAACTAGAAGCAAAAAAAGGCTTAGTAAAAGTAGGTTTGAAAACAAACAGCTTACGAGATAATTACGACTTCTTGTTTCCAGCCAGCACTGACTTTATTGAGCGTAAGTAAACACATCATGCCGGTCCGTTGTGTAGTCTTTATGTTTTCGAAATGTGGAGTTGAAACCAGAATGGATACGACAGTACAGTACACAGTCCGAGGGCTACTAATGTCAATTGTTTGCTGAGCGTCAGTTGTGTTCAACGAGGTTGGTGAAAACATGGAAGATTACAGTTACGAGCAGTATTCAGATAAGCATTTCGTTTTTGATGGATTAACGGCAATGCACGGGACGTTTACAAGGGTGTATCAGCGTCTCCGTGAAACTTTATTTTATTGATAATAACTTAGTTGACCTGTTTTCTAGATTCAATTACAGGTATTTTTAGCAATGTTATTCTTTTGTTGATACGTGTTGAAGGCTCTCAGGTGTATCCACAAGGAGACGTGCCAGACAAATTCCGTGAAGGAGTTACAGAATCGTTTGTAGAGTAATACTATGTATCCATATCATCTCCAACTTCAGTAATTTAGTGAACGTTCTGTCAGTGGATGGAACAACAAGCTGTAGGTAACATATCATTTACAGTTGAAGCAGGGTTCATTCATAAAAATGTATTTCATTATCACATTTCTAACATTTCAGTCATCCAGGCTTCAACCCCACTTGTTGTGCATGAGAACATCGGCGACGGTTATCATTGAATGTATGGTTGGGAGTACTAGGTTACAGTATTATTGGACTGTAAATGTTACCAAACAAACTCAATGGACTGAATTATTTTCTGTTGCATTGTGGTGATGGTTCTATTAATTTGTAGGTGGGGAGAATGATTTTAGGTTGTTTTTAATTTATACGGGATAAAAAAATTATAATATTTAAATTTTAACAAATGCAGGTTTATTAAATTTGATATTTAAGGGGGGATCCTCGCTCACTACGTCGGGAGCATGAGTGAATCTTTAACTAAGGGAAAGCTAAACGCTCAGTGGGTATAAATCGAATATGGGGGGAAAAGCGAACAATATATACAAACGACCAGAGGCAGGAAACAATAAGGTGGGTACATCACCACGGTGCTGTGACGATCCCCGACGTCCTTACTGGCAGGTGACTCAGCTGATGCCTGCTTGGCGTCGTCTTCCAAGCGTCGGAGGTATGCTGGCTTCTAAAACTGCTCTTGTAAACTCTCTTGTAAAACTGCTCTTGTAATCTGATCCCGTAATCTGATTCCAGTAAACTGTTCTTGTAATCTGAATGCCGTAATCTGATTCCAGTAAACTGCACTTGTAATCTGAATTTTGTAATCTGATTTTGTAAACTGCTGGTGTCCTCTATAAACTGATGTGTAATAACTCCTCTGTCGTCTCCTAATGCACCCTGGTTTTCTTCTTCTCGCCCCGCCCCAATTCTCTCCTGGTGGGGGTGCACTTCCTACTTCCTCCATATGGAGGGTAGGATTCTGGAGATTCTTATTTTCGGCAAGTATCCTTCATAATCTTGGACATAACAAATTGTAATGAAGTCATTTGCCTCTATTGTTCCGGCTTTCGGGGAATCGGGGTACAGAGCAGGTAGGAAGCAGGTCCAGTCGTCAGGTCAATTTTTCCCGCGGCTGACCAGATGTATTTCTGGTAAATAACATCTGTTGCCCATGTCTTCCGCAGGCGAGACTTGATGCTATCTCGTCCAATAATATTTACCGAACCTTAATGTTTCCGTTTTCTGGTCGAGAAGATGACTGTAATTCGTCATTTAATTAACCTATCGCGTTCATTCATGCTCCCGATTTCGTCCTGCTTAGACCTAAATACTTATGTACAAGAAAATAAAAATGCAATTTAATTAAAATTTATGTAGACAGGCAATCGCGTACCACAGCATCATCTTGAAGGATTGTTTGAGGACGTTCCTTTAGAGTTTCGCCAGAGGATGTGGTACATGCATGATAGAGCACCCGCACATTTTGCTGAACACTCTGATATTGCCAAACATGGATTGGGCGAGGCGGATCTCTACCGTAACCTCCAAGAACACTTGATCTGAACTCCGTGGATTCGTGTGTTTGGGGCCACGTCAATCCAGTTAACACAAATGAAGAATTGAAGCAGGCACGTGTCAATGATTGTCAATAATTTAGAAACGATACACGCTAGCTTGAAAGCATTCATAACTCACTGGAGCTATTGTACAGGCTGGTATCCAAGTACAAGTACGACACTTTATAAACCCTCCTTTAACTATGAGTACAGTCAGTGGTGTTCAAAACGGAATCTGAAGTCAAGCAAGGTGATCCACTGTCAGCTATACTCTTTAGCCTTGTAATGAACATAGTTTGCATCAAACGGGAGAAAGTCGAATCGTTTCTCACTTTTTTTTCATACCGTTAAAGGTGCGGTATATTGATTTTACGTAACCGACCAATAAGATTTGCCAGGCAGACATAAAATTTCAGAATAGTGTTTATGAACAATGTTCTCGATGTTTCTGGCTTCTTGCGGAAGCAATTCAACAACGTTGTAAAACAACGCTCCAATAGGAAAACATGGCAGGACGTATTCAGTCAACCAGATTCCTGCACGAGTAAGGTAGAGATTGACATAGCCCAGAATTATGCAGATAATATTTTATTTTACTTGATAATGAGAATCTATGACCAACAAATAAACCAACCTTATACATCTTTGTTTGTGGAATGTAATTCATCAGCACATGATTGCAGTCTGTCAGGACCATATTCAGTGCAGCGGTTCTCAACCGGAGGTGCGCAGGAAAATTTTAGTGGTCCGCGAAATATAATTAATATTATTAGTTTTGCTAACAAACAAAAAATATATCGTCACAAAACAATCTGTATTTGAGGTATTTCGGAAGCTTTTCCATATTCATGTAATATAGAAAAGGAATCATACTGCAAGGAGAAGAAATAAAAACCATACGCTTTTCCGATGGTATTGAAGTATTAGAGGAGTCAAAAGAAGAGTTGTAAACCACAATAAATGGCAATAACGGAGTCCTGGAGAAAGAGTTCAATATAAAGATTAATAGAGGAAAAACCAAGGTAATAGAGTGTAGATGGGAAACATTTGAATAGCAAACGGTGTTAGATTGGGTGGATGTGAATGAATTCTGCTTCTTAAAAGCGTTATTACTAGGGATGGTAGAAGTACAGTAGGCCTTACGAGTAGGATGGTAGAGACAAGGAAGGCTTTCGCGATAAAGAGGAATTTTTCTTATGGGTAATATAAGTGAATATTAGTAAATCGTTGCTAAAAATGTTCGTATGGAGCGTGGCGTTATAAGGGTGCGAAATGTGGACGATAGAAGTTGTGGAAAGGAAAAGAATAGAAGCTTTTGAAATGTGGTGCTGTAGGCGAATGCTGAAAATCAGATGGTTGGATAGAATCACTAACGAGGAAGTTCTAAACCGAATAAGGAAATAGCGAACAATATGGAGAACTTTAACCAAGAGAAGGAATAGATCAATACGCATGTTTTAAGACATGAGGATCTTATAAAATTAACATTGGATGGAAGTGTGTGGGGTCAGAACAGGAGAGCTAGCCAAGGATGAAATACGCTAAGCACATTAGTGAGAATGTGGGATGTGCTAGTTTTGAGGAAAAGGAAAGGCTTGCGCAATTTATGCTGGCATGGAGGGTTGTATCAGACCAGTCTTAGGACATAATACCACAACAACTACCAACTATTTAAAAATGTCTTCTTCTTATATAATATGTTAAATTTCGTGATTGTTAAGACGTTTTATTGGTTTTAAAAATCAATCATGATTGATAAAACTTACATATCTGGCAGATATTTTTATTAAGTACAATAAACTTACTAGTACAAGCAAAAATATTACCATTTTTAATACAAGTGATGAGATTGCATCTTTCGAAAAGAAAAATTTACAACTTTGGAATTCATCAGCTGATTTTAATTATCTTCCTGCATTACACGATTGTTTGACTTCATTAAATTTTAAAGTAGATGAAGTTTCAAAAATGGCTTTAGAACACCTACATATCTTGAAAGCGACTCTTTAGCAAATATTTTCCGAAATTAGTAAGGACGATTACTGGCTTCAGAATCAATTTTCGGTGAGAGATAAACAAGTAGCTTTGATGTAAGTGGCTATGAAAATCTAACTGATTTAATCAGCGACTCTAATTTGAAACAAAACAGCAAAGACAAGTCTTTAAGCGAGTTTATCAGAAGAGTGTCCCGATATTTCAAAATAAACTATTATTATTGATTTATTTCAGTTTTCTGCAATCTATTTACGTTAAGGGGGATTTTCGAATTATGCTGCAATGACGTCACGGTGCAGAAACAGGTTCGACGGCACACCAGATATTGGAATTCAACTTACAAATATTGTGCCTAATATAAACGAGATTTGCAATTCAAGGAGCCAAAACATCAATGTCATTTAGTGCTTCATTTATTCATAGTTTTATGTTTTATAATATTACAGTTCTATATTTAAAAAATTGCTAAATATAAATTAAAACTTTTTAAAATTTTTACAATTATGAATAACCGAACCTTAAATAATCCAAGTGTTCCGTTAAATTGTCAGATTTTGAAAAGTATCCCATTGCAGAAACAGTGGCGGTTAAGCATTACATTAAATTGAATCCCATCATCACATTATTAGTTAATATTTTTAAATCTGTAATCCGTTCAGATTAAATGTTGCTAGTTTGAATCTGAAATTAAAACTACAGTTTTTAGAATTGTTAAGCGTGATTTTCTAAATCTCGGCGTGGTATTAAACTTTGTAGTTTGTGCAAGAAAACAATGTCTTAACGTATTAAAAGGCGTGAATATGCTATTTAATTCCGCGCAAAATTCGCTGTTCCCGGGCCAAGACAGTTTCTTAATTTATTATGGTATTAGGAAGGCTTTGTGTTTTAATTAGGGTAGCAAATCCACGGAAGGTAGGTTGCACAAACGTGCGCAGTTTGCCGCCAGAGCTAGGGTTATTGTTATAGCTAGCTGACTTTAATAAACTCTGCGTTCCTACGCTTTGACTTTATGTGATAATTCTGTATCGAAAGCTGGTTATAAGAGTTTATTACACCTTATATTTTCTGCAATCTGAATACAATCAATTCTAAATTTAAATATTTACAAGTATCTATATTGTACAATTTAATTGATTCAGAGGAAAATAATTTATTTTATAAAAAATTAAATTTATCTGTCTTAATATTATAAATAAAAAACAAGTGTCAAAAATGAAATATTTTTGTTTATTAAGAAATTTACAAGCTGTTCATTTTGATCAGTAAGCAAATTAGATAAAGGAAATATAATGAGGGCAGAAGTGGCCCAGTGACCACGCTCCGAATGAAACAAAATTATATGTAAATGCAATAAAATTAAACTTCACAGGTCTGTTGGCCGCTTCCTCTTCAATCAGCGACGTGTTGTTAGTTCATTTGCTAAATGGCTGACCTCTTCGTTATGTGTCCTTGGAGATTTTGACAATAATTAGTGCTGAGTCTGTGTATTTCATCTTCTATAGTAGGTATAAGCAACCAATTGTACTTTACCAATTATGTAAACGCTATAATTTGATTTATCTGCAAGCAGCGTCGACTTTTATCGTGAACATCTCCAGTAGATGATTGCATAGTGTACTGCGAATACTTAGTTATTTATTTCTCCTCTTTCACCTATATTGTATCTGATGTAGCTGTCTACAGATGTAACCCTGAAAACTATCTTCCCTGAGTACGATTCTTCTTTCAAAATGCCTAATAACTCAAGTTCTGTCATGAACTTAAGTACGCGGGGAACTTTACGCTGGGAAGAATTTTTGTGTATGACGGTCACAGTGGCAAACATGCTGGGGTATATCAGGATGAACAAAAGGCACCGGGTCCTTCTTCGCGAAAAATGTCAGCCAGTGTCAAAATGAAAGAATGTACGCCTGACACCTTAGAAGTTAGGCATGGAAAATGTAGCCATGCCACTGAATGGCTAAAGAATATTACATGTGGGAGTTTTCTGACACCTGCGAATTTTCTAATTATGATCATTGGTTGCAAATAAGAAAATGTCATTCAATGAGATTGGTCTTAACTTTGTGCTTCTTGGCAGTTAGAGAAATCGTGAAAACGTTTTGGAGCAGTGGGAGGAAAAACTAAAGATTTAAGGGACATGGTCATTCAGTTCTGAGTCGCGGTCGAGAGGAGATGTAGTAATTCAGGTCCAAGTAGGGCCATAAAGATTTCGGTCACGAAACGCCGATTCTGATGATGATATCCAGTCGCACCCACTTCCTCAAGGGTCATTCGACGACCCCGCTCTGTTGATCTGCACCAGTCCAGACACCCTGACATATCGCCGTGAATGACAGATACAACTAAACAGCTGTAGTCTTCCATTCGGTAACGATAATTTAATATTTCAAACACTATAACATTGCCAGTAGCTTCTACATGGTTCACCCGCAAATGACCCTAATTTTATGACTTGATTGCTGCAAATTTTAGTGCTCTACAGTTGTCATTTATTCATCAAGTTTTCATAAATTTCATTTATCACCGTTTTATTTATTTTTCGTTATCATTAATATTCATTTAATCATATACGCCAGCTGTGTCAAACTCAAGTAACTGATAAGATTCACGTGGGCCACATCACATTTACAATTTTTTTGATAATTATAAATTATAGTGAGGGTTCAGGAATATGGACAGTATAATTATCACACATTATGTAATTAAATGAATTGAATGTTAGTAATTTTTAATATTGATAAGTAACTATTAATTGTTTTTATTTAAAAATGCATTTTATTTAAATTTTCTAAAGTAAAATTATTTTTTTTACCGGAAGCTTGCCAGCGCTTTCCTTCTGCTAGTTTTCCAATATCTGGATTCAATGACTGAGAACAGACAGTCTTCATTATGACAGATAGTTGTTTATCTGTTAATCTTGTTCTGCAGGCCATTTTATTTAATTTCATGGATGAAAATAGTTGCTTACATAGGTATGTACTCACAAAATATCATAAAACTTATTCAGCAATTTTTTTTAATTTTTGGGGTTTTTCACCTAAATAAAAATATATATTGGGTATTCCTACTTCTCTATACTTGTCTTTTAAGGTAAACACACTTTGAAAATCAGTTAACATTTTACACTTCTAAGGAAAAAGGGACTAGTAAAAAGTGAATTTAAAAAATCATTATAACGTTTATCGAATTCCTATTTGATTTCTTCAATTTTTCCACTATATTGTGAAAATGAGCTACGTTAATTATGTGTTTTTAACAGCCCAAGTATGCCAAAACGTTTTATTGTACATGATTGTTCAACAAAATCAATTTTTGTACAAACCTTGCCAATGAATCATACATATTTGTTATTAATCGAACTTTGCATATATAGATTTTGCATATTAAGATTATTCAGATAACCTGTAATGTCTGTGAAATCTTGAAGAAACGAAGTAAATTGTCGATGGTTGAGACCTCTCGATCCCATAAAGTTAACTGTCTGTTACTGTTTTTAGTACTTCATACATTTTTACGCATAATAAGTGGGTTAGAATGGTATAGGAACAGGTAATACGATTTGTAACTTGCAGTTGGTTTTTACGCCGTCTTACGCACAGCAATTCAATGGTTTTATAAATATTTGTATCAATATTTTACAGACAGACACTTCAATTTTATTCATTGGCATAGGTAATCAGAGGCCAAAAAAGTCTCTTCGCGGGCCGCCAGTTTGACACCCCTGATATACGCCGACCTAATGCCGTGATGATTCAATGGTAGCGCCGCTCTATCGGTAAAATGTGTAAGAAAAGTGGTGATAGAAAGTTACATTGCGTTGCGTGTTGTGACAAGTTTGTTAAATTTGTAAATAAATCGATTAATGTTGGTTGAAAATCTCAAATATTATTCAATGTAGGTTTCAAGAAATAGATGTGAGTGTTTACAGGAAAAAAACTTTGAATAAAGGACGAAAATTGCTAGAAAGCTTTCATGCAAAGGAGGGATGATTTGCGAACTACTCCTGGGGTACGTAGTGCTAAAAAACACTAAATTACTTACAAACCGTTTGTGCAAGTATACATTTTAAAGAAGATAACACCAAAGTTAATGAATAGTATCTAAGCACACAAAACTACAGTCAAACAATTTTTTTAAATTGTTCACCATTTTTTGAAATTGTAACTAACGTGTAATTAATATTTCTTATATTTTTATAAAATGTCTATTTAAATAATAAAAATTTTAATTATAAAATGTATACAAATTTACAAAATATACCTACAATTTATTGTTATACTAATTGTTACACTGTAGATTAATGAAAAAGTAATATTTTTGTAATGAATTTAATTATAATACCTATCACTTTACATATTTAAGTAATATATTTAAGTTATTTTTCATCATAAATATCTTTGCTCAAAAGTAAGTAAATTATTAAGGATAAGTTTGATGTAATGTCTAATCTTAAAATAATTTAATTCACTAAATGTTAGAGATTGCTATAAAACATGTATAATCATATTAATATTACCGAATACCGTTCAAAAAAGTTATACTTACAAAGTACGATGTATGCGTGTAATGCATGCTTTTTTCCGATCGGTTTCCCACTGGCCATTCAAATCTGATTTTTTTATTACAGTCTGGGCCCTAAGGAACGCAGCAATTTTTTCCAAAACTTTTCCTCAAAGTTTAACTAATTTTAAACATTAGTTTCTTTCAAAATGTCAAATGCAATGTATATTTAATATAATAGCCGAATCGGTACCAACCATTTACTTACACGATTCTCCTCCAGAGGTAGCACGTGTCACCGTTGGTCACGCGTATATGCCCAATTTTTTATATATAATTTACTTCCAATGTATAAATATTACATTTATTTCCTGATATTCTGTCTATCAATTCAGTCTACCCATGTACTTACTTGCTTTAATATATCTTATTCCAATCTCAGAATAATAGATATTTTCTGCTTCAATAGTTCTTGGGCTTCCAACCGGGTGAAAGTAGGCATTGGCCACGACGTTTCGATGGCGGTCACTGCCGTCGTTGTCAAGTGTTTACGGAGATCTGAGTCTCCAGGCATCGAGGAGCGTGACGTGCGCTGATTGGCTCTGGCCCGCAGCCAATAGCGATCTTCCACCACTCTAGTCCGTGTGCGACCGTCTGCAGCGGCTAATGCAATCGAATCCTCCGCAGCATCATAAGTATTGTCGGTACGTCTCGGGGACCTCAGGGGCATCCACTCCTGCCCGCGTACCTCCGAAATCCACAAGCACCGGATCCCAAGTTTTTCTGAGGTGGAAACCCGTGTCTCGATTCCTTTTTTATGGCTATGGCTTCCAATAACACGCTGTCGTAAAAATAGGAGAATTTATGGAGAACTCTCGTGTTTTGGGATTGTATTTTATGACCTGTGGAAAGGACGTGGTCGGCAACCGCAGACTTTGTGTGTTATTTAAGTCATATATGTTTCTGGTGTTTTGCCTTTCCTCAATTGTCCTGATTATCCGATATAATCTGTTTCGCATTCATAGGCTATTTGTATACCCCTGAAGTTTTTTGGCCTGAGTCATCTTTGACGGAGCGCAGTAGGTCACGGATTTTTCCGTGAGTGCTGAAGAATGTCTTGTAATTGTATTTCAAGGGCATCCTGCTAATCTTTTAGCTGTAGCATGACCGGCATAGGGAGGAAAAACGGTCTTATTTCTTCAGAGTCATCAGTATTTTTGCCATTTTTGTTTTCCTTTTTAAAAGTCCGATAGATTTGGGTTTGTGAATACCCGTTGGCTCTAAAAGTTTCCCTTAAATGTATCATCTCAGCCGGAAGACTTTGTGCGTCGGAGATGGAGCGTGCCCGCTGCACTAATGTTTTCAAAACAGACTCTTTCTGGACCGGCGGATGACAACTCAAAGCATTCAGATATACTCGTAGGTCTGTGAGGGTGGGTTTTCTATAAGCGGGCCCTAGAGTTTCGTCAGTTTTCCTCCTTATAAAAATATCAAGGAATGGAAGCACTCCATCTTTCTCTAGCGCCATTGTGAATTTTAATTGGGTGTCTTCCATTTAAATGTTGAAGGAAGCCCTGGAGGTGATGGGAACCATGTGGCCATATAACAAAAGTATCGTCCACATACGTAAAGAAACAACTAGGTTTCAATGGTGCAGACGTTAAAGCTTCCTCCTCGAAAAACTCCATATAATAGTTGGCGATGGCTGGTGATAAGGGAGACCCCATAGCGACACCATCTACTTGCTCGTATAAACGTCCATCATGATGAAAGTATGTGGTGTTAAGAAATGGCGGAATAGTTTCATTACACTTGGGGGCAACGTTTTCGAAAGTAAATTCAAAGTGTCAACAACGTCAAAACTGACCATAAGATCATCCGGCCCTAATGTCAAGTCTTTCATTGTTGTTATGATTCCAATGAGTTTTTCACATGATGAGGACACTTTACAATCAAAATACTGAGTTTCCCAGTGAGGTATTTGGCAAGATTGTAAGTACACCGGGAAAACCTTCACTCTTTGATAATAGATATTTTCATTTACCCAAATCGCTTTTTCTGAGTTTACAGTCACTAAATATTTTTTTGTGTCCTAAAATTATTCTCCGAGCTAAATAACATAAAAACAATATATCATTATCGGTTTATCTAAAATATGTGGGAACTTAATTAAGTGTTACTTTCGCATCACCTTATAGCTTTTATTTATTGTTTTACAATTCTTCCAAAGCACGCGCACTTCTCTCATTTAACTTTGATAAATTGTAATAAAACTCAAAAGTGTAGGATCACATGAATCTTACTTAATTACATTATTTACAAATCACAAGGGTATCTAATTTTTTATTACTGGCTAACCATGATTAAACCTCACTGCTTTGCGTGGCGGAAGTGGGCAGTGCAAACACTGTGTTGCTTACGGAAAGGATCAAAGAGACAGTGTGAGCCTACAGCAACAGTGGCATTGTCGATCTGAGCCCACAGGCAACAATGGATGGCACACAATAGCCTAATAAGAGTAACAGTGAAGGGATTGCTTTCAGTGTGTTGTAACTATGCACTAGAGGTACTTGTGTAAAATACCACGCGCGACGTCGAAGAGAATAGTGTAAACATCATTGATAAAATAGTGTAAATATATATTATTGTATTATGAAACAGATTGGGGTCTTAAAAAGAAACAATTACGAAGAAATCTGATCAAAGAAGGCTGGGGCTGATAAATGCGAACAGCAAAGGACAATTAGTTTAGTATCCCATGCATGCAAAATATTAACGAAAATAGATAGGAGAATGGAACGTCAAATAGAATTCGAGTTAGGAGAATGTCAGTTTGGGTTTAGGAAGAATAGGGACAAGAGAAGCAATATTGACTTTGCAATTAATTTTAGAAGACAGGCAGCAGTAATTGGAATAGAAGACCGGGTAGGACCCTCAAACTATATCCCGGAGGCCCATAGCAACCATGGCTACCTTTCTGTACTTCCTCATCCCAAATTTTCAATTCCCTTCCTATGATATTAAACAGGGAGTTGCCTATTTCAGGATCACCCTCATGTAACCTGTTAGCAATAAAACAATTAGGAAAATTAAATTAAATTCTATTCAACCACATGACAAGATAAAGAAGTATTTAACAAATTGTAAACATAGAATTCAAAAATATGAACAAACAGATATAATTCTTAGAATAGATTGTAAAGATTATGATATAAACTGAATAAGTAATACGAGGTCAAACGTGAGTACTGGGACCTACATTCACAAAAATAATCATATATACCAAACCTATTATTGTTTTGTAAACTAATAATACAGAAGAATATAACCGTAAAAAGTTTACACAAGTAAGATAAAAAGAAATAACAACGGTAGAATTAATACACAGTGTGTCCATAAAAGAATGTCTCAGTTATAAGAGTGAATATTATCAACAGTAAATGTTGTTTTAATATCACAATTAAAGAGCAACTTGTAATTGAATGATAATTTTTTAACTTGTTATTTTATTAGTTACGCTTTAATTATGGGTGATTATAATTTAAAGTAAAAAATAACAAGGACAAATGAACTTAAATTCAGAGTGGACATTTATTTAATCAATAATAAAATTTTATTAACGAAGCTCGTAAAATAAAATAACAAAAACTGTAAGGCATTAAGTAACTTTTAATAAATTTTAATAAAACTCTTGTGGTGGGTGAACCGAAATTGAAGCAAGTATCTTTAGCAAATAGGACTGGCAATGAGCACTTTTGAAATGTTAAGTCAACAATACCAAAAAGCTGCAGACGCTTTGGTGGAAGTGCATCAGAGCGACATTGGATGGTGGTTGACTGGTTGAAAACTACTTCTGGACGTGAAAGCTGCACGATGTATCTGTCCCCTGCGTCTCCCTGGCAGGTCACTACATGTGCCGGGATGGACGAGACATCTACCCAATCACATATCTGCTCTCGGTCATTAATATTTCAGGAAACTAAAAGTTCCTTCTGCCCAGGCTCGTGGTCCGAAATCTAAGAATTTCGCTGCACAAAAATTATTTTCAATTTACCTCTGAAATTCCTCCTTTTGTTTCTAATAGCCAATCAGCTGCAATTTTAAATAACTTGAATTGGTTGAAATTTTCAAATTTAGAGACAATAGGAAATTTTCAGCCGCCAGATGTTAACAAATCGTCTTTCGACATGTTTATTTTTCGTTACCCAGCAGCACAGTATTATTTAAACATTTTGCTTAAAGTTTGATCAAATTAATTGAGAAACAAGTTTGATAGAATTTATTGGTCCATCAAATCTAAAATTAACACTTACGATAAATCAATGAAACTTTCGTCAAACATAGCCATCTAATTACGTTCTTTTCAATGTTTTTGTCGTTCCACATTCACGAACAGGGTATATCGTTTCAGTTATTCATCTTCGTTAAAATAATTGACAAGTAGGTATGATTGATAAGCTCGATATATTGTAATGAACTAAAGTTACGGAATATTTCTTTTGTGTGAAGGTCACCGGATGTGTCCCTTAGGACAAACCGACAGATCCTCCTTCACTGATAATATTGGCCCAACAAGACACTGCATGTTAAATGCATGACAAATTCACCCCGGCCAGTTTAATGTTTCTCATAACAAATCTAAATCAACTGCTGTGTGACCAACTAAAGTTATGTGCAAACTCATTGTTAGCACCCCCAGCTGTGGTAAAATACCACTGGTTGCAACTTTTAAAAAACCATTCAATGGTATTTAAAATATATTATAATTATCTTCTTGAAAATGGAATAGGAAATTTTGGGGTTATAGATGGCGTTTTTTGAGGAGATAGGCATTAAATTCTGCAGAAGTGAACAATTGAATTCCAAGTAATTTGTGGTCGGCCTAGTGACCAAGAGGAAGTCGAGAATTGTGTAAATGTCTCGACAATTCTGGTACAAATCGTGACCTGCTGATGAAATACAGTTGACAGGACGTCAACGCCATACCGTCCCGACGCCATTTCAACGAGAGGCATCATAACACGACGGCGCTCTAATGAATTTCGACGGAAGCAGACACCGAGAATCGCATAGAAAAGCAGCTACAGCCTTTTGCATATCTTAATATTTATATTTGTATTAGTATGTATGTATTAATTAAATCTACAAATGGGCAGTTGCCCAGTGGCAGATACATATAATTTAAACAATAATTAATAATCTGGTCGTAAGGACCATATTTATCCTATAATTGAATGTATAATTATATTCAATATAATGTAATATACTCTTCAGGGGATAGGTTAATATTATTTTGAATAACAAATTTAAAAGGTTTGACATCTTTATATTTATGAATTTTACCTATACAATATTTACACAAAACAATATCTCAGCAGATTTTAGGTCTCTCGAGAAATGAAGTACTCATTTACTGAAAAATTTGTAAAACGTAATTTCAGCCTATTCCAAAGCAACGGGCATTATCATCAACACGGTACTAGAAACCGATCAGTTCTCAGAGCTGATAAACATCGCCTTCACCTTTACGAGAACAGTATCCACTGCTCCGGAATAAAACTCTACAACAGCCTCTCGGACAACATAAAAAATTTAAACAGTTATAATCAGTTCACTAAAGCATGCAAGAATCTCCTGCTAGAAGGAGTTTATTATTCTATTCCTGAATTTATCAATCGGTCTGAAAGTAATCAAAGTCTATTTTTGCAAAAGTGCTGAATCAGTGTTCATCATATGCAAACAATATCAGGTGTATATTATACGTTATCCTCTCATTAACGGTCTTTTCTTCTTTGTTTCATGACCTAAATTGACGAGATCTGCTGGAGCCTGATTTCCCACGGATCTACACACGTGTGTTTCAAAGTGTAGTGTATTGTGAAGTGTTTATGCGTGTGAAGTGCGTGGATCTATTGTACCGATATAATGTTCCAAATTGACATTGTTTATCTAGAAATTATATCTTTTGTATATGTTATGTATACTTTCTTGTATTTGTCTATCATTGTATACATAGTTTCTTTTACTATCTCTCTTATTGTTTTGTACTCATATTCTTGATATGTTGTATTCATATTTTGTTTGCTCTGCTTTGTTTTATTTTATTTATCATTGTATACATAATTTTCTTTACTCATATGTTGTATCCATATTTTGTTTCTTATATTCGTATTCTTAGTGTGATATGTAACATATTCTTTGACTTGTCCTATTTCCTCAATAGAGGACTAATGGATCCAATAAATCTCATCTTATCTATCTTATCATCACCGTCACGTCTGATTGCCCAGGTCCAACTCCTCTCACATCACCGTCCCGTCTGATCTCCCAGGTCCATCTCGTCTCATTTTTAAATTCCCGCCCTGACAATTCGAGTCTCAGTTACCCGACCCAAAACTGGCCAATCAGATCATCGCTCTAGAGGAAACTTTTCTAGTAAGTGCCTACGCCCCCGGACTCCCCCTGCAGGACTTCGCACACGCCACTGGCTTTTCCCTGCGGGACTTCACGCACGCGCCTGGAGTACCCAGCGGGACTTCACACACTTTTAGACAATTTGAGTCTTCCATTGTTGTTGGCATCTATAGTCGTTGCAAAACACTTTATTTATTGTAGGCCTAGCTGCACTTTACAATGACAACAATTCCTGAGAAATGTTCCCGAATCCCCTTCACATTACAACATTAAATTAATTAAAGTTATATCCTAATTGCATCTTAAAATTAAAATATATAACAAAATCAGCATACACCTGCGTTTTTACATTACAATAAATAAATAAGTGTTGAATCATGTTATTAGAAGATGAATTTTTAAAAAGAATTACATTATTTTTGCCCGAAAAAAAAAACTCTGTAAATATATTTCACTGTAGTATATTTATAGAGATTTCGCAGCAATGATCACTTCACTACACTGCTCTACACTACACTAAACTTGGATTAAGTCTAAATTTTCTTTCTGTTAAAGGAAGTTCCCTAAGCACTCCTGTATTTGTCCTATTTAGGAATGAGTATTTTCCAACGTCTGTTTTTTGGTGCCTTGCTTGTAATTTAAACAAGTGATCACTCCTCCCGTTCCGAGTCGGTTCTTTCATTCTATCTCGGATTCCCTGCCAAGGTTTTTGACCAGCAAAGGCTCTGTAGAAAATGTGTAGCCTAGCTCTTTGTCTTCTTGTCAGCACCGTATCCCACATTATTCGCTTTACCTTTTCGTTCCCATGCCCAGGTCCTATTTGTACGAATTTTGCGGCCCTTATTTTCACTATTTCTAAGGATTTTATTTGACCTATCCTGTACGGATCCCAGCATGCTGCACCATTTTCATAAATGGGCGTACTAATGACAAATATGTCAACTCTTTAGATTTCGCATTCCCCTTCTTGAGTGTTCTCATAACAAAGTGCAAGGTGTTCCACACTTTCCTTGTGGCATAGTTTACCTGCACCAGCTTACTGTTAAAATAAATGCCTAAGTATTTACAGTTTGTTTCCTCGATCACTGTTTCCCCATCTATTTTATATATCGATGCATTTTGAACGCGCATTTTAGTAAAACTAATCGCCTTACTTGTACTATTGTTGATTTTGTTTTATTTCGCTTAGCCCATTTACTTGGAGTATCTCAGTCTTTTGGAGAGCAGCTGCGTCTTGTTCCCCCATTATTTCCCTGTAAATTACATAGTCGTCTGCAAAAAGTCGGACCTTGAAATTTATATTATTAGGCAAATCATTAATAAATATGAGAAACAATAATGGGTTAATAACTGATCCCTGGGAGACTCCCGATGTTACAGATTCGAGTTCTGAAGTTTCTTTACGAACATCGCCAGTTTCCTAAATTGCCAAAATTAGTTCCTATATTGTTCACCCTACAGGTGATCCTGGTTTTAAGAGTTTATTAGGTGTAAATTTTGAGTTGTCTACAGTTTTCATTTTATTCAATTCTTATTTTGTCCAACAATAAATGTTGTTTTCTTTGAATTATATTTAATTTTATTAATTAATTATTTTTTTATTTCTGAACCCTTCATAATAATTATATTCATTTTAACCAATAAAAGTAACGAGAAATTAAAATAAATGTTCCCATTAGGTTCTAACCATGGTGCTTGAATCTTCAAATTATAAATATGAAAAAGCAGAATAAATGTTTAGTAATTGTATCCCCCCTCTCCCTCTCATCACCTTCAATAACGATTTCTAATTACTGAATCTATTTATATCCAGAATACAAAATGTAAGAACAATGTATATTAATGCTACATATTACCTCTCTTTTAAATTCACTTTAAGTGAATTTAGCTAATATTGTTTGGAGTTACAAACATTCCATGCAGTGATAAATATTTCATGGCGACCTACTTCTTTTAATGTTTACTGCGGGCTGTTCCTACACAATGCAAAGGCGACAATGGCGCAGGTTTGTATAAAAGTCTCCTACAACAATCAAATGTCTCATTCTCCGGTTCCAAAACAACCGACTTCCGAGTTCAGTTCATAATATCTGAAACAACGCATTAAGTTTGAGTATCTTGTCATATAAATCTTAGCATTGTAATATTGTATTAAAATTAATTAAAAACACGAATTAGGGACTTAAGAGGAACAATAATATTAACAAGTTTAGTGCATGGTGGAGAGATACTGAACGAACGAGTTTAGTGTAGAAATATGAACGTACTATTTCAACTTACTTTTGCTAAATTATTTATAGAACGTAATAATATTTTAGAAAATGGCCTCTTACATACAATACTGCCAGATTTCCGATGGAAATAAGATCGAACCTGCAGTCAAGTCAATGGTTAGGGCCCTCGTCTGCTTGGATTAGTCTTTTGGTAAGTAACTAACAGGCCTCCATATTGGAAACTTTTTCTTCATAGAAAAATGGTCTTGATCTTACTGCCGCTATTCTTATCTTTTCCCCTCTCTTCACTTTTTTTGGGGTGGGGGTTAACAGGCTACATGATGGTGGTCCTGAAACAGGCAACTCCGCTTTAATAGCATAGGAAGGGAATTGAAAGTGGGGATGCGAAAGGTAGCCAAGAGGTGACTTGGGCCCCCGGGCTATAGTTTAAGGATCCTAGCCGGTCTTTCACCTAAAGAGATGCAGGGAAAACCATCGAATACCTGCATCAGTTTAGTCGGGCATTAGGTACTATTCTCAGCCCTTCCGAATGACGAGAGACGAGTTTGCTGTGGGGGTAGCAGCATTCCCTTCTCCATGTCTCCACCAGTTTTAGGAGGCAGTTGGCCGACTGATCCAATGGGATCAGCGGACAACTCTTGCCATATGTTCAAGGTCTACGACCCCGGTACATATACCTCCTAAAATAGGTGAAGGTGTCGCAGCATGTGAAAACTTTGAAAAAACACAGAGAGAGTACGAGGCAGTCGCAACGTAATTCAGATGCGCCCCGCAGATCACTCTGGGGGGAAGTGCCTACGAGAGAAGACCTCATCTAAAGTTATATCCTCTTCGGTTTCCTTAACATTTTTTTTTAAAATAATCATCAAGGATAAAAAACCTGCGCGAATGTAACCAATATATATAGCAAGGTTTTCCAAATTTTCTGCATTGGAAAATTTCACAAAATCGGACATTTTAACCGAACTCTTGGATAATTTATTTTAGGTTCGGTAATTACTAATTGTAAAAATTACAATAATGTTTTAATTCATATTTAGTAATTTTATTTAAATACAGAACTGTGGTATCATATAAACATAAAATTAGGAATAAGTGAAGCATTTATCATTTTGAAGATTTTAGATCCTTGAATTGCATACTTTGTTTATATTAGGCACAATATTTGGAAGTTGAATTTTAATATCTGATGAGGCGTCGAGCTTGTTTCTGTACTAGGATTTAATTGCAGCATAGTAAGAAAATCGGACTTCTCATAAATAGGTTGTAGAAAAGGAAAGTAAAACAATAATAGGTTGTATTGAAGTAATGGTATAATCGTCTGAAATAGACTAAAGGCAGATCTTTGTATGTTTGTTTCAAACTAGTCACTGATTAAATGAATTTGATTTCAGTTTCACTTAAACGTATTTGTGTATCTGTCACGGGAAACGGACTCTGAGCCCAGGAATTGTATGGAGGGGTGGTTTGGGAATAAAATTAAAGGGAAATTAATTAAATAAATATGAAATTTTTTAAAAATATAAATAAGAAAAATATTTACAAATTTTGGAGGTACGGAGAAGCAATCTCATCTCTGAATACTTGGGTTTCAACCGTGGACGATCCACTTCCTAGGCGTCAAGGATTGGACAACTTACCTTGTTGAATCTTCAGGGATGCCATTTCCGCACGTTGGGATATGACCTGGAAATTTCCGTAACCACGTTCGCGTGAGAGTCGAGAGTCAGGAAAACAACGATACATCACGTGGTTGCCTCAACCAATGAGATTTAGTGGTCTAAACAAATCGATCTCAAAGATCAATCTTCGGTGCTCCCTCTCACGGCGGTGATACTTTGTCAATTCACATTCTTGTCTTTGAAGTTGAAAGGGGGTGGAAGAGGTCCGTCGTTTGGCCTCGGATGTTGAAGGAGATCAGCCAGTGGACGCTGAGGAGGGCGTCCGACGGAGAAACCGGCAGAGTTGACATTGTTCATAAACACTATTCCCAAACATTTGTTTTCAGTGTGGATTATCCCATTAAGCAGGATGTGGGGCACAAAACAGCCTGTTTTACCTGATGAGTCTTGTTCGTCGGCTGTATATATACAATCCCTCAAAAATTTGCGGAACACCTAAACAGGCTCCGCGGAACACAATTTGGGAAATCCGGATTTATAGGAGTCTTTTTTATCTGGGTTTTACGCTATTCCTTGTTTAGTTAATTGAAACTGAATTTTAAATAATTAATACAATCACCGGAATTTTCATAAATATGGTGGATCCTCATGACGCACAAAATGAATTTACCGTAATAATACAATTTAAAAATTGGAAAAACAAATTTCAACTAGAATTTATATCTGATATAAGCTGCGAAATACTTCAAATAGTAATAATTGATTTGAACTACACTTACAATTGTTAGTGCCTTCATATGAAAATAACAATAAAATTAGTTTCCGGGGAAATGCCATTCATTCGTATGCGACAGCTGACTATGGAGCATCCATAATCGACATTAAATTATATATTAATCAGTAGAAAGCAAAATGCAATTGATTTTTTACTATTACTTCTGATTAGTGACTCCATTTTTATAAACACTTCATGATTCGGGTTTTTGTTGTACAGAAAATGGAGCAGTACAATGCATTTTAGGTGTTCTGTATTTCCTAAATTTATAACGCTTACGGCTCAGGTTTCTTTGTTCTCTTCCTTTTATTGTGCCTCAACATATAACCACTAAATTAGATGTCCAGAAGTTCTCCTGCGTGTATTGCTGTAGCACTACACTACCGCACTGCACGCAATTTTTCTTCAGAATGTTACTAAGCATTCACGGCATTATAACGTATGACTTTAATTAAAACTGCGTTGAATTAATAAGTGGCGGACTTTCTCTATTTCCTTGTACTGCCAATTTCTGTTATTATACCGCACTTGTGTTCATACACGTTTTACTTCGTGAATAATGTATGATAACATTGTCCTGAGACATAAAGCAACAAACGTTTCCATTATTGTCTTCTTAATAGTGAAGAAAGCTTTCGTTTCGAGTGTTACAAACAATAACGCCAAAAGCGTGGAATCAAGAACATCCGAACTCAATATTTTGGTTCCTAAGCAAGGAACTTCCCACGGTTCATAACGAAGTAAAGTGTCTTTCTCCTCTCCGGGAATCACATGAGTTTACTATTATGATACAATTTAAAAATTTGAAAATTAACAATTGAACAGTCTGCAAACGATTATTTCCATATTTTATGTTTTGATAAGCTGCAGGTTTGTTATGTCCTACGAGTGACATACTTGATTCTTTGTGAGTTTAACACGACGACTACTTGCTTATTCATGTATTTAAATAAAGATGGAAATAACACAACTTGTTAGTTACAAAAATACGAGCAGCGAAGAACGTATGCCTGCAGCTGTGCCAAGTCGGCATTGCAAATTTATAACGGAAGAGGTTGGGGTTGACATTTGAAAGTAAACAATTCAAAGAGAGAAGTATGTCGTAGGAAAATAGGTATAAAAATTAACACAAAATCCTCAAGAAAATTATAATTCTATTATTGACTATTTTAATTATACTAATTAAAATACCGTAATCAATTGAGAATGTAGAAAATAAAATTTAAACCTGAAATGGAGATGGTTGGCGTCTTTCTTCCTCGTGCACGTGTTCAGCAAACCACGTGGTCGTCAGCTGTCCGTTCTCGCGCTTCGGCACGGGGCGGTGTATCGCTTGCAGCGACACCAGGATTCGAACTGATCACAAGCAGCGTGCAGGACTGGTACAGGCTGGCACAGGAACAAGGGTGTGTCCGCTTTCGCTCACGGGAGAACGTGGTTCTCAACCACGCGTCGATCGGGTGTCGGCAGGCGAAGTCGCGCTGGCAGTCGTCGTTGTCGGCAGCAATGACGGGGCGCCGCGGAATGGTACGGGGAGGGCGGCGCGGCGGTGGCAGAAATGTTCATTCGCTTCTCGTACAGGTTACTTCCGTATACCTGGACTCCCCAATCGTAATTCTGACACGGCTGCTCCACGTCACCTCCGAATGCTTCGACGTCCAGATCTTAAATGACTTCCGTTCACTTTGACGCCCCGATCGTATGTGTTCTTTTATTCACGCCGCTCTGGGCTCCATTGACTTCCTCAACCAATCGCCGATGATTCCACGAGTTCTTTTGGGGCAGGTGTTCGAATCCCCCAATGGGATCCGTCTTCCGATTCCAGTAGGTTCTATGTTTTTCTGGAACCGAAAGTTCACGTGCTTCGAACACCCCGAATTTCACCCCACGTGGCCAAGGTCATATGAGGCGTACCTCGTGACCACAGTCTACTGTCGCAAACTGTATTGCGCAGCACTTTCACATGACAAACAATACGAAACATTTCAAAATGAGCAGAACAAGCAAAATCAAGTGAATTACAGCTTTTAATGTCTATATATTGTGATAAAAAAGGCGGATTTTGTGATGTTGTGGCGTTATGAGGCGCAGTTCGGCCAACAACAATGGCTAGTCGGCTGAAAGATGGTGATTCCCCGCGGGAGTGTCCCGCAGAGCGTGTATAAAAAAATGACAATGGTGAACCCCCGCGGGAAAACCCCGCCGAACAAGTGTAAAAAATGAGGGCGGGGAACCCCGAAATTTTGTGAAATAGGGAATTCCCGTCGAAAGATTTAAAGGGAAGCCGATGGGTGGCTCAGCCCCAGAAGGCATGCGAGTGGAGGAGAGGACGGATGTGGTCCGAGCCCCCAGAAGGCAGGCGAGTGGAGGAGAGGACGGATGTGGTCCGAGCCCCCAGAAGGCAGGCGAGTGGAGCAGAGGACGGACGTGGACCGAGCAGAAGTGAAACGAGTGGAGGAGAGGACAGACTTGGTCCGAGCAGATACGGAGAATTGAGACGAGTGGAGGAGAGGACGGACGAGAGCAGACGTGATCAAATCCTGCAAGACGATAGAGATACGCACAAACATTCGAGAGGTGGATTTTTGTTGGCCCAGTAATTGTGGGTAAGCTATAAAAAAAATTGTGAAACTTGCTCATTGCTCTGGATAAATAATATTTAATGATTTTTTCTATTATCAGCTACTTCATACTCCATCTCATGAGAGACCCAAAATCCCCTGAGATTAAGCCCGTGTATTCACTTTAAATTAATAAATGAAAATTTTAAAATTGATCATAATTTGCTCTGTTAATTAATTAATGTTTTATACCCAAAAAAAGTGTATTACAATATATATGTATATATATATATATATGATATGCTGAACATTGTGAAACGATTATTTTCATATTTTAATTTTCGTTAAGTTGCAAGATTTCTTATTCCCTACGAGTGACATACTTGTTTCTTTGTGAGTTTAACATTTATTTATAAACCGACTTCTGTTAGATTCTAAAGGCCTACGAAAAATACCTACGAGATTGTTACAACTTCGAAGATATGAAGCATCAAATCTTACACAGAAAACTGTCCGTAAATCTTTTCGAAGATTCAAGGAACCATCGTTTACGAGCAGCTAATTGTGGGACACTATCCAAATCGATCATCTTTCTTGAGTTCGTCCTAGATGAGAATAAGTTGGAAGCCGTCAATATTCTATGAATGTGATACAAAATGGTGCTCAACGAAGTCTCGTATTTCGACTGGTAACGTGAAAAGAAAGAATATTTTGGAAAATAAAGATAGGATATATTTTGGGTTCGTGATTGCCTTCACAATCAGATTGAGAGACAGGTGTTATAATTGGTAACGCAACACTCAGAAGTTTAAGAAAGTGTATTAGAAAATAGGTTGGAATAGATCTGAACCTCCACTCTAGCTAACAATCATAGGAAAATTGCCCATAAGATTATTCCAAGAAGGGAGTAAATCTTCATCCATCAAACCCACCGAATTTTGAAGTGGGTATCCAATTCGAATTTATATATGGCTGCCACAAGTAGTTGACTTGCATTTTCACGCCGGGGACAGTATGCAATTTGAAACTGCAGAATTTGCGAAGAGCTAAGCCACAAATGACCAGGTGGAAAGTATTACATCTTGTTTGGTCTTAAGCTCCTTTCTGAATACATACTAATTTAGATTGCCACGAAGTAATATTACCGTATACTTCAGCTCTTCTTAATTCACTTCATCAGCATGCTTTGAAGCGAATTGGTTTACTATTATAAATTTGGTGTCATTCTCAACACAATGCACTTACAAACAGTAAGTTATTTTGATATTTTATTGGACGTTTTCTTTACTAATAGAATTTGTATTGGACACGTCTAAATTTCTAGTCACAATACGTTAATTATACTATCATCTGTCTACATAGTTTGCATGCAGCTCAACACTACTGGAAATCAGCGACACCTGTTCCATGGCCAAGCAATATGGGTAAATATTTCCTATACCGAAAAGTTTCCTCTGATTAGCACATCAATTACAGCACAAAACTTATACGTGAACATGGCTTGTTTCAACATAGATACATGAAAATAACCACAAAAATTTCAATCGTGGTCTGTTTTAGATATGCTGGGTGAGGATAGTCTGATCGGAAGAAAAGAGACATACGTCTTTTGACCCCGGTCCTGAGTCCTCGCAACTAGCTCTTCGAACGATTGAGTGAATGAATCACTAAGTGCGCGTTCCATGATCCCAGATCTATTTGCTGTATGATTCCTTGAGTGAGTGCCTGAGGATTCTCAGCACTTTGTCAGGATGGATTTTGCAACTCGGCGAAAACCCATAAACTTGAAGCCAAACAGGTGCCTGAGGTGTCTCAGAAATTTGTCTCGAAGGATATTGAACTCGGCAAAAACCCCAGATCAGCCAGGGTCAGCAAGGTGGTTGACCCAAAATATGGCTAGGGGAGACCCCTCACAAACTTAGAATTTTTGGAGAGAGAGGGTAGAGACGCCAATACCATTGAAGGACCTCGGGTGCGTATAAACACGTCATACAGCCCTGTGTAACATAAATTAAATTTACTTAAGTCTCTTGGTATGCTATTTCTTTGGTTAATATATCTTGCTCAGCTGGGCAAATAAAATTCATTAAAATTAATTTCCAAATATTGCAATTTGTTGAATATTTTACATTTTTTAATTATAAAACCGTTTTGAATGTCAAAGTTGAGATTTATTGGCGTCCACCCATTTAAATAGATATTTTAATATATTTAAAATGTTAAAAAATTAAATAAACGACGTTATATATATATTCGCTATAGTATATTGAAAATGTACGTTTTATAAATATTAAATTAGATTAAATTTAAATTAATTTTGTCTTTCATCCAATGTGAATAATTTTTTGTGTACATCAACCCAAAAAATCGTCGTAATGATTTGGATTGCTTTAAGTTCAGTTATAATATATCGGCTAAATTAAATACTTATTATTTTCTTAGTGTGATTATCAATAAATATGTTGCTTACAGATATATTAAATGAAATTTTGAAGAAGCGACCCTAAAGTAAGTATATTTGTGTTTGTCTCTAAACAATAATTATTTTTATGTTTTATAAATTGTTACCCTAGAATATTTTGATGTTGACCTATAAAATTTCTATGAAAATACAATTATTTCATCACAGTGATAAGAAATAGTTATACAGCTATTTTATCGCGGTGTTATAATTTCCTCATTCCTACAATTCGTACGTATTATTTTTATGTAACTTTCTGTAATTGATTTACGTCATTACCATAACGTGAGTATATCAATTTTGAACAGATAGTAGATAATTATTGTTTTTCTGATCAAATCGTACGTTTCAATGAAAATGGGTTCCACATAAAAATTAATGTTAGTGCAGCTGTATATAACATACATCAACATAAAACTAGATTAATGAGTACACTAGAAAGGACTTACATGATTGGTGATTAAAATAAGTAATTCAATTTGAATGGAAATAACGTGGATTTGTTTATAACGCACATTGTGCATTTTAAAATCTGTTTTGCAGTTGGTTGGTTTGTATAGAATACGGATTGACATTATAAAAAGTACCTACTCTAACTGACAAATCCAATTAAACTCCGTTAAACTTAATACGAGTAAATAAAGAATTTACCATTTTCGGGATAGACTTATTTATGACTATTATGACACAAATGAAGAAGAATTAAGTTGTGCTAAAATTATAATGCTAGACGAATTTACGTAATCATAATGATTGAGAAGCTAGTTTCTGCCGTGACGAGTCGTAGTCACATGAACTATATTGAAAAAATGTGTGTTGCATATTATATTGGGGAAAGAATACTCAATTTTTGTGACGACGAGTGAGCATATGGTGTCGTCCCAAATAAGTGACGGATATGCGGATTATTTTCTACTGACCTCGACGCAGTAACTAATATTACTCTTTAACGGAATTATAATTACTTTAATTTCCACGTACAAATTCAAACTAAGCATAATTATGATTTCTATTTAACGAAAGAATGATATTTTAATGAAATATTAAATGTAATGAATGCAACTAATTATTATGCAATAACAGCCTGCATTTTTATTTCACGACTATTTATGGTGACTAATTTAAACAAACTGTACATGCTTGATTACAATTAACGCAATTATGTATGATAAGGAAACAAGTCAAATAATTCACGGAAAATAAATCATCCTTAGAAAATATTATCAGGCTCTATTTCATTAGCATATTGTTGGGGCCTATGCCTTTAGTAAGAAGACCTGAGCCAAATTGCTAAGTATTTCCGGAAGAATAGATAACGTTATTTCATTTGTTGAAGCTCGGTATGTCCATAATTTTCCGAGAAAGGTGACACATTTCAATGAAATGAGTTCTTTTACGGATACGTGTCTTGGCAAATATTTGTAAAAATATTCATTGCACAAGGAACAAGTAAATTAGTGTAGTTTGATCACTCTGCATAGATGCATTCAGTTATTTTAATTTTAGTTCCGAGGGCGAAATAGTACCATAAAAAGGTGCAAAACAAAATAAATAAAAACATGGGTTTTGGGTAAAATAGGCGTAGACCCTTTTCAGCTCAACAAATGCCACGTATTTACTAAAGAAATAAGTATAATTCAAAATTTTCTTTTGTTATGTACGAAGATTTACATGTTGACTAAATTTACTTAACGGGCACATGTTTATTTGAGAAATTCTTAAATTATTACAGGCAATAGTTTGTATAAACACATGAAAACCTGCTTCATTCTGCACCCTCTTATTTTCAGTTATTCGTAAGTTAATTTGAAAAACATCAATTATTTGCGAATGGGGAAAATTTTCAATAAAAAAGAGATTAATTTATTACCAATTAAATGACAGTTGTACTAATACAATTACTACACAGTAGTATGAAACTTTTTTGTTTCAGAAATAAGCATCTATTAAGATGGAATCAGGAGATAGAAAACTAAGTATGGTATCGATTTTTCACCCTCACGCAAGGTTTCTGAGATATAGTCAATGCATTTACAATTTGAAGCACTGTTTCTGGCTCACGTGGAAAGTAGAAAATGATACTTCTGTGTTTTATTTCAACAGCTGAGCATCGTCTTAATGCTTCAACAATAATCGGCCAGCTTATTAGGGTTTTAATTGTCTTTTCCATAATTGAATATCCCAGTGGACAATATTTCTCGTGCACATTGCTCACTGCACCAAGACTTTTCGAGAAGAAAATTCGGTTCAAGTATAGGAAGTGTATTTTTTATAACATATTTGCCCAAATTTTTATAGGAGGATTAATATCGTTCCGTTTTTCGATTTCCAAAAGGTTATAAGATTTTTAATACTGATATATTGGCCAATTATTGCTGAACCATCAAGAACGGCCTAAAGACGAAATACAGAACAAATTCCTCATTTCTTACTCCCTAGGTGATTAGAAAATATTACTGTGTTGAAATTATAATGCCTGGATGTCGTTCTTGATGGGGAAAACTTGAAATATTTGAATTAGTTAGAGTAAATACTATCAAAATCACATTTCTTTTTATTCCTGAGACAGAAAAGTTTATTTTTTGTTCCTGAGTGTAGTATAGGAAAAAACATTAATTTCAGAATTGATGTTAGAAAAAACTGTGTATGATGAACAAATTCCGAATGCGCTTTTGAAATTACGATAGAAACTGCATTATGCATGGCCAAAAATCATGTTGTTCAATTTTAATCTCAGGGGATTTTGGCTTAATATCAAAGACAACATATATATTAAAAACACACTGGGTTCCGCGTGCTTCATCGTCTGCTGATTGTTTCCGGTTAGTCTCCGTAGCCGGGGGTAAATAGAATCTCGCCGACGGCAGCTTGATGATTAATTCTGCATCAAGATGTCGTAGCAACAATGACACCCTATCCACTCCCCACACTTTGTCATCTCTACCCTCTTTAGCGTTAGCAAATGTTCAAAACTTTTGCCTTCCAGCCCGCTCCCTGCCGCTAAAGAATCACATCAGGCAATACATTGCAGTATATCGGCCATGGTACATTATTCCTGTCTGAAATGAGGTTTGGCGCATGCGCAATATCCTGCTTCACTACCCGACAAGCTCACTGAATCGACAGTCAAGGTGCTACGGAAACCACAGTACTCAGAAACCGGGCCGCAGTTTAAAATGCTTTGACGGATTAATTGAAATATTACCTCTGTGGACTAGTGGATTATATGCATACATAATAAAACGTTTTTAAAGGAAAGGCATTTAACGGGTGGCATTTCTGAACATTCATACCACTAAAAACACGACCGGCTAATCCTTCATATATTATCCCATCATGCGTAAATTCTTAGTAAAATTATGTTTATTTATTGAAAATATGTACACAGGAAAAATACTTTCTAATTGGGAATTCGTAATAACTTTGTTTCAAAAATTTCTCTTTTAAAATTATTCCCTAATATTCGATATGTAGACGGAATTAGAAATTTAGCAACACTATAATTATGGTTGTATAATTAATATTTACGTTATTATCTTCGTTAAAATTTTTGCTTTGTTCACAACTTGTAACCCACAAACCGCCACTGATCGTTGGTAACGCAATTCTAAACATTATAACGCAAGGACAAACTATTCACATTGGCATCTAAGAGACGTCGATCCAGAATTGTGAGTTGCGAATTACAAATCAATCGGACATGGAAGATACCTTCAAGACTTAATTAGTACCGTTCCGAATGTAAATGTTCAAAGAACGTAATAACGTTCGAATTTAATTGAACAAAAACGTTTGTATTGGTGGATGGTGGATTCTTTTAACATGATTTTGTCTGGCGCCGCAGATTATTTCAACTATGTGCAAATAACTCTTTGGTATTTGGCAATATATTGACTATTCAGGCAGCCAGCTATATTCATGAGGATCCAGCAAAAATGCGAAAAATAGCTGTTTCCAATGCAGCGGTATACTTAAGTAGTCTAACAGAATTCAGCATCTTAGAAGAATTATTGGTTTATCATGAATTTGAGCAATAGAATGTTACAAAGAAATCCGTCATTATATCAATTTCAGAAGTCGTTTTGGACCAATAAATTTCTACGAATTGGAGGTAGAATATCGTAAATAAAGTCTTTATCTTAGACATTAACGCCATGGATGCTGCTTCTTATCTCCATCTGCGCTTAATAATTAGTACGTACATAGGAAGAAGCATTTGACACAAAACCGGATTAAAATACTCTGTTCTTATAAAATTGACTGTGGAGAATAATTACCGAACCTCCCATCAGTTCACATTTAATGATTCCGACGCGACAAAGAAGTGTCTGTTCCTATATTTGTCGGAACCTTTAATCATGTTGTCAGGAAGTCATCGTTTTCCTCTCAAAGGTAGGACCACTGCATCAAATGAAGTAATTTTGAATTTACATTACGTGGTAAATGTGTCGAACCATTAGTAGAGATTGTCTGCGTAACTATTGCATAAATAGGTTAAAGTTAAAGATGTTTAAATATTATTAACTTTCTTCGAGTTTATTTTTAATCCTCCTTAACTTAAAACGTTCCTGCTAATGTTGGGGTTTTCAATAATGGCGGGTTGATGTTGAAACGCTGGAGAAAAAAAAATGTGTGAGATATGTACAAAATTCTTTTTTATTAGAAAAGTTCTTGTATGCTTTTAATTTCGTTAGTATCTCACACTCTGCTTGTTTTATTTCATTTCAGCATCGATCCGTCATTACTGAAAATCCTATACGAAATTCGACAGTAACATTTACAATGTAACTATAATCCATAAGATACCATTAACCGACAAAATTACATTTTTGTAAAAAATTGGTTCGCAATTGTATTATTCTAAAATACTTTCTTTGTGATATTTTTATGGCATTTTGGAGAGAACGAGCGTCCATTCTACGCTCAAGTTAAATTTATGTAAATTTACTACAAATTCATACAATTGGATCCTAAATTTTCCTAAAATATTATTAGTATATACGACGAAAATGAATTGTGCAGCTCTTTTGAGGTTGCAGTTATCATTACTTACTAATGAGCATCTCGTTAAGAGGATATACCTGTATAATCACTTTCAAGGACGGAAAGATGCAAATGCAGACTTATAGAATTTTTCTTGAAACCTATATAAATTGGACAAGACAAGCATTGATGCGTGCCAGTTGAAAAACTTCACCGAAGAATGGCAGCAATTTTATTTTAATCAATTTTTTTATACCAAAGTAACTGTCGGCCAATGGGCGTCATAAACCGCAACCTGTATAACTTATTCAGTACAGTTTCATAAGTTAAATCAATTTTGAGTCATGATAATAACATAAGGAACTAATTCCTCGCCTATTCTCGACGACTGTCTAAACCATATGTCAGTAGTAAAAAATATTTTGGAGCATAAAAAGAATAATATCATTAATGCCGAAGGAGTACTTTAAACAAACAGCATTAATGTTTGTTAAGTAATTAACGATCTACTGGCTTCTAATTTAGCCAAAGTTTAGGTTTAATTAGAGCCAGAGATATTTATTCATAATTCACAACATTGTTTGTTCAAGCCCGTTGATCTCTGTAGTATCGTGTTTAATCATTTTTACGATATTTCCATTTCATGTTCGAGCTATACTGTGAAACACAAATTTACAAAAAGATCCATTATTGATCTTAAATGAATGAACTAATTTAATTATTTTCTTTCCCAAGAACACTTTGTCACTTGTTAATTTAGATCAAAACATTGTAAGAGTTTATTCGCCGCGAATAGAAATGAATCTTCATTGTTTTCACAGACTTTAGGCAATGTTTAATTATTAATACGAGGCCAAATGGAATATGGTCAATTATGGTCAATTAAAAATTTCATTAAACTTTTCTGCTTACACCAAAGAATTATTTTAAATCGTTGGTTGTTGTATTCATGCTATCAATTTAAACTACGGGAATCAATCTCTTTTCAACATCGACTCCATTTTACTAATTTAATTATGCAAATAAGAAGCAAAACAGACCATTAGTAAACAAATGAAAAATAAACGTTTATTAAACAGCTGTACGTTTCGTTCCTGAATTTGGTTCCTTATGTTGTGTTAAACATACAAATTGATATATACAATAAAAATATCATAAAAATAAAAATACTTACGGAATCAAGAAATTAGCAGTTTTGTTTCTTTAATTTGCAATCACACTGGAAAATTATACCGACAGAATCTTAAATTTTTGCATTCTTTTGGTTACAGCTCAAGTATGGAAAACGTACTCACGGGAATTTGCGATTATATTTAGTAGCTATACTGTCGGATAAAACGTGCTTTTTCTCGTTTTGCCTGTGATGTTCTAGTGGTCACATAAATATATACATTTTAAAGTAATAATTTGCTGCAGCAGATTACAGACAACTAAAATTAAGAATAAGTATTGGTGAAGTTTCTTTGGAGAGTTTTAAAATAAAATTTTTCAGGCATTTTGAAATAATTGCCATTTTTCATTAATACATATTATCCTATCTATATCAATAAATACAATTGATGTGTCTGTCAGGGATAACAAAAAAATATGTTAAATTTTAAGTGAAAACCGCTACTTATAAGTTGCTTAATCATAAATGACGGTTTTTAGAATTTTTCTGTCTGTCTGAAAGTTGTCTGGAATACACTCCGAAACGGCTCAACGAATTTCAATGAAACTTTTAGAGATTAAAACAGAAATTTATTCCTAAATTTTCGTGTGATCTTATGCAGGGTTAAGAAGATATGAATGTAAATGTTTATGAAAAGCTACTACTGCCATCTAGCGGTTGTCATGACCAAGTTGCCACCAAAAAAATATGATTACAAAATTTTTGTTTCATACTTAAGAAGAACAAAACTACCATAAAAGAGTATAACCTAAAAAATTATATTTGTATACTAAACAATAAATACATATTCGTATTCTCACATATAATAATAAAATAAAATAAACACATTAATGATAATGTAGTTTATAAAATTTTAGTTTTATTATTATCAAAACTAAAAATGTATTTATTTACCAATTTTAGAGAAGTTTATTTTTAAATCAGATGGATTGTTACTCGGTCTAGACGAGCGCATTTCAAAATTATACTTGAACTAAGAGACAAAAAATTCCTATATTCAATAAAATCAACGGTATCAAAATTTTGTAGCTGTTGTTTTGTTTTTTGGAGACAAAATATATTAAGTGTTATAGTAAGTAAATAAACTTGGTATACTGTAGGCACTTACAATTAAAACAATATAAAATTTCGTGTTGCAGGAAAACAATGACAATGAAACAGATCGCAAAATTTAAATTGTAGTAACCAATTTATTAGATAGAAAAAATTCCATATCCACGTTTCAAGAATTCGCAAGTAATAATAATGAGTTATATATTGAAATAAAGTTTTCGTATCTGCTTTTACATTTAAAGAACTAACACTTGATTGCATATGAAGAATTTTGCCATTAAATATAGAATAATAATTACTTTCCGATTCTAAAATGTTAAAATTATCCCAATCAGTTATGTGATTTTTTAATATACATGCTTAGTTAGTACAGATTGTTTATCTATTTGTTGTTTTAAGTTTGCAATTTGTTCTTTAATTCTTGTTTAAAGCATGCCAATATAATAACCTATACAGTCCAAACATTCAATTTTGTACAGACCATTGTGTTTAACAAAATTATTTATTAAATCTTTCGAATTTTTAACAAAATTTAAATTATTAAGGCTTAAATATTACCCTAACACCGTAATTATGAAACAAGTTCATTAATTTATATTGTATTTACAACTAGGTAAGTTTTGCGATAAATATCAGTTTTCCCTCATATCGGCCATAGAAGTTGCGTCAGCAACACAAAGTTTTATATTTTAATTGTAATTACTTACAAAATATCTAGTTTATTTTTATTCAACTATGTAGTGTAACCACATAATTTTTAGGACGAACTGAGGAGGTCCCAAAAGTTGGGGACCAAACGTTTTCAAATTAAATTCTTCTATTTCTGAATATTGGCCATTCTTTGTATTTTATTTATAATATTAATCAGATTAATTTAATACTTCATTTAAATTTAATTGATGCTGAGATAGTACTATT
This sequence comes from Eucriotettix oculatus, assembly GCA_034510155.1. Classification (NCBI taxonomy): domain Eukaryota; kingdom Metazoa; phylum Arthropoda; class Insecta; order Orthoptera; family Tetrigidae; genus Eucriotettix; species Eucriotettix oculatus. The sequence continues at coordinate 161,010,648 of CM067376.1, read as the reverse complement.
CGATTTTATTATTAATATGTTTATGAAGTGATTACTGATTATAATTTTAATGTGTTATTGTTTTCAAAATTAAGGACGCTGAAGGAAAACACGAACTTTTAATCATTCTTAGATAACTGGAAGCAATATTGCGTTCTAGTCCATTGCTTGCAGCTGAGGCAAGGATAATGTAGTGCAGTATACGTGATAGCTTTAGTAATGGGCTGTGTGTAGTCTGGTATACATTGTTAGACCCTTGCACGCAGCATCGTAAGCACCCGCAAATGGCGAGACTCCACAACATCCTCTAATCCCATTAATCATTAAGGAATGAAACTAAAACTACGCTACATCGACATCAGCTTTGAAGTTCAATCACATTGATTTGGGTTTTATGAGAAAATTGTTTTTTGTTGCCCGTGAGTTAGTGAAGCGGAGGTTGAAATAGATTGGGAATGCGAACGAGGGGGAAGAATTGAAACAATCGAACAAAATGTGAAGGTAAAAATAAGAAACCAGAGAAAGCAGAGGGCGACATTATATTTCCCATCAAAAAGCCGCAATTGTAGCAAAGTGGTCATAGATTTTATAGGCAGCCATACCTCAATATTACATTCTCTTCGAGTCTAATTTCCTCATCCATATTGTAAATGAATTGGGGGGAATATTAATTAATGAAATTAATAATTGGGTTTAAATATACAAATTTTTAATTGTAAACACAATAACTTTCAAATGGGTCGTGCTTGTATATATTAAATACAAAAATAATTAATTAAAATGCGATTGTATTAAAGATCTCAGGGTATTAACGGTTTGGGTGGCCACGTGTAGCAGATTTTTTTGTTTGTTGACGAACCTGAGTTTTTAAGACCCTTCTTCCCTGCTTCCTGGACTGATCAAAGCTTGGTCCACCACTCCGCTGCCACCTCACAAATCTGCTCTCGCCCTAACTTCTCTGCTGCCAATCTCCTCTCTCCACCTCCTTATATCACCAGAAATCTGTCCACTACTCTCCTTCAATTTCCTCTCGCCGTCACCTTGTATCACGTTTAACTCAAAAGTTACTTAATTCACAATTTGCTCTGCTCATAACACAGGGATGCACACCCTTCTTACTCGTCCAACCCGCTCTCTAAGTACACAATGTCCTAAGAACTGTCATTGTTTTTCAAATTTTCGGTATAAAGTATTGTAACATGAAGTTACTCCTCTGTTGTCGGCGTCTTTTGAGACTTGCCGACAGGAAGGTATTGTTGATGGCGCGCCACAAGCGTCGATAATCTCCTTAAATAATAAAAAAAATTGGACGCGGATTCTACTGCGCTACAATATAGAACACAGCCTTCCACTTCTGACAACAGCAAATGCGAAAAGGAGATTATGCGAGCTATTGTTTAATAGAAGCTTAAGTTCCTTTATGAAAATACTTTGAAGTAATCTGATTCACATATCTATTATGGACTGAATGTGTAAGCAGATTCTGTTTTTAAATAATAATTTGTTTCATATAATACTTTGGACGGTAAGCGTCAAGTGCGGCAAATGTGAAAGATTTCGCTCCACTCCCCCCCGACAATTTCGCAGATATTTTTCCTCTCAATTTGACAAGCATGAGTGGGCGTCGAAAGCTATTAGAGAGGCAGTACGTGCTAGTTCCTAACTCCAGCCTACGTTTCTCGACAAAAGCCTTCGAGCGAAAAGAATACGAACATTTTTTTTGCGGAGCAGAATGCATAAGCAAGCATTGAATCTCGCCCACTACTTCACTGCGTTCGCCATCTTATTTCTATTGTGTTTTATATTCTGACGCTAAAATGTTCTAGCGTTCCAGGCGCACTGTTCAAATCCAGTAGCAGTACCCTATGAATGTTTTTCGAATATTATTTAACGTCTACTCTAAACAGTCGAATGCCATTCATACCTAATGTTTCAAAAGTAATTTTAAAATTTTACTCTTAGGCACGAGAAGTTTGGTTTAGTAAGGCAATTACGGAAAACACAATTACTGCGCAATCAAAGTTATATTTTATATCATACAAAATAGTGTTTTTAATTTTTCATAATTTGTAAGATACTGGATACACAACGATAAATTTAGACACATATTATATAATATACTCAATGAGCTCAAATTTTGAGAATTGGGAATTATAACAATTTAGTGTCATTACACTAGAAAAATATTCAAACTATAATTATATAATATAATTAAAATATAGTATATTTAAGACATATTTAAAATATGACATTAATATGTACTAGATTCTCGATTATCTGCGAGTGGATTATTCGGGTAGTGAATCATCAAGAAGCAACAAGAAAAACTATTAATTGTTTTAGCAATACTGTACAGTATATAAGTAAATAATGTTTTAAAACTATTAAACTTATATGCGAGGCTTTAATTTAAACAGATGTGGAAGGAAAGATATTCTCTTATTAGAGCAGAAAAAGTAATAATGAGAAATCTACACACAGAACCATTCGGCGAAAGGCTAATAAAAAGAAGAAGCGTGCTTCTTGTCTCTTGTATTTCATGGAGTAATAAATTACGTTCAAACTTTTTAGGCCAAATGTTCCAATTATGCTATATACAGTGGTTTAACTGGTATTTTAATGTCAGGAGTTTTTCCCCCTTTCATTCCGCATAATCGAGAGTCTAATCTAATTTAAATTAGTGTAAATAATTGCACCACTGCTTAGATGAGATCCGCCCCAACACGTTATTGCGGAACCCTAATAATTGGACAAAAAAATTTACCGGGATCTGTGACCCTTCAAGAACTTCGTATCTCTTACGGTTCATAAATCTCTGTAAGAAGTTTCACATGATTGAGTCCTTTCTAGGTACGGTTCTTGTGTGCTCGTAATAGCAGGACTAAGGTCTGATATACACAATTATTGTTCTAAATTTTCAAAACTTCACATTTGATGTGATGGTTAAGTTGATAAGTTATATCGTAATCCCTGCAGTCTTGACGGGGAATGGCCTCCTATCCTCCGCACTTTAACCGATCGATCGTACATTTCTCGCGGGAGAGATTCTTCTTCCGTTTCCGCAATTTCTCGTTACTCCGTATACATTATGTACGCCGAGGATGGAAAACTGGAATGGACGAACGCTGTATGTTATTTTACAACATTTTTTAAGTGCCTCTGAAGCAGAGATTTGATAAATTACAAAGTCTCCTTTAAAAGTAATTCTAGAAATATAACCTCTTCAAAAGATCATTCACAATGCATTTTCATGCAGGCTACTATATATAATAGATTATCTTTTTAACGATAGTATTGCGTAATTGACTCAAATTAGTTACAGCATTTAGTTTAAATTGATTTATGAATTCAAGTAACCTTGTCTTCCTTTTTAATTAATCATATTTCTGTTATTTCTTACACTATGTAAACAATTTTATTTTACTTTTTTATTGCCAGTTGAAGAGACCATTGGTCTAAGCTAGCCATATCAGGGTTTAATATAATTTAAGAAATTTAATTTAGTGGTATACGAACTTAAAAATATATTATTATAACGTAGATTTAGTGCGAGATGAAGCAAACCGACGGCATTGAGTTGTGTTCGAACTCTTCCAGTATCTCCAAATTCTAGGTTACCTATACAACTTTTGCATTGTATATAATGTAATATATTACTGTACAATGTATATATGCTAAAACCACCACAGATTTAAACTTCAAAAGTAGTCATTCGCAAAATTTTGTTCCTAGATGAGAATTCGTGTTCACGATTTGCCTATTGGTGACGTGGCAAATGCTGGCGGGTTTGTTCTTAAAAACATCGGTAATCCAGTCCCTGAAACTCCTAATCAATCGAGTAAATGCTCTTTGGTATATTCCGCTAGAGCTCGAATCTCTATCAAACTGTTTCTAATATTTGTAAGCCTTAATAACGTTCCTGTTCACCACTACTCAAGTTTACGAAACAGCCATTTTTGATTAACAAAGCCGCCAACCGAATACACATGAACGAACAAATTCCCAATGACACGCGAACCACGTATTTTATAATAATATATTGCAAATTTGTAATTTTAATGAAGTCCAAAATAATTGGACGTATGTTGAAATGACAATTCAGTTACTTCACATTTTCTTCCGGCCCCCTGAAATGTAATGGATTTAACTGCACAAAAATATTTATATTAATCATCCTTAAATTTAATATCCCACTCAATACCAATAAAAGAATCTCCAAAGTTATATCACAACTTAAGAATGAACTAGAGTATGTTATGGGAAGCATAATTAAAATATAGAAAATTATCTGATTTTTAAAATTATGGTATTATGATTAATAAATAAATAAGTCAGAATAAAATATTAATTATAAAATTAAAATTTTTCATAGACGAATATAACGTTTCGCACTTGCATTAGAACTTCTTTCGATATTAGTTAACAGACATCTCTGGGTTGCATGTCAACCATACTGTATAATACCCATCCGACAGAGAAAACATTAAATATTATATACTGACTTACGTGACCACTAAGATTTATCGAAAAATTAATAAAATTTTAATCAATAAAACTTAATTAGGAACGTCTTTTTCATATCCGAAATAACAAAGTTAATGTTGGAAAGTGTCTTAAATGTTCGTCTAATGTGTAGTAATTAATGAATGGTATTTTCTTTGTAATAATATTCTCAGTAGATAGTGAAATCACTGCCTCCACAGCGTAATATTTAACGGGATTGAGGCGTGTCAATAGACACACATTAGGCTCGCAATTGCTTTCTCAAACATTTACGAAGTGGTGCTGACTGTTGTGAAGTGACACGGAGTTCATGCCATTAAAGCTGTGGCTAGAAGCACTTATAGTTATTGCTTAATTAGAGTGCAGTAACGTCACTTTATGGCTAACATCTCATACTTGCTAAATTACTTCACTTTAATGGCTACTCTCTTAGTAATGAGAACATACAACCATAAAATATGGAACACATTTTAAAATAACATACATTAATTTACTTCAAAACGATGTACCATCATTATGGAGCTTACATTATGTTCTTCGGAAACTCAACGGAGTCGATGTTTTATTCAAGAACATTACAAAGGTAATATTTAATAAACCAGACGTCTGTCACATGGTTAAGGGATGAATATAAAGTAGGCTGCAGCAAATCATTATTCCACTTTGGGCTTTTTAAATCTTGAATGTATGTGTAACATTTGTAAAAATATCTGTAGAAAGGGTTTTGTACAGTTTATTATATTTCATAACCAAAATGATTCTAAAATAAAGAAGAGTATGTGAATTTGATAATAATCTCGTAATTTGTCATTTCTTCGTATGAAGAAATTTATAGAGAACTATTACATGTTTAATAACTGGAGAGAAAATTAAAAATTGCATTCATGTGATTTTAATTTGAAGCAAACTGGAGTCAGAATGTTGGGTTTTACATATACGTTAGTTACTCCACTGGACACCAGATGTCAACTGGCCTGATATCCAAACTAAGGCTAATCTTCCATATATTTTTGATTATCAATTATACACCGATTAATCACTCATCTAGAGGAGAATACAATTTATCATAAAAGTAAAAGAATAGTTAACTCAGTTCCTGTTGGGGCATTGTATAACTTGTTATGCAAAATAAATTGAACTTCACTACATTATTTGGTTTTTAAGAATTATCAAATTCCTTGAAGACATTTTAAAACAAATTGATCAACATCCACGAGCTTTTAAAAATGTTACTTAAATACTGTAATTGTTGAACTGAGGTTAATTGTATAACTTCAGTGTTTAGATATTTCTGTCTTACCTTGTTGTCATTCCACTTTTATTTAATTAAAATATTTCAAGTTAATTAAATTTATTACATCATTAAAATATTACAAATTGATTATTTTAATAGGTGGTATACGAGGATGGATTGGAAAGTAAATCACAATATTTTTTTTTGCTTTGATATTGCGGATGGGATGTTGAATAATCGCCTCTATATAGTTTGAAGTTTTCATTGCCGACACAAGTGGTCATGTGCTTCGTAAGCGAGAGTTGTGTGGATTGCGCAACAAAATAATGTCGGGGTCACTTCTTCCTTACTTCTCGTCGTGGCAACAGAGTGTATTGGCGAGTGGAATAGGGCAGTCCAAACTTTGTCCTGGACTAGAGATTGGCGATCCGATCGACACCTGATTCTAAGAACTAGCTCCTTCTGTGGAGTGAGTGATCATTGAATCGTAAAAGAAGATCGGTAGCTCTTTTGATTCACTCCGCTTCTGCGATCCGAGAGCAACCAGCTGTTTGAATCACTCACTCACGAATCAGATCAGCGGGTTTGCGATCCCAGAGTTTGAATCAACTCGCGAAATGGAATCTTTTTCTGGATCGTATCGTCGGATAAATTCAGCAATATATTGAACGAGCTTTTAAATTCTCTTATCTGATTGTGCCAATATAATACCTATTCTGGCTAAATATTATCATACACTTTTCACTTTAACCTCTCAAGAGTGCTTCACATTATGTTATTCTTTTACTAAGATTATTAATAATTAACTTAATTTCTTATAATATCGAAGTGAAATTTGGATCAAATACTTAATTACATTAAATTGTTATTAGTATTAATAAAAAGGACGTGTGTACAAGATTTGTATAAAAAAATTAAAAATTCAACATTTTGTGTGGAAAAATACTTTTGTCTTATTTTCCTGGCTCCTGTAGAGTTGTCTAATATTTTTATTCACTGCCGTAACAATTACAATATAAGTTTATGTATATGAATATTTCCAGTAATTTTGTTCCTCTTAAAAAGAAAAATTTTTGATAAAAATTATAAACTCATATATTTTTAATAGAAAATTATGTGTACATTCATGGAGACAATGTAAAAATCATATTGGTAAATTGGGTGCGGTGAATAACCCATATATGTAATGAGCGGTTAATTTTATACTGAGTGAGTGGTTCCGATCCGATCACTGAAAAGAACGGTTTTGCCCATCTCTATCATGCCCTGTTAATTAATTGTCTTGTGCATTTGTGTTCATTCTTGTGTTATCTGTATTATCGTGATCGTTATCATCCTACAGCAAATACCAAAGACTGGTAAAGGTTCCAGGAAGCTGTAGCCTGGAAAAGACCGTGTATCTTAAGATACCTCTGGCCGTAAATCCTACCTCTCACATCCAGTGTGGCCCTAGGCAATTCAACGGGAGCTGTTGCAGAGAGCCAAGGGTGCATTTTAATTCTACATATTTCGTGTTTGTTGGGAACTCCTAAAATAATACGTTGAAGGTCTTTCTTCACTTGCTGCTACTGGTGTTCGGACGTGTTGTTTTGTTTACGTTGTGCGCTACGTGTGCTAGTGATCCATTCCAGCTTTATGCTAGGCGTACCAACTTTTGCTAACGGTTGGCAAAGAACAATGCTTCCTTTGTAAGAAACTAGGTCACATGGCTTCAGGGTGTCCAGGGAGGATCCCATCGTAGATGCACCAATGGCTAATTTAGTCTCCCAGGCTAATAAACCCTTACGTTGAAAAAGGTCAATCATGAGACAGAGGATCAAGGGATGGAAAATGGTTACATGGGCAATTTCCGCTAAAGAAAATCTGGCTGTTATAAGGGATACTTTTCCGGACGCGATTAGGTTAGTCTTCTAGATCGTATTTATTATGCCCTGTAATCCTACCTTTTGTACCTTTTTCTTCCAAAACTTAGGAAGACATTGGTTAAACAGTTAGGCTTTTAAAGTAGTTCTCTTTTTTATCTCGTATGAATAGTTTAAGAATCTTACAATGACATTGTAACAGATTGAATGGAAAAAGGGTTATTATTAAACATTAAAAATTTCCCCATCTCTATGATTGGTATCCGGTATACATAGGAAGTCAGGTGAGCGAATATCTATTAAAACCTTTGGGATTTAGGTCTTTTCACTTCAACCGTACTTCTACCAGCATTAGTAGTGGAGGTGTTTCGACTTATGTAACTCAGACGTATAAGATTTGCACTAGGAACAGATAGTGTGATACGATAATTCAGACAGTCCCCAACGACCTCGATGTCAACTGGACTTTAATACGGATTAAAAAGTGATGTCGGACATGTTACTCTCGTCAACTCGTAGAGCATCATAGTGCAGTGAGATTTTTATACGCTAAGGAAAATAACCGGAGTGACATTTGCAAGAACATGTGTAGCGTGTATGGAGAAGACTGTATGGGCCGTAACAACGTCTCCAGATGATGTTCATTCTTTAAAGACAGCCTTTGTGATCAGCCACGTAGCGGGTGTGCGGTAACATCTCCATTGTGCAACCGCGCGGAATATCGCAGCCATTGAGGTGAAAATTTTGACTAACCGGAAAATCCAACTACGAACCTTATCTGAGAAGTTCAATTTCTCGTGCTATGTGGTATTCGATGTCGTGCATGACAAACTGAAATTTAGTCAAGTTTGTGCTTGCTTGTAATAGTAGTTTCGTTGCTTATGCTAATAAGATTAATATTTTACTGTTAAGTATGGATTTAAGACGTTAGTTAGAAAAGAATAATACGAAAATAGGAGTACTACGGATATTTGATGATTACAGATTACTACATTTGTTCTTAAAAATAGTAAAAGATGTGTTCAGCCGGTTGCCTACCCTGAACTTTTCGCTCGTCTCAGCAGGGGTACGGATTCGTTTCCGACCTATTGTGTACTGTACTGATAAAAAATGTTTGTTCATATTTGTACTTTCACCCCTCAAACATTTTAACATGGATGTATTGACACCATGTATTCTCATTCGATCGTTTATCAAGTTTTTTCTGCATTTAAGAACACTTGCGTGTTTTTGGTGGAAGAAATGAAATGTTAATTGAAGCTCTGTTTTGTAAGGAGATTATTGACGAGTTCTTACTCTTACGATAAATTTCAGGGATAATTCTGGAAAAGATAGTGCTACTGAACTTCTTTTAATTTAAATATATTTTCTTTAATTGATTATTCTGGTGTTGTAGGCGAACAGGGTTGACAGCGCACGGAAATAATAATTGCCGTTGTTGGAGCCTATAGGGGATTATTACAATTATTATTGAAATCTGTGTTTTCTGTTAAATCCGTTGAATTAAGTTTCCTGAGATAATAGTAGACTTCAGATAATGATATATTTCTGAACTATTTTTAAGTTATACGCTTTTGCTTTCATATTTTGATCTTTGCCTGACGTCGAGGTCAATAAATTTACGTGTTTATTATCTTACATCTTTGTGCGTCTGTAAGAACTTAGAGAAATATATGTTTTATAGAAAGAATAGGTTTCAAATTTATCATCCACACACGCGCTCAATAATGTGTTCCTTTAAGAAGAAAAGAAATCGTTAATTATGTTTATGAGCAGAATCAGCGTGGAATTATGCTTTGAATCATTTATTGACGTTTACATGCTGGGTGGCGTCTCAACCAGACAGAAGACCCAAACTTCTTCATGATAACGATGTTGAGGATTCTGTTCATGAGAAATTCATAAAGTTTAGGAGGCAGGTGCGACAGAATCTATACCAATGAATTCAATTGAAGTGTCTGTCCGTATGTTTGTCTCGAATAGGCTCCGAAACGGCTCAACGGATTACAATGAAAATTTGTGAGATAACAACAGGGAATTGAACTAAAATATTAGTGCATATTTAATTTAGATATATTAATTCTACGGGAAGGTTTCTTGGCAAAGTTGCGTTTGAATATCAGGAATTGAAATGGGAATTATAACTTAAATTTTCGTGTATGTTTCATTTTGATACCTTGCAGATTTCAGAAGTCCTATACTGGTCTGATGCAACCCTCCATGCTAACCTATCTCAGGCAAGCCAATTCATTTCCTTATAACTAGCACAACCCACATCCTGCCTAATATGCTTAGCGTATTCCATCCTTCGCCTCCCTCTTCTGTTCTTACCCGCACACGTCCCTCTAATGCTAATTTTACAAGACCCTCATGTCTTAAAACGTGGCCTATTAATCTATCCCTTCTCTTAGTCAACGTTTTCCATATTGTTCGCTTTTCCCCTTTTCAGTTTAGAACTTCCTCGTTAGTTATTCTATCCACCCATCTTATTTTCAGAATTCACTTATAGCAGCATATTTCACAAGCTTCTATTCTTTTCCTTTCCCCAACTCCTATCGTCCACGTTTCACATTTATATAACGCCACGCTCCAAACGAATATTTTTAGCAACCATTTTCTAATATTCACACTTACATTACCCGTAAGTAAATCCGTCTTCTTCCAAATCTAATACCCTTTGTTATTCCACGGTTTCCCTTGGTTTTGCTTCTATTAATCTTCATATTAAACTCTTTCTCCAGGACTACGTTCATGCCATTTATTATAGTTTCCCAGCCTTCTTTTAACTCCCCTAATACTGCAATATCGTCGGGCAAACGTAAGGTTTTTATTTCTTTTCCTTGCAGTATGATTCCCTTTCAATATTCCGTTTTAACTTTCTTCACCACCCGTTCTATAGATAAGTTAAACAACATGGGCGACAGACTGCATCCTTGTCTTACTCCTTTCTTCATTACGGCTTTCTTTTCTTGATATTAATGTAAATATTTATAAATCCATTGAATTTCTGCACGAAAGGTGGCGTGAAAACCAACTGCGAATTTACAGCATGAAAGGGGGGGGGGCGAGCACACTCTCACTCTATCTATTGATGCAAAACCAACTACGACTTATAAGGTTTGCCGTGAAACGATCATAAATAAATTATATTTACTTTCCTTTTTAGAGTAAAATAAACAGAACTCTTTGCAAAAGAACGAATTCGCGGGCACAGCTAGTCCACAATATAACGCGGTCTTTACAACGCCTTGTAGACTTAACGATGACGATCCTGGCCAGCCATCCGTTTATGACAAATTAAGAGTTGTAGTGAACTCCAATCTTAACGGATTTCTATGGGCAGGGTATCCTGAAACTGGTGGGAGAAATTTGCTGCAAGACTTGGTGATTACGTAGAGAAGGAATTAAGCGATCTAAATTCATTGGTAGAGTTTTATTTTCTTTACCTATGAAACTATTGAAGGAAATTATAGTTGAGTTGGGGACACCGGGAAAGGTTGACCAAATTTCAGTAAAGACGTTCTACTTTAATTGATCTAGTGTAAATTATCGCAATAAAATCTGATAGATACTCTAATAAGACTCAGGAAAGCATAAATGAAAGCTCGCAATCAGTTATGATATAGTGTACAAGCTTGATTTTGTAGAACACGAAATACGAGTCAATCTACCTCATCTGGAATTGGTTGACTTCAACCGGTAAGGTGACGTATGAAGTAATTGGAATAAAAGTTGCCTAACCTTAGATTCAGTCGTTGGTTAACGGTTTACAGATTATCTAAGAACACGTTTACGTAGCTTTTTTGAACACTGTGGCTCGAGAAAAACTCGTAGCCTGTGTAAGTTTATAGAGATTCAGAAAACTTCACAACCAATATTCACCTGCAATCAGCTTTCTGTTTTACAAGTGAAGGATGGATTTATCGTTTTCTTTCACAACGTCATATGCAAACTTTATCGTTTCATAAAGTGTAAAACTATAGTAAAAATCAGCTTCTTTCTTCAGATAGCTTTCTAATGACAAAAAAAATATTTCTAGTTAGGAAAATAACTATTTTTTGTGTATCAAGTCGATTCAGATCTCGTCAATTCCGGAGTGTTTTATACAGAATTGCAAATATTTGTTGTTGTAGAATTAATACTTTTCCATAAAAATTAAATAGTTGTTATTCTCTGTCGGAGACATCTTTGAGTGTAGTGAAGTAAATCCAGACTACTATGGCGTTGGCTGACTAGGTGGCCAATCAGCCGCAAAATAAATTGATCTACCAGCTGCGAATCGGTTTCCCTGAGTAGTTGGATAACGCAACACTTTTGAGTAGTACGAGCTTTTGACAGTCAACCTACCTCTTAGTCAACTATTCCCGGTTTCCACTACTTTTCGAACTGCCTTTATATATTGCAAAACGAAATTAATATTCTTATATTGTTATAAGAATAAGGGGAAATTGTCAGAAAATCATTAATATATTTGCGTACATGATACGCATTTTTTTCGAACTATTTAAATATTCGACTTCTTTTTTGTAAGAAAGACCAATATTTATGATTGAGAGTAATGTATGTATGGCTTCCGTAATGCGAATAACATTCGTTGGATAATCGTTTCTGGGTCGGTTCAAGTTCAAGAATGTGATTACGTGTTCCTTGGAATACGACACTTAAACTCACTTTAAAGAAAATCAATCATCTTAATTTTTCGCCAAAATATATATTTTATGACCGAATAAAGGACGATAAAGTTTGTGATATTAGTTGGTCATACTGAGTTTATTTTAACAAATTGATTGATAAATGTGAACAGCAGAAATACATTCCAGATCGCTTTACCCAAAAATGTTATGCGGATAAGTCCTTATTTCTTCGTTATCTATCGCTTACTTTCTCTATACGAATAACAAGGTCCCACGTAGGAACTTTCTTTTAGAATTTCTAAGGAAACATACGGAGGAAAGCTGCAAAAGACGCAGAAAGGGGACACGAATCATAAAGAGAATCTCTTTAATGTGTCACAGGAATTCTAGGAATGCTATTTTCGAGGTTAGATTTCTATACATGTATGTCTGTAACTGAAAAGATGATTTGAAATAAAATAAAACAAACTTAGCTAAGTTTCTCATCGTCAACTCTTAGTCATACCGAAAGTGATAATACAAGGTTTCGGCTAACAAATAAAAATACAGTTTAGAGAAGAAATATTAAATTTATGTTAGCGGTAATTTTATTGATATATTCGAAGGTACTCTGATCAAATTCTGTGAATTTTAAATACAAAAAACATTGAAAAACGACGACTTCCGTAATTTTTAAAAGTTATATGACAATATACCGGAGTAATGTAAGTGATGAAAAAATATGGCTGCAAAACAGTGTTTATAAAAGCAGTGGAAGATATTGTGGGTCAGGATGAGCAGGCTTAATGCCTGCTGAGGGGGAGTTGGTAATGGCCACGTTATGGGGCCCCATTAGCTGTGGAGCAGAAATGTGACGCGTGGACAATGCTTCATATCATACCAGTACAGTTAGCGTTTAACAGGGGATTTTAAGTTAGATTTTCGTATTTATTTTCTGCTACCATTTAACATCAGTCAGGTCAACACATGATAATATGTAGAAAACGTCAAATATATACAACAAATATTTTATGGAAAACAAATTTTTGAGACCCAAATTAGTCAATATACCGTAACTCAGGAAATACACATACTTGTATGAGCAGCAGGAGTAGATGACATTCCACCAGAAATTTTGACTACAGACTTAAAAATCGTTGCAAATATTTTACAACTAATTTTTAAAAAGATATGTGAAAAGAAAAAATGGCAGAAGACTTGAAAAAAGGATTAATTGTAAAATTGTCCAAGAAAGGAAATTTGACAGACAGCTAAAACTGGAGACGAATTACTCTGCTACCTATATCAAGGAAGGTATTTTCCAGGATAATACTTAATAGGATAAAGGAACCAATTGACAAACAATTGAGATGGGAACAAGCAGGTTTTTGCGAAAACCGCCGTTGCACAGATTTAATAAATACACTGCGTATAATTATTGAGCAGACAAATGAATGGAACACATACCTGTACGACACATTCCTAGATTTTAAAAGAGCCTTTGATTCTCTAAATAGATCGGCTATGTGGAAAGTATTAGAACAGCTTGGAATAACAGAAAAAAATTCTCAACCTAATAAAAGAAATGTACAGAGAATATAAATGTCAGGTGATACACAAAGGGAAACTCATAGAAGCCTTCGGTGTGACAAGTGGTGAGACAAGGATTTATTTTATCCCCAATCCTATTTCTTGTGGTGTTAGACAAAGTGATGATAAAAACCATAGAAAATAGAAGACGAGGTATAAGATGGAGTTTTAATGGAAGACTAGAAAACTTAGACTATGCAGATGATGTATGCATCCTCTCACAGAGTTTAAAAGACATGACTGAGAAAGTATCTTGCCTAGAGAAGGAAGCAGCCATAGTTAGATTAAAAACTAACTGCAAGAAAACTAAAGACACGCGGATAAACTCAAAATTAAGCCGAAAAATACAAATGCAAAAATTAAGGAGGAAATTGAAACAGTGAGTTCACTTATCTAGGAAGTATAGTAAGAACAAGTGGATGAGCCCCAGAAGACGTCAAACTCGAATTAAAAAGGCAAACGGAGCCTGTGGAAGAACAAAAATACTTCCAAGAAAACAAGATTCGCATATTTAATAGTAATGTCAAATAAGTATTGCTCTACGGATGTGAAACCTGGAAAGTAACAAGTCAAATTACAAAGAAATTACATATGCTCATAAATCGCTGTTTAAGAAAAATAATTGTTATAATAAGTAGCTCTGCATTATGGGAAGCCTGCGGAGAGACATAAATAAGAGAAATAGATAAAAATGATAAAATGGAGATGGATAGGACATACCTTGAGGAAGAATGAAGAGTCAGTTGAGAAGGAAGCATTAGTCTGGAATCCACAAGGTGAACGAAAAGTAGGAAGTCATAAAAACACCTGGAAAAGGACGATTATGGAGGAGGCGAAGGAGTGTGGAAAGACTTGGAGAGAATTAAAAAATTTGGAAAGAATAGAGTTAGATGGAATGTTTCACAGATGCCCTATGTTCCTAAAGGAACGAAAGGAAATACTACTGCTACTACTATGAGTAGAGAAATAAAAATCAAACGAAACTCTAAAAATGTTACTATTAATATGAAATGTCGTAATTTTTAATTGCAATATAATACGTTTATATGTTGCAAGTCAGAAGCAATTTTATTAAATGTATGGATTGAATTCAATGCATAATATAAAATTTACAATTAATTTTTTAGTAAATAATAAAAAACTTAATGTTTTACTTCCTTTTCAGTTGTTGTAAAAGTGCATCTTGTTTAAATTAGATATTTTCTAAATATCATTATTAGACGTTGCATTTAAGTATGATGAGAATAATTGAGTCCTTCTTATATCACTTCGAGAGTCTTTTCTCTTAGTAGAGGGATCTACTGAGAGAATAAGAAAATAAGACTCTGGAGTGGACGTCCAGCACTCGCTTCGAATCACGTCAAGAATTCCCAACGGTTTCCCTCAAATCCCGCAGCCAGTTTCCGTTCTCAACGTTGACACGTGTTCATAGAACAAATCACGTCTTCCGATTATACCTTTTATTCTCTCCTAATAAACGTATTTCTGTGTGTATAATGTTCTGATATGAGAATTTAAACTCTCATTTATTTAGATTTTCTGACGTAAAGGGTCTTAAACCGAGAGTCTAATTTAGGTGATATTGCGAATTGTGAACTTATTAATAAATTACAAAGTACAACATAGTTTTCTGACTTTAAACTTTACAATAAATAAAAAGACGGCCAAAAAGTCAGCATTACATATATCACTATTTATTCACGAAAGAGACGTTTCATCTTCATTTTGAGACTACCTCAGGCTTAAAATTTTTGCAATACATCATATTTAATACTGACGTTTTGGCCGTCTTTTTATTTATTTTAAATTACTAAGTACTACACACATCATAAATTAACCATAAAATGTTGAATATGTACAAAGTTATATTTGTTTTGAGTTAGTAACGTCACACAATGACTCCAATTTGCAGTGGTTATATCTGGTTCACCGAGTGGGATAATTAGTATAGTTAGTATAGTTACATCATGTAGTGTAAGGTAGCGTTTAACAGAGACCGACAAGTGGTGTAAAGTAAAATACTGTTACTGTTAAATGTAAAAACAGACTGATAAAATGTTTGGCCTAATTGTATTTAGAGCAAGAAAGTAAATAAAATTGTAAAAAAATAATAATAAACTGGCCAAAAGTCAGAAATATAAATCTAATTCAAAATCAAATACAATACGTTACGTCCTTAACTTTAGAGCCCACTTAGTTGATTCTAGAAATAAAATTAAATATAAGAACATAGATAGACATGGTTGATTTCCAAATAATGGGACAGGTGTAGAAAATACAATGGTAATTTGGGTCCACAAATTCAAAAAAATAGACTCAACCAATTTCATATTTTGGAGTAGTGACATCGGGTGTTCTACAAGGGCCTGTGATTGGTCCACTGCTTTTTATAATGTTTATAAACGACTTAGCAGCGGGAGTGAAGTCAGGAATCTGACTTTTTCCTAATAATTTACGAGAAACCTGTGCAATGAGCAAGTTATTTATTAAAAAATCAAAAAAACTTTACTATCTTGGAAGATTGGACCACAAATTCAAATTTAAAGCTAGAAATCAAAGAACTGACGCAGGCAAATTTGCATTCCTTAATAAGGCAATAAGGGATTGAACAATCTACCTGAAAAAGAGTTCAGAGGAAGTCCGGTAGCGGAAAATAGGTTTAGATTAAACTTGGAAGCAATGTATAGGAAAATATTAGAGGAAGTGAAGTAATATTGTTAAAGAAGTGACACAAGAAGTATATATGCACGAAATGATTTAGATAGTGGAGAGAAGTAGAAAATAGGACTATATAGACATTTCAAAATTTTCTCTTTTTGTTTTCTTCTCTATAAGGATACATGTGATTTTCTTTTATCATACCATTGGGTATATGCCCAATTGTAGTTTAAGAACAAAATAAATAAATTTCGTATAATATGATTACTTACATAATGTGCAATTAAAAACAGTTACAGAAAATTTTGTACGGTTAACATAACATGCAGTGCCGAAATAAATAAACAAACGCCAAACAAACATATCTCAAAACTAACATTGCTGTAACTGACGGTTTTAAAGCACAAGAATAAATCTCCAGTTTCAAGAAAGCAATTCTAAATGATAATACTGTGACTTGTAATTAATTTAAATTTTGTGTACCTGTCTTTCATTAACACAAGTTACAGTTGATCTAATATGTTTCATTTTGATCATGAATCGAGGATCTGTATTAGACAAGTTCAGCCGAGCTGACGGATCTTCACATGTGTCGAAAATAATATGAAACCAATTTAATTCAATAAAAAACGATCAAATGTACCATTTTAAAATCCAGATTTCGAGTTTAGAATACTTATGCGTAGAAACACTTTCCGAACAATATATTGATTTATACTTGGAATACATAAATAATATATGTAAGCTCGTTTTTGGTTTTACACCTACTTTTATTAATGTGAGGGTTATTTAGATACTGTGAGGTGGTTCACATCAGTATTATACCGATCCATAGCTTGAGGAACCGTAAGGCGTGCTTCTATATGCAAGCAATAATTTTTTTTCATCAAAATGTAGTGAAACAGGCACTCACTAATTGTGTAATTTGTCTTTAATTACTATTATAGTATATTGTACAAATTAATAAATATGCCGCAGTGGTTAGCGTCAATGCCTCGCACCTCAGAGGTCCCGGGTTCGATTCCTGGCAAGGATCTGGGTGTAGTGCGTGCGATTGAATTCCCATGTTGATACCCTAACGAAGGAAATAAGTTCCGAAATTGGCAGAAAGTCTTTAAAAGCCTAGTGGTTAATGTAAACAGAATAAATAAAATGAAATAATAAACATGCATCTGATTCGATTAAATAATTCATGATACAATAGAAGAAAGTGTAGGTAAAAGAAGTATGCCACTAAATATTTTCAGCTCTCATGACAGCATAGATTCAATAAATTATAAGTAGTATTATAGATCGACAAAGAGCAAGAAAGCAAACAAAGAAAGAGACGAAGTAGAGATCCACTCGCTCATTTCATCGAGTAGTTATATATTCCGACTACTCGCCACACCCCATTTACCGAAATAAATGTTACATTCTTTCCATGAATTTCCGGATGATTTTCTAGTAAATATTTAAGTTTATAATTTTTTAACAAAAGTTATATACACTTTTCGTTATATATTAATAAAGAAAGAAATAGTTATGAAATGAAATAAATAACTCTGTAGAAGGTATTTGGAAGTCTCTACTGTATTTAAATATTTCTTTTAAAGAGGAACAGAATTACTGGCAATTTTCAGACAGAACCTTATATTATTAAAAATTATTATATAACTCTTCAGCAACCAGGAAAATAAAACACAAGTATTTTTCCACTTAACCAGATATAACGCAAGGAGTACGACGCAAAATAGCAAATTAAATTCTTGCATCTTAAGTTTTGAGATTCTTTTGTCCAAATTTAAAATTTTTGGTGGTTCATATTCATATAAAAAAACATTTGCAGTCTTGTATAGGAACGGCGCGGAAAGGGAGGGGGCAAAGAGGAGGGGCACCACCCTCCGGCCGTGGAACCTATGTAATTTATTGAGAACGATTGTTGACAGAGTGCCAGTGGGCTGTACTGTTGTAGAAGGTCAAATACATCTGTGTGACAGCCGCTAAAGCGTATCCGCCGTCGTGAGCGGACGAGAAAAGAAATTTATAAGTTATCTGCAGGATATCTTGAAGCAAAATTAAGTATTTATAAGGAATTACGGCAAATTTATTTAGGAGTTCACAGTGGGGCTAGTACAGAAATGTTGTGACAAAAATATATACGCATAAAATGAAACTCATTACTACAATATTATTTTATAGATACATAAAAATAAAAAGAGAAAATGTGATTGTTTGTTTTGTATTACTATTACTATTAACTAATAGTCAGTATAATGTATATATATATATATATATATATATATATATATATATTGTGATAAAAAGGGGGATTTTGTAAGGTTGTGGCGTTATGCGGCGCAGTTCGGCCAACAACAATGCCTAGTCGGCCGAAAGATGGTGTTTCCCCGCGGGGGAGGCCCGCCTTGCCTGTATAAAAAATGACGATGGTGAACCCCCGCGGGAAAAATGAGGGCGGGGAACCCCGAAATGTTGAGAAATAGAGGAATTCCCGTCGGAAGGTTTAAAAGGGAAGCCGATGGGTGGCTCGTGATCAGACCCGAGAAGGGAGGCGAGTAGGCCAGACCCGAGAAGACAGGCGAGTGGAGCAGACCCCAGAAGGGAGGCGAGTGGTTCAGACCCGAGCAGACAGGCGAGTGGAGCAGAGTGCAGAAGGCAGGCGAGTGATCAGACCCGAGAAGACAGGCGAGTGGAGCAGAGTGCAGAAGGCAGGCGAGTGATCAGACCCCAGAAGGGAGGCGAGTGCAGCAGACCCCAGAAGGGAGGCGAGTGGAGCAGAGCGCAGAAGGCAGGCGATTGAACCAGAGAGCAGATAGCCAGAGACGCACAAACATGAGGTGGATGTTTGTTGGGCCAGTAATTGTGGGTAAGCGATATAAAAATTGTGAAACTTGCTCATTGCTCTGGATAAATAACAATTCCATGATTTTTCTTTCTATTTTCAGCTAATGCATACTCCATCTCTTGAGAGACCCAAAATCCCCCGAGATTAAGCCCGTGTCTTCACTTAAATTAATAAACAAAAATATTAAAATTGATCATATTTGTACTTTAAATTAATAAATGTTTTATACACAAAAAAGTATATTACAATATATATTGTAATATACTTTTTTGGGTATAAAACATTTATTAATTAACAGAACAAATATGATCAATTTTAAAAATTTTCATTTATTAATTTAAGTGAATACACGGGCTTAATCTCAGGGGATTTTGGGTCTCTCAAGAGATGGAGTATGCAGTAGCTGAAAATAGAAAGAAAATTATTAAATATTATTTATCCAGAGCAATGAGCAAGTTTCACAAATTTTTTTATAGCTTACCCACAATTACTGGGCCAACAAACATCCACCTCTCGAATGTTTGTCCGTCTCTCTGGCGTCTTGCAGGATTTGATCACGTCTGGACAGGTCTGCTCACGTCCGTCCTCTCATCTGGCTTCTGGCTGCTCGGACCAAATCTGTCCTTTCCTCCATTCGTCTGCCTTCTGGGTATCTGCTCGGACGAAGTCTGTCCTCTCCTCCACTCGTTTCACTTCTGCTATCTGCTCTGACCAAGTCCGTCCTCTCCTCCACTCGTTTCACTTCTGCCCCCGATCCACCCATCGGCTTCCCTTTTAAATCTTCCGACGGGAATTCCCCTATCTCACAAAATTTTGGGGTTCCCCGCCCTCATTCTTTACAACCCTTCGGCGGGGTTTTCCCTCGGGGGTTCACCATCGTCATTTTTTTTATACACGCTCGGCGGTACACTCCCACGGGGAATTACCATCTTTCGGCCGACTAGCCATTGTTGTTGGCCGAACTGCGCCTCATAACGCCACAACCTCACAAAATCCGCCTTTTTATCACAATATATATTCAAGTTTCTATTACGTGTTTCATTGAGCATACTGTTTTTTATTTGCCAATCTTTTTCTTTGGCTGTCTTACTCTCCCTCCCGCATCCATTCGTATGTTATTAAAGGTGAATTGCGACCACGTGTATTGCCCTCGTGTAGCTTGTCACTCGGTAAAAAGTATTGTAATGAGAATGCGTTTTAAAAGGCAATGACGTCACCAATCTTTAAGTTTAGCAATTTTAAAAAAACTATTGGAAGTATTAAACTGAATTTGTTTTGTACTGATCTTGTACACACGTCATTTGTATTAATATTATGATTAATTTAACGTAATTAAGGACTTGATCTAAATTCTACTTCGATATAAGAAATGAAGTGAATTAGTAATTATTTTAATAACCGCATAGTATAGAGTGAAGCGATCTTGAGAGGCTAAAGTGAAAAGTGTGGGATAACATTTAGCCAGAATAGGTGGAAGGGATTATAGATCATATTTGCACAATCAGATAAGAAAATTTCATATTAACATTCCGTTACAATATATTGTTCATTTGCCACTTAATTTAGTTATATAAAAACAATCGCCCCACAATAACGTATCTAGAAAGAAAAAGATTCTGATTCACTCACTAAATGCTCCTGGATTGAATCACTCACTCATCACGGGAACTGCAAAGTTTAAACACTAGGTGGATCTGGAATCGCGTTTCCAGCGATCTGATTCCTGAGTGAGTGATTCAAACACTGCGTTTGCAGTTCCAGTGATCTGATTCGAGAAGTGAGTGATTCAAACAGCTAGTTGCTCTCGGATTAAAGGAGCGGAGTATTTCAAAAGAGCTACCGCTCCTTTTTTCTCGGATCAATGATCACTCACTCCGCAAAAGGAGTTAGTTCTTTGATCTGGATCAGATCGCCCATCTTTAGTTCGAATAGATTTATGGACTCTCTTCAAAACGAGTTGGATTAAGTGAAACATCGTAAATGTTGATAGTCACGCCTAAAGTTAGCACATTACATAACGAGTTTGGAAGAGTATTTTACCCATCGAAGGCAAGAACGAAAGGCATGTAAAAGTATAAGTCAATAGAGTAACATATCAGCCAACTTCGTTACATAAAATATACGGTTACATGGATTTACCCGATTATTTAACATTATTGACAACTCAAAATGCTAAAAAAATCTTAATCAATTAGTTGAGTGGTTTAACCTCGTGACATTCCTATCTTAATAGAAGATATTCCGATGAATGCATTTTTAGAGTCGTGATTTCCTATGACACAATTCTATCGTATTCGTATTTTATCTTAATGATTATAAACGTAGTCTTCTAATATTATGACATGTGTGAGCTATTGCTAGATTCATTAAGCGCTTACACAATCAGTCCACGCTAGATACCAATCGTAAAAAATGAGTATGCTGATTTACATAACGAAGCAATGTGAAAGTTACTACAATTTTCAGCTATATATTTATATGAATCTGCATTTTTTTACGATAACGCACATGAATTCAAAGCAAAGAAATGACTTTAAAATTAGTCCAGCTTTCTGAATTACTGAAACAAGTATAGCTCTTAAATTCGAGGAATTATGTAATGAAAAAACTCATCAGCAATGCATTCTTATTTTATTTGTTGAATTCTTTTATTTGCTTTAAAACGTAACATTGCTTCATTTTATATGGTCATCTTTGTGTAAATTATTTGTCATATTTATTTTCTATTAAGTTCTAGAAAGCAATAGAATCTTTCGAAATGCGGTGATATAGGAGAATACTGAAAATAAGATTGGTTGATAGGGTAACCAACCAGGAAGATCTAAGCAGGAAGGGGAATAGAGAACAATTTCGAGGAATTTGATCAAGAGAAGGGCTAGATTAATAGGCTACGTTTTGTGGGTCCTGTAAAATTAGCATTAGAGGGAAGTGTGTGGGGTAAGAACAGAAGAGGGACGCCTAGGATGCTAAAAGTACGCTTGAAGTTCAATATTTTTTTCCATCTCTATGATGTGAGATGTGGTAGGTATGTAGAAATGACAAGACTTGCGCAGGATAGGTTAGCATGGAGGGTTGGAGATCAGCCTTATGACTAATTACCACAACAACAATAAAGTTCTATAAATCAAG
Organism: Eucriotettix oculatus; assembly: GCA_034510155.1. Lineage (NCBI taxonomy): Eukaryota > Metazoa > Arthropoda > Insecta > Orthoptera > Tetrigidae > Eucriotettix > Eucriotettix oculatus. The sequence continues at coordinate 160,988,235 of CM067376.1, read as the reverse complement.
TAAATTAACTTTTTTCCTGCCAAGTTTTATTATTCCCTTGATGTGAATCTTATTATTTAATTTTTTTGCGCCTTTTTGTTTTGTGCACATTTTTATAGTAATAATTTATATTTCTTATGTTCTCTTTATGTGATGTTCCCCTAATAAAATAAATATATTTATAAGCCTGTTAAATATACAAGGGAGAGTTAAATGAAAACCTTAGGAATTTATTATAAAACTTAAAGTGGGCGCCAGTGGTCAGTAAGTTGTTGCGCGTGTATTAAATAATTCAGTTGAGAATACAATCATGCAGACGTGCAGTTTGAATAGAGGGCAGCCGAACTATCAGCGTGCACCAGAGAGGATGAGGTTCGGTCATTAAAGGTTTCACACCTTCGTTTTTGAAGATTGTAGAGATTTATCGCAGATAGAATTCCAGTATGTAGATGCTTGTTTGTCACGGTAGTGACGGAATGATTGATTTTTCGAAGTCTTCCATTGCAGAAAAAGTTTGGAAAACTCTGTCCTACATCCTTGGCTTATTTTTAGGTTGGGTAATTCCTACTTGCAAAAATTGCTGTTTAGTAATTATTTTTAAATATAAAGCTAATATAATATTAACATAAAAATATTAATAAATAAAGCACTTAATGACTTCGATGGTTTACCCATCGAATTGCATATCTTGTTGATATCAGGCAAAACATTTGTGTGTTGAATTGGTTCTGCACTTTGACTTCATTGCAACATAATAAGAAAATTCCACTTCGCATAAATAGGTTGTAGAAAACTGAAGTAAAACAATACAAGTTTATTTTGAAATATCGGGTTGCTCTACTCTTCTGACAAACTCGCCCCGAAATATTTGTATATTTGTTTCAAGTGAGAGTTACTGATTAAATAAATTAGATTTTCACAGACACTTGCATTAAAGTTACTGGTTTTGTCTCGGAAAATAGATACTTAATAGTGGTTTGTGTTCACTACTCATTTTAGCGCATAAAATTTTATTTAACATGTATTGAAGTGGTATAGTTTTATATAGTTTATCAATTTTGTTGCTTCATTTAAAACATTTTTTAAATTTGTGGAAATTTTTTGTCTCCAGTATTTTTTCTAAACACAATTTCAGATCCTCTTTCGTTCCGCATGCTTTGTTTTACTGCTTTGTGAGCTTACAACCAGCAAAATTAAATTAATATAATCTATATGGTTGATTTATTTGGTTCCCATAACTGCTCACTGTCAAGTTAGATAAAATATTACATTATACTTATCTGACTTAGGCTTTAAAATAAATATTATCTATATAACTATGGGCTATGGGCTATGGTAATATCTATCTCAGGATTCTAGTTTACAGAACACGTCCATGCTTGTTCATTGTTATCCATGTTTCCCATTGTAGCGGGATAGAAGGAATAAGGTTTCTTTGTTTCGCAACGTTGTTGAATTGGTTCCGAAACAAGCTAGAAACAAAGAAAGGTGTGAGAAAGTATTCCACTTTCTCCCGTAGATGTAAACGGACTTTTTGTTTTACTTACTGATTAAGTGGTATAATAACAGGATATTATGATCTATAGTATAGAAATTTTTTGTGGAACTCAGGGCTCGCGGAATACAATTTGGGAAACGCTGGTGTAGGAAGTTCACAAATGGAGTTTCGAACACTGCCATCAGCAAAGAAAGAGTCTTCTTGGAGCACTATGCGCCACGAGGGACCTTGTTACCATTGCCTCTTACACAATCCTCCTCAAAAGTCATCTACGAAGTTGCATTAGAACAAAACGACGTCAGTGGCTACCGAAAGGTGTTCTTCTCTAACACAACAATGCACATCTCTATACGATTCTTGAGACGGTTACGATAATCGCCGACATGCAGTTTGAATGCCTGCCTAATCCACCATACTCGCCCGACCTTCCCCCATATGTTTGGACCCATAAAGATAGCATTTTCTGGGATGAAATTTTATTCCAACGACTAGGCACGCCAGATAGTGAACGAGTGATTGCACCTTCTCCAATTCAGACACTTCGTAAGCTTTGGAACATTGAACGTGAATGAGACTATAACAAAAAATTATACAGGTTTGTTGTATGTGCGTACAGTAAATAAAATCAAAAAACTTAATTGTTTTCCTTTACATTATTTCAAAATATAAACCAACAATCGTTACTAGTGGTCCAGGCTAGAAAATTTGTTTGTTTTTTTTGATCCGTGTGCCGATTTGGTAGACAAACACCGATGAGACGGACACACCACCTCACGGCTCAGAGATCCCTGAATCGAATCCAACCAATGGCATGGATGTTTGTGCTCGTAACGGTTAGGGAAAACGGTGTTTGGACTAAAGGAGAATCGATAATCTGCCCACGTTTCACTTCTTGTCATGGAAGTTGACAGTCTGGATATCGGCTCGGTAAACCAGGATAAACGAATTAGGCTGTAGCACCACAGTCAAAGAAAAAAAAAACAGTCTACATACAAAATTAATTAATTTCAGGTAATAGATATTGCAACTTACTCTACTGTAATGAAAACTCTTTGGGGTGGGTTTAAATTAATTGAAATAATATTATATGATATTTATTGATGGGGATTATAAAAAAAGATATAAAAATTTGATTTTAATTTTAAGCTTTAATCCTAATAAAACATCATAGTTATTAACAAGTTATCGATAGTATATATAAAAAAAGGACAATTCATTTTGCATTAGACTTTACTCTCAGGGTTCCACAGTGGGGCGAACGAGGAAGCTTAATTTGTTCGCTAATGGCAATAGGCCTGGCAAATGTGAACTCAAAGTCAAATATACGTGTACGGTACCGCATAAAATGCATATGTTTCTATATGCTGGGCGATTGCTGGTTGGCTGCAGCTAGATGGTCTCCGTTTCTTCTTTCGAGTTGCATCTTCCGCCAATGTCGCTCCGATTCCCCGACAGCATCTGGTGACCAGCTCGCTCCGCTCTCCCGACTACTTCTTCTCTGCTCTCCCAATCTAATAAATCTGCTTTCGATCTCCCAAACTTTCCTCCGTCGTCACCTCGGTCGGACGCCACACCATCTTCAGCCACCAATCAGACGTTGTCCACCAAAGTCTCCTATTGGCTTGCAGATTGACAATTGCAGCCAATAGAAAATTATTTGTCTTGGAGTGCGTAGATGCTGCATATGTTACGCATTTAGCCGTGGCATTCCAGATTATTCGTGGACCTTCCGTTTTTCCCGGCCGGTCCTCCAAATTAGCTACGCCCACTCCCGGTAGCAACTCAACTTTCTATAGATGGTCCTTTTTATCAATGGGCTGTTCTCGTTCAAGAGAAGGGTCAATCCATTGTCCATGGAATACGCCCTGAGACCTTCCACTTTCAAAACGGAAAGGGTTGTGTCTTGTTAGAATTTCGCCACCCATACACAGAAAAAGCCAAGAAACAGATTAATTTTATTTATAATTTAACCACGCGTATGTATTATCCGTTACACTACATTTCCTACCAATATCGTAAAATATAGGACATAAATTGGTTTGGATTTCGAATGAGTTAAATTGTTTCCATTTTTAATTATTACAGGAACTGATAAGTCTTGCACCCATTCTGGTAAGATATAAAAGATTTCACGTCATGGATTCGCGGAAAGAAAATGAAAATTGCTGTAGATTTTTTTGCTTGCTTCAAGCCGATAACCTCAGAGGTGTAATAAACAAGGAGTTCAATGTTCTCTTTGCCAGTTTAGCAAAGTTCTCTACTACTGCCACAAGGTGCAACCAAGTTTAGACGAGTGTTTTAATTAAAGGAAGAAACTTTTCAATGTAAAACAAAGTTGAATTTGCCTTTGAAGTTCCACAGTCAGACGTGATGAGATCCTTGGTTTATTTCTATCTTCATTTGTTCCTAAAGTGTCTTTGAAACCGAAGTCTGTGTTAATCCTTATGAAGTAACTAATTAGCGAAGTTGGGGCATAAGGGCGCAGTAAACGTCTTTACAAGTATCAATAAAGGGGCTGGATCTCAGCATTCTTTAACATACAGACACTTTCTCGAATACATTGAATACAAAGTAGAGTGTATGTTTTGTCACGTATGTACTTCTGTGTAAACTTATAGAGTTGGATTCAATATAGGTTTCGTGAATGTTGAGAACTTGCAATTTCAACCAATTAAACGCACATGGGACAAACTTTCAGGCTCGGCTGTTTCATAATCGGGTACATTTGGAGATATCGCATAACTACAATAATTAAAGAAATTTGTAAACTGAGAATACAGAATATTTCTACGATCAAAATATTTCTGTTGAAATTACGTGTAGTTCTGAAATAAAATTCATGTTGTAAATGACTAAGAACTATTTAATCCATTTTGTGTAAATTGACTTCAAATAATAACCATGCGGCTACGTTTAATTAATTTAAAGGTGAGTTTTGAGCCTATGGACTTAACGTTTATTCTTCCAAATAAATTACAAAATTAGATCCAAAGTACTTTAATAAAGAGATTAGTATTTAATGATGAAAGAATTCTTAAATCTTTTACAGAATGCAGGAATAGCACTACTAAAACATAAATTGAAATTCACCTCGCAGCATCGAAAGAACAAAATCATTTTTGTCATTGTCATTAAAATTTTGAAAGTAGAGAGGTGAAGCTAGTGGATAGAAGAATACAATTGAAAAAAAATCTATTAAGTATGCCATTGCATAGCTACATTAGAATAATTCTACCTCTAATTTAAAAAAATGTTTATTATCACAATGTTAAACACAATTTGAACATTTTAAAACTCATTATTTTGAATTTTTCACATTTTGGTGCAAACATCTAAACAGTAGTTAGGGTGGCAATGATAACCAAATTCATTACTACACTAAAATTCCTTATTTACACAAGTTCCGGTATTGAAAAAATATAGTGCAATCCAGTTAGTTTTGCGATTAAAACTAAAACAGGAGATCGAAGAAGTAGAATTACAAAAACACAGATCATTCAAACATGTTTCAAGCCGTTATAAAGGCGTCACTTTGGATTTACTCTAAAGCCCAGACCAATAATTTCCTTGATGAAAAATAGCTCGGTATAAGGTAGGACAAAACGAAATTACAATTTAAAAGGAGTGGTACAAAACAGTTCAGCACAATTAATTTGGAATATTTAGACATTGGCTGTTAATTAATTTCAGGGATATGATTATGACAAAAAACTTTCTGCAACAGGGAAAGTAAGCATGTTATGTTGGATAAAGGTTACACTTGAAGGGATTCATCTACTCTTCTTGGATCTCTTCAAGAAGACTCCAGGTGATATGTTGGGAAAGGACTTTCATGTCGAGTCGTAGTTTGAAGAGAATCGTTCTTCCGCAGTTGGTGGTCAAGTTTAAGAATAAGAAGTCTTGGTGCACAACCTGTGTCCAAGAGATAGAAATTTTCATTTCTCATCGCAGCGTAACAGGTGCGAAAATTTTCCAGGAAGTTTGAGCCGCATGCAGACATAAAAGAGGAAGTTACTTAATTTGTAAGGATATACAACTTGTCAAATAAATATTCTATACTCGGAATCTGAAAATGACGGCTCTAGAGGAATCATACAACAACATAACTAGAATAGTAAGTTAACTGGTTGCCTGTACTTGCAACATGCAGGTTTCGAATTGTAGTTAGTTAATTTCAGTCGAGTGGATTCCTTCGTCGTCCTCAGTAAGCTAATGAACCAAGAAGAGCTGACGTTGGAAGGAGCTTTGGTGTACAGGATTTCAGGTGACGATTGCATAAAACTGACAATCCGTGGTTCTTCGAATACAGAAAAAAGTGCAGTGAGATGACCAGGATCCAGTGTCAGCAAAGGAGGCTTCTTTAAACGTTCTTTCAAGAAAAGAGTTTTCTGTTCAAAGTATTAAGTTTAGCAAGAGTGATGTATTAAGACTCCGAAACTTTGTAGTCGTATTAGATATTCTTGAGGACGGCTACAGAAAAAATGTAGGACTCGACGAGAAACACAAACGTAGCGCCTCTGGATGGATTAAAATCTGCAAGTAAACGAAATACGTAAGTTTTGTATATTATTTCGTATATCATGTATTAACAAATTAATTTATAATGCGTAAGGCAAATGACACGTTACCTTGTTATGAACAGTAGCGAATGCCTTGGCCTACTATTGTTAGCAGCAGTGGTTCTAGAGAAAGTTTTATATTTCTTCACTAAAACACAGGTATTCAAGTTTCGATGTTATCGGCTTGACGTTTTAACAGGCGAATGCTTTCAGCATATAAGGTGAAAATCTTAAGCGCGATTATAGTTAGTATTGCAGTGTGGGAATCGCTTTCTGTTTCTTTATGACTCTGAAAAATATATTTATTACATTAGGATCATATTAGTCACCGTCTAAAACTGATGGTATAATAGAAACAGAAATGGTAAGTAGCTTCAAATTAAACTCGGTATTGAATACAGTTTTGCCATAAGTACATGTTCATTTTATAAGTATTACACACAATCACACCGATGGACGTATAATTTAGTGACTATAAATGAAAACTAACAAATCTGGACTAGAAGCGTTATAAATTTAGAAAATGAAAATTTTGTAGTTGCCTTGTACTGATGCAACTGCTATAGAACATAAGTGTTTACTACGGAACTATTATGAGATAATAATCAGTTTATATAGGATTTGCCTTTGAAATGTGGTGCTATAGGCGAATGCTGAAAATCAGATGGGTGGTTATAGTAACTAACGAGGAAGTTCTAAACAGAATAGGGGAAAAGCGAGCAATATGGAGGACGTTCACTAAGAGAAGGAATAGATTAATGGGCCACGTTTTAACGCATGATTATAAGATTAGGAAGGATATGGGTTGTGCTAGTTATGGGGAAATGAAAAGGCTTGCGCAATATAGGTCAGCATGGGGGGTTGCATCAGACCAGTCTCAGAATACCACAACAACAAAAAGAATAGGATTTGCATTGTATTTTTCATTCTACTCTTATTCTACTTTTACAGAATCTATATTAAGTGTTAAATCACTCACTGGAAACTCTCCAAAAAATATTCTCGTAACTGCTCCGTAGTTAGCTATCGTTTTCATGCGAATGAGTATCATATCCTCGGTAACGGATCCTATTATTTATTTCTCATGAACGCACTTCCCTTTGTTGGTTTTTTTTACTCCGTAGGATATAAATTGTGAACCCCGCAGAATATCGTTGAAATGGAACAGATTAGAACGACCGCAGGGATATTTATTATCAGATTCTATACTATAAGTCTCCCTTTCAACTTAAAAAATAACGTTCAGAAGACTACGTAAATGACAAATAACGTAAATTATGCTATTGATAAGAAAATCAGTTCAAGGAATTGCTTGTAAATTCATTATAGTCTCGCAGGCTGGCGGTATTCTTCGGCAATGTTTCATCCTAGAGATAACGGGTAATGATAATTTACTTTAGTCAGTTGCATGGTCAAATATGCTGTTATTTTAATTGATACTGATGGTGATGACCAATCTGTATTGGCGTAATGAGGCACTCTAACAACAGCCACATATGATCTTAAATCTGAAACCTGAAACACCGCAATCTCAATCAGAAAAATTAAAAAATGTTTGGCCTTAATTCGTAATATGGATACATAACTGCTGATTATAAGTTAATTAACTATAGTCTGAGCACTCTTTAGAGTGAATAAAGGAGACTTCAGTACCTGCAATACTTTCTCAAGCAAAAGAACGTGTAATTTGATGGCCAACTTATTCAGAGCTTTATTAAGATTAAGATAGGCCACGTTTTAAGGCACGAGGGTCTTGTAAAATTAGCATTAGAGGGAAGTGTGTGGGGTAAGAACAGAAGACGGAGGCCAAGGATAGAATACGCTAAGCATATTAGGGAGGATGTTGGGTGTGCAAGATATGAGGATATGAAAAGGCTGGCGCAGGATAGATTAGCATGGAGGATTGCATTAGACCAGTCTTAGGACTGAATACCAGAACAGAACAAACAACAAGATACTATCGAAAATACAGTAAGATTACTATAAAAAAATAAGTATGAATCAAGACGCAAAAATACACAGGTTTCGTTCACTGCCAAGTTAAGAAACTGCTCGCCATTATGAATATGCTTTTTACAAACCAGTCATATTAAATTGTTGTTCAACTTTTTTTTACTTGTCACTTAAAGTTTATGATTATATTCATGTTTCTTAATTATTTTAATCCCTTGTAAATATAAAATTAAATTACTAACTATACAATCCTAAAATTTATTTTCTGTTATTGCTTTAAATTCCAGTTTGTATTTTTATTTGAATTCGTAGAAAACCCCGAAGAGACGAGGGATTTTTTGCAGTTGTTGTGCGGACGAAACGTGGTTCTAAGAATAGCCAGGGGATTATGGTATTTACCCGACGGGCCACAGGTGGGGGAAGAAAGTTGGTGAATAGTACGCCCAGAGTTTTTGGTCAGTATTCGCCGAACATTTAAGGTAGATAAATATGAGAATTTTCCTAACCTCTGAAATAAACGGTAGTGTAAGATTGGACCAACATTTCAGATAGATTGAAGAAGAGTTGTATAAGCGTTCGACTATAAACATAGTTTGAAATCCTAAGTGTTTTGAGAATGATAAATATTTCACTAACGAATCTTGCATTTCATCGGAAGATTCATGCTGAGACATTATCTTTAAATCTGCTGGAAAGTGGTCACAGCCTGCTGAGAACCAAAGGTCAGTTGCAACACTGATCACTCACACGATGACACGCGAGAAATCCTAGAAGGCCGCACCGTTCCCAGAAGCTAACGCTGTCTTGTCTTGTGGATTAAACGTCTCCGCCGCACTGCAGGAGTATAGTAAGGCAATTTACGCAAACCCAGAAACAACCGAGAACTGGAAGAATATGTATGTATTTTCCAAGACTAATTAATAAGGCTCCGGTACAGAAGTTTCAGGAAAGCACTGCTAAAGAATCGCAACTCTAAATGTATTCAGAAATATGAATACAAAAATTTTGATATATTTTGAAATATTAAAGAAAATTAATATTATTTTTATACCTATTTTTTATAATAAAATAATTCAAACTCCCCCCTCTTTATTATTTACTTTACGCTGTAGTGGAATGCTTTTATAGATTTATTTATTTCTCTTTCTTTACTTTATTACTCTCGATCCGCCGTACTTATTGCATCTAAAGTACGACTCCAGTAATATTCCTTTCTCGTTCTTGTCCCCTAGGCGACTGTATGAAAAATTTCCATTCTCGGACACTCGGCCAAAGGATCCCTGCCATAATTTATCTCGAACCTCTCACCTTCCGACACTCCTCTTACCGAGTCAGTCCCTGAAAGACGTGACACAATAAGGCACACAAATATTCTGGGCCCACTCAATTTTGCCTCCTAACAGTAGGGAAACCGGATGCACAGTGTACACGGGTTGGTACTGGTTGGTAGTTTCATTACAGGAATACTGGATGGGACCAGCACCTGACCCCGTGTATGCCGAGGGCGAATGTGCCTATATGGCATACAGGACCCCTCGCCCGAGGTGCTCGTGCTCCTCTTGAGGACCGGTTAAGGCGTGAAGGCCGAACCGGCTCGCGAGGTGCGGAATATGATGCTCAAAACAGGTTGCGTGCGGCTCCCACACCCGAGTTTTTGACCTGTCGGAAATGCACTCCACCCGCAACGGCGAAAGTGCCCACGGGGCCGCTGCCTTAACCAAGGGCCGGAGGCTTCAATTGCCGGTCCTGGTCCGCCCCCTACTCTTAGGTTACACATACCCAGGCACCGACTTGCTAGCACCACCTCCATGGACTTTTTAGCGCATGTCACTGTCCGACAGTGTACACGGGGTACTGTGAAAAAGTTTGCAGTAGAGTAACAGCACAACTCAACGAACATTATAATATGGATGGAGTAGCAAAAGAAGGTCTCGGAACTGTGACCGATTTCCCCTTTTCTTAGAGAACCAACTCTCTTGATTATCCATAAAGGACGATGTTAAGTGTGCGCTATTTGAATCTCGTAAAATGTATCTTAAAGCAAAAGAATAACAGAAATTAAATGGGACTGTTCATTTAAACAATTACTTAGTATTTTAAAACGAGTAATTTACAAATATATACGGAAGATTAACAAAAATGGCTATGTTTTAAAATCAATATTGCCAGTTGGTTATGAAGCTATATGAACATATTTCTAATAGAGAAGATAAAAATAAATATTTATTTTATTTGTAAATCAAATTCTGATATTAATGTATTTCCCATATCCTTGGATCAAAAGGGATTTAAAAACGAAACGCTATTTCATTAATTTAATTCTACTATCTTAAGGTCATCAATTTTATTGCATGACAGAACCTTTTAATAATTTATTTAAACATAATGAAACTGAAACTAATTAAAAACAGTCAATTTTTCAATGTATGCCTGAGAAAATACCAGGGAATTGCGATTCTATCTATATTATAACTTTTCTCAATAAGTCTCAACTATAATAACTTAATAATATTATTTCATTTGTTAATACTACTGTATTTATATATATTGTAATATACTTTTTTGGGTGTAAAACATTAATTAATTAACAGAACAAATTATGATCAATTTTAAACTTTTTCATTTATTAATTTAAAGTGAATACACGGGCTTAATCTCAGGGGATTTTGAGTATGCAGTAGCTGAAAAATAGAAAGAAAAATCATTAAATGTTATTTATCCAGAGCAATGAGCAAGTTTCACAATTTTTTTCTAACTTACCCACAATTACTGGGCCAACAAACATCCACCTCTCGAATGTTTGTGCGTCTCTCTGGCGTCTTGCAGGATTTGATCACGTCTGGACACGTCTGCTCTCGTCCATCCTCTCCTCAATTCGTCTGACTTCTGCTCATCTGCTCTGCCCACGTCCGTCCTCTCCTCCACTCGTCTCACTTCCCCGTATCTGCTCGAACCAAGTCCGTCCTCTCCTCCACTCGTCTCACTTCTCGGCGCTCGGACCACGTCCGTCCTCTCCTCCACTCGCCTGCCTTCTGGGGGTGAGCCACCCATCGGCTTCCCCTTTTAAATCTTCCGACGGGAATTCCCGTATTTCACAAAATTTCGGGGTTCCCCGCCCTCATTTTTTTACACACGTTCGCGGGGGTTTCCCGTGGGGGTTCACCATCGTAATTTTTTATACACGCTCGGCGGGACTCTCCCGCGGGGAATCACCATCTTTCAGCCGACTAGCCATTGTTGTTGGCCAAACTGCGCCTCATAACGCCACAACATCACAAAATCCGCCTTTTTTATCACTATATATATATATATATATATATATATATATATATATTACAACTGCTGTTACAATACATTTAAGTAATATATGGATCTATTCTAACTAATTATAGCTTATATAGCTCACATTGCAGTAATGTTACTCCAAGATGGTGTTACGGAGCGATGTATAACAAATTATTAAGGGACTTATTGTAACACATTACACTGCTCTTCAATCCAATTTATTCGTTATAATAAGAATGTTTTGTATAGTAATTCGTCTTAAAGGTTTTTATTATAAATAGAAAAGTGACAAATATATTTTTTAAAGTCTGCTACTCATATATTCAGAGAAAAATAAAATTAGAATATTTCGAAACAGGAAATGAATAAAGATTGCCCTTTTAACTGAAGTTGATCTCCTCTTCTACTGTTTATTGGATATCACTACCAGGAATCGGCAACCTTAAAGCTGCATCAAGTGTGGAGATGGATGGTAATACATCGCTCAGTTTTGTTGCTCCGGAATATTTCAACGACTTTAGGCAACCCCACCCCCTCAAAAAAAAGTAAAGGAGGAAGAAAGAGAGGAGGGAGCTATGTAAGCTGTGTACCGACAGATACTTCTATAATGAAAGCTATACGAGAAAAGTCTCTACTAAGAAGAGACCAATGAAACTGTTTGAAATGATAGTGAGAATGAAAATGAAGTAGTTCCATTTGCTTCTTCGGATGCTGAAGGTTAATGCCAGTTTGAAGAGAAAATCAGCCATTCCGACAGAGGGGCATTATGTTTGGTTCAATGCATTGGCAAACGTACTTTGGAAGCATGTGCTGGATGATGGAAGTGAGGTGGTGACAGATTTGCCCGTGCGCACTGTGCTTACGGAAGCTGGTGCTTCAACTGGTGTGGCGTTCCCACGTTCGCCTGGTGAAGTACGGCACTACTTACACTACGATACTGAAATATCAGATACTCAGGGAGTCGGAACCACTTAAAGATGCACGCACGCTATCTTCATCGGTGAAGTCGGAGAAGGGTTTCGTTTAGATCCCACTCCTGCCACGCCTGTAATGGCTGAAACTGACCTCCTACTTTGGGTGTGCCAGTGATGGAAACTATCCCCCTCTCCCCCTCCAGATGAAGCGCTGCTTAGTGAAGGTTTGACAGTAGGAGCAGCTGTGGACTTGACACCCGCGACGTACACGTTCTTCTGTTGTTGCAGAAGAGTCTTGTACTCGTTCTGTGCTTGCCGGTAAAGCAGCTTACTGTTGCTGCTGCTTGAGTTGGGCGTTGTAACCATCCAATTGCTGTTGCTTAAGCAGTTTAGAATACACGCTACCTTCGACGGCTACTTGATGTGTTGTGGTAGGAATTTATACTGCAGCAATGCTTGGCTTCTGGACGGAGGAGGCTGCGGGTATACTGACAGTGGGTGTCTGGATGTATTTTTGAAGGTTATCGGCACTCTTTAAGCAGTTCGTCACAGACTGTTGCTGAGCCAAGAAGGCCAGCTGGAAGGCTGCTACTGGGCTGGCGACAATCTGTAGGTGAGGCGTGATTGCTGTTGGTTGAAGTAAGCTGATACGGGCAAGGCGCTTGAGGAACTGGCTTGGATGTTATTGATGAGAGTGGGCGAAGCGTGGGTTGCAGATCCTCTCTGGATGGCAGCTGCAAGCTGGGATCCAGTGATAATTCCCGTAGGAAACCCCGTGTACTGGGTATGCTGAGGGGAAGCACTGGCCAAGTATGACTGCTGCAATAATTGTTTCTGTTGTTATTGGAATTGAAGAAGGAAATAGTTTCTGGTGTTCCTGAGGCTAAGGTTGGTATGCCGCGGCGATCTGCTGAAGCGTCGTCGAAGGCAGAGAAGTTTCCTGTTGCTGCAGAGGATGTTGTTGCTGCTGGTGGTAGGCGGATAGTTGTTGTTGTTGCTGCGCGTCCTGTTGTTCCTTGGTCGGGGACAAACGCGCTTTAAGCTCATTTTTCAGTAGTTCATACCTTCCCGTTGCCGGTGGGTTGAGGATGATATCTTGGATTTCTTCGGCCCAACGTCCGTCCAGATGTGCCGCCACGTGGGAGAACTTCGTGGCGTCCTGTGTGATTCCGGCGCCGAAATGACCTTTCCTGCCGGTAGCCGTCGCTCAAGATGGTCCGCGACACCAAATTATTCACAAATTAATACTTCAATACATTTGATAACTTTTTCGGGCGAGAGAGTCAAGAAGTAAACGACATTAATTGCTAAATTTCATGCCTGAGGAAGTCTCAAAAGGGAAACGAAACGTCACATTGTGTTAATTAAATAATAATATGTTTACTTACTGGCCGTCTGTTTATTTATTATAAAGAATAATAAATGTACAAATTATATTCATGTTTCAATTAAAAATGTACAATTCCTTTATACGTCCGAACCCCTCGTAGTTATATTTCATTTATTACGCTTTTCCAGTATTAGCATTTTTCTGTCCAGATTTTGTTCATTTGTATTGATTAAATCTGGAAACTGTCATCTGTTACATAATGAATAGCCGCCGAAATTATGATAGTATGTATAATAATAATATATAATTCAGTTTCTAATATTTGAAAATGGATTTGACACAAGCCAAATATCATCCTCGAACTATGTATAATATTGGCGTGTATCGAAACTGAACTAGTAATGTACACGACAGGTGTAGAAATGTAAAATTTAATTCAGGGTATTAATCCTCTGCAAATCCCATTTACTGCTTTTGAGCAATCCAGAAGGAAGTTAATTAACGATAATTCGAAAACTAATTTCGTGCAGCGGCGAGCTCTCGTATCTCAATGATCCCAACCCGGATCTAGATTTACGGATTGAGATTTTAAAGATAACAAAGGTCTTTCGATTTTGGAGAAACTAATGTCCTCAAGTAAAATATATTGTTCAATCTAAGCGTAAGTGTGCAAGAACGACTCAATTATGTAACTGCTTAAAAATTTAAACGCCTTCGAAAACTTCTTCGTGACCAGCAATTAATGGATGTATGTACATAGCTCCGCTTGAAGGAATTTTCTTACCCGCAACATAATAAATAAATATTTTAACAGTTTGTATGAAAAAATGCATTTTGCTGTTTTCTCTATCCCTGGAAGTATTGCACATGAATTTACGTTAGAATACATTAACTTTACAAAGTGTAATTTCTAACGAATTTAATGTTTGTGTATATTTTCTGTGAATTTTGATTTGTTAAATTTCCTGTTAGAAAGCAAACTAAGGAACACGTACATAATTTCTTGATGTCAAAACAAAATAAATAACACGTCGGTAACTTTATTCAACTCTTGTATTTTTTTAAAAAAACTTTAAAATTCAAAAAATTTTAAACTAAATTTGAGAATAAAATATACTTTTATCTGCTGTTGTCTTAAAATGGTTTTTTGCTTAAATCAAAGCACGTGGAAAGTCATAAAATTCTGGCGATCTTACCAAATAATAGAATATTAAAAGGAGAGCAAAATCAGGAAGTATTATTGTCACTTAATCTAACCCTTGATTTTTCATTCGTTCATTTCAATCGGAAAAATTAAGTTCCACATATATTAAAAATATATACAGCCAATGAGCTGTTTTCAACCATGCAGTTACTGTGACAGTAATTATTGGCACCTCATAAGTTATCCAGCTGGAAATTACAAACAGCTGTTTTGTTATAATCTATTTTAGTTTATGAAATAAATTTAAAATATTCCGTGTATTTATTATGCAAATTTGCAATTATGAATATTATAATTTTGAAACAAAAACAGCTTGGAGAAACGGAGTTAAAATAACATTTTATTTACTGTATTATCAAAGAGGTTCTTATATTTAACTCTCAGTTGTACGCTTCAGGTCCTGCGGACCTATGCCGTTTATTTCTATTATATTTAGAAAGCAAGGTCAGATACTGGGATGAACCTTTATGACATCTAAGAAGGATTTGTTTACAATGGACTTCCGAGGTGACATTCCAGAAGAAGCCGTAGTTTCTACGAAAATGACTTGAGATTGTGAAAGAAACACAGCGTAGGTCCTGGGAGCCTACTGCGCCCACTCGCGTCACTATTTTTTGCTTCTCCTTGTTGCAGTGCGTTACGATTATTGATTTAGTTTCGTAAAAATCGTTGAAGAATATTTACGTTTAGCATTAAATATTTTTATATTTGTTACATTAACATTTATTTTTATAAATGGATTCCATAAATTTGTGTCTTTTTCTTTCGTAACTTTTTTTGATATCGCACAATTGTGCAATATGAGTAAAAAGTATATAAATTGAATAATGCTCACATTATGTAGGAGAGGTTCGTCTTATTTTAGAAGACGATATCTGTGCCTGAAATGTTGTGCCGGAAGACGATATTGATTAATCGTCGGATGAATCAGAAACTGAAGATAACAAAGAGGCAACAATAAGCGAATTACCAAGACGTAAGAAAAAGCACTGTAGACCATACAAAGAAACTAAACAACTGCGTAAAGCTCAATATTGCTGTAAAAGTGTAGTAATCATTTGTGTTTGCGATATATACTAAGATTTTTTTTCAATAATGTTTTGACTAATATTCAAAAAAATATGCTACAAACACAGAATAATTTACTTATTTTATTAAAATAATTATTATAAAGCAGATAATTATAATGTGTATAGTAAATAAATCAGTACTTTAAAAATCAAATTAAAATTTAACAATATAAAGATCTGATTTCATTTTTAATAATTAATCTCTTGAACACACTTGAGAGGTTGATCTTTCAGGACTCGAACTGCTGTTTGGTTTTTAAAATAGAGGAGACATAAAATATAAATTTTGTGTAATTTAAAACTTACAACTTTATGTTTAGTAGAATTTTATTAAAATAATTACATTACAGTTTTAAGTAATCATAACTTTCGTTGAATGTGTAAATTATCTGGCGAGTCTGATGACATCGCCGGAAACCTAATTGAATTCGCCCGAAACGAAACCTGTGCGGCAGCACTATACAGATTTGTGAAATCTTGCAAAAAACTAACCGTGAAAAATAATGATAATAATGACAATTAGTGCATAACTTATAAGTATCGAAATTTAAAATATAAACAAATTTGTTCAGTACAAATGTTATAAATTCTATATATTCTACTTAAATCAATCGAATTAATTTTTAATTCTTGTTTTGTACCAAATCGCTCAATGTTTAAACGGTAAGTGGTGTTTATATATTCTACGGAAAAATAAAGGAGATGGTAGACGGATAGGGCGCTGCGGGAGTTTTCTCGCAGACGCTTCTAGCCCAGAGTGACTGCGGGGCTTACCTGATCATGTCAGGAATGCCTCGCACTCTCTCTGGGTATTTTTTATCAAAGTTCTCATATGCCGAGACACCTTCACCTATTTAAGGAGGTATATGTACTGGGGTCAAAGACCTTGGGCATATGGCAAGAGTTGTCCGCTGATCCCATTGGATCAGTCGGCCAATTGCCTCCTGAAATTGGTGGAGACACGGAGAAGGGAATGCTGCGACCCCACAGCAAACTCGTCTCCCGTCATTCGGAAGGGCGTGAGAATAGTACCCAATACCCGACCTACCTGATGCAGGTTTTCTAGGGTTTTCCCTGCATCTCTTTAGGTGAAACACCGGGTAGGATCCTTAAACCATAGCCCGGGGGCCCTAGTTAACCCTGGGCTACCTTGCTCTACCTTCCGCATCCCCCCTTTTTCAATTCCCTTCCTATGCTATTAAAGGGGAGTTGTCTGTTTCAGGATCACCCTCATGTAGCCTGTTAACCCAAAAAAAAGGAGATGGTAAATTGATAATAATTGGTTCATAATACTATTCAGAATCGTAAAAGTCAAATCGTAGGTCCGCTAGACCTAGCGCTCCTGACGGAGGATTAACTCGTACGTAAGCATATAATTTGTACGGAATGAATTGATAGGCTGATTGTGCGATCTACTCTATTGTAATAGTAATATGCGGACTGTGAGAGGATAAAGTAAGACTTCTGCAGTATGAAACTCTATTAAATGATAAATCATTTGTCGATAACTATTGTCTAAATGAGTGTAACTTTCTGTCGTTAATAACTTCCTGCCCAGTGATTATTTAAATGTACTTTGCTAATGATCACAAATTTTCGCATTTTAATTTACGACAACCCAAGAACAGGGTCAGGTGCGAAGACGCTATCGCGATACAAGCTATGCGTACATGGACCGCTGCCATGTAGCTGAGGTCAGACCGCCCCATGTCACTGCTGAACAGCAGATGGCTTCTAGGGCCTGGCATGGAGACCATTAGGCAGGCGGCTGGGGAATGTGGTCACGTTACATCACCCAACAGACCAAAGGACACATGTTCAAAGCTATAAAATCGAGAGACAATTATAAAAGTGCGAAACATTACGCTTCGTTTATTTTGGACAGCAAAAAAAAACATTTACTGTTAATCTAAAGAATTTGAAGCTGTATTAGTAAACCGGCTGGTAAAATGCACAGAAAACGTCATTCATGTTTACTTTATATTTTGTTGGGTGCCCAGCGTTGTTCGGGCTTTTGGCTATATTAGTCCGGGACAGTGTACGCTCCACACGCTAGTGTGTAGAACTTTATTTTACCCATACTAAACCCCTTTTGGTGGTTGAACTGAAACATAACCGTCACGTTAAGGGTCAATAATAAATTAAGCGACTTTCAATAACCTCAATTTAGTCACCAATCTCTAGTTTATTTTATGTAACACTTCTTCACAACTCACCCTTATTGATGCCGAATAAGGTTGACAGAGAAGAACACTATCAATCTTACTCATCCAAAATATACTTGTTCGACGTAAATATCGGCAATATTTAAATTTTACACCCCCGTACATCTCCTTCCGCTTCCAATGGCCAACAGAGACTTTTGCGTGCGTGCCCTCAACTCACCAGTTTCACAGCAATCGGATGGACGGTATAAGAACGCGTAGGATACAAAGATATATACCTACAAAAATATATTCATTTTTATCAATTATTTGTAGTATGTCTTGTACTGCAAATATGAATTCGCAAAATGTATTAAGTAACTTGTTGAGAATGATGGCCACAAATAAATTTAGTGCAACAACCGAGGTTGTTTTGGCTGTTAATCTGATTTTTCTTATAATATGAACGAATATTAAGATCTATATAACTACTAAACCTGAGACTCTGAGTAGTGCCTTTATAATTTGTTATACAGTAAGTATTTATAATACCTGTAATAAACGAATAATTCAAGTATCCTATACTAGTATCATTTTATATGAAAGAAAAATGATATCCTCCAAAAGTTTTCAACGTTCTTTAAATTTGATGTAAAAACTGAATATTTTCAATAATCGACCATGTTTGAGGACAAATACTAATTCTTTACCAACTTTTCGACAGTGATTCCTAAAACGAATAAAAACTGTTATTATTAAACTAATTCTATGACAAATTCTGTAAATAATAATACAGAACATGTAAATACTTCTTTATGAGATGAAAATAATTAACAAAAATATAATTAAGTAGTCAATAAATACACAAAATTAAATTTGTTAATAGTATACATCTAAATATTCAGACTATACTCCAAACGGAGGTATGAGCAGTGTGACAAGGCTCCCAGATCATGAGGATTAACTTACAACAATATTTTCTGATGTATATGCAATTATATTATGTATGTAATTGTACGTGAAGGCCAACCTTTGTACCCCGGTAGGCACATAGCGCGCACAGAGTAGTTCGAGATTTTGTGTAGTTTAAGTTCTTGTGGAGAAGGAGTGCAGAACGATAATATTTCTGCATGATTATGTGTTATAATTACATTAAATTAAATAAAAAACATTCAATGTTTACGTTATTACTGAATGTCAAACACTGACTGGTCGCACTGAGTAGAGTTATCGCTGAAATATTACGATTACATTGATCTAAATGAAATATAATGTGCATATATTATATATAAACATTGCATATTTGTGCTTTATATATTAGAGAAATACAGCTTGCTTATTATTTATTAATGGTAGTTTTAAAAAGTGAGTACGTTCAGATATTAGCACTTACTTCCATTATGCCTCGATGAAAAACATTGACGGGTATATTTATTCGGGTTGGCCAAATAATAGCCTAGGCCAAATAATAGTAGGCCAAATGTAAATTTAAATAGTATAAAAAAAGGTTAAATTATTTTGAAAGAAACATTTAAATGGTGTCATTCCAAGACGTTTTAATAGTTTTGACTGTGGATTGATGGATTTACAATGCAGATTTGCACTAATATTTAAACTTACAAATTTAATCAACTACGAAATTTTTCCAAAGGTTCGTTTTAATGTGTTTTAATCTAGGTATATATTGTTGAGATAGAGATCAGTAATTGAGTACATGTGAAGATGACGTACGCGCTGGTGTCAATCAAATTAATCCACGATTATCCCACATCTGAATCCAGAGCGGTGTTTTTTTTTATTACGATAACTTATATCCGAGGATATTACAGTTGTTTTTACATGGTATATAGTATTTATTCGTCGAATAAATAATTAACATGACTACATTGTGTAACTGAATGTCCAGTGACAAACAATTTCATAGCGAGAGAAATGACTGAATTGTAAATATAATTATGTTATTGCGGTTATTAGTATTTGTTTAGCTTAATATTGGCGGTGAACATCAGAATTTATTAGAATTTAGGGTAGTAGTGGTACCAGATAATAGAGAATTAGAGGAAGAGTTTATTTTGAGAGTCGGAGAATGACTAAAGAAGAAATTAATGTTAGGCTATGCCTGAATGAGAGAGTGGAAGGATGTAGTCGATTGGTAGTTTTCGTTTGAGTCTGCGGTTGTGTGGATTGCTGTGGAAGAGGGCTTTGATGTCGTTGGAGTGATTGATGGAGCTTTTGATTAAGGAGGATATGCATGATTTTTTGTGGTGGAGGTCAGTGGAATTTGGATGTCACTGTGAATTACCGAGTTTCGAAGGTACCACGGGGAGTTGGAAATGATTCTGTTTTTCTTGGTTTGAATTTTATTTGAATTGGTGTTGGCAGTTGATCCCCAAATAGAGCATGCGTATGACCAAATGGGGTGGATTAGGGAGAGGTAAATGAGTCTTTTGGTGGAGATGGAGATTGGTGAGTTTCTGTTGAGGAGTGCATAGGGTAGTTTTATTTTGGTGTTAATTTTGAACGAAAGGTGGGTAAGAAGGTGTTTCCAGGAAATTTTGAGCGGTGGTTGAGAGCGAGGAGTTCGGGGGTACGATTTTCAGAGTGTGGGGAACAGTACGCAGAAAAATCCTGCTATTTTGCAGAGTGATTATGGAACGTGGACAGTAATAGATGTGCTCCTTTTCTGAAGACGAGAGCAGAGAACTTTTAATTTGCTTTCAGAATAGTGTAAGCTAGTTTAAATGAACCGATAGTTATAACAAGGAATTGGTTTTCCCTTCAACGTACTTCAGGCAAACATCGTGACATGGACGTAGCAGTGTGGGAGGCCTGCTGTGGATTGTTGGAGATGTACTACGAGATCCAGCGAGAGAGGAGCAGACAGTTGGCGGCAAAGTCAACAGCGATGGACAACTAATTGATGTAGTAGTGGATTGCCAGACAAATCGTAAAGTATAATATTTGTTTTGTATAAAAGTGTCAATATTGAAATTTCTGTAAATAAGTTGAACAGATGAAAAGTCTGTGCCCATGATTCATAACGAGTACGAGTGGGGTACTTTGATTTCTATATCTATATGTGTGTTTAATGGCTGTTGTAATATTTTAGCACGTGCATCAAGATCATCATTTTTAATCTGGTTGACGAGATCAGATCAGAAAGTTGTACAGCTGGTACGTCATGATGTATTAAGCAGCCAGAAAAATCTTGGTATCGTAAAATAAACGTAAAATTTTATAAAACTTGCTTATTCAATTCTGTATAAAACTTTAAAATGGTCAATTCCAATTTAACTCATTTCTTAATTTCTAAACGCTACACTTTCATTCTTGACAGGTTCCAGTATACTCCTGTTGATTTGGAACCTTGCTCAATTTTGTTAATGTTTAATTGTGTCAACAAACGTATAGTGCTGATGAACAAAAATAGTAATGTGTTGTTTGATTTGTGATTTATAAATAAAATCAATTTTTTATATTTCTTAATTTACCCTCCAATAACTGAATATTACAATCGTGTTGTAATTTATAAAAATTTTCAGTTTTAAAATATTGTTTATTCCATTTTTGAAGCCCAAATTGTGGATGGAAATTTTTGAACATTACATTATATGTTTCTTTATAATATTATTATATATTTTATTATTAGAATTGAAGATCGAGAAAAGAAAGCAGAAATAAAAAAAAGAGTACGGCGAGGATGCAGTCTGTCACCCATGCTGTTAACTTATAAATAGAACAGGCAATGAAGAAAGTTAAAACTGAATAGGGAAAAGGAATAATACTGAAAGGAGAAGAAATAAAAACCCTATGGTTTGACAATGATATTGTAGTATTCTAGGAGTCATAAGAAGACTTGGGAACCATAATGAATGGCATGAACGTGGTGCTGGAGAAAGAGTTCAATATGAGGATTAATAGAGAGAAAATCAAGGTAATGTTGTGTAGTGTAGTATGGGAAACAGTGGAATAACAAAGGGTGTTAGATTGGGAAGGGATATTTTGAAGGAAGTTAAGGAATTGGGAAGCATAATAACTAGGGATGGTAGAACTATAGTAGACATAAAGAGTAGGATAGCACAGGCAAGGAAGGCTTTCGCTAAAAAGAGAAAATTACTGTCGGGTAAGCACTGGATATTATAAAGTCATTGCTAAAAATGTTCGTAAGGTATGTGGCGTTATATGGATGTGAAACGTGAACGGTAGGAGATGTAGAAAGGAAAAAAATAGAAGCCTTTGAAATGTGGTGCTATAGTATAATGCTGAAAATCAGATGGGTGGATAGAATAATATGGAAGGCGTTGACCAAGAGAAGGGATAGATTAATAGGCCACGTCTTGAGACATGAGGGTCTTGTAGCATTAGAGCGAAGTGTGTGGGGTAAGAACAAAAGAGGTAGTCTAGGATGGAATACTCAAAGCGGATTAGCGATGTGGTAGTTATGTGAAAATGAAAAGGTTTGCTCTAGATAGGTTGCATCAGACCAGTCTGATAAGAACGTACTTTCCGTTTCGTACCAATACGTTACGCTGCAGCTCAGCAACTCTATTTCTGGATAGAAATATGTTTTTTCCTTAAAATCTGTTGGGTGCCAGGTAATTTTATAACAAGAAATAATTTTTCAATCAAATCATTATTTCTCGAGAATGAGAGAATTTCCACTGCTTTCATCAAAATAAAAATTCTTTAACCCCTTTCCTTTTTACGACACATTCAATGCGCTAAACAAAATTTATATGTAACACGATTTTCTCCACCATTACAAAACAATGTCTCATGTGGAGACAAACGCGAAATAGTATTATAATATAGGTATAGTCCCAATAACGGGGCTTTCCCCTTAGGCTGCTGCTTGACTTATTTCCCCTCATTTCTAGAAAGGCAACATTCGGCGCACCATAAACGACATTTTAAAGTCAGACTGAATTGAACCCCGTAAAATGAATTTTTAGCAATAAAACAGAAATGAAATTGTTTATTTACTTAGTAACTAAATATTTTCATATATTTAAGGTACAGATATAAATTTATCCGGAAAGTATACAAACGTTGCTATGAATTAAAATCAATACCGCCAGTTGGATACGACGTTTTATCCACATATTTCAGAAAGAAAAGTTCGAAAATATTAAAGGAGAATATTCACTGTTTTTCTTGTATCTAGAATCTGAAAATAAAGTACTTCCTCTAACCGTTGACCGAATGGAATTTAAATACAAATATCATCTCGATAATTTATATCCAATATTTAAATATTATTTTCAATACATATTAAATCTCATTACAAGTTATTTAAATTCTGTTAACTAATTATAAACAGTAAAATTATCGAAATATTTTTGGTAAGTTTTCGCCTTGGAGTCTTTTAATGATAAATAAACATTTAACATCGTGTAGATGTTTTGAGAATGTTTACGTTCTATTTACTTTTATAAAGTATCCTGAATAATTTTTTACAAAGTTTGATAACGGCACAAAACGTCATGTCTCAAGCGTAAATAATATTTTTATTTTGAGGAGAACCTAACATTTTATTTTATAAAAGTAAGGAAAAAGTCAAATTAAAGCTAAAAATGTTATAGTAAATTATACATTATACGGTCCTAGTTTCCAGACAAATTTTAATAAGAAGAACAATTCAAATTATTGAATACGACCGCTATTACAAGTTGAAATTATTTACAAAAGTCAATCGTCAAATGACTTTTTTTATTCCATTCGTGTTACAGAAACTTTCCGCTTGCAAACCGCATTCATCTACAATTAAACTTTCAAAACACTAATTTAAAATCTTGTTTTTCGGCGTTTGCTGTACGTCGTATCGTACAGGACGAATGATCCTCGTTTATTTCCCTCGACCTCCATTTTATTCCTCGGCATGGTAAAGGGTTTTGGGAAAAGTGAAAGCGTTTGACGCTGCAAAGGATTTAAGAGCAAAATGGCAAATCAGAATTGATGATTCCTGAAAATATAATTGTGGATCCTGATAACGGTGGAAAAACTATAACTGAGGGAGGATATGTAAATTGTGGGGACAGCGACGGTTGAGTGGGGAGAGTGAGCGGATATTGTGAGTGCCTAAAATAAAATATTCAGTAATTGGAGTGGAAACAGAATGCCTGCAAATTATTAATTCTGACCCCCCTATAAATGCGGCGAGTGGAAGGAGATATTGTGCTGAAGAATTGGAGTGAATAAGGTGGCCGAACTGATATGCTATGTCAACAAGGAATTACTCATCGTGCCGTCAACGAGACCACCTCATCAACAATGACACATAGCTTCAACGTACAGGACTCGCCCTTCATCGATTGCCGGCTGAAAATTAAATAGTGCTGAGAATAACTCAATATATCTATCGCTATACTATGCATTATTGAGTAGAATTGTTTTTCTTTTATCGTGCGTATCTGTGCTACAAGGCTCACGTCCCTTTAGAGAAGGAATAATATCTGTGACAAGTATTAAAACTTTAAAATAACAGATAAATTGAAAGTAGAAATTATTTAATATTCTTCAGAATAAATTTATTTCTTATATATTTAAAATTTTATTACTGTGTTATTAATATTTGATTTTTCCCATTCAATAAATAAATTTATTCGCTGTGAATATGCATACTACAGTCTGATGACACAGACGTATGATTTTATGTGCGGGAGCCCTAGTTGTCTCTATGATACCTTCCTCTCCCTTCTACATCCCCCCTTTCAAATTTATTTCTTTCGCCTTTGAAGAGTGATTGCCATTAAGTAGATCAGCATAATAAAGCCTGTCACAAAAAAAAACTGATTGGGATGATATTCCTGCAGGACTTTCTCATCTTTGACAGATGAACAGATAGGACTACTTTTGGGGATTCCTCCTTCTCTCTCTCTCTGATTTTTAAGTTCTTACCAGCCGATCACCTTGCTCAATTTGAGGGTTGTTTGTTCCGAAGTTGCATATGTTGGCTGATCGAAGCGCGTAAAAGACAATCTTGCAACTCTACCGCAAACTCCTCTCCTATCAACCGGACGGAAGTGAGACACGTATACAAAAGTTGGCCCATCTGATACAGGTTTCAGAGATTACCCTGGTTAATCTTTGGCTGCCCTGCCTTTCCTTCCGAATCTTCCCTTTCAATTCCGTTCCTATCCTAGTAAAGAGAAGTTGTCACCTTGCGGAAACCTTCATATAAAATGTCACCTAATTCATCCAAATTTGGCAGACAGCAAAAATAATCATTCTTCTTAATTTAACAAAAATTCCGATTTTGAAATCCCCACATTCATAGACTGGGAACATTATTGAACAAAATATCTGAAACATTTGAAGTAATAAACATAATTCAAACTATTCAATATTAAACTGAACATCGAAACTCCTTGGTTTTATATTTTTGCTCCATTTATTATTCAATTTTCAAACGCTGTAAGGAAGGACTGATTGTAGGGTAAAAAACCCAGTTATATTTACGTTTTCTTTTGTTGATTCTTTCTGCTATTAAATTTGTTGTTGAAACTAAGGTCGTATATTTTATTATCAATTAAATCAGACGTTAAATCTATAAATAGTGTTTTATTAATTCTGAGAATCGAATCTTGCTGAGCTTACCAATTCGCTGAGTATAAGCCAAACATGATTAAAATGTTATTGTCGAACTTGTCAAAAACTAAACGAGAAATACTGGCTGCTAGAATGTCACACACTTCGTGAGTGAGAATATGGACACTATCATACCTGTTACGGCAGAAACCAACGTTCAAGTTAATTTACTGTTCAGGAGAATTAGCTAGTCATATGTCAAGACGATGAGCTATGGACAACTCCGCCCATATTGTAATGCGGGTAGAAATCAGCTCACATATACTCCGATTTTTAAATTTAAAAAAAATATTTATAACGGTCGCATCTACTGCCTGGTCATTAGCGACCACAGTGACAACTATTTACATATTATTATACAATTATATACACATATTTACTATTATGAATTATTTATCATCTTTACATTTGATTTTTAGATTTTAACAAAAGAGAACACAGAATACAATACATTTCAATTAAATCAAAAACATTACTGTACTTACAAAATTTAATGATGTCCTTTTGGTATTCATGGGAGTCTAAAATAGATTTGTAGGTTTTGCCCTGTAGGTATTTTTGCCTGTGTTGGTGGTATTTGGGGCGTTGATTGATGATATTGTCTATATTTAAGGCGGAATTACACAGATCACAAGACTGAAGGTGGGATGGATCTATTCAGTAGATAAGTGTGGCTTAATTTTTGATGTCCAGTTCTTATTCTGGTGATGGCAACCTGTTCCTTCCTTCCAATATCTGTGTTGTTACTTAGATTATAGAAGTCTGACGTTTTTGTGGAGATCACTGGATTTTGAAGTTTTCCATAGATTGTGCCATTTCTTTGTCATCTTGTTGCAGGTATATTTCAACATATTGTTCAGGGTATGAGATCTTATTAGCGCGGAATTATCCATGGACACTATGCTCCTCGAGCATTCTCTTGACTGTAGCATATATGGGTATGT
This sequence comes from Eucriotettix oculatus, assembly GCA_034510155.1. NCBI lineage: Eukaryota > Metazoa > Arthropoda > Insecta > Orthoptera > Tetrigidae > Eucriotettix > Eucriotettix oculatus. The sequence goes on along the minus strand of CM067376.1, from coordinate 160,961,768 downwards.
AGCGCTTTATATTGAACTTGAAAAAAAATTCTTATTTTTGTAAATACTATCGATTCACTTTTTGTCACGTTTACTTTCATCTCATTTTCGACCGACCAACGTTGAATTCTGTTTAGATCAGATTGAAGAATATTTGCGTCTTGAATGTTCCAATTTATCTGTAAATGATAGTCATCGGAAAATAATCTTATCTGTGACTCAATGCCTATCGCCAAATCATTTATAAATGCTAAAAACATTAGTGATCCGATTGCGCTTCCCTGGGGCATCCCTGACGTAACTTCAACTGGTTCAGGTAATTCTCCATTTACCCGATCACCGAGCTTTCTGTTATCCAGAAACTCGCGAATCCCGTTTAATACGCATTTCTCAATGTCCGATTTTTCCAGTTTCCCGAAAGGAATATGATGCGGTACTAGGTCAAAAGCCTTTGAAAAGTTAATTACGATAGCATCAATTCTTCCCCCCTCATCTATGACTTCAGACGTACTGTCACTGACTCCCGCAAAAATCTCCTGGCCTAAACCCGTGCTACCCACTACGTAACCACCCCGTTTCGTCCCAATGTCTACGTAAATATTCCGCTAATAATCTCTCCAAAAGTTCGCATACCACTGAAGTCAGACTACCGGCGAACCCGCTTTGTATATAGGTACTACGTTTCATTTCTCCAGTCGTCCGGGACTTCATTATTGTTGATTGACTTTTCAAATAACCGCATGATGTACGTTATCATGGCTTCTCCTCCTAATTTCAGTACTTCTCGTGCAATTTTATCTGGTCCAACCGATTTGTGTAATTTAATTTTTTTAATGTGTTTGCGTAGTGACCCCGGTATTATTTTCTAAACTCCCCTACTCTCCTGATTTGTAAATTTTTGGAAAATCTGATGCAAAATATTTTGGAAATTTATTAGCTTTTTCCTTTTCGCTTAAAATAATTGTATTTTCTTCATTCTTTAGGGGATTAGACAAACCTGTATCCCTCTTCCGTCTACGAACATATTTAAAAAATTGACCCCAAACATTCAACTCATTTCCCAGTATATATTTTATATAGTTTACTTGTGCTTCTCTTTTAACCCTTGTTAAGTTATTACAGCTGCCCAAAGCTGATTCTATTGGTGTCGCTTTCTTTCACGCCATGTAGAATCTCACAATTGTACGTTATTGTTCATAATTCAACACAATCTTTAAATAAATATGAGAATACGAAGAGTCTTAAGTCTGAAATAAAGTTGTGCGATGTGACGGCCATTCTTTTACTACCGAAGAGATGAATGCTTATGTGATTAGGAATTATAGACATCATTTATGTTATTATTTTATATAAGCTCTTGTTCTTTAACCAGAACACTATTTGTATTTTATATATTTTATATACACAAAGCAAATTTAGGAGCCCTGGATGAATCTTGTATTGCCTGGACTTTGATACTAACTTGTAGATTACTGTAAGACTTGTGAATACAATCCTGTTAAACGTCGTAAATTTATCTTGGGGCAGGTTTTAGCGTCTGCAGGAAAGACGTAATCAGTCCCGGCATTAATAACGTCTGTTCTCATGTCTTGTATCCTGCGAATTTAAGTCCCTTCTGCTCACTGATAAATATTTCACAGTGAAAAATATTTAAATTATGCTATTCCCTGTAAACTCTCCTTTTAATTTGAATTTTCTCTTTTATGTAAGACCATCTTGGTAGAAAGCAATTTGCAGGAGAAATGTTGTCATTTGAGCTTTTATGAATCACTTTGAAAAGAAAAAATAATAAACAGCACGCCTTCTTTAATATTTCTATAAATGCCGCTTTCTGGAATGAAATTATAAATGAAGACGTCAGAGTTTATTCAGTATAGATTTTATTCATGGTTCATAATCTAAAGTTGAATATACTTGACAATTATATAGTATAAAATTTTTCATATTAAATAAATATCCCACAGTCCTTAAATATTGCAGCTCGTTGTGAGCAAAATTAGGTACTGCAATTGCATATAAAAAATGAATTTTCTACGCTACATACCAGTGTGGCAAAGTAAATGTACAATAACTTTGACTACAATTTTTCATACAAAAGTCTCAATGCCGCACTTAAACAGTTTGTCAAGAATACACTATAACAAAATAATTCCAATATTATCAAAGATTTTTGGATTAATATGGGTTTGAAATGCTAATAAAATAGCATTCTATTCTATTTAGTACTGATCTACGACACGAATCCAGATTCCTGGCAACGTACGATTCTAGCATGAAACGTTTAGAGCTCGGATAAAACACTACATGAGTTTTCTGTTCAATAAATGTGATTCACAAATAAAATGTCATGTCTGCGAACTGAAATTCAATCAGCGAAGCGAGTTTTCGTTCGGCCCTCAACTTTTATCAGTTCCAAAAGCGCCTGAAATAATGTCCATACATATTTTAGTTACATTGTAAATCGAAAAAAAAAATCTGTTTCATTAAATTAAGCTTCTTCGTCAGCAATTGATTTTCCATTAAAAGTGCAACCAAATCCCACAGTCACACATTGACGTGTAATATACACTGAAGTGAAATATTATGTTATAGAATTTATCCGATATACTTGTGTATATTATGCTAGTTAAAAAATTGCGGAAAGACTGCAATGGTGAAGTCAAGAAAATGTATGAAACTGGCAGGACAGAAGTAAATGGAAATCTTATGGAAAATTTGGGAATTGTTAATTCCCTTTTATGTATTAAATTTTTAGAGAACAATGAAGCTGAACTTTAATATTGTTCATTAAACATATCGTATATTATTATATACTTAAATATGAAGTTCTTTTCAAGTATTATATTCAGTAGTTTATTGAGTGTGTTACTATAATCTGAATTTTTATAACTTTATAGGCACTTCGAGAATTGTTTCATTTCCTTATTGATCAACCATTGAAATAAATAAATAATCTATCTTACCTACTCTATCATGTAGACTGTTAAATGTTTACAAAGTCAAATGAGAAAAATAATAGGTAATGTAATTAAAAACCAATGGGCCAGGTAGGGACACATGTATTCCCCTTAAAATAAAATTTCGTTATATATATGTATATATATCAGGGTATGATTGCTTTGTAACTGAAACTGATAAATTGCATTTATTTGCTTAATTTATATTTCTAATATAATTTTTTCTTTTACTTGTATTGCAGTTAAACGATTACTCTATTATTTATTTTCGAAAATTATGTATATAAATTTTAATAGATCTCATAGCTATGTTGTTGTGGTATTCCGTCTTAAGACTGGTTTGATGAGGTGAAACACCATCATGGGCGCTGCGGGAGTTTTCTCGCAGGCGCTTCAGCCCAGAGTGACTGCGGGGCTCACCTGATCATGTCGGGAATGCCTCGCACTCTCTCTGGGTACTTTTTATCAAAGTTCTCATATGCCGAGACACCTTCACCTATTTTAGGAGGTATATGTACCGGGGTCAAAGACCTTGGGCATATGGCAAGAGCTGTCCGCTGATCCCATTGGATCAGTCGGCCAACTGCCTCCTGAAACTGGTGGAGACACGGAGAAGGGAATGCTGCGTCCCCACAGCAGACTCGTCTCCCGTCATTCGGAAGGGCGTGAGAATAGTACCCAATGGCCGACCTACCTGATGCAGGTTTTCTAGGGTTTTCCCTGCATCTCTTTAGGTGAAACACCGGGTAGGATCCTTAAACAATAGCCCGGGGGCCCTAGTCAACCCTTGGCTACCTTACTCTACCTTCCGCATCCCCCTTTTCAATTCCCTTCCTATGCTATTAAAGGGGAGTTTCCTGTTTCAGGATCACCCTCATGTAGCCTGTTAACCAAATATAAAGTCCATGCTAATCTATCTTGCGCAAGCATTTTTATTTCTGCACAACCTCCCTAATCTGCTTAATGTATTCCATCATTGAGCTCCCTCTTCTGTACTAACCAGCACCTGCTGACATCAAGACTCGTTAGTCGGAAAGAAAAGATACGAATTTATCGCACAGTACTGAGACCAATAAAACATATGGGTTTGAGACACGGGTAATAACACAACAATAAGAAACAAGACTCAGTTGTTGGGAAAAGAAGATATTAAGGAGAATATAAGGAGCAGTTAATGAAAATGAGAATACGAACCAATACCAAAATTCAGCCGATCTATGGAGAGCTTTTAGCCGGGCTTAGCAATTCCTGTATGACCTTCCTTCCAGCGGTTTGAACTACGGTGCTGTAATACTCGTGGGGAACTATCCGTATTTTATTACCTTGTATTGAATGTGTTGTGAAATCTAGTATAGTGTGTTGTGTAATGGGAATCCTCCTGGTCCAGGTGGGGAACATGCGGCCCCCGAGAACTTTGTTGCGGCCCCTATAAAAGTGAAACCTCCATTTTCGTCGACAATCCGTCCGATCGCAGTTGAGGAAATCCGACATCGAGAGAATTACTTCCAAATGAATCAATATAAATCTAATAAATTCGTTCCCGAAAATAAACAATACAAATAACATTGCCTATAGCATATACGTAGTTTAATAATAAATATTCCAATGAATCCAAAACGAAGAAATGCGAATTTAATTATAACCGAGGTTTTAATGTAAAATATATTTTGAAATTGTAGAATATCCCACCCCATGTATCTCAAAATGGAGATTTTTGAGTTAAGAATAGCAGTATTTTGAAATTATTTTTTTGACGATAAATAGGATTGTGTAGAAATCTGCAAAAATGATGTTGACTATCCATATCTACGAGAACATGCACGCCGTTTACTTTCCTACTTTGGAAGTACTTACTGCCGCTATTCAACATTTTGTCTCTTGACTATTTAAAACTAGTTTAAGAACGCAAATTGTAGATGCTCTTTAGAGGATCAAATACGGCTGTGCGTTACGAAACTTGATCAGAATATTCCATTATTTTCAAATACATAAATGCAAATTTTCCCACTAACTTAATATACCACCGGATTTAAAATTATTTAACGTATGTTTGATCCGATAATCACTTTTATTTTATTTTACTTAATTGTAATGTAATAAATTTATGTAGAAATACTCCCACTAATATGATTACAACTTCTCCTTAATATTAATTTTTTTCTATTGTATTTCTTTATAATGTAATGAATTTAAAGAGAGAAGAATTTTTTCAACTGAAGCCAGATAGAAGATAGGAATGGAAAATGTCGGTCGGACCCGGCAATTGATATCCATGCACCATTGATCAATTTACACGATGTCACCAATTGTCTAGCTAAGTTTGTGAAGAATGTAATAAGGAAATTATAGGTGAGCAAAGCCAGGTTTACAAGAATGTTCACTGTGGCATCGGATCTGGTGGTTGAGCTGGACCAACTCAGATTGTTAGAGAAACCGCACGGTAAGCGGGAAATCCCAGGTTCGATTACCGGGTCCTTGTGACATTTTTCCATTTATTTAACAATGCTTTTATTTTATTTGAAGTGTCATTTAAATATGTTATTTATTATGGTTAAAGAATAATGTTATAACATTTATTACCATTTACAAAAATAACATGGTGACTCTGCGAGCATTTCCCCTGTATATATGTACATATTAACTTAGAGACATTTAAAGATCCCACTGTACTATCACGTATAGAAACTATTGTTTTGAAAATTAATTCCAACAATAATAAAGTTGAATAATCTGTTTTTAATATGTCGTATTTATGCCTAAAAGGAATTTTAATTATACCTATAAATCTGTATAGCCTTTGTTGAGTGTCAACCGTAGTTTAACTGCAGTTGGTTTAATACTTTTCCTCACCTTATGTAAATGGAATCTTAAGTTTCACTCAGTAAAGGAAAAATGCATCCTCACTTACCATAAATGTTAGCTGCGCGGTTCACATAGATGAATATGCCAATATTTGCCGATCTCCCCTATGGTTACAGTAACAGATAGAAATATTGGTTAATTTATTAAAATTTTGACTGTTACAATATTTATTACACGAAAGAATCGAAAGCAAAAATTTAGTTAATTATCCAACTATTTGAACAACGAAATAAAAATAATTTCATTAATATATCAATTTGTGGCGTTCAAAAATAGCTTAATATTGTAATCAAAATTATTTAAATTATTAACCTTAAATTTAAAATGCTGTATGGAGTTACGATAAAAATTGAAAAACACACCGTGGCGTAGAGATTATCTTGAGCAAAATTGAAAGAATATTAATGATAAGGCAATAGAACTCAGACATTTGAGTGCCTCAACTGGACGCTCGAATTCGTCAACAACTTGACGACAAGGAATGACGAGAAATTCCCATTTATGGATGATTTGGATGAAAGTCTCGCCCAGAAACAATACGTAGTAGGTAGAATAGAGGACGATTATGACCCAACCACCGATGTAAATCGTACTGGAGTGGGAAATAGTTTTTAAAAGAAATGTTTTTAGAAGAGGAAAGAGAGCGATATTTTTTTGCAGTACGTTTTAGGGCATTTTATGATAGTCCTGCCCTGGATATCCAGGCCAGTATAAATGGGCCTTCAAATAGTATCTACTTGGTCTCGACACTCGAAATAAAAGGAAGGATATATCTGTCCATCATTGACTTCGGGGATCATCACACTACGCAGACTGGAAAATCAGACGGCATCGAAAAATAATGAAAATACTTACATGTAAACTGTTTTCAATTTCCTCTCGCAGGGCCAATTCTGAGGTAGGATTTTGATTTTGAAATATATTTTCATGAGAATGGTTGAAGGTAAGTATGGCACTGGGAATGACGTCTCACAGCTTTAAATATTTAAATCATGAAACTACAATATATATATATATATACTGTCTGTATATGTTATTATAATATATTTTATTTATTAAAATATGTTTTGTAACAAAAAATTATTCCTCCTAAAGCCGGAATATTTGACAATATAAATGTAACTTTTACTTCCTAACGTGAAGCTAATTATTGATTCAATTTATGTTCATTTATATGCCAAAAATGGATTACCACCTAATTATCATTTTAACACATTGCCTTGATGCACGAACGTGCATGGACTACAAAAATACAATACCACACGGCCGCAGCTTGTGTATACGATGTTCAATCTTGAATTAACTGAACAAAACAATACACTTCATTCAATGGTCACACAATTAATTAATTTATTACCAGTAATTGTGCAATCAATAACACAAATTTAGGACCTCGCTCACCCTGTTGCGGAATTTTCACGCACAATAAAAATTGAAGACACAAAAACTATAACTTATACAAATAAATAAGTTTTTCCTCAATCTGTGTATAGTTTTCAATTCTAATTGTTGTGCAACTTTTACTCCAATTAATTTGATCTCTTTTGTCTATTGCAACACTCCAAACATCATGTAAAGTGAAAAGTGGAAAATATTAATAGTCTCGACATAATCCCGTTAGATAGTCTTTTTCGAGATCTATACCATTCAGCGTAAGAAATGGTGAACAATATACAGCTCCACAGACAAAACGACCATTATAATAATATCACGAGGCAACTCAAAAAGAAATTGAAAGAAGAAAATTCTTCAGCTTTTCACAGATATGTTGTCAGCCTAAATCGATTCTCAATCATCCTCGAAACCAATTGTTGCTAACCCTCCAATCAGAAGAGATTCTCCAACGCCAGGACCATGGGCTAGAAACAACAGGAGCAAAACAGACTTGTTTGCTTCTTATCTCGAAGAAGTTTTTACTTCAATAAATGATCAAATAGAGCCAAAAATCTTTATGCTAGAATATCAGTCGAGAACAGCCATTGTCTATTTACTTTACGCCATACAGAGGTTACAATACTGGCCAAGCCAATTAAAAACAGCCGAAATCATTACGATTGCTAAACCTGATATGAAATCCAACTCAGTATCATCCTACAGACGTATTAAAATCCTTCCTATTACATCCAAAATACTTGAAAAATCACCTTTCCTAAACATTCCTCGCCCTCAGTTCGGCTTTCGTCATTCTCACTCAACCATTCAGCAATGCCACAGACTTTCCTGCGTAATAAACTCGGATATGGACGACAATAAATATACCCCAGCATCTTTTTGAACGTCAGTTAAGTCTTTGTAGCGAGAGGGAACACAATGTTTTGTTTTAAATAGAGGTCGCTCATGCCAGGCGTTAAATAACTTCTTAAATCATACCTATCTATGAAAATTCAGAATTAAGGTAAAAGACATTGTGTCCTATTTTCGTTACATAAAATCAGGAGTTCCTCAAGGGGCACCAACTTTGCGCCTACTGTATAGGCTACTGCAGACATACGTAACTCCACAAATACTATTTTGAGTTCATTTGCTGAAAACATAGCAATACTAGCCAACAACAAACAAATGCATCCTACATACAGCACCGTCTAAATCTTCTACAAGTTTGAACTGACAAATGGAATATCAAAATAAATAAATCCAAATTCACTTTTATAATCTGCACTCTTATGAACACCATAATATTCTAATATTTGATAACAACCAACCTATTCCTGTAACTGAACCTGTACGCCAGTTAGGAACTCACCTCGACAAAAGGCTCACTTGTAAAAACATATTATCAAGAAGAGGTCAGAAATTGATCTTAAAGTTACAGATCTTTATTGGTTCATCGGACGAAGATGTAAACTCACAATAAAAAATATGCTACCATGTAAAAACTGTCATCCGACCCATTTGGATATATGTGATTGAATTATGGGTTTGCGCTACCGAGTTCAATATTGATATATAAACAACGTAGCCAATCAAAAATCCTAAGAGCAATTTTAGATGTTCAATTGCACAATTCACGAAGATCTTAAAATACCACCCCATCAAATATGTTATACCAAAAAGCTGCTCCAAGGATTTTGGAAAAATTAAATGTCACTTCAATCCTCTGATCCAGAAAGTACTTGCAGTTCCACCACAAAAGAAAGCCTGCCATCTCACCTGTACCAGCTCTGGAAATTCACCTCGCTGCGAGATATTCTAAACCAAACTGTCACTGGAACTATCCAATACCAGCAAAATAGCTTATAGAAGTCTTTTTGTTATTTTTCTAATTGCCCTTTACAAAATAACAAATGAAAAAGCTCTGTTAATCTATGACGTCTGTTGCGCCGTCTACCCATTGTGCCATTTCTAGATACTCATGATTATTATAAATCGATTAAATAGAGAATTTTTAAGTACCTACTTGTAATTTGGGACATAAATGAAGTCAATCTGTGACGTCACCACTACTCACCTCATTTGTGTGTCGCATGCAGTTTACATGGACGTACTGAGATGAATAGAGGGGAATATTAATTATTTTAAGTGAGATATTAATAAAAAAACAATAAATATATTTACATTAATAATTACAATTTTGATATTTCTATCTTTATGCCGGCACTTCCTTCCTTAATTAAAACTACGTATATATTTACAAAAATGACATAAAAATACTTCCTTAAGCTTAAATAATTCTAATTCTAACCTCAGGGTCGCATATTGAAGGGCCCTCTAATAGAACAAAATATTTTACACAAATCTACTTGAACCTGGCAGTACAGAAAATCAGCAAAGCGTCACAGGTGTAATTGCCGTGTAGGCTTGGTGTATGTTCCAGCTCCTTCCTCCTAATTGGGACAATTACAACCACAGTCGAGTGAGAAATTTAGCGTTGGCTAGCTCCAAGCGGAATTTCTCACCAAATATGTCTACCGATCTCTCCCGCCTCACTGCTCACGAAAAATCGGTCCAAAATCTCCTCTCCAAAAATCTGTGTCCCAAACTCCCTCTGCCAGCATTTTTAAAAATCGCCTCCCCACTTCTTTAGTTTATAGATCTCCAAAGTGGCAGGGATGGATATCCAACAATAACATTTATGGTTCTAATTGGGAAAATACACCCGATGTCGCCAACTTTCATCAAAATTGGGAAACACCCAAGGCGCGACGCGGAGTCTAAGTTTTATTGCCCTTAGCTCAAATGCTGTCTTCTTTCTTTTGACTCCGCACCGCCAAAGGTCCGAACAGATGTGTCTGGTCGTTGCAGTACACTCAACCTCATTATCAAGTTAATTTTAATAGAGAAGTATACACTTGGTTTTAAACAATGGTTGATTTTTGAGCAAGTCAGAATTTTCAAGAAGTTTCAATTAAAGTTTACACCGTGGCAATAATTCACCTGATAATTGCGATTTATCCTATCCGCAACCGAAGTCAACCAAGCAAATGCAGTCCGGCCAGAACTGCGGTTTGCCTGATCTGGAAATGACGAAACATTTCAAGTATACTCGTGTTCCGTCAAGATTCCAGGCGAACCGTGTCATTAAAATCTAAAAATCACGCATCCGCAAGTCCGTCCACTACAAAGTCCAGATAGAGATTCAGATCTTGAATACATACGAGTGAGCTCCTTAATCATAAACAATTATTGACCATAGATAATAGAGACACGTAATCGAGCGTCTATTGATGGTCGATAGCAATTAAAATTCGGCTTTGGCGCATAAATGAAGCAGGTATGATTAATAGAAAGTTTTAAATCTAAGAAAACAAAATATTTAAATGTGTTGAAAAATAGATTCTTATCAACAAATGTATAAAATTGTCTATCATTTCCTGTGCTTTCTTTTACTAGAAAATTGACAATATTATCACATAAATTGATGGGATGGGTATTAGCACTTCATAGTTCAGTGGGGGAGGGAGGATAATAGATTGAAAGGAAGTATAGGGTGTTTAAAACAATTCCTTCTCATAAACCAACTTAACATTATCTAACTACTTATTAAAGAAAAAGATATTGTGTAAAATAAATAGAACCAGCTATATATATATATATATATATATATATATATATATATCGGGTCGTTATAATATATATTCTTAATTTACTATACGAATTCGGTGAAAGATTGAAAATATTGCACAGCACACCGCATTATTTTTCTCAATTCAGAAAGTGGTCAAATTAATTACATTTTATATATATTTATTCAATACAGTAAGCGTATATTCTTAATCAATTTTAATTAAATATATTATTCCATCATCGTCGTAATGTGAAATTTCAGTAAAATTAAATGTTACTTAAATTATTTATATTCAATCTACGTGTAGAAATTCTCTATATTCAAATTTGAGGAAAGCCGACATGGCCTGTTTGAACCCCCTATTCAGTTAGCTCTCATACAGCGCTTGTTGCAGCTTTATAGTTACCCATTTCGCTCAGAAACATGGCGTTAATTAAAACCATGCTGTACTCCAGCATGTAAAATTTCTTCGCCGCCTCATTTAGCTAGGCTACGAGATCTCGGGGTTATCGAGCCTACGCCAAGTCAGCGGACTCAAATTCTATTGTTCTCACAGATTTATTCGACTTTTAATAATGCTACAGAAATTAAGTTACAGGAAAGCATGATGAAGCCTTATATTGGAAAATACCAATACTATCAATAAAAAATTAATAATTTTATGAAATAAAATAAAACTTCAAATTAAACCCATTATTCATATTACTCCACAAGAAACTACTGGAAAAAACTTGTAAGCAGCCAGATAATTGATTCGAAATTGATAGACAAGTAAATGGGTCGGATATGAATTTTTACTATATACATACGCTATTACTAATAGTAATTGTTTTTTCAATGAAACATTCACATTTCTAAATACATTAATTTTTTGACATGTTATGATTTTCTCATACACTTAAAATTTTTTCTATTTCTCATTATTGTTTATCGTTCAAACCTAAGTTGCAACGGAAACTAAATAGCTACGACGATTTGATTTATACAAATAATATTATAACACGTTTCTGTGACTTTTATAGGATTGTAGATAATAAGAAAGAGAAATAAACATGGAACAATTACAATCGAATTTCTTAAAAATATTCATATTGATAAACAATAGTGTATCAACATTGTGGAAACATTGGAAGGGATTCTAAAATGGGATTCGGAATGAAGAACAAGGCAGCCAGGGTATAACTAGTGCCCCCGGGGTGATGTTTAAGAATCCTACCAGATATTCACCTTAAAGTGATGCAGGACAAACCCTAGAAAACCTGCATCAGTAAGTTCGGGCTATTGGGTACGACAGTAAAAGTTAACAACACTGTACTCTAGTTGCATGGTTGCTTTGAGTAAACATAGTGTGAAACGGGTCATAGACCGTACATAACTTCTCAGTTAAACAACTCATATCCTTGACAGTCATTAGTCGAAATATTAGTAGCTATCAATCGAATTTGTGTTTCAATAGTCTTCATATTTTATATAATTGTATTGTCCTCATCACATACCTGCCACTGTGAGCTATTTTTGCACTCTTGATGTCCATGACAAGCAGAAGTTGACTCAAGACTAAAAATAAATACTTATTAAATAAATAGGCTTAACACTGGAAAATAAAATGGTACATTAATTTTACGTACAAACATTTGTAAATATGGACTTTGATTTGTCAACATATCCTTTATTATTTACACTATTCTCTCGTTGCAATATTTAAAATATAACTTCGTCAACGAGTAGGAAATTCTGAAGCATATGACTGAACATAATGAAGCAATTATATGCAGCTCTTCAAGATCCGATCTGCGGTAAGGAAAAGTTTCTACACCGCAGATAAAACATACGGATCTGTGGCAAAGAGGTTTCAGCTTCAAAAAGGTTTATATGATGATACACAATGATATATGAACGTACATGAAAAGGATTGCTAGATTTGTTTTTCACGATATGATCGGTCTCACTTTATTCTCGGAGATTCGTTGAGGGTAGAGTGTTATTATATTCCAAAGCGACTGCATCTAGCTGTTTGCAACCTATTAGCTTGCGGTGTAAATGTAAAATTTCCCCTATTCCTATCTATGGTAGAATAGTATTCTTTAAAGTATATATGGCCTGTGGGAGTATTCTCTCGCCGGCATTTGTGGTCAAAGAGTGACTGCGGGGCTCACTTATGTCGGGAATGCCTCGTAATCTCTGGTTTTTTTTCAATGTCCTCACATACCGAGACACCTTCACCTCTTATAGGAGGTATATGTACTGGGGTCGAAGACCTTGGGCATACGGCAAAAGTTGTCCGCTGATCTCTTTGGATCCGTCCGCCAACTGCCTCCTAAAACTGGTGGAGACATGAAGAAGGGAATTCTGCTAACCCACAGCTACTCGTCTCCCGTCATTCGAAAGGGCTGAGAATAGTACCCAATGCCCGAACTACCTAATGCAGGTTTTCTGGGGTTTTCCCTGCGTCCCTTTAGGTGAAACACCGGGTAGGATCCTTAAACTATAGCCCGGGGACCCTAGTCAACTCTTGGCTACCTTGCTCTACCTTCCGCATCCCCCTTTTCAATTCCTTTTCTATTCTATTAAAGAGGAGTTGCCTGTTTCAAGGTTCACTCTCATGTAGCCTGTTAACCAAAACAATAATACTATGCCTATATTTTTCCTTTATCATTTAAAGAAGTGTGCATTATCTTAATCAGATAAACTGCTGTTTCATATATGGGTGAGGAAGTATGTCGTTATGGCTATAGTGAATTACTTTGACGTATTCGTTAACGATAAAGTTACCCTGGAGCTCGTGCTAGAATGGACTATTACTCTGTTCTTAACAACATGCAAGGACTGAGGCTTGTAGAGTACAACAGTGAATATAACGCGACATTTGACGACCAATAACAGTGTCATAATCTTTCACCTTCATGATGACGACTGAGCTGTTTAACGTTGTAACGCTTAGTCATTTTATTAATAATAGAATCAGTGTTCATATCATTAAACTAGTCTTTAAGGACTAACCAGGAGTTGTCGGGCCACTTGGTTGACGTTGAGGTGAAGCCTCGCTCCATGCTTTCTGGCATTCGTTTTTATTTCTACTTGGGTGGTTAGAATTCGCAGATTCCTATGGAGTGCAGGTATGTTTCGTAACAATTTATTCTTAATTGTCTGGATACACTTAATATTGCTGTGTTATCACTACCCGCCGGGAAACTTGTGAACGCTACACCGTAAAGTCTTCGATCTTTTATTATGAAATGAAAAGAAAAACAATATTCGAAACGATGCATCTTGACTCTCCCTTCCAATAAAAAATGTAATAAGGTGATACATTCCAGTTTGGAATAGGAAAATCCAGCTATATCATTCACTAAGTGAGCTCCGTCGCTCACCTGGCTAATGATTTCGAGGGGGAAAGGAAGAAGTCAGAAGAGGAAATAGCAAAGCGGTAACGTGAGGGTTCGGATGTGTCGCCGCACTCCAGCCAGGAATAATAAATAAGATTTAATAAAAAACAAAAGTTAGTAAGACAGACTGGTGTATGGTACCAGGAGCTACCGACCAGCTTGATGGTAGGTCGCATAGTGTGCACCATGGTAGATCGGTGTCTGCTGTCGCCAAGAGCTCTGCGCACGGGGTAGTTATTTTAACCCCTCCACCAGATTATGATGTTCCCTTCAATCAGAGCTCTTGGAGAACGGAATATTCCCAGCTACGAGCTCAGCGGTGAGCACGGCACACAGGGTGACAGACTTTAACCTGCGTAATCCGGAAGACGTTTACTCAGATACAATCTAGCTGAGTAAATATCTCACCACTTTCTTTGAATCCGGAAGATACTAAATTGCATTAAGGAATTACAGTTTAATAACTGTTACAAAAGTTTATAAAAATTAAACGAGATGTTGTGGCAGTTAGAGCAAGAGACGTCTTAGGGAATGATAAAAAATTATATTACTGAATTACTTTTGAAATTCGTAACAAAACCGATTGAAGTTTCAACTGTTGGCTTCGTGGCCCGATAGAATCTAGTGAAGGCAATTATTGTGAATCTGTGGACAGTTTTGACGGCACAAGGCAGTTGAAAAAAAACTCTTTAATCACATTTATTTAGTAATTTCCATATTTACCTAATTCCGATTTATTTCACAGCGATATCATTTTTGATTGCTAAAAGCTATTTTTGATCCCATAACATACTTATATATTTATGGACGAAAAATGAACTGCCTCTTTTACTTCGCCGACGTAAAATTTTATAGGCAGGCTTGTAACGCAGTTTTTTAGCGAGAGATAAAGTGAAGGATGTAGTTAAAGTCGTACTAATTTCGATAACAACGAACGGTTAGATTCTCGCCTGAACTCAATTTAAGACCCATAAAGATATCATTAATGTCTTATCTTCTTTTTCTTGCGCTCCATAACCTTCAAATTCTGATCAATGTCTATCCAATTTGCTATCATAAAGCACCACAAAACTACTTACACACGTTTCACCATCCACTGTACTCTGTGGATAAATATTTGTATAATTAAATTGATGTATTTTGTGAAACGGATAATATTGAGATTTATCCCGGAAATATTAATACTAGAAATGTACCGTGATAGACTCTATTAAAACTTTCATTGATTTAATAACTCAAATAAATCACTAATCCACAAACATGGATCCCTCTATTAGTTCGTCAAAACGTTCAAAAGAGCAGCTTTCAGAGAAACATGCCATACTCGTATGAATTAAAAAATAATTTATAAAATTCAAAATAGTTAACCACACACATATAATCCCAGAATATGAAATGCCAACATTTATATAAAGTGAATGTAGCTAATCATTTCCATGAGATACGGTTTTCTTGTGATATTCTTTAATACTTTACCATTTATGACGTACGAATTACATACGGGAAAAGTATTCTCTGTTACCAAAATAAATAAATATATATAAATGAGTGGAAAGTCTAATAAATAAATGGGAAACCATTTAATTAGATTAATTTATGGGCGCCACGTGGTAGTACTACCTCGAATTAAAAGAAACGAATTAAATCAAAATTAAAATTTAAAAATTCTAGATTTATTTAAAGAAATAAATCAAACGAAAAATAGCTTGTATTAGGACTTTGGTTACAATGATTATGACTAATAAGAGAAAATGAGATATATAAATTTATTGTATTTATTTTCAATTGAATTAACTATTTTACATATTTTCTAATTTACATATAAGTCTGTGCCTGAGGGGAATCTACAAACAGGGTGTGGTGGGCCAATATAAAAGTTATACGGGGTGTTTGAGAAAGAACTCCCTAGTTTTTATGTGCCCTACAATGTGTACTAAGTGACACACTATTCTAGTTTGTGGTGTTTGATTCATCAACTCTCCTGCAGTTTGCAGGTCTGCTTGACCTTGAGATGGCACCAGTGCTATTTTTTACCTCTGTGCCCTCAGTTCAGTTAGACGTGCGTGCAGTAGAGAGCAACTTAGCAACAATGTGTACTCCACAACAGAAAGCGCAGTGTGTTATTTGGCTTGTGCAAACTGAGTCAGTTACAAAAGTGCAACGTTGTTTTAGACGTCACCTACAGCAAAAACTATCCGTCATTGGCTTAAGTCTTTCAAGGAAACCGGTAGTGTTTTAAAAGCAAAATCACCAGGGAGACCGAGAACTTCTGAAGATGTTGAACAGATGTGTGTTTCGTATGTTTGGAGTCCAAAGAAGTCACTGGCCAGACGTAGTCTACAAATAGGAGTTTAGAAGTTCTTATAGGTGACCTTCATATAATTCCTGTGTCAAGTTGATAGATTTGACCCTCACGTTCTCATAACCATTGAGTCTCCAAAGCATATCCGCATTATACTTTTTACGTTTTATAATTCTAACTACTATTGGAATATTATTTTAATAATATATAATTATATATATTTCAATTATCGTTAACTTTTTTTGTATAAAATCTTTATATAACCGCACAACAACGTTTCGGGCATATTTATACTCATTTTAGGCTATGTGAGACCAGGGTAAATGAAATGTAAATTGTTATGAACGTTTTGAATTTTCTTAATCGAATGTCTTCTATTTTACCAATTTCGAGTATGATAAAATCAAATTATAATTAATTATTATCTATGCAATTAAATGAGATATTTTCATCATAGTAGCTGAACGATATTTATAACAAAATATTTTAACTTCAGTTTAGTACTGAAACTGTTACAATTACTACATAATTAAAATACTTAAACGTGTTACATTTAAATGCATTAATGAGTTTAAGAGGATGTATATCTGTTAAAGCCTACTTATTTAAAACCTATTTTAATATAAAAAGTATGAACACAAATATTTTCTGTATACTGTAATCACTTACTTTTCAGTAATGGGACTGCATTTCTTTCTCGCAAACTTAAATCAATGACGGCACGTTTCAACGTAATTAGATTTTTGTGCTGCCTTATTGATTTCCATTAATTTAATCATAGGCGTGGTAATTAACGCCACGACGGAGCAGCGCCTGTGATTTCGCGAGTCGCAAACATGCCCTAAATCAGGTATTTACAACGCCAAGTCTTGTACCTAGTTACAATTTCCCTTATTTGTCAAAATGATAAAATACTCGAAATATGAGGCGCGTGTATTACAGCAAAGTGAAACATTTTTATTATTATTTTAAATAAATTAACTTAGATATTCACATGTTTCAAAGGACTGACACTTATAAGACGGACTACGACTGAATACCATTCGGTCTTTGATGATGTTTGTTGAAGGTATTCTATTCCCTACAACTATGTCGCGCTTTTTCAAAATAATAAATATTGATTTATCTTATATTTCTCTTGAACTACGTCGATGAAAGCATTTATTTGTAGAGGCCCCATGTAGAGACTATGACAAACACGCTAATGCTGGAATTCGAGCCCGGGACCTCTGAGACGCTGACTGATATACCACAGCAGGTACGAACGGTTTATGTTTTCTTGTTCACTAGTAGTAATTTACTTTTAGATAAACGAGCAGGAAAACTTATTTAAACTGAATCATTTTCTTCCGATAACTTCAGACGATTTCCCTGTAGATTTAAATCCAGTCAGTATTAAAAAGAAGTCTGAATTGTATGATACGTTGAATTTGCGTGCACTCGTTTGTGAGGCCAATAAAATTAAAAGATGACATAGCTATTCGTTCGTGAGGAAATGATGACAACTGTCTAAAGAATCTGAATTGATTGATAACTTTTAAATAAAGTGACATCCAAAAAGTGGCATGTGTGCTTATTAATTAAAAACCAAAAAGTTGTTATTCTGTTACAATATTATCCAGTCAGTATTTTATTCCGTCGTAACAGAGAATTGATTAAGATTTTTTCTTCACTTTTCGTAACGCTCTTTAGTTTACATTTGCAACCAGAGTTTTGAGGGAATGGGAGGACGATATATTGTAGAAGGTTTCTACGAGGAATCGTAACGTATATACACACAATAATGGGTCCGACGACGTAAGTGATTGCCTTTAACTTTGTATTAAAATGAATTCAATCTCTTAACAAATCGATTTTAATTAAGTTATACACTTATATATGTATACTCTTATTATATTACGTTATTGTGGAAACAGCAAGTCGTTTGCTTTATCCGACTTGTTGTTTATGATTACTTAATTTGATGTTCCGGTAAGAAAATTTTGGGCCATGAGTCTATGTCTGTTTTGATTCTGTTTCAAGAGCATAACTTTAAATGAAATATTGTTTTTTTTCTTGCATGCGAATCATTTTTAAATAATACACAACTAAGACTGTCAGATGTACTTTAAGACTTTTAATTCACGGCAGAAACAACATTCGCATGAAAATATATCGCACCTTTATTTCAGTATATAAGCATTTGGAAACGTATGTTTACTTAGATCACAACAGAAATTAAAATGGCTTCACTTAAATTGAATTGAAATTTATACTTCGTGTCACTGTGTCGAACATACTTAAGTAACTAACTCTAATTACAGAGGGTCTATAAATTATCCGAGTACAACACGATTTGGTGCAATTAGTTAACCTCGCGACCCCTTGAGTTTCTTGTGTACTAAGTGCCCAAGCAAGGCTTCAATAGCGCTAATGACCGGCACCATAGATATTCACTAACGAACGGGCGGACCATAGTAACCAGTACTCCCACAGTAATTGCCGCAACTAAATTACGGCGTGGTCGCTATTCAGAAGCACTGTTGTGCACATCGCAGAGAGCACACGACAACTCGGCCTAAACAATCTCGCTTCGCCAAACTAAATCCCGCGCACACAAACAATTATCACTTCACAAGGAACCCATCTATAAGGACCAACTCTCATCTTACAGTATAAGATGATTCAGGGTGAACAATAAGGATCACGGAAAGTTGTAATATAATAAAGCTTGTATACTATGTGAACCGTAAATTCAACTTTCTCCATATATGAAGTTAAAATGTTACAAAATTGTTTACGGCACCAAATTATTTATATCAGAAATAACATGTTTTGATACTATAAATAATTAAAACACGTATTTGTGTGGTCCCTATGTTTTTATTCACATTTTAAACCAATAAAGACAACTTGTTTAGGTGGTCATTCAGATTGATAGTATTTCTCTTGATGTTATTATAACGCCGAGTCATTATTAAGGCGGAAATCTTCAAGGTACAGTCCTCAGGGATTTCCTGAACTGAACCCTCGCACACACACGGACAGGAAATTCTCAAGGATATTCTCCTAGAAGTACCACAACTTTGGCCAGTAAACTACGTCAGCAGTTGCTCCTGACTTCATCCACTCCTTCATTTTCTAAATTTCTTTTCGGAAAGCACTTCTGAAATTATTAATTTTCTTATCAACGTCATCTTTTGAGGCGTTCGGGTTTTGGTCTTTCATTTTATCTAATTGTTTTGAGTAGCTAGCATCTCTTCTTTACTCAATCACGGTAACATGTTGAATCAGTGCACCCTGTACTATAGGGGGGCGTTGGTTGAGCCGACTTGCCTAAGGCAAGGCTCGTCTTCATTACTTTAATAAACTCGGCTAGATATTCCCTAGGCTAGTTAATGCTCAGTTTCGGCCTTGAGGACTAGTTGGAATTGTTGTTTAATATCGGTTCCGGAAACTGTACAGTTCGCAGCCGACCTTAAGGATGCCCCCAAACACTTATGGGAAATCCCAGTGTATGTTGGCCTTAATAAGCTTGAGCGGGTCGTGAAGGTTGGGTGTGATCTGAAGAAGATGAAAATAGTTTCATCAGCTTGAAAACATGGTCACTGTGTGGGTTGTTATGGTGTGATTTTCCTAGACCATTACCCGGTAAACCGCAGTTCGTGTGTTACCTGCGTCATTTTTTGTGTAATTCTAGCAAATTTTTCATAGATTCTCCCAAATGTTTCTATTTTTACCAGTAGAAACGTCTTTAGTTGTTGTGGATACAGTTGCGGATTTCCACATGCATCAGATTTAGCTTCAAGCTATTATTTTCTATTACTGAATCTAAATATTCGTCTTTCAGGACGATGTTTTTTCGATCATACCTCTGTTTATTTGCTCATTTAAAGAGTTAGAATATTCAATGGCAATGACTTTGATACTGAGTTGTAATATTTATATTGTAATTTGACAGTCCGTGGTGCATTCTTTGTAGCCTTGCATTGTCGGTGGTTCGCCTTTGACAGAGAGTACTAGCCGCGTTTTACGCGCCATTTAATTCAGTCGCAAAGGAAGCTGAGTATGTGACAGACGTGTAAGTGAATGTTTAAAATGTTGGTGTCCACACGTGTAGGCAAAACGAAACGATTAAGTGTAACAATATTGAAGGAGTCCAACAGGAAACTGTGTAGTGGATATACAAGTGGTGTGCTGCATCAGAAAACGTGATAGAACAAGGAGACAGTAATTTTTAAGAGAGTGTATTCCGCGACCTCGACCGAGAATTGAGTAAATTTATATAGGTTGAGAAGAATTCTTTTCATTAATTGCTTTGGAGTTTGCTTTGGAAATTTATATTTAAAACTTTCTAGTGATCATAAAGGAATTTACAACTACGAGAATTTCAAACGACGTGAAGGTTGAATTACGAATGCAAGTAGAAAATTTAAGTTTCAGTGGATGCTCTAACCCTGAAAATTGTCTACAATATATAAGTAGTAACCTTGTTCCAATCGGCATGAAACTTCATGTTCGTAAAGTCATCTCAATATTTCGATTCTAATTTAGTATTCTACAAGAATAACACGTAGGGTACCATTATATCCAGGAAGCATGGAAAAATTTCTGTTTCACAATAGTATTTTGCATAAATGAAATACAACGATGGTAAAGAAATTAGGAATCAGTAAAATAAAGGAAATACAATATTAAGAAAGTGAGAATTAAATATCATAAAAATAAAATATAAAGTTGAAATATATATTATAATTATACAAAATAATGGCCGTTGGGCTGAGCTCCAATTGAAGCCATTATCATCCCTTGAAACTGATATTCATGCACCTTTAATCAATCTACACAATGTCCATTCTTCACTGATTTCCTAGCTAAGGTTATGAAGAATGTGGTTAGTAAATTGTAGGTGAGCCGAGTCAGGGTTACAAGAGTGGAGGGATGTGGCATAGAATCTGGAAATCGACCTGCAATAGCTGAATTGGTTAGAGTAGTAAGCGGAGGTACCAGGTTCGATTTCAGGCTTTGGCCGAAATTTATACATTCTTGTCTTCTAAATTTATTTTCATAACTTTCTATTTCTTCACTTTATGATTATATTAATAAATTATTACACAATTATTTGTAACTGTTTGAGAGGCTACGTGAGACCATAAACTATTTGCATAGACTAAATTATACTTCAAACAAGATAAGCATTATTTCATGATAAACAGTAATTTAATTAAGTATAACAAACATTTTATTTAAGTAATGACATTTTTTAATTAGTTAATAATAATGCAATATGATGTATGAGACGCAATGCAAATGTTTGAGGAATATGACGTGCTTTTTCCGTAACTAAAAGTCGAGTTGCTAATTCGATGAAATATTCGCGGAAAACAATTAAAAAGTACCATTACTTCAACAATTTTTTATTTTATGCTGTAATTATAACTAATGAAATTCTTTAGTAGGGTACATTTTTCATATTATTTTTAAATTGCTGTACTTAATTAAGGTACCAGAAGATTTCTTGGCTTGATTATGAAACTGAGACATTGCGGTTACTATGATGAAATTCAGCTCCCACAAAGTAAGGCGTGTGGAAAAGGAAATTTTCAAAAATGTGACGGTCTCGCTGATGTTAACAAATAAATCCAACTGAAATTGTAACGTCGCTGTTAGTTTGAGCCCGTGACGTTTGATTAAAATGGAAATATAATTAAAAGCGGAGTACGATTTAATGAGAGACAATGGCTGACTCTTCCTTCTCCAACTTAATTCAAATTCAACCGTTTTCGGGACCATTGTTGGCGCGTTTCAATTGAATACAAAACACACAAAATGATTGCTGCACTTTTACTGTAAGAAAATAAATATGAAACAAAGTAAAATATAATTAACGGCTGAGATAAAATAATGTAAATAACTTAAAATTGATATATTTGTACACAGAAAATAAAACTTATAAATAAATCTATTTCGAATACTGAAATGCAGGTAACAAGTACAGTTAGATTCAAAGGAAATACAACACAAAATAGCATAACGTAGACAAAATTATAAATAATAAAATAAACTTTTGTTAATTTTAGGTTATATATATTGTAACATGTTAAATACCGCCCAGCCAAAAGCAACGCAAGCCGGGAATATAGTTTGCGAGTTGCTACGTGTTGGGGAGTGGGGCCATATATATATATACCTTCCTTTGGTGTTTTTATGAAGAAATACATGGCACCCTAAAAGTGTTAAATTCGTATATTGAGAAAACAACAATAACAAGAAAAAATAAAGAATTCAAAGAAAGTAAATAAGATAGAAAATTATAGAATATTTTTCTACTCAACTGGTATAAAAAGATATTAAATAATTAAAATAACGCTAAGAAAAAATTTAATAAATTGAGGGTTTTGCAGCCAAAACTGGGCGGAGCCTATGTTAGAAGACTGTACCCACCGATTTGTGATCAGTGCAATATACAGATCACAGTTGAACACCTGTTGAAGTACTGCCCAAAATTTGAAGGAGAGAGGAAAGAAATTTTAAAAGAAAATGATCTTAACCAGCTTACAAAAGGAAAAAAGGCACAGGAAAACTTAATAAAATTCTTAAAAAACACGATTTATACCATAAAATGTAAACTTTTAGTATATATTCTTTTAGGTACATTTAAAGTTAGCACTGAAAATATAAATGTTAAGTAAAAATGTACGGAATTGTTAATTTAAAGTATTTTACTACGCTATCTCAAGAGAGGCCAGTTGTCTCCTGTAGATTACGAACCTTGCTCTATTTTGATTTTTCATTAATTGTTTTTATAAATAATTGTGTCAACTACTTATATTGCTCATTAACACCCCTCACATATATATATATATACATTGTGACGAACCAGTACTCACCTCTGCGTCACATGTTTTATGGCCAAAAATGTAACGGATATTGTAATTTCGTAAAAGTCACCAATGACTTTTTTTGTTTATGCGACTATAAATAAATTAATAAAAAAGGACTGTAAAGATCTCAATAATTACATATCAACTTCGTAGAAAACTAATCAGAATTCATTCTTGGGATAAAAATCGACAATGTAAAATAATATAAAAATGCCATTGGTCAAGTTATCTGACCATCTGTTTATCGCGACAATACGATTAATTGCAATGAAAAGTAGGAGAAATAATGGAGATAAAAAATAGGATAAATATAGAAGAATATTTCTACTTTTATAAAAGAATTCGGAAAATAAATATTGAAAATTGATGATAGAAATTCGATTATTAGTGAAGGAATTTCTATTCTTTGGTCAAGAAAGGATAGGAAAAATTGCCATAAAACATGTGACGCAGAGGTGAGCATTATATATATATATATATATTTTGCCACATCTGAAGACCTGCAGTGATGGCAGAGCGGTAGCGAGCCGGACTGCAGATTTGCAGACTCGGGTTCGAGTCCCAGCCGACGCAACCATTTTTATTTGTTTAATTTATTTACATTGTTTGCCTTTAGTTTCTAGTATTTTCTGTTTCTAGAATGTTCTGTTTCTAGAATATTCCATGTATGTATAAATAGGACTGGATTCCAAATCGGAGTCAGTCTGAAGCAGTACGAGCTTTGTACAGCACTTCGCCGTTGATTAAACGCCTATAACCTCTACGTGTGTCTGTTAATGAATCTCACGATCCCTACGAAACGTGACATTTTTGGTGGAGGCGCCGGGTACATCTAAACGTAACACACAGTGGCTCCCATTAGACCTCGACAAAGCAGGAGACTCCAAGGCTTGAATCCGGAGTACGTACCATACACAAAACCAACAAGCACTGTGATGGATCGCCAAGAAAGGAGCTCACCGGCCTATGCTGCTGTTCAGCAGCAGATAAGGAACCCTGCCATCTTCACAGGAGACGCCGGACAAGACCCAGGCAGATGGCTCAAGGGCTACCAAAGGGTCGCCAAATTCAATAAGTGGGACGACACGATTTGCTTAGCAAATGCATACTTTTATTTGGACGGAACCGCAAGACAGTGGTTCGAAAATGTTGAAGAAAAGTTGACCAGCTGGGAAACTTTCAAGGCCGAGATACAAAATGCATTCGGCGATTCTGAGCGTCATGTTCGGCAGGCCACCGAAGAGTTAAAATGCAGAGCTCAGAAAAGTGGCGAGAACGCCCAGTCTTACACACAGAACGTTCTCGCATTGTGCCGAACGGTAAACCCAAACATGGGAGGAGATGAAAAGCTGGCACATCTGATGAAAGGTGTCGCGGAGGACTTATATCAAGCCCTTCTACTAAAGGACGTAAAATCGACGGACGAGTTCGTAAAGCACTGCCAGTTCATCGAAGAGATGAACCAAAAACGAATTTGACGAAGGTTCGAGAGGCTTCCCAACGTTGTGCCGATTGCCTCAGTAGGAGAGGCGAATGATTTGTCGTCTCTCGTTCGACAGATAGTAAGGGAAGAGATTCAGCGTGCTCTATCCCTTAGAAACGACGTCGCAGAACCAGAGGCCATCCAAGAGACCATCCGGGAGTAAGTGGAAAGCGTTTTGGCGCCAATTTCCACCCCGACGTCCTCCTGGCGAAAGGTCGTTCCGAAGCGGAAGCCGACCTATGCGAAAGTAGTTGCACGGGAGGAAGAGGCAACCTACGCCCCAAGGAAGACAGATGTCTGGAGGACACGGGATAATAGACCTGTGTGTTTCCATTGTGGCCGTCCTGGACATGTGGTTAGATACTGCAAGGACAGGAGACGTGTATTCGCTGAAGCAAGAACTAGGCGAGGACAGGACGCTTATGACCATGGACGCCAATATGACGATGCCGAACAGACAGAGTTGTTTCGAGGAAGATACAGGTCGTCGTCGCCGCATCCCGCCGCAAGGAGAGGACGCTCTCCGTCACGTCGCTCCCGATCTCCGTCGCCATTCGGTCGCTCCCCTAGCCGACATAACCTGGAAAACTAGATGACGCGACCTTCCCTGGAGGTGAGGCCGCGGAAGAAGAAAATCCTCCGTCGACGACCGTCGCCAAGATGTCTGGAAATTATATAGACGTAATGTTGGACCACAAGTCGGTACGAGCCCTAATAGATTCCGGCGCATCTTTCTCTGTTATATCCGAGACGTTTCGACGACAGCTGAAGAAGACCAAGATCGCTGATAACAGGAATACTATTCTAAGGGTCGCGGATGGCAAATATGTGCAACCAGCCGGAAGATGCACCATCAGGCTGAAAATTAATAACAGAATTCAGCCGTTCGAATTTATCGTCCTGCCGCAATGTAGCCACGACGTTATCCTCGGATGGGACTTTTTGAAGAGCTCGCAAGCCGTAATTGACTGTGGACGTTCCGAAATTCTGTTAGACGAATTACAAGCTACCGAAGAAATAGGAAATAAGGATTCGTGGCGCTTATTTGTTCTCGACGATGTGACCATTCCTGCGTCGAGCGCCACCAAGGTTACAGTCACATGCCCTAAGTTAAATGGCCACGTAGACCTTATAATTGAAGCGAAGAAGAAATTATCACAAGTCATTATTCCTGCGTCGGTCATATCGTTCAAGAATGGCACTGGAGATTTATGGGTAGTTAATGGGCAGAACGAACCTCAGTTTCTTCCGAGACATATGTGCTTAGCAAGGGCTGAGCTAATAACACAACAACATCTGACTGTTATGGAAAAAAATCCACCCAGCCGCAGAATGCCTACAGTGACGAAAAACAACGAATTCGAATTTCATAAGTTACTGGCGCCGCAGTTAACCATTGATCAGCAGACGAAATTTCTTGAATTGCTTCAGAAATATTCTGCGTGCTTCGACACAGTAATCAGGGAAAAATCAACCACTGTAAAGGTGAAACATAAAATTAATACAGGAAGCTACTCACCTATCAGTCAGAGGGCGTACAGAGTATCACCAGCAGAACGACGCATTATTAAAGAAGAAGTGGATAAGATGCTTGGCCGAGGAATCGTCCAACCATCACAGAGC
Source organism: Eucriotettix oculatus (assembly GCA_034510155.1). NCBI lineage: Eukaryota > Metazoa > Arthropoda > Insecta > Orthoptera > Tetrigidae > Eucriotettix > Eucriotettix oculatus. The sequence continues at coordinate 160,935,308 of CM067376.1, read as the reverse complement.
CCGTGGTCATCACCCGTCGTACTAGTCACAAAGAAGGATGGAACCTGGCGATTCTGCGTCGATTATAGGAGACTTAACAAGATCACGAAGAAGGACGTTTATCCACTACCAAGAATTGACGATACTTTGGATTGTCTAAATGGGGCAAAGTTTTTCTCAATCATGGACTTGCACTCAGGATACTGGCAGATAGAAGTGGACGAAGCTGACCGAGAGAAAACCACTTTCATTACACCAGACGGACTCTACGAATTCAAAGTTATGCCGTTTGGGTTGTGTAATGCACCAGCAACATTCGAACGAATGATGGACAACTTGCTGCGCCACTTGAAATGGACTATGTGCCTCTGCTATTTGGACGACATAATAGTTTTCTCGGAATCGTTCAGCGAACATCTGCATAGACTGCGAACTGTTCTCGAGTGTCTGAGAACAGCAGGGCTGAGACTGAATCCAAAGAAGTGCCTATTCGGTGCAAAGGAAATAAAGATCCTTGGCCATCTAGTCTCACGGGAAGGCGTACGACCAGATCCGGAGAAAGTCAGGTCAATAACAAACTTTCCCCGGCCAAGAAATCTACACGACGTTAAGAGTTTTCTTGGGCTCTGCTCTTATTATAGGCGTTTTGTCCGAGACATTAGTGGAAAGGCACGGCCACTACACAAATTGTTACAAGGAGACGCCAAATTTATCTGGAGCAGAGAACAACAGGAGTCTTTCGACACGCTGCGACGAGCCCTTGTTTCCGACCCCGTTCTGGGGTTGTTCGACCAAAATGCACCGACTGAATTGCATACTGACGCCAGCGGCCACGGACTTGGTGCTGTACTCGTTCAGATATTCGGCAAGAAAGAGAAGGTCATAGCCTACGCGTCGAGAACACTTAGCAAAGCAGAGAGGAATTATTCGACGACAGAGAGAGAATGCCTTGCTGTTGTTTGGGCCATAAATAAATTCCGGCCGTATCTCTTTGGCAAACCGTTCACGGTTGTGACGGACCACCATTCCCTCTGCTGGCTGACCGGACTCAAGGACCCTTCTGGACGACTCGCTAGGTGGGCTTTACGACTTCAGGAATACGACGTCACGATAAAGTACAAGAGTGGACGAAAACATCAGGATGCAGACTGTCTCTCCCGAAACCCTGTCGACGACGAAGAACCGAAGAGTGAGATCCTGGATTGTCTTAACTCTTTGACTAATATTTCGGTGGAACAGAGAAGGGATCCGAAGCTGAATGAGATTATACAAGCTTTGAACTCTTCCCAAGGTGTGAAAGGGGACTACGAAATAATTAATGACGTACTACACAAGAAGAATTACGACTCATTGGGAAGAAGATGGTTGGTAGTCATCCCCAAGCAACTGCGTCTAGAAATTCTGCGGGAGTTCCACGACGCACCCACCGCTGGTCATCTAGGAGTCGTCAGGACGTATGACAGAATCCGTCGGCGATTTTATTGGCCGCGACAACTTAAGGACGTAAGACACTATGTAAGCCACTGCAGAGAGTGTCAGAGAAGAAAGACGATTCCCCAACGACCACCTGGGCGACTACTGCCTATTCCTCCGGCCGACGCACCATTTCAACGCATCGGAATTGACCTGCTCGGAAGATTTCCAACATCATCCCGGGGAAACAAGTGGATTATTGTCTGCATCGATTACTTAACTCGGTTTGCCGTCACAAAAGCCGTAGCAACGGCGGAAGCTTCCGAGATCGCCACCTTCGTCGTCGAAGAAATAATACTTAGGCATGGAGCTCCAAGAACTATAATCACAGACCGGGGGACGGTATTTCAGTCTAGACTAATACATGAGGTCAATAGACTGTGTGAAATAACGCACCGAATGACGACTGCTTACCATCCTCAAACAAACGGGCTTACCGAGCGGTTAAACAAAACATTGGCCGACATGTTGTCCATGTACACCGACGTCGATCAGAAGAACTGGGACACCGTACTTCCATTCGTGACGTTCGCCTACAACACCGCTAAGCAAGAAACAACAGGATTCACACCATTTTTCCTGGTTCACGGTCGCGAGGCAGAAACGACAATGGACACGATATTACCTTTCAATCCCGACGATGTGAATGACCCTTACATTGGGCCGAAGAATCCCGACAATTAGCCCGAATACGTACGCTCCAAGCTCAAGAGAAGGACCGACTACGATACGACGCAAGACATCGTCCAGTTTTGTACCAGCCAGGGGATCTAGTCTGGATCTTTACTCCCATTTGCAAAGTCGGCCTCTCAGAAAAGCTCCTCAAACGGTACTTTGGTCCGTACCGTGTGCTAAAACGTTTATCCGACGTCACATATGAGGTCGAGGATTATGATCCTCATTCGAGACGCAGAAAGAGCCGCGACACCGTCCACGTACTAAGGATGAAGCCATACCATGAACCCGACGCTCAAAGGGAGGTTGAAGACCAAACACGACCCGACGACGACGCGGACGAAGACGTAGGAATGACGACTGCCAGCCCAAGAACAGGAAGGACTGGACCTACTTACGTCGGGCCAACGACGAGATCCAGAGGACTCAAGGCAGCTCAGAACTAACAGCGAGACGCTGTTTTTTCAAAGGAGGGAGCAATGCCACATCTCAAGACCTGCAGTGATGGCAGAGCGGTAGCGAGCCGGACTGCAGATTTGCAGACTCGGGTTCGAGTCCCAGCCGACGCAACCATTTTTATGTGTGTTATTGAATCTCACGATCCCTACGAATATATATATATATATATATATATATATATATATTGTAGCGCGTTATTAAGTATAGGCGCAATTCGTTTAAACTGCGATTTAGACAGTGAATCGCGTGAGTAATGATGAGTTGTTGGGTACTACCACGTGGAATGTAAGGAACGTCCAGACTCCCGGGGTTGAACATCTGGAGGAAATGAGTGACAGGCCTGCAGAATCGCCAATGAAAGAGTAAAGGAGCGGCCCCCCTATGGCGCCGGGCTTCTTCAAAATCTTCGGACGGACGAGGGTGACGAATGTTCATACTGTGACACTTACCCCTGATGGAGATGCCCTGGCGAGGGAAAGTTTTGGAGTTTTTGTGCCGTTAAGAAGCGCGACTGCCCAAAACTATTTAAAAGGCATGATAGCGGAGATAGAAGACAGTCGAGGGCAAAATTCGTAAGGAGACAGTCGAGGGAAAAATTCAGAAGGCGACACTCGATGAAACTACTGGAGGGAGTCGCTGGCATTGAAGAAGATACTACAGATAGCAGTCGCCAACATTCGATGGCAAACGACAGAAGTCGCCAGGGTCCAGACAAGCTGACTACACGACATCGCAAAAGGGAAAATACCAGATAAGTTCCACTCATGGTAGTCCTTAACATTCTCATTATTACGCAGACAACGTAATTCGTCATTTTCCGACCAAATTTATCCCACGGTCAACCCGAGGTTTTGGTATTTGCCATGAGTAGCCAGTGGCATAACAAATATATTGAGTAGGATCGGTCCGCCAAAATTTGTTAATAATAAATTTTTACGCCTTGAATAAGAATTATTTAACTCCCCTCCCTTATACAAATTGGCTAAAAGGACATCCACTCTGGCGCCCAACAATTTTTAAAGTACGCCACAATATATATTGTAATATTAAAATGTAATATTAAAATGTAAGAAATGAAAATAGTGAAAACAATTCAAAAAATATCATTGATTTTATTACCAAACAATTACATAAAAATATCGAACACAATAAAAGTTACATACATGAGCATGATTAGTAGTTGATCCAATTATTTATTAAAACAATTAATGAAAAATACAAAATAGAGCAAGGTTCGTAATCTACAAGAGACAACTGGTCTCTCTTGTGATAGCGTAGTAAAATACTAAAAGATAAGAAATTATTTAAATTGAGAACTAACTATTTAAAGTAATTGTACATAGAAGAATGAACAAGTTTCACAAAATTTTATATGTTGTTTGACGATACCAAAGATAATTCAGGTTGCTGGGTGCATACCACGTGCTGGCAGTACCCGACTTTACAATCTGCAGATATCACCAATCACGCTGAGAACATAGTAATGGATGCTCGTGCTAAAAGGTTTTTCAAAAATGTTAGAAAAACGTAGATGCCAAAACAAAAAACCACACAGATTACACTAGTTTAACACTTTCTTCAACAGTTCAAATTATTAACAAAGCCTTTATATTTGCATTTTATAACCAACAAATGCAATACAATAGTGTTTGGCAACCAATTAAGCCGTTCGCTGGTCTCCTTGTGGACTGAGAAAAACAACCTCTCCGTTCATCTACTGCCTTCGGAGTCTCACCAACTCAGTAGCACTTCTTTACTGCACGCCTTCCTCCACCACTCTGCCAGAAGCAAAATTTTCCAGTCTCTCTCCATCTTACAAAATGTCAGGTGACATTCACAATTTAGCCAATCAGAATCAAGACATTGTTGTCTTAATTGCAAAATGATGGTTGCCGATCCTTCCCGAACAATTCTTATAAACAGGTGCTGTTGTTTGCAGCGTAGCAGAGCGCTTTGACGTAACAATCAAAATTATCTTTGTTCCAATTTTGCCGTTAAGTCCTTTGTCTAAAAGCTAGTACAGACCGTGCAAAAATTACGAACCTTTATTTCATTTTGGAGAAGTTTCTCTTTTCACTTATTGCTACTAAATAACAGTCACTGATTTACAATAAACACCATTACATGATGCACATGATGCATATCTAATATTTACACAGTTATGAACTAATTAGCAACCTGAATTGATTTTATTTCAATGGGTGTCGGGGTTTGGTATTACAATATATATATATATATATATATATATATATATATATATTATAGCTCAGTAGGGCCCCTCCCTAATTTTATTCACATGTCTTTGATTTTAAACGATTGATATTCAACAAGAATATTTTAACTCAGAGACAGGCAGGAAGATGTGGGATTTCCCCGGCTCCAGGGTGCCGGATTGATAACGCGTCAGCCTGCAGCTACAAAAGATTAGGCTTGTTTCCCTGAAGGAACATTCAGCCTTTAAAATTTTCCAAGGGCAGTCTTACTTTGCCAATCTTTATTCTTTCCCTATCAAGCGTGGAAATTTTTTCTCTGACAAACACACGTAGCGTGGGATGGGGCTTTCCCTTCGAGAAGGGGAAAATAAGAGTTAAGCTGGGAGGTGGGAACACGAAAAATTGGCAGAGTTGATCAAGACGTTGAAAGGGTGAGGGAGCAGGGACGCAGTCAGTGTTTCTTGTAGGTTGAAGGGAACAGGAAGTAGGAAAGAAGAAGAAATGAACAATTAATAAGTCAGTGTTGATCTAGAGTAGAAAGTGAGCAAGGAAGGCCAGAACTTTGGAAATGGTAGTAACTATGTGTTGGTATGAATAAGGAGGAAAACTGAGCTTCCCTCAATCGCCTGGCATTACCAGGTCCAGAGGCTTCACCCGCAACAACCCGACCTGCAAATGGGAGAGTGAAGGAAGGAATGCTACTACGCAGAGCTTTCGAAATTGCTGAGAAGATGCAACTGGTTCGTCACGAAAATGTAATCTCTGCAGCACGTTCTTACCCCAATAATTAACCCTGAGAAACCCTTTCAAATTTAAACAATCATCTCCATCAACAAATATATATAACTGTAAATAGTGCACAGGAACCACTAAAGAAATTCTTTTTTAATACATAAATAAAATTATTATTATTTTAGAAGCACAAAAATTTATTAAATAAATTTTAATTTAATTTAACCCCCTTTTTATCATATATATATATATATACATATATATACATATACATATATATATATATATATATATATTGTAAATTATGATAACGGGGATAAATTATTAAACATTTATTTAATATTATATATATATATATATGTATGTATGTATATATTGGATAGAATTACATTCTTTTCCAAGTTTACACACTACTGTAATGTTTCAAACCTTTGTAAAATGCGTTTAACAAGGCCATTAAAGTGAGAAGCGTAGAAACTCAACTGTTCTTGGCCAGAACAAAATTGCTAGTTCCGTGGCACGTGTCCTGACAACGCCAAGTCACATTTTCATATCATTATCAATAAATTGAAGTAAAAGTGTCTTCTGGACTGTCGGAAATGTATCTTATGAAACGACACGTCTTTGAACGCCATAAAATATAGGAAATCTGAACGCAGTACAATAAAGCGATCCGAACAAACAATTTTCGATAGTCGTTCAATTCAATAAATGAGTATCACGTTTGAAATTTAAACTTAAAAACTTGAAAAATTCCATAATTAGGATAAATTAGTTTTAATATCTTATAAAACAACTACCAGCCTCCCCCCTTTCATCTTCAACTTTTAGAGATTTTTTTAAATAAGGTGCTTACGTAAATCCGTAAAAGTGTTTCTGACCGTCGTAAGAATCCGTTGAGTATAATGGCGAATGTTTAATTTTTTTTTCACCATATTGGAAGACCATTCTTCATCATGTACAAGCATTCAGTAAATTCAAACTATTATAAAATGTGTCTTCACGAATTGAGAATTATTTAGCGTTCAATTTTATAAAACTATCTATAGCTTATATAATACTTCTACTTAAAATCTATCATTTGAAAAAGAATAAAAAATTAATTGCTTCATGAAACACAGTGACTAACACATCTCTGCTACCTTCACCGGAAAAAGGCGGCCGAAACGTCGTGGATGCACTTCGCTAGCAACCCCAAAACATTTCTTAATTTTAATAGTTACAGTAATCTAAATAAATGAGCAAACAGCAAGATAAATCAGATATAAAATTTCATTTACTAAGAAAAAATAGAATCGACGTTGCGTTCCTTTCATTGGAAAATGTCACCCCTCCCTCCAGTTGGATTAATAAAATCTGGAAATATAATCTGCTATAATTTAGCGTGTGCTCAAAAAAAACTTCGAAAATTAAATGTTCATAGCTGATAAATATTTAAGATTTTCAGAGTAGAGCGTAAAATAAATTTTAATTGTTTACATTAACCGGCTACTCCAAAATAAAATAAAACTGAACAAAAAAATGTATTTCAACAATACTTGTCGGTCCTTTCATTAGAACCTCTGCAAATTAGTTATTGCAAAATTAGCTGATTTTTTTATAGTAATTTATTAGTGCTCATAAGGGATCTCTCCCCCCTCTCTCTGTGTATCTTTTTTTTAACGAGGGACAAAAAGTGGAATCTTCAAAAGACAAAGAGGAGGGTCCGCACTCCTCAACAGTGTGGGATTCTTACCCACTAAACCCTTATTATTACCTGACATCTTCCTCCCCAGGACTATATATACATTACTTCGGTGAGGTGTCATTATTGCTATTTTTCTTCAACGGGACCTATACATCTATTTATTTACTACTATAAGTACGTGCATCTTATATCTATGTACATCTTATAACTATAGACATATTTATTTACACATCATTCCTTTCGGACATTTTAAATTCCGGGACTATCTTGAGGATGGTGTCCAGTCAGTAAAAATTGCGAAGATTACTTTTCACCTTTCGTTATGAAAATTTTTGAAATATGTCTCTCTATCCGAACCCAGTTTTCTTCTGATTGGAGAAGAGCGACTTTTTCATTGAGATGACTCTCCAGTTCTTTCCTTTCTTGTCTCCAGGCATCACAGTGGAACAGTGTATGTTCTGCGTCGTCGTCTGCGTGGCTGCACTGGTCGCACCTGCTGTCATCCGCTCTCCGGACGACTTAAAGCCGCTTAACGCTTGTGTCGTGTAGTAGGAGATGGAGCCATGCTTCCTATTTACCCGTTCCTTGAGTTCTGGTATTATGCGATGCGTCCATCTGCCGGTCTCTTCTTTGTCCCATAGCCTTTGCCAGCGCGCTAGGAGTCTTTCCCTGGCCTCCAATTTACTCATTTTTGCGTTGTTTGAGTTTCTCTTCTCGTGGTATACTGTCTAGCTACCTATCTATCTATCTCTCCTTCTATCCTTCCATCTCCACAACCGTCTTCCCATCCTCCTTTCCATTTCTCTCCCTATCTTACCCAATCCCTCCCTCTATTCCTCTCTACCCCATTTCTCTCTCATTCTCTCCCCTTTCCTCCCTTCCTCTTCCCCTCTCTTTACATTTTACTCGGTATATATAGATAGAGCGCAGGAACGAGGTGCAATACTATCTTCTGAAGACGGTGGCTGGTAACATCAAACGTCAATTGCATTTACTACATATATATATATATATATATATATATATATATATATCAGTGTGTGTTTTGAATGGAGAGATGAAAAATCTTCAAAAATACGACCTGGATCTGGTTGCATGGCGTGTGAGATTCTTACCCCCTAAGAAACCACCTCTCGGTTTTCCTTTACCACCTCGGGGGGTCGCCGTCAGGCATTACATGGCGGGGAGTAGTTTCGTCAAAGGCAGATTTGGTGTGTCCGATGCTAAGATCTTTCTATATAATTGTTCTTATTTACGTATAATGAACTATATCCTAGTTATAATTAGATACAGATTTATTTATTTGAGTGGCGACTGTGGTAATCCTAAATGGACACCCAGAAGGGTCCGCACTTCTGGGTAGTGTAGGACACATAGCCACTAAAACCACAAAAACCCTTCTCCAAGGCGAGGATGACCATTACTTCAGGGTGGCTCCTTGTCCTAGCCTGTTCGGCACTGCTGGTCTTTGGCATCATGGTTTGACTGAGTCAATCTTGAAACGCTATTTACAAAATATTTTTTCCTAACGCCATTTATTATATTACTTAATTAACGAAGATTAACTCAGTTATGTGTTCCTATCCGTGTTTTGAAAGTCACTACTCGCTTTCCTCGAAAGGACACTGTGAATGAACGTGGTTACTTCTGCCGAGCATTATCGGCACTACACTTTCAGGTGTCAGCTCTCCGTATTCTGCTTCGAAGTTTATTTTGAGTGAGGCCCACTTATCGCACTGAAAGAACGTGTGCTGAGCGTCGTCGACTTCGTCACAGTACAAGCAGTTCGGGTTGAGCGCCTTTCCAATCCTGAAGAGGTAGGATCTGAAAAGTCCATGACCAGTGAGGAGCTGCGTAATGTAATACGTCACCTCGCCATAACGACGCCCTATACAGGTGGATAGGCATGGAATGAGCCTCGCGGTCCATATTCCTCTCGAATCCTCTTCCCATCGTTTCTGAAAGCGCTCCAGGCATCGGGCTTCCTGATTGGCACAAAGTGGTCCAAAGAGTACGCGGTCACGCCAGGCCTCCTGCTTCTCTATTGCCAAGAGGACGCAACCACAAGCACCGCGGGCTCCGACTGTGCGATTGGTGCACGTCACCCTCAGACCATTACTTTGTACAGCAGCTATCCTCCTCCTATACTTCTGTACAGAGAGGGATTCATCCCAGATCTCTGCTCCGTACAGCAGAATCAACGTCGTCGTTGACATCAGAAGGCGGCGCTTGCTTGGGAACGGGCCTTTGGTATTTGCCATGAGTAGCCAATTTGGCCAGGTCAACTGGGACACTTATCACTGGTCTCTGTGTGCCTTTATAGGCCTTTATAATCGACTTTACTACGGAGGAGACTAGCTGCTCAGCTTTTAAACGATTTTTTTAGGCCTCGCGGAAATCTTCCTTTGTAGTCATCTCATCGAGGTTCTTTAGCCCTGTGACCTCGTCACATTTGGTTGACACACTAGCCGTGGCGCCAAACTTACTCGCGGTAGAGGAGCGTCTATCATTTGCGTTTCCACACTCAGTCGTCCAGTTGCAACAACTTGGTGGTGGTGACATTTGTGACTTTTCACACCACTCCCTTTACCTCCGAAGAATTGGTTTTGTGATCACTACATCGGGCGAACCTTTTGCTGATGTGCGTGTGTTTGTGATTGCGCGCGTTTATCAGGTATTGTGTGTCTGTTGGTGCCAAGAAAAGATCATTTTATTATGTGTCCCACAGTATATTTTCCTAAGAGTTCAGCGGTGTATATGATTTGTCCCGTTTAATTTGAAGTTGAGGCGTTAAACCAACACTAATTTGAATAGAGATTAAAAGTTCTCCCTCTGGGGGCAGGAATCTTCTGTCACTCAACCCCAACAGCGGCAGAGAAATCGCCAGGAATAATACACCAGTGAAAATGTAATTGCCTCATTAAATCCGCAGCTGCAGTAAACAACACTCGCTAATATTAACTCTCAGGCCCTGAAACCACAAGTGCAAAGTTTTAATTAACCGTGCATCTGTTACAAATTAAAAATTTATGTACTTATTAACAATTTGTTTAGCACATACGTCCACACCCCATGGTAATATTCAACTTTTTACTTCATGACGTTAGTTTGTTAGTTTATTTCTATAATGCTCTTCAACTTCATGTTTACTGATATATTGATTTTAATGAATGAATTTGGTTGGCAACGGTTGATAGAACATTCCCGCGTTTCTGACTCAAAGCAAAGAAGAAATTAATTAAACTCAATAATAACTTGAACAATAATTATTTAATATTAAATACTATTTTTTTTAGATTTTAGACTAACCTTATTACAGGAAAAGCATTATATAAGTCGTATACATTAAAACACCGTATTCCCGAAAACTTACTCCTCACAAAAATAGTGTAATTTTATTTGTTTCACTCCCCGAAACCGCTCCAAAGGTCTGTTCATATCATTAAGATGTATCTAAAATTTTAAATATTTAATAATCTTTGAATTAATTATATTTTTATTAATACAAAATATCATGTCCAAAAATATACTTCAAATAATTATATTGTTTTACCTTATTTTGATCATCTGTCTACAAAATCTAAAATGTTACTCAATAACGTCAATATCTCTGTAATTTTCAAATCTTTTAATTATTTATCTTACTGAGTTAAAAAACATGCTGCAATAAGAGGGGATGGATTTATTAATTAAACGATGATTAATTAGTTACGCTCCACAGTTGGGTGATAATTGTAAAGAATGTGGGTAGGATGTCTATTAAATACGCTAAACTATTATTTAACATTGTGAAATTACAATTTAAAGGAGAAATAAATATCCACTTTGCTTTAAATTTATTTGTCATTCTTATTATTTTAATAAAAGAAATTCAAATAAATCTAAAAGAAAGCAAATCTACAAAATAATTTACGCGAAAGGGAAATGCAATGATAAATTTATATATTCCATGGAACTCATTAAAATCAGAGTCATGTGTGAGGAAAACCAAAAGGAGCAACATAATTAATGGCAAACAGGTCTGGCAAATTAAAATTAACGATACTGTCGAAGACTGCTATTGCATTCTTTGGCGGCGTTTTGATTTGGTCTGCATTGGGCTGACAAACTGGAGGCGCCTGTCGATGTCTGCATTAGATGATCTCGGTGTATGGCGGATGCCTTGGGCCCAAAATTGTAGAAATTTCCACAATTAAAGAACTGTGCGAAAGGAACAGTAAACAGCCTCCTAGAGGTTAGGTTAAGTCGGGAATTACGTAACGTAAGTCCTGGAGCTTACGACATTAATTAACGAGGTGATTGTGATGGAATGAGCTGCTTCAAAATATTCATGAGGTATTTTTGATCAAATTCGTGGGGTGATTGGGACAAAGTGGTGACGTACTTAAATTTCAAATTAATTATTATGTACGGCAAATTGGATTAATTATGAATTTGCAGGATCAACTTAATGGCGTGTATGTTTTATAACTTTGGTTTCGTTCGGTTGTTTGCTGCTGGTGTATCCTAACCTTAAGATACAATCTTAGTCGAATTGACGCATTATCCCATATGTTATAATATTCCAACTAGTAATATTTGGTGATCTACAGTGTAGAAAGGTCTGGTAAGATCTGTAAATGTTCCCGCATAAAGCAAATTTAGGCGATTGTTAATAGGATGAACACACTATCACTAAGCATCGTCTAGAACTACATGACTCGTTTAATTTTGATAATACTGTTATTTTAGCAAAAGGAAATAATTTTTAAAACGAGGTTAATTTCTGTAATGATACATATTAATCTAATACAATTTCTGTTAATATAAAATAAGGTAATTTTTAATTAAATTCAATGTACGATGGTTTGTTAAATACTCTTTTTTTGTCACATATTTGGGGTTTTCATCGTTTTGTACTATCTTTGTTCATATTTTTTCAATCTGTCTCAAGAAATTGACAAGAACCACAAATATTGGTCCAACCATCTATTAATTTCTTGTTTAAAATATTTCAGTGTAATTGTGTGTTATATGGGTCATTAATTCTTATTTTATGTATTAATTGTTCTCATTATGATGTATAATTGAAGAATTAACTTGAAATAGAAATTATACGTCTGAAGAAATAATTGCAGAATGCAAAAAAAAATTTTCGATACGATGTGTGGTAGTTTTGTCTGATTTTTTCTACTGCCCCATGAATCAAAATTCAGGTAATGATTTGATTTGTAAGGGAAGGCATTCGTTGCGGCTCGTGGTTTTTCCTCCAGGATACTTAGCTCGGAGCCTGCTGCTAGGTCCCCCATTGCCGGGATTCATCAGTCTTCCACTGTCTCCGAATACAAAACGCCAGACTACACGAGCTGAGCCCCACAATATTTCTCCGGAAATCCTCTGTCCTTGTTTCCATTACTTTAATCCTGCTGGACACTGACTGCACCATTTTCAGCCGCCCGCACCGCAACATTGTTGTATACATTGTGCCAATTTTAAATAGGAAATGAAATCTGTTCCGTAACTTTAAATAACATGAAAAAGGGTTTTGCCTGAACTATCTAAATTTATTCATTACTGATTGATTGTGAAGCATGTTTCAAATGAAAGGATCCCTGTCCATCTCTTTATATCTTCCTATATCTCCCATTTCAGTATCCGTTTTCAATTTCTATTGAACAATTATTTATCTTTATGATGTCCATATATAACTTATTGACGTCTCCGGATGGTTCAGCTTCCTGTTATCGTGGTGCATTAGCTCAGCTTATTTTAGAAACAACGAGTGCTTACTTCAATTCCGTTTTATGTCTTTCTGTTCTGACGCTTAAAGATTCTCGCACAAAAAATAACTTTAATATTTTTAACCTATTAAATTATCTAAATGTTATCCCGTTAAATTATACAAGTTTATTGAAGTACTTCGGAATTGTGGTGTTTATCGTTTAGGACATCCTTAAAATTTGTTTGTATTTCATGCTTAAAACTGCCACCGAGATTTATCTCTTTGTCAGGGAATTTAGAACGAGCACCCGAATATGAATGGAGGGCTCATTATGTTGGCTTAATTAGTACAAAATTAGTTTTCAGTTACGCTGTACTGACAGGTTTAAATATTGCTTAAAATTGATTAACCTTTCAGTCTATATTTAGTTATCTGAGTAAGCCACATCCTGTGATTAAATATTCATTTAATTTTCCCAAAGTATTCACGCCTTCTTAAATTAAATGACTTGTTATTCACGACCCTGAACTTGTCCTTCATAAATTTTTTTCATCTCAAAATAAAATGAGGCATGTGACATTAGCATTAATTATGAACATTTAAATACAACTGAATTTCCTCACTAAGTTTGGCATCTAACATTACTCACCTTTGTAATGCTTCTTATATAATTTAAAAGTAAAACGACGATCAATAAATAAAATTACCCCATTCTTTAATTATACTACAATCGCTGCTTTCCATCAAGTAGTATGATTTTTATAGACTGTCTAAAATAATTTAACTTTGATATCGTCGGTTTTATATGAATCGACAGTAACGTGGTACTATCATAATTTCATAGTGGTCACCTGTGGTCTGGTGGCTAGCGTCGATGCCTCACAAGACAAAAGCACGGTCACGGATCTTGTTTGAGTGCTTAATGCATTTTCACAATCACCAAACCCATTACAGAGCTCCCGTTACCACGTTCGCACGGTAGAGCAGTGCAAGGGTCCATCATAAACCGGTGCAAAGCAATGAGAAACCACCACTGTAATTTGTGTAGAAACAGGAAAGGGTTCTTCATAGACTTTACTCGCCTCAACATGCTGATATGCTGAACACAAATTACTTCACTTAATTTATTTTCTATTCATAAAATATTATACTTACGTATATTTATATTTACATTTCATTTATATTTATTAGTCATGACTAGGATAAATAATTTCCCTTCGCGAAATTAACGAGAATATTCCAAAAAATAGAAAAGCTCCGGGTTCTGGAGCAATACCTATAGAGCTAATAATTGCAATTCTTTTTAAAATTCTCTGTAAATTGTTTAACTTATGTCTTTATGGACAAAAATACCTGGATATTTTAAGAAAGGTATTATTAGAAATATCTTTAAAGAAGGTGCTCGAAAAGAATGAACCAACTACCGGGGAATCAATGTCCTAAGCTGTATTGGCCGCATATATGGAAAGATTCTGAAAAATAGAGTCGATCATGAGATGTATGAATCTGAACATCAAAGCGGTTTTAGGGCAGGCAAGTCATGTATTAGACAAGTCATGGACCTTATTTACATAGCTTTACGGAAAGCACATGGCACTGTTCCGCTATCGAAATTATGGACGATGTTGGAAAATCAGCAAATAAAAAGAACTTATATTAACTCCATAAAAAATTGTATGCAGGAAATTTAAACCTCCGCTTTCTAAAATATATTTGAATGGTGCACTCAAAAATTGGAGAAAGAAATGTCACACCATGGGAATACCCGTAAATGGTGAAACCCTGTATACTTTGAATTTTGCTGATGGTCAGGTTACATTCGCCGAAGATGTAGATGATACGTACTACATACTAGTAAAATTGAATGAAGAATATGTGAAATGGGGCTTACAAATAAATTTTAATAAAACTGAGTATATGGTAGTTGGAGGGACAGGAAGAGATTTAGAAATGGAAGACGGAAGTGTTGTAGTGCTCCACAGCATATAAACACTTAGAGACAGCGGAAACGAGGAGGAAATTAAACAGAAGGGCAGAGTTGCAACAAGACAGTATTACTCAATTATATGGAATAAACATATAACAAGGTTAAAAGGACAATCTACAAAACGATAGTGGAGAGTATTGCACTGTTTGGTTCTGAGTGTTTAGAAATAAGTAAGGAAAATGAAGGATGGAAATGGATTTCTGGAGTTGCAGCTGTGGTGTAACAAGAACAGAAAGGATAAGAAACGAATACATTCAGGAAGAACTGGGCGTTACATCAGTAAATATCTTAGATAGAATAGAAGGTAGGAGGTGGAATTGGTATAGACATTTGAGACCAATAACAGACGAACGACGGCCATTAAGAATATTTCACGAAAGAAAAATGGAAGACCTAAACTTACATGGAATTAAGGAGTGATGTAAGCAATGGAGGACAGATGTATGAGAGATGAAGATTGAAAAGATAAAAGGAGGTGCAAAATTTGATGCGAGAGACGCCGCATGGTGTAGTTCCCACACACATTCATATATATACCAATTATTGGCCTGAGACGGTAAAATTGGAAAGAGCATAAAAATAGCGAGAATTTAAACTTAACGCCTAAAATTATTGAATTAAATTTTAAAGTAATATACGCTACTAAAAAAGTTAGTCGTAACGTCGATCGTTCTAAAGGTATCAGTATGAAGAACGAGATTGCACAGAAAATTATTAATTTATTTTATTACTTAAAAATAAGAATACAGCTGTGTATTTAAATGGATAACTGGTCGTAAACAATATTAATCAAGAACGTATTTAATGTATTAAATTAGATTACGACGTAAATCTGACCATAATATATTTTACGTAAACCTTAGAACTGACTAATTGCACGCTTTACATGATTATAGAACTGAGAGGATCTATTGACAGACGGAATGAAAATGAAAAGCTGTGGTGAATTAGCTCTTAAACCCAACGAATATGTACGTCTACACAAGCCGAATGTTGGACTTTCAAGTACGATGAAAAGATTTCAGTAAGGCCTCAAAAACATGATTTTAAAAGCGTCGAAAATGGAGAATGAAACGTAAATT
Source organism: Eucriotettix oculatus (assembly GCA_034510155.1). Taxonomy (NCBI): domain Eukaryota; kingdom Metazoa; phylum Arthropoda; class Insecta; order Orthoptera; family Tetrigidae; genus Eucriotettix; species Eucriotettix oculatus. The sequence continues at coordinate 160,919,320 of CM067376.1, read as the reverse complement.
AAAAATTTATTTGACGAACCTTATTTATTTATTTAAATTTCCGAATTTTGTGTTTAATTTCTTTTAATAAACAAAATAGTTAATTGTATCTATTTCAAATCATATTTCATGTTGTAGTCCTGCTTACTCTATTATTAAAAAATCCATTATCACATGGTGCAACTCCCATGATCTAGACTTTTTTTACTGACTGAATAGTTCCCCTCCTTATTATTTAAAAAATATTATACATGCCAATAACTGAGGTAGTAGTATTCACCATAATGAATATTATGATGCTTGTATTTTCTAAGCAATTAATTTTCCGTAAATATCAGAAAAGTGACTCATTTAGTTGAAAATTTTAAAATGAAGTTGCAATGATGAATTCAATTTAAGCCAACTGCATCGCTTTGTATGGTATTGAGAAATCATTTTCGTGCTGTTGATTATTTTTGTGTGTAGAAACTGTTTCTCAACGATGGAGTCTATATTAAATATATCTATAATGTGTATCGACACGTCATTAACAATATGAACGGCTTTTCCTGAATGTAGAAAGAAATTCACTGTTGTTACGTTCGAAATAATTTAATATAAAAGACAAAATGTCTGACGCATAATAAACTTTTCCCAAAATTTCCACATTGTAATATTTATTACATTTCCCTTTCCTATTTTAATTATGTGTCATTAATACGCGGTAAATATAAATGTAACTGTCGGGAAGTCTACATAACTATTAGTACCTACAATTAATATCTAAATGAGTCGTTTGAAATTTGAAATATTTGAATTCTTTTTTAAATACAGAATTAGTCTCTTGTACACCACTTGTTAAAAAATGATTGTATAATTCCGGAAATAGATTGATAGAACATACATTCCCTTTCTAGGTAGAAACATGTCGCTATTTTCTATGATCCACTGTTTTGTCATCCGGATTTACTTCTTGTTCGGTTGCGTACATAACGATGAACGACAGCTTATATATAAAAACTAGTAGGTGTAAGTTCACGTTAATTAAGAGAAGAATGAAAGTGTCTCATTTTTTATTTGTCGTTGATGGCAACCTCCTCACTGTCTGCAGTCTAGTTGGCCCTTTAATACGATTTCAGCGCTCCCGCTCGGAACGGGTCATCAATTCTCCTCCGTCGTTACTGTGATCTCGTTACTCGAGTCTCGAAACTAATGGATTTCGCCAATAGACAACAGAAAAGCCTCTCTGATGCCGACACGATGTGTATCGTGCGACTCCACACGCTTCCTGTGATCCAATTTCACAAGATTAACCACTAGTAGTAAAAAATAGTAGCCTGAAGTCTAATTCGTTAAGTTCCTTGGCAGCCTATTTCTCAAAAACTCTTGAAACGGGGACAGCGACGCTGTTCTAAATTTATGTAACATACATGAACACATTTACAAGTGTAAATATTTAAATAGATGCGTAATAAGTAAATATGATTCAGTCTTGAAAACGGTCGGTACTGTAACAATGAAATTTACACGATTATTTATCTCTACAACTGACGGACGCTGAAAGCAGCAACAACAAACAAAGCTGCAGCGATTAATGTTACGGACATATTCTACAGAAAACCTTGACAAAAGAATCTAATAAAATTATCATTATAATTTTTTATTATTATCAAATACATTTTCTCTTTATACTTGTACTGGCCTTTATTCACAATAAATTTTCTAATCTACAAGAATCTCATACTACCAGCTAGTAATGGTAAGCATTAAAACACGACATGCGGAATTTGTTGGTATGAAACCAAAGCCAGGAGACGTGAGAAAAGTTGAAGAAGGTTACAGATAGGGTTGTAAAACCTAGACAATTTGGCGCTGATCTGGGTTTTCTGAAGTCATTGAAATTCCGTGAAGCCTTGAATCTGGCGAGACATAGTGTTTTCCCCAAAAAATCAGTGGAGTGGGGTAAATGGCTCCTCTCAAAGACGGATGATATACTTTTAATTGGAGAAGATCGGGTCCCCGCACCAAAGGTAATGAAATAATGGAGTGGGGACAATGTATGAAAAACCAAGGAAAAATTGATTTTCGAACACCCACCATGGACCTTATCGTGGCGGGGAGGTTTGCGTGCTCCAATGACTCGGTGTGAGTTTAACTCCTGGTAGGGCCACCCAAGCCAGACAGGCCAAAGGGTAGGAGCCAGACTTCGGTATAGTCCAGTGGTCCTCCAAGTTGGGGGTTGGTCTTGGGCTAACAACCCACACCGTAAAAAACGAATTGTTCTATAACCTAATGATAGTAGCCAGACGGATAAAGGAAGACGACTCAGCAAGAAAAAAGGACGCGATTTTATATTTGCCCCATGGAACGCATTAAGCTTGAATGGAGAAGGGTCACAAGAATCTACTGGGACAAGTTGGAAAGTACCAAATAAACATCTTAGCAATGCAGGAAGTAAGATGGAAAGAGGAAGGAATCCAAGAACAGGGGGACCATATAGTATTTAAAAGCGGATCAACTAAGGACAGGAAGTTTGGAACGGGTTTTATCGGCAATAAAAAGCTTAAAGAGAATATTCTGAATTTCAACCCGATCAGTCCTTGCATATGTACTTAACGAATACGGGGACGATTTTATAATACTACCTTTCTTAATGTGCATGCCCCCACTGAAGAAAAAGAAGAATAACTTAAAAATAACTTTAATGAACAACTATAAAAAGGGGATAGAACATTGCCAAGGTATGATACAAGAATAGTACTGGGAGATTTCACTGCCCAAGGGAAGGAAGAGGTGTTTACACCAAATCTAGGAAAGCACAGTCTGCATGAGGAATCAAATAGTAATGGGATGACAGCTATTAGCTTTACACTGTCTGAGAATCTAGTAGTACCCAATTCCCACACAAACAAATACATAAAGGGACATGGTTATCACCTGACAAACAGGGGTGTAACCAAATTGATTATGTGATGATCAACACCAGAAGATCCCGTAATATTATGGATGTGAGAACTTGGAATTCCCCAGACTGTGACTCAGATCACTTTTTAGTAAGAGCTAAATACCGCCAAAAAATCACCACAAAACAATGCAGTAAGAAAAGAGGCAACAAGAGGTATGACCTGCCAAAGGAAATAAGGACAAGTAGATCCTATAAGGAAAGAGTGGAAGAACAGTTGGATTTAGAATTGGGATAAACACCTAAGACGGAGGAATGGAAGGAATATGGCAATCAATCACAACACCCATTAAAATAGCAACAGACAAAGTAGTGGGAAGGAAATAAAGGGAGAAGAGAAACGAATGGTTCGACAAAGACTGCAGAAATGCACTAAAAAGAAAGAGAGGAATGTCTTATGAACATATTAAGGAGAGAAACTAGAAGTAATGTTATGAAATTTGAAGAGAGCAGGCGAAAAGCAAGGAAAGTGTGCCAAATGAAAAAGAAATAACATGAAAGGAATTGCGTGGAAGAACTGCAAAATATATATGATATGGGAGAGGTACGGAAGTTATACCAAGGAAATTAAAGCAGTAAAAGTAGGATACCAACCAAGATCAGCATTATGTAAGAATAAAATGGGCAGTACAGTAGGCAGAGATGAAGACGTTATGCGAAGATGGTCAGGATACTTTCAAGGACTACTGAACCACCCTATTACAACACAAACGGTGGAACAAGTTATGTGGGGACCTGACTTGTAATTTAAGGAACCAACTAGAATTGAAACATATAGAGCTATCAGGAATTAAGAAAATAACAAAGCACCGGGACAGATGAAATACCAGCATAACGTATCATGAATGGGCCCAGAGAATTATGAAAACAAATACATAAGTTAGTAAAAGCCATCTTGAGCGAAGAAAAAATGCCAAAGGAAAGTTGCGTAGCGATTCTTCATCCAATATATAAGAAAGGAGTCAGAGTGGAATGTGATAGTTATAGAGGAATTGCCCTGCTGAATACAACGTATAAAGTAGTTGTGAGAATTTTGGCTTCCAGACTAGAACAATATTATGAAGAAACCTTTGGAGAATACCAGAGCGAATTCCGGCAGATCATGTATTTATGTTAAGACAGAAAGTGGAAAAAGCGCATGAGCGTAATATAGAAATATACCAGCTCTATATAGATCTAAAACAGGCATATGATACGATAGATAGAATTCAATTAACGGAAATCCTGTATGCATTTGGAATACCACAAAAGCTGGTAAGATTAGTACGAATGACACCAGAAGAAACACGGAACTCGGTAAGGATACAGGGGAAGCTATCGGACGTCTTTACAACCCAAAGAGTGTTAAAACAGTGGGACGCGCTCTCTACAATGTTATTTAACCTGTGCTTAGAAAATATCATAAGAAGTATAGAGCTCAACCCTAATGACACTGTTACAGATAATGGCCTATGATGATGACGTGGTGTTAGTAAGTTGAAGTAGAGCAACATTGGAAGAAGCCCTAAGACAGTTCATAAATCAAGCTTCATGGATGGGCCTGGAGATATGAGGAAAAGGCTAAATTCATGATCATATCAAGAAAGACTAAATTAACAACGCATGTCAGGATGAGCAATAAAACATTTGAGCAAGTATAAAGGGTGAGGTACTTGGGATCCACAGTGGCAGAAAAAGGTGAAAGATGATATCAAGGCAAGGATCGCAGCAGGAAACAGATGCTATGGGAGTCTCCTCAAAATATAAACTCAAGATATATCTCCAAAGCTGCGAAAGTAAAACTGTATGTAACAGTTATTAAACCAGTAGTTTTATATGGATGTGAAAGCTGAACGCCCACAAAGAAAATGGAAAACGAGCTGATGGTATGGGAAAGAAAAACTTTGAGAAGGATATATGAGCCAATTAAGGAGGATGGGATATGGAGGAATAGAACCAACTTGGAGTTAAATGAACTTTACAAGTGGTTAATGTTAAAATTAGAAGACTGGAATGGGCTGGTCACCTCCAAAAAAGAATGGGAGACAACAAAGTGCCAAAGACGGTGCATATGGGAAGCATGGCAGGAAGAAGAAGAAGAAGAGGAAGGCCTCATCTCACATGGATCGATGCGGTAGAAGAAGACCCAAGAACATTAGGAGTGAAGAGTTGGCGTAGGAAAGAGCAAGACAGAGAAGAATGGGCTACTGTGATGAAGGAAGCGAAGGCAAAGCTTCAAGCAGCGTAATTCTAAATGAGGAAGAAGAAGGATTTAGGACAATAAGGATGAAGGAGTGAACATTAAACATTTAGAATTAATACGAGACGCCCAAGCAGTGATTAAGAGTGGACATTGAGAGTGGGCAATTAAGCAGTGGATGTTAAAGAAAAATAAGTCGGAAAGTAAGAGGATTGGAGTTTGCAATTGTCTGTAAACATTTAGATAATGGGCGGAATACTTGCTCTTGTTCATTTGGTTTTCTTCTTTCCCGCAGCGGGCAAGTTGCTCATTGTTGAACAAAGTATTTGGTTGGTAACGACACATCTATGGACGAGTGATGATTTCCACTGAAAAATTGTAATTTCTCAGTAAGTAAACTTTTGCCGATTTCCTCGTACTGCGTAGGGTTGTGTATGTATTTCTGGTTGAAAATAGGATCTCATGTCTGTAGTTTGTAATATATGTAATGACTGTAAATAATTGTACAAAGTATTTAGTGTTAGTCAAAGAAACGCCGGCTTTTGAAATTATAATGGATTAAATGATTGTTTACTGTAAATTAATAAATGTTCTGGGGGCAAGTCAACGGCAAAACACTGGACATCTCCTGTAAACGCTGAAAAATATCTACACATGTTCCCGCTAATTTTTTCATTTTTTAGCACAAGGGATGCGAATTAGACTTTTACCTCCACGTTATACATCCTGGGTCACGCTAAAAAGTCTGAATCTTCAATTTGACTACACATCTCATTTTTATGAAATTTTAAAGTAAAATCAGTGGAAATGATGTGAATATTGAATTATTTGAAAACACTCATCACGACGAAAAAGTTTCATGTGGATGAAAATGCGTTGAAATTTTAAAAAAACTCAAAAAGCTCAAAGTAATGTATGCACTGAACTTGTTTCGTTATTACCTGTCCTGGAAATATGTTAGATGCGAATGTGGTCTCAAATAGATATGCACTCTTTAATAAACTAAATATTAGAATGAGCTTGAAATGCAAGTTTCTTTTAATAGGGACACGCCAAAATGATATAATTTGCTTTGATCAGAAACATCTTTGACTCTAATACAATTTTACTAGAACATTGTGTTTCAGATTTTTTTAATCTATCGCCTTGCGGGTGAAGATGACATTGCTGCACAGAAGACAAGATCAGTGCTAGACTATGCTGCCTAGTGTTTAATTATTTTAATGACGATGATTTGTAAATAGCAATGTATAATTTCACTGGCGTGTCATTTCACATTAAATTCTTAGTTTAAAAATTCATTATGATCTACATTGTATTCTTAAGTTAATCTGTATTTATTAATTTTTATTTGTTTTATTGATTTGTTCCATTTCTTGCTACGAGAAGTAATGGTCAAAAATAAATGTATATATGACTGTGCATTAGCGATTTAAGTGAACTGGGCCACAGGGAAAAAAGCAGAAAACCTTTTAATGTCTCAAAATAACCCGATCACTTTACGAACATCCTTATAAAATGAAATAAACTACAACGAACGATTCTTTGAATTTTTTGGGGGGTTAAAAGGCTGCATAAGGAACATCCATAAACTGCAACTCTTCTTAAGTGAATTTGAAAAGTGGGATGCGGAAGGGAGAGGATGGTAAACAATGGTTGACTAGGGTCCCCGTGCTATAGTTTGAGGATCCTACCCGGTATTAATTTCACTCGTTTGCCGTAAAAGATTTATAATTAACAAATACCTCCGCTTCAAGTCTCACAGGACGGAGTTATTATTATTTTAACGCCATAGCAGGAGAAAGAAGCGTTTGGACCTTTGTGTGTACAGTAGCTTCACATACGAGCTGTAATATGCAGTGGCCTTTTGATCTATCCCTCAGCCACTGCTGCCCTTCTGTTCCTCAGCAAGGCGTTTGAATTCGTCGTCCAGACGGGACAATAGATAGCGGAAATTTTTAAACAATGACTTTAAGGCAAACTTTTAAGCTAATGAAGCACCAGAGCCTTGGATCTATTATTAGTAACTAGATTCTATGTATTAGTGATGGAACGTGTAATGGTTTTCTGTCTCAACCAAGAAATAATTATACTGATATTTATAAACATTTAACCACGTAATCTATTTCACTTATTACTGATAGGTTTGTATCATTATGCGTTGACACATAATCAACTAAACTGTAGTATATTTTCAATGTATCGAAAATGATTAATTATTGTCGTCTTGAAGTCCGTTATAGGCTGTCAGGTCTTTGTTGTCTTACAAATTTGTACAGAACGTTTGGAGTGGAAAACTATTTTAACTTACGAGTAGAATAAGTGGATATCAACCAGAAGCTCCAAAAGGTATGAAAGAAAATTAATAGATTAGGATAGAAAAGTCGCGTCATGTGAGAAAAACTGTTTTTTGGAAAACAAATTACGTAAGTTTTAATTGAAAATACCTGCCTAGTCATTAAATGTTTAAGAATTTGTTTAATTATTAGGTACAGCGATCTGCTATATGTCAAAGATAATTACTTCGGACAAGCTGGCGTTAAACAACAGAGACAAATATCATATATTGATTGATTGATTGCCAGTGGTTTAAACTGCATGGTGGCAGATATAGGCCATTAGCGCTGATTAATGAGATTATGATCCAGAGACAATGGTGACGAAAGGGGTTGAAGCAGTGTGATTCTAGTGACACACTTCTCGCATACACAGGCCTTTGCATAATAATAGTAACACGTTGTAGTCAACGGTGATATCAGTAAATTGCATCTTAACTGTTCAGACAAACTCGATTCAGTCCTAACATTATAGCACGGCATCGCTTATAAACAACACATTATCCTCAAAAATAAAATATTCATTCCCAACAAACATTGGTTGGAGTTGATTCACATCAACATATAAATTACTTCAGTGGCTGTTTACTTCAAACCATTTTAAATGAATAGCATCTAAATAGGATAATGAAGAAATCATCAAATACAGAAATAGTTTATATAGTTATTTTGCCACATTTAATTTGCTGACATCTCGTAACCTCCCGCCATCTAGCAGTACGATCTGGGAAAACCAGAGAAAACTCAAATCAAGATAAGCAGAAAGCGATTTGAAACCAAATTCTGCTCATTACGAGTTTATCAGTAGATGTCATCTCGTGGTTGGTTAATAATGTATCAGAAATTAAGTTTCACTGCATCTCATTATAAATCAAAATTTATGTTTGGAATAGAAATGAGAAACAGAACGAAAAAATTGGAAATTAGATTAAATTACTGGAAATTTTGTACTACATATGTAAATTAAATGTTTATCGTAATAGGACCCCATCCTAATTTTATTCGAATTTTGGAATTTTGAAAGATATATAAATTTAGTAAGAACATTTTAACTGGCGACAGACAGGTAAGAAGGGGGTTTTCCCAGCGCCAAACTGGCGGTTGGGAGACATGCCTGTATGCTTAATGTACAGCTTGTTTTTGCTTCAAAATTTAAGAAGGACACTGTTCCCTGATGGAGAGTTGATCAGGACGTGTAAGGAAGAAGAAAGCTAGAGTGTGCAACAAGAAATGAAAGTGAGTTGTGAATTGTTGTTCTTTAGTGAGAAGAGTAGGATAATGAGGAAAAACTGAGTTTTCCTCAATCTTTCCGCCGGCAGAGAGAAAATCTAAAATTCAACCCGAATAGTTTTGGTCGCCTAGTAACCTGCATCTAGAAAAGAATGAAGTTAAAACAGGTTCGTCAAGTGAACGAAATCTTTGCTGCACGTGGTTACCCCAATAAGAAATTAACCCTGGTTTTAAAATAAATCGTCCCCCTGAAGTTTAGCGCACAGTACCCCTTAAATTAATTGTTTTTTATGTAAACAAATTATTAAATCATACACTTAAAGTGATTTTATTAAATAATATTGAAATATTGAATAAATCCTATAATAATTTACAAATTCCCTTAGAAATGTAAATTATCTGTGTAAATAAAAAATTCCCGGATTCCAACAGGGTTCAAAATTTATTAATCGTTTTAATTCCGAGCAAAGCCATCGTTATGTGGATTACTATTACTTATGTCATAATTAACAATTACTTGTAATAAATAAATACGCGTGTAGAAAGTACATCTATTTCCTGTGACTTTTCTGGGTGGTCGCAGACGCATTCCAAGGAACAAAAGACCTACTCTTCCTTTTGTATGCGAGAGGAGCCCGTTGAGAAGGATCGTCCGTAGAAAATTTGGAATGCTACCGGAAATGGACGTAGCTAATTAGAAGACCTGGTGGAAAAACGGAAGGTCCGTGAAAATTTTGGAATGATACGGAAGGATGCGTAATACATTAAGTATTTAGGTCCTGCAAATTGAAATTTTCCTATTGGCTGCAATTGTCGAACTGAAAGCCAATAGAAGACTTTGGTGGGCAACGTATGATTGGTGGCTCAAGATAGTGTAGCTTCCGACCGAGGTTACGAGGGAAGAGAATTTTGAAGAAGCAATAGATATTGTCGGGAGACCGGAGAGAGAAGTTGCTAAGAGACTGGGAGATGTGATCGGGACAGCAGAGGAAATTTTTTCGACAGACCATAGAATGAAGTTGTTGGGAGACGGAAGTTAAGATATGAAGAGGTAGGTCAACGATGATCGGGAACTAACCTGGTAGCCGCTTGGAAGGAGAATACGGGAGCCAGCCCAGACGGAGATGTTCTTGTCGCAGCCACCAGCCAACCATCATACGACGAAGCAGATGTATTTTCGGTATCGTACCTATTTTTGATTTATAAAGAGTTCACATTTGCCAGGCCTATTGCCATAAGGGAAACAAATTAAGCTTATTTGTTCATCCCACTGTGAAACCTTGAGATTAAAGTCTAACGCTAAATCAATTGTCCTTTACTCTTTCATGTTATCAAAAAAATGGTAATATCTTTGATTCTTGTTAAGATTAAACTTATAGTTTTAATGCAAACTTTTATTTTCTCCCAGAGCGGAGAAATGGTCAGTATAAGGTGAGAAATTAACAAGTGGAGGAAGACAGTAAAATTATGGACTGATCAGTCGTGGAAGCAGCGGAGAAGTATACCATGTTTTGAAAAGTCGAGAATGCAGCGAAGAAAGGTGCTAACAACGAGGGAAGTAGGAGGAAAAAGCTGAGTTTTCTTCAATTCCGGCATCACGACTGTATGCTATTATCTACCGGCCGCTTCATGTTCAACTAGAAGCATCGAGACGCACATGAATGCAAAACAGGGACGACAACGAACGGAATATCTGCTACATATGGTTACCCGAACAATAATTACCCCTGGGAATTATGAAACCGTCCCCCCTTTAATTCTGTATATTTTTACTTGTTATCCTCTCGCAGGACCCATTTAAAATTATTGTGTTTGCTTTTAATAAATGTACATATAAAACAACCAAAACTTAAATTAAATAAATAATTAATTAATACCCCCATCATTTACAACTTTATGAGGAAAACAGAGCAGGCAATGGAAATTTCGTGTAATATTTAATATTTTGCCAGGTTGCTCGAGAATGTTGTATTTACACATTCTTCACTATTTTTTTAAAGAATTTGTTTATTTGTTTTCTGAGGTTTAATACGTTTCAATTATTCCATTTCTTTTATGTAAAGAAAATCTTTGATCATATGAACAGTTCACAGTATAATTCCAATATACTGGCCGAGGAATAAATTTTGTTCAATTAGAGATCGTAACTACTGAATGTCCATATTTTTTATTCATTACAATTTTCTTGTTACTTAAGTTTATTTCAGATCACTTCGTTTTCTGTGCTTTGCTTTGTATGTCTTTTTAATGAGTGAAGGAAGGAACTCTTAATAATAAAACACAACATATTTTCATTTTCCTGTCACACAGAGTACAACTTTAAAATTTTGCAAACTTTAAGAAATCGTTATTCAAGATTTATATTTAATGAGACAAAATGTGTAAAAGAAAATTTTACATTCTACTTTCCCTATTACTTTAATTACATAACGTTTAAAGTTACCTAGTAATTTTTACATTTCCCCATATGTAATTATAAGATAATTACTAACAATAGAGCTATATGCCAATTAACTTTTATTATACGACAAAATTATTTTCTGAGAAAATTAGTTTTAAACATATAATTTTCAAGATTCATATCTAACTGAAGAAGGTGCCTTTAAATCTATAGGTACGTAATATTTAGAAATTAAATTAAATGAAGAAAAAGTATGGAATATGCTATATTGTAGCGTTCACCAATTGAAATGCACGAATAAATTTTTATATACACTTTTAATTAGTGACTTTAAGCGTACTTCAACTGATAATGCAGGTGAGCAAAACTCGTCAAGAATATGGTGACTGAGCCTAGTTGGAGATGCATGCACGCGATTGGTCATTAATTCCACTATCACCAAGCCTCCCATTTCATGTCATAATTGGCTCGCAAATTGTAACAAAATCAATTACGAAGCACTTGGCTCTTGTTAGATCAATGCATTACGTGAACACATGTGCAATGGAAATTAATTAGTCAGCTTCAAGCAAATTCACAGCTGCATTTATATTATTCACCACGTCCCGGAACGGAATTTTTAAAGTGATACGTAATCAGGCGCGAATTCATTTGTTCGAAATGCATCTCCCTTGACGGTAGACTGCAGGCGAAGTTGCCACTCAATATCGGAAGCCTGAACTGACGCTAAATAAATTCTCATGCCACATTACAATGACTTACTGTCGCCATTACGATTATTATGATAAATTTTGTAACTACTAGTGCAGGGACTGACGGAGATGACACATAGTTTACTGCCTACAGGAGAGGTAATGCTTCAATAATAGAGCGGATATATTTCAATACCTGTATTGGGAAAAATTATATATTTAGAAAACACATTGTAGCAACGCGAGAAGTAAGAAGTGTGGTGGGTTTCGGGATCATTAATGAATGGAATTGAAATTTTAATATTAAAAAAGGAACAATTTTATTAAGTTAAATTCAAACAATTCGGGTTAGTAAAATTACATTAAATAAAGCATTAAGTTACAAAGATCATTGCATTTAAAATTTTGGGTCGGCTCCTTGCCAAGTTCATCGGAGAGAAATAGATTCTTCTAGGAATTAAGTGGGGGTATAAAAACAAATCTAGGCATCAAAAATTTTCTAACACTCAAAATATATCCAGGGGCGAGAAACGTGAATGTTGTAGATCACCGACTTGAAGATCCAGGTGCTTGGAATGACAGTACATCTCTGGTTTTTGTCGGGCTGGTTTCTTCTTCTCGAAGTCGTGACTTCAACAATTAGCTATTGGAAGGTGATTAGAAACTTCCAAGTCATGGTCTTCATACTCGGCAAAATGCTGTAGACTATTCTCAAAAGCAATGAAATGTACGGAAATGTATCGATATTATGCCTATAAAATCTGCTCCACTCCGTCTTTTAATAACTTATCTTTTGCCCGGCGCGTGTGTTGACTTTCTCTTCGAGGCTGGTGTTTTCGGGTGGGTCGTGTCCTTTTTTTTGGGCTGACCTGCGTTGCAGGTCGTAGTCCCTTCATTGTTGCAACACATGTTTATTTCTTAAGGAAGGCACATCTTTTTAATTGCGAGTGATGTTTTCAAGTCACAAGCCAATCTTTTTTTTTCAATTAGCCAATCTTTAGTGGTACTGAAATTCCCTCTTCTCGTCCGTCAATCGCCGAGTTTCTCAAACTGTGTTCCGCGGGGCCTGAATAGGTGTTCTGCAAAAATATGGAGTAATTCTCTTTCTGGTATGGATTATAATATCATGTTATAATAAAACTTAATCAGTTCGTATGATGAAAACTCTGTTTCTCAACGTTGTGATTCGATTTTCTCCCGTTCGATGCAAACGAAGAAACCCTATTCCTTGTTTCCCGCTACAATAAGAAAAATGAGTAACGATGAACAACTGTGGACGTGTTCAGTCAACCAGAATCCTGTACGAGTGAGATAGAGATTGCCATAGCTCTCAATTATACAGTTAATATTTTATTTAGCCTGACAATGAACCGCTATGACCAAAAAAAAAAGACAACCTTGTGCACCTTCGTTTGTGGAATTTAATTCAATAGCACATAATTGCAGTCTGTCAGGATCATCTATTACAGAGGTTGTCAACCGGAGGTCCGCAGGAAAATTTTAGCGCCAACTTCAATTCAAATTATTTAAAATTTTGTGCGATAACCTGGCTAGTGAACACAAAACACTTTTATTAAGTACTCAAGTGAGATGGCTATCCAGACGAAAAGCACTATTATGACTTTTTTAAACTTCGAAATGAGTTGGTCTTCTTGAATGCACAAAATAATTCATGACAACATTTTGTTGAAGTTTTGCAAAATTCTTCATGGTTGATTAAGCTCGCATAACTGCCTGATATTTTTACAAAGTGCAATGAACGTATCGTTTCCAGGAGAAAGTATTATACATTTTAATACAAGAGATAAAATTGTATCTTTTGATTAAAAAGAATATAATATTGGATTTCATGAGTTGAATTTAACCTTTTTAATTGTTTTTCTGCCATTCACGAATGTTTGAATGAATTAAATTTTAAAGTAGATGAATAAGTTTCCAAAATGTTGTTAGAACATCTATATAACTTGAAATCAACTCTTTTGCAATATTTTCCGAAAACTTGAAAGGACGATTCGTAGGTTCTGAATCCTCTTTCGGTGGCAGTTAAACCTGTAGGTTTAGGTGAAAGTGACTATGAAAATCTAATTGATTTAATCAGTGAAAGACAAATACAATGATCAGTCTTATGTGATTACTGGGCTCGTTCAAAAGAGTACCACAATATTTCAAAAGATGGTATTATTGTTTTACTCCCGTTTCTTACAACCTATTTATACGAAGCTCGATTTTCTTATTATGCTGAAATGAAGTCAAAGTGCAGAAACACGACGGCGTCACTCCAGATATTAGAATTCAATTTACAAATATTGTGTCTCATATCAATAAGATATGCAATTCAAGAAACAAAAATCATCAACACTCAAAACGTACTTCATTTATATATATGTTTATATTATATTACAGGTCTATATTTAAAAATAATTACTAAATTAAATCTTTTTTTACTTTTTACGACTAGGTATCACCCATCCTAAAAAAATAAGCCAAGTGTAGAATATCCAATTTTACCGAGTGTTCCATTGAAGAAAAAGTTTGTGAAACCCTGGCCTATCGTATCACCTTAATTGGATGTTAAATTAACCAATCGCGTTCTTTATTGCTCTTCCCTTGACCTGACAAGCAGTCCTAACCCGCTTCCTAATAATTGTGCTCTATTAACAAAATAAAATTAATAAAAATATGGGGAAGATATAAAAGGTTTACATGACATACAGTAAATCATGTATTTTTTATTAATGAACATAAGTTAATTCTTGTAAGGATAATCAGATTTTTATTTTTATATTCTTTAGTTAATATTATTATTTTGATTACCCTCCAAATAATTTCTTCTTTCTGCTACAGAGGATTTGCAGCTTTGACTACCGGCTGCTAGGCTAATAAAATATTCCAGATCCATGCCCATGCCTTGATTCAAACCCGGGAAGTTCACAAAAATAATATTCTCATTATTAAGGACTGGACATAATCATGACCTAGACAATTCAATTTTTGACAGTGAAATTGTATTCTTAGTCCGTAAGTGAACACCAATAAGTATATCATTTTCGATTTAAAAAGAAGTATATGAAAATATTTTGTTAGATTGGAAAAGTCTTAAATGGACTGAGAAAAGAAACCAGGAACTTGGTACGTAGGGATCTTACAATCACATTTACCTAGGCTGAGTATGTCAGGTTCGTGCTTTCTTCAATATCCGATCCGGCCAAGGTTTATCTACCTGGCCTTTAATTGTTTCATAGCCTTTAAATCAGAGCTTCGATTGAAAAAATTTCTTCACTTAAAAAAATATTTTATTTCATAAAAACATATAAAAAGAATATTTGTTTTTTGAATTTATAGTCATATCTGTGTAAACAACTTCTGTTTGCTTCTGACACATCTTGCAATGACATGGCTCTGATACAATTCAGTAAATACAAGTTTATTACTCCTATTCATTCATAATTTGAACAGCGAATAGCAATTAATTAATTTTGAACAGTAATCGGTTATCATAATTCCTGAGAAAGGATTAATGGTTACGTACGTAGATGTACGGAAAATCGCGCAAATGAATAGTGATTTAATATAATATAGCAAACTATAATTTAAAAAAAACTACATGTTTCGGTCCTGTTTCAGGTTGAGCTGAATAACAATGCTCTAACCTATCATTCCAAAACCAAAAGAAAAAAATATTTTAAAAAGGCAAATATAATAATTATACGTCTGATTCACTACATTTCATGAATTAAGGTATTATATATACCACTGAGAAAATCAGTGCCCGTTTTAACAGTCAGAGTATTCATGTTGTATTTAATATGAAGCATTTCAGAAACTAATCGGGATTTGTAGTTACCGTCTGTCTAAAATTTGAAAATTATCCCACTTAATTGCGTGTTTAGAATCTAAAATATGTTTTGAAATAACGGATAATTTGTGTTGTGAAACTTAATATTGAATCAATGTTCCTTGTTCCTATGTGCTGATGGCTCGTTTAGTTTGGCCTATATATACACGAGGACAGTCAATTGCAATTTAATTTATAAAGAACATTGTGAATTTTGTTTTTATCAATTGGATCTTTCAAATTTTTAACAAAAGTTGATAAATTATTGGATAACTCATTTATGAGATGGATGTTGTAGGAGTGGAATAGGTTTTTCAGAGAATTGTGTAAAGGTTGATTGTTGTTCGATATTTGGCCTTTGTGTTCAAGTTATCTTTTTTAAAGAAACGTATTTATCAAACTTTGTGGATACAAATTAGCTATTAATATATATTTGACTATTTCAATTTTGGTATGGTGAAACTTGTAATGAGCCATTTTGCTGTCTCATCCTTGACCTCCCTCTTCTGTTCTTACCTCACACAATTCCCACTAATGTTAATTTTACAAGACCCTTGTGTCTCAAAACGTGGCCTTTTGATCTTTCTCTTATATTATGTGATTGCAAATAGCCAGCATAAACTATTTATCAAACTAATTTTTGCTACAGGGCATTATGATTTCATAATTAATATGATTGTAAATAGCTGTAATGCACTGTTAATGTAATTAGTGTATGCTATGCTTGTGTGAAATATTTTCATATTAAAGTAAAATAAACAACCCTGTACAGCCTAACACATTCGACATTCGAAGGAAGCTTGGCAAGCTTGGGACAATAACAGGTAGCAGACATCTGGCTAACTAGGATTGAGCGGGAAAGACGTACCTGTTTTTAGTTCTTCGCACGTTTCGATATCTCCTAGTCCTGGTATCAGGAAAATTCCTCGTGGATTTCTACAGCAGCTAGCAGAATGGAGAATGGTCGGAGTCCGACCAGCGGGCAGGGGTGCCATCCTACTTTAGCCTCCCATTCCAATAAACCTTTCGTTTCACCCTGTACTTTTTAAAAAATCGTACCAAATTTTGTTGCGTTGCTTCATCAATGACGCTTATATATTACATTTATCACTTTCAATCGCTAGAAGAAAAGCTTTGTCCCAATTTTCTGCGATGCGCTGTCCAAGAGATAGTAGAGGTCCACAAAATAATTAATTTTTTAAAACTTAAGAAACACAGATAATTTAATCTTTTCCGATAGGTTTAGAATGGGTTTAACTATCTTCTGCTTCAGTTTCAGACCATTTGAAGAAATAGTTTAAAATCTATGAGTGGTCAAATTTGAGCTCTATGAAAGAAAAACTTTTTTCAGTTTTTTCGCCGATACGCATGTATAAAATGGTTTCAAAAATGTATCATTTGCATATCATAAACTGCCATTAAAGTCTACGTAAAATGAAACCTTTTATATTAACGACGGTCAATCTGAATGGGCACAGTGAAGCTTCATACTCTGGGCTATACTATTTTTACAACGACAGTAGTTAATGTTTTCTGGATTATTTATTTTGCAAATAAATTCTTACATAGATTTTTTAGATTATAGTATAAGAGATGCAATCATACCACAATCAACATTGTACGACACTAGTTAATAATTTATTATTTACGTTTAATATTTGGCATGGGTTCTAGATTATTAATATATAATTCGAGGAAGATAGAAACAATAATACTATTTTCTTATCCCGCCCTTGTGCCTTAGTGGTCTGACAGCAGACAAGCGTGTAATATAATTTTTTAATTACACAAACGTTAACATAGGTTGATTAATTCTAATATGTATCCTTCAATATATGTGACTATGTAGAGAAAACTCTGAAACTCATTAAAGTTTTATCAGCGATCTTTTCTCCTCATCTCGCTCGTCTACAAGAGAAATCAAAATATAAAACCAGACATACGATGAGTTATAATTGAATTTTAAATCTGTCGTGAAGTTGTAATTAAAGTTTATTTAATTTTTTTCGATTCAATTCTACTTAAAAGGGCCTAGTTTCTTTTACGGAACTGATTACAGTTTAAAAGTTATCCAGGCTCTGCACGAAAATTCAATTACGTGACAAATCGCACGAGAAGTCTGGCAAGAGTTGGGTTTAGGCGCACAGAAATCTGATTATTGACTTCAGGAGAGGAGAATTTTAATACAGTTTTCCTGACTGATTTACTTATGTCGGCAGTCAGCTGGGCACTTCAAACTTATTTCGAAATTTATTAATTTCAAAGTAGATTGCCGAGGGTTGTACAAATATTAAAGTACTTGTATATTCAAAAAATAAAGCTTCATCAAAAATATGTAACTATATTAATTTGCAATTTATGGACTGAATCACAAAACCTCCCCAGATAAATTATATAATGAGCAATAAAGATGATTTCTTTGCGCTTGTCGCACACAACCAATAGAAGGGTACCTACCGACATATTAACTGACTTTAATATTTACATGTCAGATTTTTGAAATTGCTAGAGAGCCAATTTTGTTGTCTTATTCATGATCAACCATTGTCAGTTTTATTACGTTGGATAAGATATTGATTTTTGTCCTAAAGTTTAACCGGATGGTTTGGAACTGCGGAAAACTGAAATCAGGATGTCCAGATAGTGATTATAGACCGAGGCATTCTATTACGAATCCGACACAGCCACCCACCCATCTCTGTCACATAAAAATAGTATGTACAATAGTACATTACTATTGAGATATAAGAAGCCTCTATATATCACATATGAAATGGTAAGTACAATAGCTATGGAAAACTTTCTCTTAAATACTACCTGTTTGAATGCAATTTCTACACCCGAGTTCTTTGTATTTCTAGATAGAGAATGGCAAGAGACCGTGAGACAATCCTTTAGTGATGGTAGTTGCTATAAAAGTTACCGTATTTGTTTCTTCATGTAAAATTTGTCACTGATTTAGGCACAGTTCCCCATCCTTCAGTTTGTTATAGCCATTAAACAAACTGATTTTTGGGATCATTAAACTGCCCAATGGCCCTCAATGGGCTGTAGAGCCATGGAGAAAGAAAAAGAAGTATGACAATTATTTTGGAATTATTACAAGCGTTTAAAATTGTACAAGAAAATCGTTCGTCCTTCAAATATATATTTTTTTGCAACCGATTAACGGAAAATGTGAATCGATAAAGCAAACACAGAATTTCGAACTAGGGACGAAAATTTAATGATGACTCCAGGATTTCAGTTTCATTTTGAGCGATCGTCTTTGCGATCGGGACACTCATCTATTCTTAGCCTTCCGTAATTAGTCGAGCAGTGTTAAGGCTGGGTTTCCCCAACTTTTTCTTCAACGGAACACTTGGTAAAATTGGACATTATAACGGAAGAAGCTTATTTTCTTATGATGGGTGATTTCTAGTCGCAAAAACACGATTTAAATTAGAAATTATTTTAATATATAGACCTGTAATATAATATAAATAAATAAAGTACTTACTGACTTTCATGATTTTGGGTCCTTGAATTGCATACCTTGTTGATATGAGGCACAATATTTGTAAATTTAATTCTAATATATTGTGTGACCTGTTTCTGCACTTTGAATTCATCGCAGCATAATTAGAAAATCCAGCTTCCTATAAATAGGTTTTAGGAAACGGAAGTAAAGCAATAATATCATGTTTTGAAACATTGGGGCACTCTTTTTAACTAGCCCAGTAATCACATAGCGACTGATGATTACTATTTGGACTGATTTAATCAGTGAAAGAAAAATACAGAGCCCTGAGTTTGAAACCTCATTATGCCCATTCGGATTGACCTACGTTATTGTGAAAGGTCTCATTTACCGCAGAATTTAATGTCATTTTATAATAAGTAACAAAAAAATTTTATACTTTCTTTTTGCGAAAAAAATGAAAAAAGTAAGGCATTTTTGTCTTTTTTTCATATAGCTCAACTTTGACCACTCATAGATTTCAAACTGTTGCTGCAAATGGTCTGAAAATTTATCAAAAGTCAGTGCAAACCCTTCCAATCCGCAAAATTTAAATAATCTGTGTTTCTTAAGTTTTAAAAAATTAATTAATTATGGACAGCGCATCGCAGAAAATTGGGACAAAGCTTTTCTTCTAGCGGTTGAAAGTAATAAATGTAAAATATAAACTTCATTGATGAAGCAACGCAACAAAATTTGGTACGATTTTTTAAAAAGTACAGGGAGAAACGGAAGGTTTATTGCAACGGAAGACTAAAGTAGGATGGCACCCCTGCCCGCTGGCCGGGCCCCGAACATTCTTCGCCGCTTTTCCTTAAAAAGAGTTTATTTCAAGTTATATAGATGTTCTAATAACATTAAAGGAAACTTCTTAATTTACTTCGAAATTTAATGCATTCAAACATTCGTGAATGGTAGGAACCAATTAAGATCGTTCATGAAATCTAATATTGTATTCTTTTTTCAAAAGATCCAATTTTATCTCTTGTATTAAAATTTATAATACTTTCTGCTGGTAACGATATGTTCATTGCACTTTGTAAAAATATCAGGCAGTTATACGAGCTTAATCAACCATGAAGGATTTTGCAAAACTTCAACAAATGTTGTCCTGAATTATTTTTTGCTTTCAAGAAGACAACTCATTTAGGAGTTCAAAAAGTAATCATATTAGTACTTTTCGTCTGGATAACCATCTCACTGAAGTGTTCACTAGCCATGTTATCGCACAAAATTTTAAATAATTTGGATTGAAGTGGCCACTACAGTTTTCCTGGGGATCTCTGGTAGACAACCAGACAAACTGCAATCATGTGCTGTTGAATTAAATTCCACAAACGAAGGTGAATAAGGATGGTTTATTTTTTGGTCAAAGCTGCTCATTGTCAAGTTAAATAAAATATTAAGTGTATAATTGTGGGGTATGGCAATCTCTATCTCATTCGTACAGGATTCTGTTTGACTGAACACGAAAACAGGAGTAACAATGAACAGGTGTGACCTATTGTAGCGGGAAACAAGGAATAGGGTTTCTTAGTTTAGCAATGTTGTGATTCAATTTTCTCCCGTTCGATGTAAACGGAGTTTTCGTCATACGAACAGATTAAGTGGTATTATAAACCATAGTATAGAGATAATCACTATAAATGTTTGCGGAACACAGTTTGGGAAACCCGATAAGGTTAACAATATTTTTGCTGCTTTATACTTTAAAAACCTATAACGAGAAATAGACAGTTAGTATTAAAAATGCAATAACTTGGGAAAATTTACCAGATAAGTCGTCTTTAGAAGAGAGTTTAAAAATTAAATTTAAATTCGGTAAATTTATTTCACCACTATGATGTTCCCAGAAAGACAATTTTATTAAAATACCTGTAACAGGATATATGTAGATATAAAACCTCACAACGTTACAGTCACAAAATAAAATGAAGCCCACCGGACTAAAATTGTGTACATGAGATTATATGAAAAAGAAAATTATTTCCATTCAGTCACTTTTTACAGTCGAATCATGTTAAAAATTGTAAAGAATTCAAAACGTTGGGTGCGAGTACTAACAGAAAGCTCTTCTGAGTTCCTATAAATGTTAGTTAAAATTACGAATTCAAATATTTTGCCGTTCTTTAAAAATATTTCAGCAATATTTCTTCACAGAGCCTCAGCCTGACTGAATTGGCACGAAAGATCAATAAAAATAACTCCAATCCGTCTATTTATATATTATTATTTGAATGCGTTACGATTGTCAAACACAAAACCACCTTTTCTGTGAAAACAGTCAATAATCTCTATATTGTTTTCCTCGGACAAAAGCTAAGATAAGTGAAAGTAATCTACAGGTAAACACAATACCCAAAAGAAGAAACGCTTGAAATTTATTCCTTTGCATCTTATGCAAATACAGAAAATCGTAAGAGCTAAATGAATAATTTATTTAAATGATTCATTCCGTAAATTTAATTTTTCTTCAAAACCAATAAATTTATGTTCATACATGCTTTCCGGTATTAATAATATATAATAGAGCTATAATTATATTTAATTGTTTTCGCCAGTTATATTGATTAAATTAAAACACAAAAGTCCTTCAAAAGGAACGCCTGTCGTCTAGTAACAATTTAATATGAATAAAACATTATCGGGATTTCAACCCGGTATTTATTTTTACACAACGTTTCCATGGCGTGCTCTGCCATTAATTAATTGAAAACTGAAACCGCAAATAGTTGTTAACTATTAACACAAGTAACCACTATTCACCTGACGACCGTGGCATAGATAGTCATGGAAACTTTATAAATATTTAATTCGGCCGGAGACCCGAAGTGTTTAATTCATAATTTACAACGAGAAAGACCTCGCTCCCTTACAATTTAATATAGATAATGCAATAACCCAATAGAGAGAGCATATTTTGCCACACATATTAATCAACTAATGCCTGAAGCTATACGAAGAGCTGCTTTACAGACGGGGATAATCGATGTCGCTGTTCACATATTCTACTGAAGAGACTGTTAACTGCTTGGTTTGAAGATCTTTGTATAGTAACTCCCAGATAGGCACCTGTAAATGATGATTTTGTTCCTTTTTCCGTTAATTAAGTGCGTGTTGCTTTGTTTTATCATCACTCCTATCATTGCTCCTTCCACTACTGAATTTACGAGTTCCAGACTTTATTTAAGAGAAACTTGGACCGGAGCTAGATTAGGAAAGAGCCATGTGGTTGTTTTTAAGTATGGTCCACTAGAAGAATGATTTATATTTAATGAAAATAAGAGAAGATGAGATAAAGAGTCGTTTGGATATTA
This sequence comes from Eucriotettix oculatus, assembly GCA_034510155.1. Classification (NCBI taxonomy): domain Eukaryota; kingdom Metazoa; phylum Arthropoda; class Insecta; order Orthoptera; family Tetrigidae; genus Eucriotettix; species Eucriotettix oculatus. The sequence continues at coordinate 160,896,911 of CM067376.1, read as the reverse complement.
TCATAAGAAATGGAGAAAAATTATTGGGTAACAACTTGAAGAATACATGACTAGTTTAACACACAATGTAAAGAGGAGGTTAACATTGTTGTAGACGAATTCGATAAATGATATATTATCTATCTTAAGATGATAGGGAATTAATTCAATAATTAAGAATTTTATTTTTTCATGTAATAAGTAATGATATGAAAAGATAGGAGTGAAAGATAAACAACTTCAATATATTACCATATTTTGATACATCAAATATAATGTATTTATTCAGCATATTGTGGAGTGTAGTTTGCAGAAGAATTTGAGAAAAGCTTATCCACCTTCTAAATTAAGTTATACCTGGCTATATCTTTAATTTTCCTTCATTAAAAGTGCTCACAACCGAAGATACCTGACGGTGGTGCACAATTAGTGAGATGAGTGGTAATTGTCGAGGAAGGTTTTAAATGTGTTTGCTTCAAGAAGTAATGAGTTGAATTCGGAACAGTCATAGAAATGGTGCGTTATAAGTTCTTTCTGTTACATTTGAATTAATCAATCAGTTATTGTTTCCTCTTCAGGAAGAGACGGTATACGTTTAGTATTCGGCACCGATAATCAGGCATATAGGAACTTGATGAAAAATGGTAAAATGCTCATATTGGTCATAAGGGAAATGTTATTACCGCAGTGAAGTTCCACGCACATAACGCCGTCAGATTGTAGCATTCTATCAAACGTTCCATCCTTTATTGCTTCGTAGCGCCTTCTGATAGCAAACTTCTAAAATTCCTGGAACGATTTATGGCTCCCGTTAAAGTGCTTTATGTTCCAACTTGGAAGCCAGGAACAAACTGCGAAGAGTGAAAGACGTTTAATTTGACACTAAACCTTCCTGTTGATGCTTTTATCGAAATTCTTCGTTAAAGTGCACTTTCTTATATCTATCTTAAGTCTACGAACATGACCGTTTTAATCCGTAGTTCTAAAATGCTGCTCTGTAAGATTCTTCTTTAAATTTATTTTTTATCAACACCATGTAATCACTGCTGAAAGAAAGGTCACGACGTAATACACCAAAATTATATTTTTAATTGATCTACTTCATTAAAAATATACGATTTAAGATGTCTTGTTAAATTAATTTATACTGAGTAATGTGAAAGTTTTTAAAGAAATCAATTGTATGAACACTGATCATATATAAATACATTTATGATGTATTTTAAGTGCGCCACTGTTTAAATAATTATTCGTACGGAAGCGCTGTTATGGAGAATTTACGTGGCATTGCACAGCTACAAATGAACAATTGATATCATTTGAAACCTTATTACGTGAATTCCTATTTTACAATTCTGTTGAATTGTCAACACATTCCATTTCATCCGCTAATGATTCTTATTTTTGATAGTTAACTATTTCTATCCTTTAATATTGTAATGAAGCGTATTCTTGGGTGTTCTGGCGGACGTAAGCTGACGCGTACGTCATTAATTTCATGAACACTTTAATTTATGTCGGTCATTGTCGTGAACTGAAATATAATCATGACAGTGATTTGACCTAAATTTGCGGCGTAGTTGAATTTTGAATGTCCGATTGGCTAAAAGTCTGTATTGGTGGGGAGGAATATGTGGAAGCAGCGAAGAAAAAGGACTTGAAAAATTAAGGGGTAACTGATAAGATTTGCCAACCAATCCACGGCAGTCTCATATAGAAATAGGACATAGAAATTTTCTTAGAGTCCAGGCAGATTTACTTGATTTGTGTCGACGCCGCTGCTTCGACCATCCATCGCCATCGCTGTGTTTCAGCCGGCTTCCAACCAGCTAGCCGCATGTTTCAGCCCGTGGAAGACATCAATATTAAGAGATACAAAAATAGCTTTCTGGTAAATGATTCCAACCACCTTCAGTATTTTAGCTCTTCAAATTTTAACTTGTAAATTTCTCCATCTTAGCTCCCTGATGAAAAGGATTGAATATTTCAAATTCAACATAATAACCCAATTCTGATTGTTTAACTTCAATGTATTGTTTTTTTTAAGTGAATAAATTGTTCTGCACTTCTAATTTATTTCAAATAATTTCTTTTATTTCAAAAGTCCCCATTTATTTATTTATATTAATTAAAAGTGAAAAGTATATTACAATATCATTGAAACATTTCTGTCGTTACAATTCGTTTCTGTGTGTTACAAAACAGCACGTTGTAATGTTTAAAAAATTAATGAATAATAAATGGTTATAATAATAAAATGGCATTTACGAAACTTATCTGGTGTGGATTTTATCAAGTCAAGGCTAACTTATGGAAGGAAGTTTCACGCGGGGCCATGTTAAAGTTTGTCGACAACAAGGAACGGACAATCCCGCGTGAGAAAGAATGCCATGCTATCACTGTAATGCCGGTCAAAATATAATTGAATTAAAGTTTAATAAGAATATACTTATAGTAACTAGTAAAAATGGTCGTTGTAGGCTTTTTATTAAAACTCTCCTTAGTTGAAAGGTTCAAAAGTTTTCAGAAGGGACCTCATGAGTTTATTTATTTTTATCTGGGTGTCCGATGATGCTTTGGAATTAAATTATATTAGGGTGGCCACCTGCCCCCGTTTTCCCGGGTCAGTCCTCGATTTCAAACCACTGTCCCCGAGGCGTATTTTCGGTTTTGTTCTCAGAAACCAGCCTTGTCTCTATTAGGACGGTTAGGTGTAATAAAGTATTATGAATCCAATAATTTTATGTGATAAATGATTTTGGGTTTTGCTGAATGGAAAAACAAACGCATGTTGTCAGTCCTGTTACTGAATTAAAAACGCTGTATCAAGAACAATGGCGTGACCTCCAACAAAACTCCTGCTGCAACAGTACATGGAGTTAGAATGCTCTCCCTCTCTTTGCTCTCTCATCCTACAAAAATTACGCTTATGATAACACAGTAAATAGACTTTGTCTTTTTATCCCCCCTCAAGGAAGAAGTATAAATATTGAACGTCTTTTTGAAAACATTTTAACATGCAGTTGATTTCAAATAGGCCCGGCTCCCGCGCGAAAATTCAATGGGTTTACAAATATTTATATAAATATTTTCTGAGTACTGCAGGATATTGACATTAAACATGCACGAGCATTAAGGTTTTCATTGAAAAAATTCAGCAGTTTCGGAGCATATTCGAGACAAACTTCTGATTATAAAAACCATTCCCTGAAATTGAAACAATATCCTGTGATTATGCTTTCCATTAAATCCTGCAGTATTAATAATGGAATTATTTTACCTTGTGCATAATCTTTTTTATTTTATTTAAGGTCGTAAAAACTGCTCAGGTTATTAGCGACGTCTGTAGGGCAACGCGTTTTTACTCGCTGTACTCGCGTTTCTCAGTTTAGAAACTCACACATTACAGGTTTGGTTCACAGGTCGGTCCGCTGTGATGAGAGGCAGCGACACAGGAAGCAGGTTGGCATTCATAATATTGTTCTGTCTTCTACGCTTATTTTTCATTTCAACATGTGGCGTGACATTTTGAGTCACCGCGTTTTCAATTTAAATTCGTAATTAGTTCGCGCGTAATATTATGTTTCTGGCGTGGGATGAATCGTTCCCTTTACATTTAGATTATTAATTAAATGCGTTATGTTTAGTATTTCGGGATAGCAATAATTATTTCGTTTTATATTTTGTCGAGCCTTGCACGCGAAGGAAGATGAGAATCGTCGTCAATGTTATTGTCGGTTTTTTCCAACGAATTTTATCTGGAATTTTAGGTCTAGTACACTTTTGTTGAGAGTTCGGACAGGGCATGTGTCGACGAACTGCCGTAAGTTTCGACCACTCAGAAAACGGCCTACGATTTGGGGGATGTCACACAGGACCCGATACGTTTATCTGAACGGTCCGGTCTAGTCGTTTTCATCTAGAGATTATCCAGTGCATTTTCTTAATAACTTTTGTTACATACTGTTATCGAGTATTATCTCGGACGAAGAGCAACTCCTACTACTACTCGCTCTGTAGAACAAATGAAAGAAACGGCGATTATAAACAAAATAATTAAATTAACGTAACTTAAAATAATAAATAAAATACAAATAATCGACAAAGATCAAAAATACAAGAATTTAATTTGAATTAAAAGTTTCGCCCCCAAGTTTCTGGACTTTAAGTAATTCCAAACCTATCCCAAGATGAGGATATTACAATATGTTAAAGTCCAAATTGTAAACGGTTTGACAATTTTATATTTATCAATTTTATCCTTACAGTGTTTACATAAAACAATATCTGAGGGGATTTTGGGTCTCTCGAGAAATGAGGTACGTAGTTACTGAAAAATAGAAAAAAATCATTTAAATTTGTATAATCAACAAAATGAGCAAGTTTCACAACTTTAATGAACTTACCCAAAATTACTGGGCCTACAAACATTCAACCACACGAATGTTTCCGCGTCTCTCTGTCTTTAGGTAAACCTTGCAGCTGCTTTACATCCAGGAATGTCGTGGCTCAACTCCTCTCACATCACCTTCCCGTCTAAACTCTCAGATCCGTCTCTCCTCATCAGCTCACGTCTGATCTACTCTCCGACTGCTCTGGCCGTCTCTCCTCGTCTCCTCCATCAGCCCACCCTGATCTCACACCCCTTCTGATCTCGTCTGCCTCCCAACGTCTCCTTTTCAACTTCTCGCCCCGGAAGTTCCCCGTCACAAAATCCCGAGGTTCCCCTCGAGATTTCACACACGCCCCCTTTATTTCCGCTGCGGGATTTTTTTACACACGCACCGGGAGTTTCCCGCGGGATTTTCTCTGCGGGGCTTCACCCACTTTCAGCCAATTTAAGTCTTCATTGTTGTTGGCGTTTACTGTCGTCACATAAAACTTTCTTCATTGTAGGCCCAACCAACTGCACTTTACAATGACAACAATTACCGAGAATTCCTTCCGAATCCCCTTCAAATTACAACATTAAATTAATCATCCATATACTATTTGCACCTTAAAACTAAACTATATAACCAAAATCAGCAGGCACCTGCGTTTTTACATTACAATATGTAATCAAGTTTTGAGTTTCTTGTGAATATAACTGTCATAATTTATTTTAATATAATTTAAAAAATATATCATTGATACTAAATTTGGTCCAAAGGATAACTAAATTCCAATTTAGTGGTTCAGGGTAAACAAACTGGTTCTGAACTTACAGGAAACAAAACTGATTCAATTTTCGTCTGGTAATAACTTCGATGAAAACCCAAACAACTAATTATGCATCATTTCTGGGAATGAAAGTTGACGGAAAGTTGCGGTGGAATGAATATATTCAGGCACTTCAAGTAAACTCAGTTCCGTCGGTTACTCCCTTCGATTATTGATGCAACAAGTAGATACGTTAGCTAAAAAAAGGTATATTATGCATATTTCCGTTCTAATGTGTGTTATGGAATGACAAGCTGGGAACTTGCTTTTAGTATGGCGGAAAGTACAGAAACGTGCGATCCGGATACTATGTGGTAAACTTTTAGACCTCTCTTCATACCTCTTCGATTTTTAACGTTACCTAGTATATACATTGTAGAAACCCTTAAATATGTAAAACGTAATGGAAATCTATTTGATACCAACGGGGAATTCTATGTTTTTAATATCAGAAACCACACGACATTACGGACGGATAAACATCATCCGTCACTTTATGAAAAAAGTGTACACTACTCAGGAATAATTCTATTCAATTATCTTCCTCCAAGTATCAAAAGTATAAATAGTTACAACGCATTGATTAAACTCTAACAGAGTAATACGCACCATTAATAAGTAATGAATTTGTAAATCGATATAAGCCTAACGCACATTAGTTCCATAGAAAATACTGGTTATTTTATGGAATGCCAATGTAAATTTATCTTCTATGTTTATCCATCCTATACTGCTCAATTGTCTATTTCATGTGGACCGCACGAGGTTTTCTGTCGCTGACCTCAACTTCCATTACAAAAAATAAATAATGCAGATATAAGAAAGATTAGGCACTATATGTATTGTAAGAATAAGTATCATTATATATCATATTCAGTGATACTTGTGAAGTATAGATATGTAACAATTCTTATTCTTACTTTGCATATAGTTACCCAGTCTTTCTTATATCTGTATTATTCATCTTTTGTAATGTGTAAGAATTAGTAGTTATGAATTGTTCTTAGTATATTTGTAACAGTGTCATTTTGACTTGTCTATTTCATCATCTGAGGACTAACGAAACTAATAAATCTAATAAAAAATATAACGAAATTTCTACTATAAAATCTCCAAAATTTGATACGAAATAAGTGAACAAATCTTTGCATGCTAAATTAGGCTATGCATCAAAGAAATAGAAAAAAGTTATTAATTTAGAGTAGGGGGGAAGTATGCACTTAGTGGTAACCCTGTAAACATCCGTTTCAAAAAGAATAAAAAACATGATATTTATACCACAAAATCTTCCAACTGTTTTCGTTTGAATTCAATAATGTTTTTAATTGTATGTTGAATAAGTTTCATTTAATAAGCTTTTTTCTTCAACCAATATCTTAAACGCAAAAGTGCGTTTATAGAGGGGTAAAAGTTGGAATATACAGAGATTTTTTAGAAAGAAATTCCACAGGAAGTTATTTATATTGACTTTTAGCAATATAAACATTTTTCTTTAATTTCCTAGCAATTTTTTTAACAGTTGTCACGAATGTCATAGCCACTGGCTTTATAATAATAGCATTCTTCGCATTTTTACACATGATCCAGTCCTCGAATGGAGGATCGGTGTAGCTCTGCACATCTTTCGCAGGTTATTGTGCTCTCAACATAACTTTTTTTCTTTTTAAGAGCAGATTGAGTGTCATTATTAGAAAAATGTTGTTTGCACTTAACTGGTCTTCTTGTTTCTGTGGGAGGCGTTCTGTTCCACGTCTTCGTCATCTTTGGTTTGCAGATTATTCTTAAAAGGTTAACTTGTAACTTTTCCTTTCTTCTTTCTTTGCTGGGGTTGGCCTGATTTCTCCTTCGGAGACTGGTCTCGCTACCGTCTACATTAGGTTCAAAATACGAGTCATAATATGAATAGTTTTGATAAAGCAATGCCTTCAAATCCGGCCTGCCGTGCTGGGTGCCAGAAGTAATTAATCTGTCTGTTTCTGTGACTCTGTTTCCTTATCGAGTTCTATAACAGTTACTGCGAAGTCTTCGTCCATAAACACAGCAGGATCGACAGGAAAAATCCCACACATCTTAAAAGCACTAACAGCATTTTCCATTGAATCAGATCTACAGTAGGCAGTGCCAAATAGTTTTGCTACTTGAAATTGTGTGATAACTCTTCCTGGATTACTTACTAAACACTTATTAGCTACTTCTACCAAGTACGTCTCGATTGCCTTAAAAAAGCAACGGTCCAGTAGTTGAAGTTTGTGATTACTGTGTTGAGGAATCGATGGCACCTGATAATTTCTGAAGCAGCCAATACGTAAATCTTAATTTAGTAATTGGGGTAAAATTGCGTATGCTCCCCGGTTATGTGCGAATGTTTGTCCCATGAGCCACTTTTTTACATAGAAGCAAATTATGCCATCAGTGGTAGATACATTTAGATGTCACATATTTCACGTCACACAACAGAAACTAATTTACTAAAATTTCTTGACAATTATTTACTCAAGTGTCTATCTAGTTATCAAATATAGTTTGCAAGAAATTAAACTATTACATCATTAAGACAAAAAATTAATCTTTCCTCATTGTTTCAAAGATATTTGCTATAACTACGTCTACAGCCAATCCGCGATGACACCTTGCAGACTGATTCAGAGTTGCCAATCTAACGTTATTGGAAACAACTAAACCCTGAACAATTTCACCAGACGCGCACTTATCCCCACATTGCTCTAAGATGACTTAATGTGACATTTCGGTCCTGGATGTTGCGGTAGCAACAGACATTTTATATTATTTTAATTAATGTGCTCACAAGGTCCCGAAAGTGGGGGACGAAACGGTTTAATTCAAAAGAAACGACGATGCTGTGTACATGAAATTAATAATAAAAATAATAATTAAGAGAATTCCAAATTTTTATAATGTTCGCGTGAAGAATCAAACAAATACGTGTATTTACGTACAGTTTGAGCAAACTGAAATATTTATACACTCATTTTAATGGAAGTTGGTCAGTGATAAATCTGTAATTTTGTACAATCGGACCGCTTGTCGTCGCGAGAAAGACTAGCGGGAGCCGATTGACCGCTTTCTGTCTGACAGAGTTGATGCAACATAACATAATACTACTAGACCGCCTGACCGTCTCGGTCAAGGATCGCTTCCCGCCATGACAGGTTCGACCACGGTCTGAGGTGGCTAGATACAGTCTAGGCCAGACAGACAAGTAGCCTTTGGAGGGCAGAACATGATAGCGTGAGATGCGGATCATCTGCTGACGAAATAAATGGACGAGATACCTCTCGTATAAGTTCCGACAGCTACATCAGTAACATAATCAGGTCATCTCCAGCAGTCAACATAAAAGACGGTATTGGCATTTCTCTGACTTATTTATTAAAAAGAGTTCTTGTCAAAGAGTCTTATTTCTTGCTCTTCATATTAATTATTTAAATGTCGCTCACGTTCCCGGTAGTAGCCATTTAGATACTACAAGAGAGATTCCTTTTGTTTTCCCGAGTTAGACCCGCAATAATTACTTTTATTTACTAAAAATGTATATTCTCTATTTAAATTGTTGTAAAAAATTTAGATTGATTTATTGTTTCTTTCTAAAAGTAAATAACTTTGTATATATAAAAATCGTATATCATAATATATTTAAATGTCATCATTAAAAATTATTAAACTGAATATTATCCAAAATCTTATTTGATAAAAATCCTGAATTAGTTTGTGAAGGTTTGCATCACAGGTGGACACAGTGGCGACACGACTCCGTTGATGTAGAGGGGAAAAATAAATCAATATTATTTGTGATCGAATATGACGAATAAACGAGATATTAGATGCGGTCACGATTTACGATGCAAAGCGTTAGCGTTGACGAATTGAGAACAACTGTGTTGCGTATTACTAGCCAAGAACATCATATAATGCAAAGGCTAGTGTGTATTGGTTTTGCTGCTGCGTGACGTTTTCTCTTCTTGGTCTTCTCCCGATGTGCAGAGATAAGTAGTCAGCTGTAGCTGTAATGACGTAGGATGTGGTGTAATTGAAGTCGTCTCTCGTTCTGTGTCGAGGTGGAATTCGGCTGGCTCCCACAAATCTCCTTGCGTACGGAAACCCTTTCGATCGCGAACGCGGAGCATTATGTGTACATTTTTCTTTATCGAGCTAATAATAATTAATCATTGAATTATTTCTGTATTCGTAAGGTGAATGAAATTTTGCTTTATTGTCAAGAAGTTTAAGGTATTTTCTAATATTTTTAATAATTTTTGTAATCAAATAAGTTAGGGAAACAAAAGAAATGATTTTTTGACTTCCGCGGCGAATGAATGAATTTTTTTATTTTATAACCTTATTCCGAATCTCATCGAGTTGTTGGGAAATGAAGGGGCCTAGGAGAACAGCATCGTATCAATTCATGGAGCTTGGTCTCAGTGGAAGTCGTGCGAACAAGCATTGTTCGCAATATATTAGTTATTGGGAAAGAAATTAATCACGTGTCAGTAATATCTAATATTGGAAATTATATAAATTTAATAGTTAGCATAGGCTGTTGAAACGACTAATTTCATACTGCCATAAGATTGGTTATTTAATGTTCATTTATTTATCGGATTTAAAAGAAACGTTTATTTCATGCCATTTTTAGTTTATGGTGTGGATAAATGAGTACTGAGGAACACTATAATCCATAGCAATAATGTGCAGTAGTAATGTAGTTGTAATCAATACAAATTACACATTACATGCAAGAGCTAACATACATCATTAATCATCTTGTATTGGAACCGCGTTGATTGTGACGTATGACATCATTTAGTGACGTCATTTCTTAGTCCCTATCTCGGACTGTTTCCACAGTCGGTGCATCCATCATCAGCATGCAGTACAGCAAACAATGAAGTTGGTATTTAGGTTTGGTGATGAGAATCAGTGTAAAGAAATACTGTTAAGTGAATTTGTATTATACACAAATCCATTAAACGAGAGAAACATGTCAGACCATTCACACGGGGTTTTCTAACAGTAATTTCATTAGCATTCTAAGGGTGTTTTTCATCAATGTATACTTTACGTATTAGGAAACGAAGTTACTTATAAATACCTTTATAATTACATGTATGAATATATTAAACAACTTAATATGCATGTGAGCATTTATTTATGCATATTGCTAACTGAATAACCCAACACGAATACGGAATTATGCCAACTATAAAGAAACATGGTTCTGTGACTGTGCTTTTAGTATTCCTAACATAACTATCTATTGCAACATAGTTTTCTGACTTTAAATTTAACAATAAATAAAAAGACGTCTAATAAGTCAACATATAAATTTATCACTATTTCTTCAATAACAACGTTTCGTCTTCTTTTTGAGACATCAGGCGTAAAATTTAGAAATTCATAATATTTACTGCTTGATTTCATCAGCCGAAAAGTTTATTGGCCGTTTTTATATTAATCCAACTATTAGCCATAGCTGAATATTTTTTCGAGAGTTTTATGTCCCCCTTCATAGGAGCTTTTAAGATCCAACTATTTCATTCCAACTCCAATGTGTTTTATGTGCTTAGAAAATTATTATTAAAAATCTTCGTATTAGTGTGGCGTTATATGGGTGCGAAACGTAGACGATTGGAGTTGTCGACAAAAGAAAGAATAGAAGGTTTTGAAATGTGGTGCTATAGGAGAATTCTGAAAGCAGATAGGTAGATAGGGTAACTAACCAGGACGTTCTAAACAGAATAGAGGAAGAGAACAATTTGGAGAACGTTGACCAAGAGAATGGATAGATAAATAGGCCACGTTTTCAGACATGAGTGTCTTGTAGCATTATCATTAGAGGAAAGTGTATGGGGTAAGAACAGAAGAGGGAGACAAAGGATAGATTGCGCTAAGCTGATTAAGGAGGATGTGGGATGTGGTAGCTATGTAGAAATGAAAAGGCTTGCATAGGACAGACTAGTATGGAGGGTTGCGTCAGAGCAGTGTAGGACTGGTTACCACAACAATGTGTTTTCTATTAATGACTCTTAATGTAGATGATTTAATTAGTATTGCACTGTTGGAAACGCAAAAACTCGTCAAACATGCTTATGATCTTTCCGGTGGTCAAACAATGAAGTTTCAACTTGAATTTGATAAATTTGACTGATTGCTGGAATTTATATTCTACTGTGTATCGCCTGATAGAGAATGTTCGGGGAGCTAAATATAAATCATACTAAAATAGAAAAAAGAAGAACCATCAAACACCCACCATTGATATTCAGACTGATTTATCATATAGCACACAAATGAATATGTTAGACGCCTGCAACTCTGAGTTAATAAGATCTCATACCCTGAACAATATGTTGAAATATACCTGCAACAAGATGACAAAGAAATGGCACAATAAATGGAAAACTTTAAAATCCAGTGATCTCTAGAAAAACGTCAGAGACTTCTATAATCTAAGTAACAACACAGATATTGGAAGGAAGGAACAGGTTGCCATCACCAGAATAAGAACTGGACACTGCAAATTAAGCCACACTTATCTACTGGATAGATCCATCCCACCTTCAGTCTCGTGATCTGTGTAATTCTGCCTTAAATATAGACCATATCATCAATCAATGCCCCAAATACCAACAACACAGACAAAAATACCTACAGGGCAAACAAAAACTACAAATCTATTTTGGACTCCCATGAACACCAAAAAGACGTTACTAAATTTTGTAAGGACAGTAATATTTTTGATTTAATTTAAATGTATTATACCTGTGTTCGATTTTGTTAAAATGTAAAAATCAAATGTAAAGAAGACAAATAATTAGTTGGTGATAACGAACAGAAAAATGGATGTTACCAGTATTTTATTATGTAAATTCATAATAGTAAATAATGTGTATATAATTGTATAACAATATTTAAATAGTTGTCACTGTAGTCGCTAATGACCAGACAGTCGATGCGACCTTTATAAATAAATTTAAAAAATAAATAATAAAATCTTTAAAATTTAATTACTGGAATATTCAAATTTAGAAATTGTTTGGAGAGTAACATCTTGTGCGGCACTTTATAAAGGGAGGAGCTATTTTACATAGCATGAAATCTTAGTGGAATAAAAAGAACGAAATAAAACATGTGTTGTGTATTGCAGTCATAAAGATGTCCTTAATTTTTGTGACGACGACAATGCGATCATCTGATTAATGTGAAATCCTGATCAAGGTTTAAACCAAACATTACAATATTTTGCAGAGTTATGTAATCTGTTCGTGTTTGGCATCGAGTATTTTTCAAATATTTCAAATCAAAGAACTATAGTTCATTTTCACTGCCAATTTGAACCAATTACTTCTCAAGAAATAAGTCATACTATCTCCCTCTAATCTGATTTTATAAAAAAATACAAATAAAAATTCTAGTTTTGAACGTTTCTCATATTTTAAATTTATCTGAACTATTTTCGATTTTTAATAGCATCTAAAACGAATTCAAAGTTAAAACTTAAGTAGAGTCGGGAAAAGTTTTATGTTTGCTCAACAAACATTTGCTTTACGTGCTGCATAAATATTGCCCGAGTAACAATCAGACCTTCCGACAAAGTTTGGAAACTTTTCACATCCACCTAAAGGAAGTAAATTGTATGACCAGGCGATCCCTAAAAAAGAATAAAAAAACAACATGAAACACACAATTGCCGTTGACTCGGAACTATGCTTCATATTTATTATGTCTTCTTTAACGACTGCCTGTACCGCTGCGATGTTATTTACATTGCCACTAGTAGTGAGCATCTCTATGGTTAAATTTTGCGCACTTACAGCTTGAACTCAGAGAATAATAGTTTTGGTGTACGATGTTCGTACGTGGTGCATTAAGTTAAAAATATAGAAAAAGAGTTTGACAGGTTTCCATAGTTAAAATTTAATTAAATGTATCATGGTACTGATCTAAATAAGCATCCCTAAATAATTCTGACCGATTTGTAGATTCTGTTCATTTTTGCCCAATACTGATTCGACATTTATATGACGAAATTATTAAGATTTATCATTGTCTGACAATTTAGAAATTAATTTAATGGTTTATGATCAATTAATAAAGAAAATATTGTTAAATAATTTTATCAATAACAATTATATTTAATGCTAATGAATTAAAATTACTAGAAAAATGTAAGTAAAGTCATATGATACCACTCAACGCTTCTTCCCGACATTTAGTACTCATCAGATGTTGCAATGTTATTCATAAGGAACGGTGCGTAGCAAAACGTTGTATATAATTAAGTGAAAGACGTTAAAAAAATTATATGCCTAAGAACAGATTGATGAATTTAAGTATTATGAACATAATTTCCACCTTCTTAAAATACGTCCATGACCGAAAAAAGAACTATGGTATACTGTATCTAAATTTTACTGACGATTTCACTTCGCGAACGCCAGTCTTCCATCCTACATTAGGGTGATCCTGAAACAGGCAACTCCTCTTTAATAGCATAGGAAGGGAATTGAAAAGGGGGGATGCGGAAGGTAGAGCAAGGTAGCCAAGGGTTAACTAGGGCCCCCGGGCTATGGTTTAAGGATCCTACCCGGTGTTTCACCTAAAGAGATGCAGGGAAAACCATAGAAAACCTGCATCAGGTAGGTCGGCCATTGGGTACTATTCTCACGCCCTTCCGAATGAAGCGAAACGAGTTTGTTGTGGGGTCGCAGCATTCCCTTCTCCGTGTCTCAACCAGTTTTAGGAGGAAGTTGGCTGACTGATCCAATGGGATCAGCGGACAACTCTCACTGTATGTCTAAGATCTTCGACCCCAGTACATATACCTCCCAAAACAGGTGAAGGTGTCTCGGCATGTGAGAACTTTAAAAAAAAACAGAGAGTACGAGGCATTCTCAACATAATCAAGTAAGCCTTGCAGATCACGCTGGAAAGAAGCACCTGCGAGAGAAACTCCCACAGGCACTCTGATGCTTTCCTTGGTTATCGATGCAAACGTCTCTTCAATTTTGTAACAGAATCAACTGTAAGCGTAACATTTTTCTTCGCAACATTGGCCTTCATAGTACCCGATATCATTTCAATAGGGTTTAGATAGGGTAAGCGCAAGATGGAACGACCGGATTCGGAAAAATGCTGTCAATCCTATAAGTTTTATAATTTTGTTTGTGGATTTTTAGATAAGAATGTAGTTTAGGTTTCAACATACTGTTTGTAAAGGGTAAACCATTTCTGTCGGGTATCTCGCCATTACCTCTTTTCTGAAATTGGTATGGTACGTTATCAGAAACCAACACTGAATTTGGAGAAAAATTTGGAAGAAGCCTTTGTCTACCCATCTCTCATAATTTTAATAGTTCATGTCGTCATGATGGTTTACTCTTTTTGACCCTGATTTAAAGTGTTTGAGATGAGCTCATTTTCACTGCCAGCATAAACTATTATTATACATTGTCATATTGAAATGGTGGTTTTTAGGCCACTGCTGCTATTATTGCTCGAGGCCGTATCTTGGGAGTGTGAAGAACAAACATGTATCATCCATGAAAATAATAGTTCCGTCTTCACTTCTATATTATTCTAAACTTCGCAATATTTAAGTCTACCTGAATAACATTTTTCTCTATTCGTAACTTCCTAATCGTGCCTTCTTTCCTCCATTTTAATCCTATGATTCGTAAAATTAATCGGATAGTCCATGATCTATATATAAAACCAGCTTTTTCCTTAAGAACATCCAACACTGATTTTATTGTTGACCGCTCCTTTTCAGGTATATGAAAGTTATTTACTGTGCGCCACTTCAGTTTTTCTTTACTTCCATCGCTCTTACCTTTTGTGTATTGAAAAAGCGTTGCTACTACTCTGACACTCTTCTCCTTCTTTTAAAATCCAATGCAAACTTCTGATAGATATTCCAGTTGGCTCTGAAACACGAGCTACGATAATCCTAAGTTTTATCGCGTTCCCGCTCTCATACTCCCTTCCCATAAATTTGTAGACATTAGCAATAATTTCCCTACTTTGGCTAAGGATAACTTGACGGCCCCCTAATTATGTTTTCATAGTTTCACTTTGTATCCTGTACGTAATAACACGCAATACTTATAATACAACAAATATAGACCATATACGTAATACTTATGAATAAAAATAGAAAACTTGCCTTTAACTAAACACAATATCAATCCAAACTTGAACTGACGTTATTTGATTTACTAAACACAATATATTTCCTTGAGTTAATGTTTTCATAATTTACCCTACCAAGTTTCTATAGCAAAAGTGAGCTTCTGTCTACCCCCACTTCAATACCGGCGATGCTGTTCACTGCGCATTGTGTTGACACGACTAGCTAAAACTCCCGAACTATACAAGAATGTGAAAATTCAAATAACTGCACAAAACAAAATCCAAAAAATAAATTATAACGGCAGAAGAACCTGCCATAGGCAAAGAGAAGCGATACTTTCAATTAAATTTTATTTATTTACTTCAAGTTCGGTTGTGAATTTAATTTTGGGATTTTATAAAAAGTGTAAATACGAATTTAATAAAAATAAAAATTTGTAATTTATTAAATGAATCTCTTTCAAATTTAATTTATTGTGTGCGCATGCTAAAAGAGGGGATTACGTTCTCCAAGAACTTTCTAAATGCGGAAGTAGATCACGGGGCCTTCTAGTTTGGATTTCTTTGCAGTCATCACACAGTCAAATTCTGTTGAAACGCATATCTTCAGAAACAAATCACTGAAGTGGTAAACAACCTTCCCCCCTATTTACATCGGTCTAGTCCTCTAGCGAATTCAGCGAGAGATAACAGCCAATTTGCCTAAAATCGTCAGGTAGTCATAATCTGGCAAATCATTGTATGTCGATTGCTATGAAAGTCTCAAATCAAAAGGTTTTCTTATAAAAGATGGTGATATAATTAATTAATCTATATCATAATTATTTTCCCTTTTAAATAAAATATATAGAGATTAATATCAAAAAGATAATTTGTATTGTGTAAAAGGATGGAAAGTTCTTAATATTTATAAAATATTCTCTATCTAATTTAACAGTCACTTAACTAGTAGTTAAGTAAAACTGCCAAAACTGGACCAATCTGCTGCCATTTACTAAAATGTAGGGAATTAGTTCTCTTATGGTATATAAACTTATCTATTTGACCCCATGTCAAATCAGATCAGACAAGCATACAGATCCTTTAAACTAGTCACAGCTTAAAAAGCTGTGTGAAATTCTCTCGAAAATAGAAGATAAAAGTCAAGAGAAATTTATTTAGTTACTAGCTGGAGACCCGGCGTCGCCAGGGTTATATTATCCCGGTACATTATGTAATTGTTAGTCAACACATGACATAGAAAACGTCACAAAATGAACCTCAAATATACTCCCAGTTTTTCAAAACTCAAAAATATTCCTGGAACAATAATAGGACTAAAAATATTTTCAGTACTCTGACAGAATAAAATTTCTTCCCCACGTATGGGATGAATTTGTATTTAAATCGCATATTTAATGTCATAATGTAACACAGCGATCCCCTTTACACCGATTTCGACTCCAAAGTTGAAAATTTTCTTGTTATTTTCATGACTCATTTCCACCTCAAACCCTCACATGCTGCACGGGGTTGAAATTGTACACAAATATTGTATGGGAAAACACTATAAAAGTAATAGACCTCAAGAAATCTTTTTTGACTTAAATATGAGCCTTTATAACATAAAAATTCCAATTCCTCCCCTCCCCCTAGGGGAGTCGTTCGGAAGCTATGCGCCAAACGTTTATAAGTAATTATTACGTTTGACCGTCTGTTTTATCGCCTCTCACCTAAACCCGAAGGTAAGGGGTTTTTCGGAGCCGTAGTAGATCTCCCTTGAGAGATTCCCATTCTGTTTGCCTCCAAACGCTGCCTACTCCCTTCTTCAGTCTCATTTTCTCGAAGATTATGAACTCGACTTGCGTTACACATACGCCAACCGAAATTTTGACACCTCACTCGTGGCATTTTCTTATCACTAACAATAAATAGCACATCGATAAATATCTAAAGACATATCAAAGCACACGAAATAGACTGTTTTACTGTCAATCTGCCAATACTATATTAACACGTCCGTCCAGTCCGGTGATTGAGCTTATGGACGCTTCACGACAAACCTTGTAAACATGAGAAACCAACTACGACTTATATCAATAGATGAAATGAGAATGCTCGCCTTCCTTCTCTCTCATATGCTCCCAAAATTACGCTTATCATAATACAGTAAGTGGAATGAATGGTACAGGAACGCATAACAGGGCTTTTAACTCGCAGTTGATTTTTACGCCGCCTTTCACGCGGAAATTCAATGGTTTTATAAATATTTACATTAATCTTTTGAACTCTGTAAGATATCGAAATATCGAAACTTTAAGTTAAAATTCCTGTTTCAATCCCTGAAGATTTCATTGAAATCCGTATTGCCGTTCCGGAGCATAAACGAATCAAGTATATAGGCAACCCACATTTACATTGGAGATTCAAACTCGCGGATTTAAGGCAGCTTTTCCGTAGAATTTTTTTCATATTACGAGAATCTGAAACTTTTCCGTCCGATTTTTAAAATTTTTCTTTTATATAAAACTTGTCCTGACAATAATAAACACAATAAAAAAATTATCTAATTTGGAACAGTCATTCGGTGGTTATGCGCATACACACACACACAAACATATAGAGCTATTTTTCGTTGGAAATTTTAAGCTGCGATGTGTGCTGTTAAGCATTTCTTTATGTTTTCGAGTAAAAGTGCTTAGTACTCTTGTTGCCTCGATATTTCACAGCAGCCTACATTTCTATGGTTCATCTTTCCTTTTTGGGCGATTACGAGGAAGAGCTCTCAAAATGCAGAACAAGTTTAGGAGGGATCAGCAGACGATGTGACCTGGAAAAACGATGAAACTCGTTACAGCCTCAAACGTGGCAGCCTCCACATTGATAGACGTGCCATCTGTGGCCAGACTATGCTGGACTCCCGCCAAAAGAAATCTATCTTCCCGTGAGAAAAGGAGAGTGCAAAAGTCTAACCATTATTATTCTTTTATCAAAAGAAATTTCTTTTGGCTTACCGTTTTCAATAAGGTTCTTCAGAGAGAAACGACGATTTCAACACATTCACACAAGGTGAATAACTTTTCTTAAAGCAAGTGACGTAATAAAACGTTTATGATAAAGTTATTGAGATACATAAAAATTATTTACTTGAACGTTAGTAGAATGTAGGTGGAAATAAACGTTCAGTGAATAAAATGTTTTTTGTTTACATTGAGGCTTACTTATTCCACTATTTGACATTTCCTGGAAAAGTACAATTTAAAGGAAGAATTATATCAGACTAATTTGTATTTATAATTACCGCAGAACTATTTAGCGATAAAAAAGCGCTTCATGTTCTTAAATTCCGAACGATTGAAGGTCTTATATTTCTCTGATGTGGTTGTTGATCACATAAGAAAGGATGGTGATAAACAACAGTTTGCTATGCATCAACAGAATATACTTGACCCTCCGCTTTTTGCAACCAACAAATCTTATTCCGATTGTTTATTCTTTGAACTTCAATTCAACTAGGTATTTGAACGTATTTTTACCCGACAAAATGTGTAAAACATGTTTGGATTGTGGATGTTATAAACATTTTAGTGTCATTGTGATATATATATATATATATATATATATACTGCTTTTCTTCGTACATTAGAGTGAAAAATTATGTTTTCTCCCATCTCCTTTCGTTACAAAAGTATTCAAATATCATGAAAACGTATTTTAAGTTTATCAAATTCATGTATCTATATCCACACGAACTTTCTCTCTCCTCACTAATATTTTTCGTGATTAAATACTTAATCATTAATATAAGGATTCGTTCTATTTATGTTCTAGCTTGTTTCATAAAATGAACTATAATTTTCCTGACTATCAAATGAAATTATTGTACGCTTTCTTTGTTGGATCTCTTATAAATGGAGAAAAATAGCCTTTTTTATCAGTATGAATATTCGTATCCTTGCCCTCCATATCCTAAAAATAATAGTGTGGAATATTCTAAATATTTGTTCCCCAAAGCTTACCAGCCAATTCCATTTGAATGCATTTCTTTTATACTCATATTAACATTCAACACAGGAACACTTCCAGGATTCAAGACCCTTTCTGTAGCAACAAGTCTAACCATTAGGCTTTTTACCAAGTTTTTCAATAGTAAAATTAATTTTTCCCTCTTTCTTATACAACACAAATAACCGGCTAACTTTAAAAAATGCGGAAGTAGTTTTTCATTCGAATGAAGCAAAATCATTAACTTTAAAAGGCAATACTTATATGACATTAAAAATAAATAATTTGGTTACTATTTTATTATCAAACGGCTTATACTCCAATTCAAATCAACTAAAGATGTTTTATTTATTACAATCATCTTAGCTTAAATTATTTGGACGGAGGTTCATAATTGAATGTATATAAAACTTCTCTACTCGTTAGACACGTTGCATTGGGAGAAGCTATCTTGTTTCATGGCAAATCAAAGTGCGTTAAACATGTTGAACAAAATGAATTTTGGGTGTTCAGGAAGAGGCTCACATATTTTTTGTCGGCGAATGTTAATTATTAATGCTTCTACTGCGTATGGTCAAAGCAACTTCTGGAAACATTTAAAGCGTCTACAATAACGCACGTGTAATTCTGAGAATTTCAATCCCCGCGAATTTTTGTTTTTGTGGAGTTGAGAAACAGCAGAGCTCCTGGATGCCATTATATTTATTCATAAGTTGCGAAGCGTAATCTGAGCTTTCTGCAACCCAGGATATCGTGCATTATTAAGATTGTGAACGTTTGAGGCAAAATCCAGTTCAAATTACTGAAACAAAGATTAGAAATACGATATGGTAAGACAGGGATAAAATAAAAACTGTTCAATAATTCGTGAATCCAACTCGCACTGAGACTTCGCTAATTTTGCCGTAAAATATTCTCCTTAGGTACATAGCAATTTATAAAGTGAATGTTACTTCTATTATTCCCTTAGCTACTCTAACTTAGATCGTTAAAATAAGGAAAATTTATTAAATACGAAATTGATTATTTACCGTAAAATTTATAGTATTTCGCTAACCCATCACCAACGTAAAAATTGTTCCGTTGTTCTATTTTTCATACATAACAACCTTAAAGGACACTGATGAAATATAATCTCAAGTAACAAATTAAAAGGAAACGTTTTTGTCACATATTTTGGTGCGTTTCGTATTACAAATTGAAAATTTTATTGCGCGTTCAACTTGCATGTCCAAGAAATGCAAAATTTGGTAAAGCTTTTAATCTCTTGAATCTTATAAACTTTCCATAGGTTCTTTTTTGCATTCTACTACCTGATGCGGTCCCAAAAAATGGGTCGAAATGTAGCACTCTTGTTTTGTATTTTCGTGAGATGTACTTCGTTTATTTCATTGTATTATATTCAAATATTTATGATATTACTGATTGATTTCATAATTTTATTTGCATTGATTTACTGGGTAGACGGATGAGTCCGTTGCGTATTATTGGTATAAAGTACACGATATTACATTACAATAAAATTCTGGTACACAAATCAATAATCATTCGATCAGGTGATGTAAAATTGTCATCTTTGACAATGACTGACTGCCAGCGTTCATGTATTTGTTCTATACTGTAAATTTTTTTGTGGTTTGGCATTGCTTCATCGGGAAAGACGATAATTTGAAGGGGCTAAATCTGGTGAAGATGAAGTTGATGAAGTGGTTCCTAACCAATCTTTGGTGTGTGACTGACCACAACCTAGGTTTACCAGGTGTTTTGTTTCCAGTAGTAAGGACTCGTCGTCATAGATGTTCAGTATATTACTTGACACTTAGGTTTAGGGTTTAGTTGAACCAGTCTTTTCGGGGGAAGTGCACTCTTCTTTCATTTTTTCTATGGACTGAGCCATTCTTCCCTCTTCAGTGTTCATATAGGCCACCCTTTCTCGTTACGTGAACAATGTTCCGAAAGAATGGTTTGCCCCTGCGGCAAATCAAACGGTAACGGGCCAGCTAAGACGAACATTACATGGGTACCATATGTGTTAAGTAACGCGAATACTTTATTCTTGAAGCTTACCCCATAAATGCAGACGGCACTCAATAAAATCACGGGAATTCAATCACGCGATCATTATTAATGACTGCTAATTTTATGTACAATATATGTATTATAAGCAGAGTTTTCGGAGGAACACGTACCCCTTAAGGCCACCATACATGAGCGATTCATCCGCCCATCAGCTCCGAAAACTCTCCGTGTGCGGTGGACTTGTCAAGGCTTGGCTGGGTTTCTATCTGAGCCGTTTCTTGGCTTTATCATTGGTGAGGTTCCTCGGACTAAAATGAAAAGAGCGTAAGAAGCTCAGTATGAATTCAGAACTTGAATAATACTACATCGGTGGCTAAGGAGCGGCCAGAGTGCGTGTGGGCTGGACTCCCGCATGTGACGTGTGCGGGTGACGCTACAGACTCGAAGGCGAGTTTCTACTTATTTATAATTGTATGAAACCAAAAAGTTAAGAAAGATGTTCAAGTTATACCGATATATAATGTTACATGAAAAGTTACATTGAACAATGCAGGCCAGCTTGCGAGTTGCAATTGTTGAGGAACTGACGCAACCCGGGCCAACAATGTGGTCTGGCGAGACGTTGGGTGGTCCGCAAAGGGAGGGGGGCAGTCGTCATGTGGTGATGGGAGCAGTAGGTTGTGTCGGCGGGACGACGAGAGAATGACCACGCCCTGCTGATATAATTTTTTTTCATGCTCTGATTGAAATTAAAACTATTAAAATCAATTTTTGGTGTTTTTATGAAAAATACCTGGTGCCCTAAAGGAATTAAGAAATCCTCGAATACAAAGGAACGTAGAATCCGCGCCTAATATATTGTGAAAAAAGGGGGATTTTGTAACGTTGTGGCGTTATGAGGCCAACAACAATGGCTAGTCGGCCGAAAGATGGTGTTTCCCCGCGGGGGAGGCCCGCCTTGCCTGTATAAAAAATGACGATGGTGAACCCCCGAGGGAAAAATGAGGGCGGGGAACCCCGAAATGTTGAGAAATAGGGGAATTCCCGTCGGAAGGTTTAAAAGGGAAGCCGATGGGTGGCTCGTGACCAGACCCGAGAAGACAGGCGAGTGGAGGAGAGGAGAAGACGTGGTTGAGACCCCAGAAGGGAGGCGAGTTGAGCAGACCCGAGAAGACAGTCGAGTGCATCAGACCCGAGAAGACAGGCGAGTAGAGGAGAGGAGAAGGCAGGCAAGTGAACCAGAGAGCAGAAGGCGGGCGAGTGGAGCAGAGAAAATACGTGGCTCGACCCCAGAAGGCAGACGAGTGGACGGACGTGAGCAGACGTGATCAAATCCTGCAAGACGCCAGAGAGACGCACAAACATTCGAGAGGTGGATGTTTGTTGGCCCAGTAATTGAGGGTAAGCGATAAAAAATTTGTGAAACTTGCTCATTGCTCTGGATAAATAACATTCAATGATTTTTCTTTCTATTTTCAGCTAATGCATACTCCATCTCTTGAGAGACCCAAAATCCCCTGAGAGTAAGCCCGTGTCTTCACTTAAATTAATAAACAAAAATATTAAAATTGATCATATTTCTACTTTAAATTAATAAATGTTTTATATACAAAAAAAGTATATTACAATATATATATATATATATATATTAGGAGAAGGGATAGATGAATGGGCCACGTTTAAGATACGAGGGTCTTGTAAAATGAGCATTTTAGGGAAGTGCGTGGGATATGAACAGAAGATGGAGGCCAAGGATGGAATACGCTAAGCAGTTAGTGTGAGTTGTGCTAGTTATAAGTAAATGAAAAGCTTTGCGCAAGATAGGTTAGCATGGAGGGTTGCATCAGACCAGTCTTAGGACTGAATACCACAACAGCATATATCAAATCAACCCTCCCTTACCTTATATATCTATGAAGGTAATAAAGATATCAGCACCAAAACTTATTACAATGTTATTTAATATTTAGCAATTAATCACAAAACGTTTGATAAGATTACAATAAACAAGCTTGCCATTGAAAATATTTTAAGAAGTCACTATGAGGGTAAGAGTACGCACGGCGGCGGTTAGGAGTACGCACTAGCAATGATCACTAACAAATAGCCCACTACCGTTGTAAGCAGAGCATGCAAGTTTTCTGATAGATGGATCCAGTGATGTATTTGTTAGGACTGTTGTCCACATCCTGGACAATCTACAGGCTCATCATCATCAGTAGATTTTTCAGAGGTACTTCCGCTGGGTTATGGGTCAAATTTTAAACCCTTTCTGACCTTCATACTATCCTTTTATTGGTGATTTCTCCTGCCACCTTCTTTTGTGTTTAGTTTAATGGCATTATTTGATAACCTTTCAGTCTTCGTCTTCCCTTTTCTCTTTTCCATTTGTACATGGTTCATGCCTTGGGTCGTTTAAAAAATTGTCAAATGAAACAATCAGCCAAAGTTAGTTCCATCTGAAATATGTTGTTAGATTTTTAAGATGAGCTGGAATCTTATTTTGTGTTTCGTAAATCTAGAAAAGGTAAAATTGTTGTAAAAATACGAAAGTAACATAATTTCATTATTTGTAAAGTGGAAATAGGCATTAAGAAAAGAACCGTGGAATAAAACTATATAAAGTGGCCATTCAAGAACAGATGTTGTTTGTGAGGCGAAGGTTAGGCGTATGCAATGCTGCGTACTCCAGGCCTCCCACGTAGTTCCTTACAAAATCGTCACTTGCCCCCTGCACCGTGCAGCCTAAAACTGTAGCTAAATAATTGTTCTTTGAAATGAAATGTGACACAAAAATATAATTCATTGTTATGTACCTTGAAATTCTTAGGTTTTAAAGTCTAATTATTACATACAGAAGTAAATCTTACTTAGTGAAATCCCAAAAAAAAAGAGTAGCAAATAGATGACATTACAGAGTGTTCTCCTGCACTTGGTAGCACTTTACAGAAACTGAAAATTCACTGGATACTCTTATCCTCCCTTACCTTATATCTATATATATATATATATATAAGAATAATGAACACAAAATGGTATAGAAAACGGGACACATATCAATGGCTTTATTTATCAAACAACACAATTTAATATAAAAAATTACGTTCATCAGGAAAATAAGTTAGTTAACACAATTAATTATTAATAAAATTTCATGAAAAATACTAAATAGAGCAAGGTTTGTAATCGCAAGGGGACAACTGGGCCCTCTCAAGCATGATAGTTTAACAACATACCAAAAATTGAGAAATGATTTAAATCTGGAATTGACTTTTTAAATATTATACATAGTTGAATGAACACGTTTAATAAGATTTTACATTTTTAACGATACCAATATCTTTCAGGCTGCTGACTGCATCACCACGTACTGGCTGTACCCAACTATATGATCTGCAGACCTCGTCAATCAGATTAAGAACGTTAAAAAGGTTGCTAGTGCAAAAACATAACAAAAATGTAAGAACACATAGAGACAAAATAATCAAAGGATCACACAGCTCGCTTTACTTTTGAATCATGGAAACAGTTCAACTTATAAAAGTGTAAATATAAAAATTCTGTAAATATTAAACAACTATTATACTAAACTATTTCATTGGGCAGACACAGCCGCATCAGTTTGCCTATCATTTTTGATGACTTTGTCGACAGCAGTCTGCTTTATCTCTCACTGGACCTCGTAAGGCATCGCCACCAATCCATAAATCACCATGACTGCTTAGTTAACCAGCTGCGTCGATTTGAAAGTTTGCCTTCCAACATACTTCGGGCAAACACCAAGTCCTTGTCAGAACGACTTGTCAATAGGGACTAGCTCACGCTACTCTGCAAACAAATAAAAAGTTCTCTGCCGTCGTCTTATACAAAGGAGCACGGTTTTACTGTCCACTTTCCTCCGCCATTCTGCTCGTATAAGACGTGGAGTTAACATGTATAACTTTGCAGTCAGAAAACAATCTTTTCTACTATACGTGTTATCTGTTGGCCGTCTCTCGGCATCTTATGTCATTGGCTGACGAGGTCAATTGACCAGATTTTTATGTCTTCAGTTACCTCTGTGCGTTTGATCAAAATCTACTTGTCCCGTCACTACAGTAGCCACTAACTCTACGCGCCGTGCATTTGCCTTTCAAGGCAACAAAGCTGTACTGTTTGTCGGAGTCGCCTTTGCCGCCTGTAAGTCCTTTGTTTGATAGTTAGTATAATCCGCGCACACATTTAAGACATATTACATTGGAGAAAAATTAAGCGTCTCTTTCACTTAATACTACTAAATAATAACCACATGCAATAAACATCAACGCACGAACTACATCCATTTATATCTAATATTTACAGTTTTACGTTAAATAGCAGCCTGAATTGAGTGTTATTGTAATAACAAACCCCGATACATATTTAAATATGTACCTTGTCATTTGTTAACTCCAGACAATTTGGTACCCAATATGCTGCTTTCACTTAATACCTGGAATAAAGTAAGCGCATATGCCTCTACAATAATTCAAAGATTAAGAAATTACGAAAAAGAGAGAAATAATAATGTTTAAAGGAGACAGAGAGAGCTTGACGCTACGACTGCTTCCTGTGAAGTAATGTCTAACGACGGTCCCACAGGAAGATACACACAGTCATTGGTGGAAAGGGAGGTGTTTTTAGTGGGTAGAATCCCACACTACTATCCAGTGCGGACCCTCAGATAGTGTCTTTAGAAGATTTTCACCTGCCCTCGCAAAAAAAACTTGTCATTTGTATCCATACTATATATAAAATTACTCTACAAATATAAAGATCAGTTGGTCAACATTTATAAGTTATCATTTTATTTTCATGTCTTTAAAGAAGGTAAAAATCATGCTCGATAACTTCGTTATAACAATAACGTTTTGTATTTATACACTCATCCTGTCGTAAGTCTCGGGATAATTTACAATTTATTTATTAAAAATATAACAAAATGTGGAATTTAACACATTTGAATTAAGAAATAGGAAATAATATATGTTTGAAATCAACATGTTTAATTTAACCACCTCAGTAGTTAATAAATTATGAAATTTTAAGTTATATCCTTCATATTTTCATGGAATTCTGCGAGCTTTAGGATGAAAATGACGGGAAGTATTATCATATAATAGCTATAAATGTCTGCAAGTTTAATATAAGTTTGAATAAAGCCAAAAACAGACAAAAATTAGTGAAACATAAATATAATTTAAAAGTAACTACATGTTTCGGTCCTTATATGGACTCTGTTCAGGTTGAACTGAATTACAATGCTCGAAATTATAATATTCCAAAAATATTGCAGTAGAGCCAAAGAATACAGTAAATAAAGAACCAAAAGACAAAAATATTTTAAAAAACAAAGATAATAATCATACATTTGATACATTACATTTCATGATTTTAAGATATTATATAGGCCTATACTACGGAGCAAATCAGTGTCCGTTTTTACATTCATTAATGTTGTGTTTTATGTGAAGCATTTCTGAAACTAATAGGGATTTTTAGTTACTGTCTTTGTCTAAAATTTGGAAATTATCCCAGTGAATAGTGTGACTAGATTCTAAAATATGTTTTGAAATACCAGATAATTTGTCTTGTGAAAGCTTAATATTGGATCTGTGTTCCTTGATTCTGGTGCTGCTGGTTCGTTTAGTTTGACCTATGTATACACAAGGACAGCCATTACAATTTAATTTATTGCGAATTTTGTTTTTATCAACTGGGTCTTTCAAATGTTTTACAATAATGGATAAATTATTGGGTGATTTAGTTATGAGTTGGATGCTGTAGGAGTGGAAGATGTTTTTCAGAGAACTATGTAAAGTTGCAACTTATTGCACGTCGTCTCCATTCGTAGATTTAGGCTCCAGCGAATTTCGAAACGAAATTTAAATGACTTACATATTTGTATATTCAAACTATCGTTTGACATTTCTTTTTAGGTTTTTATGTGAATGCAAACTGCTATGAAAGTTGTATTAATTTTTCGTCCGTTACATATTAACGATAAACGAGGATAACGAAAGAATACTACAACTGTCACAGACCGAAGGTCTTGAGAAGGACTCTGTATTGTTGAGTCTTTGAAACATAGGATCCGACAATAAATCAGGAAACTGTACAGAAAACCTGCAAACTGTGCGACCTGACAAATAGCTTGTAAATGTGTACAGTAAATAATATTTTCTTCGCTGGTTCGAAGTCCCTTATGATACATAAAGGACCTTAGGAATCACTTTATTATAAGTTATAATAAATTATAACATATTTTTAAGCTTGAAGAAATTTAAAGACGTGTCAGTTATTATTTATCGGTTGCTTTATATATTTCGTGTTACAGACACATAAAAACGTTTACGTTTGTTACGTATGAAATATTAAAACATACAAGAATATTAAATTAATTTTGTTTTCGTGAAACATAGTAATCTAATGCATTGCGAGAATCTTCAAGAGCATTAAGTTATCCTCCTGTTAACGAAAGCACTTTTCCTTCTAAACAATGTTTAACTTGCCATTGTTGTGCCTCGTTTGACGGGTTCGGCCCTGGAGTTTGATGCCATGTATGGCCTCTTATTTTGAACTGAAGTAAAATGGCTTGGGGCAAGTAGCCGGGCCATTCAGATCTCGCGTGTATGGCGGCCTTAAGCCTTGAAGACTGTTTATGAAGTCTGGCATAATTAAGCAAAAAAAGAATAAGACCTGAGATTTTTTGAATGTCCATAAATTGAGCCTTTCGGAATCACATCTAGATATGTTAAATATTTATATATTTAAACCACAATCTTTAAAATGACATTAACTTATTAGCCGCAAATAATTCATTATAACAGAGTAGTGCTTACATTTACGAATACGTCATAAGACTGAAGTCACAACAACGACGAACCTAATTCAAACAATTTATTTAAAGGCGGGATTTTTATTTAAAGCTTGCAGCAGCGAGGGAACCCTGAGAAGCTTCTTCTCTAGATTCTCATCACGTGGGCCAAGGGTGAAAACTTCTGCAAAGCGATGGAGCATGAAACTTCCCCGCCCCACCTTCCATTCCCAATGCTCCCTCAACGACGAGTTTGTATTTCAATAGCAACTGATTGCAGTGAAACAAACTTCGTTCAACAATGACCTGCATAGGGAACGGCAACTAGGAAAGGCCATTATGTGAACACAATGGAAGCGTTTGTAAATTAGCTCAGGGACACACTTGTGCGGTTAACATATTTTTTCAACAGAAACGAAAATAATTTAATTTTGAATTTATCTTCCCAATTTATAGGACAGAATTCTGTGGTTAACATTTTACTTCCTCAGAGTTGACTATTATTTAAAGTTGTCGTGGTTGCTCAGCATTTTTTAATTTAAGTAAAAGTAGTCTTCCGCGAAGACGAAAAAGATTTTAGTTTACGTAATTGAACCTCGTTAAATATTTTGTGCAGCAGCGTTCCGTCGTTGAGTTATTTAACTGTGTATTTGTTAATACCACTTGTTAACTATAGGACAACAAAGAATAGTTTCATGCAATATTAGTACTTTCATGTACCAACGCTTTCTGTTTTCTCAACGCAGGATTAATAAAATTAATAACATTTGACGAACATTAGTTAAATAAAGAGACATATTAATCTCGAAAGAACTCTCTATCTTTTCAAAATGCCAAGTCATTAAGTACCAAACATCTCCTACAAAATGATTTTCACTACATCAACTTGTCTGTTTAATTATTGAATTTCCCTCTTAAGTAGACGAAACCACTTCTCTACTCGCAGTGCGAGAATGAAACCTTGCTAAATATTGATAACATTATATCATTCTTCTGACGTATGTTTGAAAATATTCAGAGCTACGTTCGAAGTTGAACGTATAATAATAATTACCGCGCATAACTATTGTCATTGTATGTATAGCTCAGTGCGCAGTGGACAACTCCGCCCATATTGTATTGGGGGTAGACATCAGTTCACTTTTACTCCGATTTTTGTTGAGATAGTTGGTCGTGTAAAAGCAATTCTGAAAATATTGGCGTTAAGAAATATTTTGCTGTCAGTTCAGGATATGTCGTACGTCAAGAAACGCATCATTAAAATGTAATAGTTAATAAGTATAGCGTGTGTTAAAAATATGCTGTCGCAGTCTCCATATCCCGTTTAATTACAATTAATTTTCTTAACAAAGATAGTAGCGTTCTCCTAACTGTTGGAGGGGTAGTACCTCCTCAATAGACAACACTCTCCTTCCCCTCACACCTCCCTACAGCGCATGTCAGCACGCCATTTAGAATCTCAGGAACTGTTATAATAATTAAGTTAATTCTTATCGTGTTTCTCTAATAATATTTACTATATCGCCTTACCATTGGATATAGATGAGGTAACTATCCCCGGATGGGGGGAGAAGGGGTGGTTGGATCAAATCCCATATTGCAGATCAGTTAGGTGATTGGGTAAATTGTATCTTATTACCTACCTGTTGTAAGTAAATACTCAATTTAAATCGTTTATATGAGGAAAACATTCAATTCTTAATCTAGTTTATTTAAACGTGTATACTTAATTAATTTGTTTTATTTCCGTAGATTACTTTTCCAAACGCACATAGAAACCAAAATCGTAACTCTTAAAGTAATAGACAGGATGATATTATCACGTACCACATGGTCACACATTTTTACACAGTTTATTACAATCAATGTCATCCCATTATCTTTTATTCTTTCCCATTGTAATAAATTCCCTTCCCTGGCTCCGTTTTAAAACTTATTTTTCACAATAAAATATTTCTGCGTCCTCCCGATTTTTCCCAGTTCATTTTACCATTTCATTGCTAGTATTTCGTCACGTTTTACATTTTTGCGTATCATTGTTGTCCACATTATCGCCAAAAAACGGACGTCACTTGATCTTTGTCACGTCACACATCCTAATCTTAGACGCTCCATCCGAGGAGATATTACTCCTGACTTTGAAATTTTTACGTCTTCGTACATTTCCTGACCTAGAGAAAATTTCGCTTCATCCATTCGAGACCCGACTCCGGACTTTGGAGAATTTAGCGAGACTAAAAACTCTGCTGTATGACGAGTAGGCATAGGTTGAACTGCGGCCCTGTCTTCTAAACTATTCCATCCTCTGCGACGACTCGGGACATCTCCTAGACGCCTCGTTCACTACCTCGATCTGCGAATCTGCCACCGCGCCGTAACAGCTGATTCAGACGGAACATCCTTCCAATGGGATCAAATAAGGTGAATAAATCCATTTTCATTTGATTCACAATTAGTAAAAACATTGTGCATTGCCTGTTTACTGCATAGATTCTCGCAGGCATTTAAACATTAATGAATGAAAAATAACCAATTTAAAGTTTGTTAGTAAAGTGTTTCCATCATAATATCTTCGTAAACCTGTGTTAAGTTATTTTTCATGTTTAGTTTTCTTATTAATCATGAGGATCATGTAACAACTTAGGAAACCAAGAGCTGAGGGTTCCTGTCATACGAAGTAATTACGCTAAGAAGCTTGTCCCCGTGGAAACCTCTTAAAAGTTGTGAAAATATATGCTCGCCCCACAACAAGGATAGCAGCCAACTATTACAGTTGAGGCGGAGTTCCCCCACATTGTTTTTTGTTCTTGGATTATCTTCTAACATTCGTAAATGTGACCTATTCGTCACTCTTGGCAGAACGACATGCGGCATTCATTTCTTAGGAATGTACACGTGCAGCAGCCATCAGTCAACATTCAAGACTTAACACTGACCTTACATTTGCCTACAAATAAATAAATTTTATTTTCTCATTAGGAATATCAAGTCTGTTCAGTATAATTGGCGAAATCTACGAAACAGGAAGAACACCAGAGGGGTTTAGGAACAACAAAATTATACAAAAGATTACTGGAGATGATAGATGCAAACAGAACATGAGAATTAGTTTAGTATATCATGCGTGCAAAATACAAACGAAAATACTATATTGTAATGAACTTGTAGCAATGCACCACGAAGAAAACACAAGTGTTGGCGATGGACAGCATAAAGTGCGGCCCAGTGTTCAGAAAGGGGGTGAAAGAATAAAAAAAACTTTTCAGTGATTCGGTTAAACAGATTGAAAATTTAAAGAAAAAGTATTGGTACTTTAATTGAGAGCAAGTTTGCGGAGGAAATGTAAATTCATCAACAAATTCATCCAGACTTCTTCAGCAATTGTAGTCGTCGTCGAGAGAGTGAGATTGTCACGTACCGTGTGCAGGGACTTACGAAATAAGCTAAAAGCAAAATAATTATTTCCTCTGGAGTTTTCCATAACATCTACAAAAGACAGTCAGCAGTAATTAGAATTGAAGGGCAAGAAAGGAAAGCAGTAATAAAGAAATGAGTAAGACAAGGATGCCGTCTGTCGCCCATGCTGTTTAACTTATACAGAGAACAAGCGATAAAGAAAGTCAAAAATAAATGTAGAAAGGGAATCAAAATGTAAGGACAAGAAATAAACATACTAAGGTTTGCTAATGATATTGTGCAATTAGGATTGCAAAACATAATAAATGGAATAACGTGTTATTGGGGGAAGATATCAACATGACCATTAATAGGGGGGAAACCCGAGGTGATGGAGTGTGGTATGGGAAATAGTAGAATACCGAAGGGTGTTATATCGGGAAGGGATATTTTGAAGGAAGTTAAGGAATTCTGCTAATTGGTCGGCCTAATAACGAGGGATGGTAGAAGTATAGACATAAGGAGTAACATAGCAAAGGCAAAGGAGGCATTCGCAAAAAAGAGGAATTTACTTACTGCTAATATACGTATGCGGACCTCCTATGGTCTAGTGGCTGTCTCACAAACCAACAGTCCCGGGTTCGAATCCTGGCATGGGCTTGGATGTTTGTGTCGTCATGGTCGCGAAGACCGGGAATAAGACTGCTGGAGATTTGATACGCTGACCACTAGCCACTCTAATTTCAGAATGAGTCATGTAAGATGACAGTCCGAAGTCGACCCGGTAGACCCAGGCCCATAATGGAACTGTAGATCCAAAGGAGAAGAAGAATAATATAAGTATGAATATTTGGAAACCATTATTGAAAAAGTTCGTATAGAGTGTGGCGTCATATGGGTTGTTAACAATAAAAGAAAAGAAGCTTTAGAAATGTGATGCTATAGGAGAATATTTAAAATGGGTGGATAGGGTAACTAACCAGGAAGTTAAAACGTGGCCTTACGAGACATGAGGGTCTTGTAAAATTACAATTAGAAGGAAATGTGTGGGGTAAGAACAGAAGTTGTGGGGAATATTTAGGTGATGCTGAATATGACATTATAAATACCCATACATGTACTAACGTACTTAAAACCGCCAGTTTGTAATTTATTCACACAATTAGAGTGTTTTAAAATGCTATATAAATGAAATTCTGAAAATACACATTATTCGTGATCGATGCAAATACATTAATTCATTAAATATGAACAATAATTTTTCCAAACTTTTGTTTCAGTGCAATTAATTCACAGAACGTAATATACAAGTGCAATTTTGGAGCTACGCCCGCTGCACGTTTCTGTTTTATTTATGTCTCCATCACTCGTGGTGAACTATTTCATCCGATTTATCCGTCATATATTAGGCCCTACTGACACGAAGTAGAATACAAAATGTTTTAGTTGATGTATCGATAGTTGTTCCCGAGCTTTGATTTGCAATTGATATTATTATGAGAACATTGTGTTTATGTGGGTGGTTTTGTTTTCCATATGTCGAATTAGAGCCCAGGTCACCAGTTTCCAAACATTTGAAAATAGTAAGACCAAATTGTCAGAACAGTCTCTCTCTCTCTCTCTCTCTCTCTCTCTCTCTCTCTCTCTCTATATATATATATATATATATATATATATATATATATATATTTAAATTCCGACTATAGTCACACCAAAATCGAGGTCATTAGCAACTTGTTAATTAGGTAACTTATCTTCTTTTTTAAATCTGATATACTCCGTCAGGGAACTTGAATACGCATCGAAACTCCTAGGCCCTTGCCAGGAATCGAACCTGGGACCCTTTTGGTACGAGAGTGTTGTAGTGTACATGTACTTTCTAAATTATTAAAGGGGTTATTTTTATTGAATAATTTTATCAAACTAAATTTTCCGAGCTGCGAAAGTCGGAGGGTCGTTCGTTGCTTGTCAGATAGTGCTGGTCTTATCTCAAAACATCTTTTGGACAGGTTCTTTCAGGGATTAAGAAGTCGATGGCAAGCAGGATTAGACCGAATCTTATCATCCGACAAAATATTTATAAACATTTTGGCACGTCTGGTATGCGTGAGTTTTCACGACTTTGGAGCAGACGTGCGAATCCAATATTGGGAATTCCAAAATTTTAGACGAAGTACTAATGGGTGAAGTCGTGGATATTAGTTTTTCCATCTCCCAGCTGAGGTTTCAAGGTTGGTGATAAAGATTATTAGTGGATGAGTTGTCGATAAGGATTGTTGTTGAGGTTTCGTTAATAGTTGGGAAATGGTTGATGAGTGGTCAAGTGTTTATCAAAACGCTGTCGTAGAGATTGTGGAGTTAGTTGTTGATAGTTGTTGTAAAGAAGGTCTGGGCAGTTGTCGAAGGATCGTGAAAGAGGAATTGATGGAAAGAGATTTAAGGTAGTTAGTTAAAGTGTTGAGCGAATGGAAACACCTGGTGGTCGCAGAGACGAGGCGTTGAGCCAGCGGTAGCAGTCCTCCAATTCCAGAAGTGGCCACTTCAATGACTTTAAAGGTTTCTTGCGCTCTACCTACGAATCCGCTGTTGGTAAAGTACTAAACAAAATCACGAATCAACTAATGCCACAGTAGCATTGTCAACATCAATTAGTGATAAAAATATAAAGACCAGGTATTTGAGCCCATCATCCCCTGAGAGACAATCAATTTGTTTCAATTTTTAATTCATAAAGTTAAATTCATTTTCTAAATGTACATTTTTTAAACAGCAAGAAAAATTGCTTTTTATTATATTTCATTTGTTTTCTATTTTTAAATATATTATTAAATTTTAAATATTCGTAATATTTAATGACGCTGCTCTATTAATCAATATTCCCAAAACACATTACAGTTTGACGCTATTTATTAGACTACAGGTGGCCATACTAATCTTTTGTGCTACGGATTCCCTTTCTAAATGTTGGCACAAAATAATTTAATAAGAGCCTAATGAGATTTATAATGACAAAATATGTCAGAGTTGCAATATGAATGATAGATATGAAGTAAGAGTATTTCGTGATCTCAAAACGAAACTTACGTTTTCCTTCTTGAGAGTTTTTAAATTGTAATGCCAGTCCGTAACTTTGTATCATAAAAATCTTTAACGTACGTGGAACCTGCTCCTATACAGAAGTTTCTCTACAAACACCAGAACGCGCCAGAACCAACTAAGAAATTGGACGACCGCCCGCAAGCAGAATGGTGAAAGTTTGCGGAGAAAACTTATTTTCAACTGTACGCCAAGTGCGCCAACAAGGCGAGAATTTAACGTTTCATAAACCAATGATTTGGGCAATTACCTAGGAGATAATTTTAGTAGATAGAGAGTTATAAATCTCAAAAGAACTTGAGTTTGCTAACGGCTTATGTAATAAATTTGGATATGATTATTTCGGTATCTGGTTTCTGCATTATAATTTAGTACAATAATCTGCGTAGATATAGTAGAACTTGGTTTTGACGAGAACCCGATTTTAAGGAGCAAATTAAACTTTTTCAATTGAAAAATTGTTTTGGGATATAACGATTGATAATCTGGTTATAAGGTGCAAATCACTTGGTCTTCCGAAACTTCCCTGATCCGGCCACGACCTGATGGTAGCATATACAATGAACACAGTCCTGTTTTTTTTTTCAGTGCATCAAAACGGAACAAAAAATAGTTTCCCCCCATTTCGTTAAGTTTATCACAAAGAGGAAATGAAGTCTATACGAAACCAGCAATGCATATAGGAAAATAGGATATCATTAAATAAAAAATATATATTTACCGTCATATTTTCTCATTTATTATAATGGCATAAAATGTATAGACAGCTATGAAATATTTATAATATGTATACTTTTCTCCTCCGAAACTACGTTTATAGAATTTCCGTCAGAGCGCCACATTTGCAGCATCCAACAGTAGTCGGCCAACATTATTCCATTTCATTGTCCTTGGGATATCCATTCCACTTCCTTTATGTCCTGGTGAAGCCTCTCTCCTTGCTCTTCGCTCACTGCACCAATAATTACTGGAAAATAGTACACACGTGAGTTCAAGTAGTACAGTTTTCAACTCCTTGAGCATCCCAAGTCTCATAACTTCTCAGTATGTCGTCTTTCAAAGTTGGGACCTTTCATATTTTCCCTAAAACTTTATTATTACTTCCTTTAATGAATTCCTTGCTATTTTCTCAACAACATCCCATCCATTACGGTTCCAAAGTTATCATCCTTCATAGTGAAATGAATATAGGGGGGAATATTAATTAAAAATTAAATAATGATACGATTTTGTAATAAAACAAGAAATTAATTTACTTTAACAACAAAAAACATATTTGCGATGATAATTACAATTTTTAATGTTTCGATATTTATGGCTGAACTTCTTTCGTCAATAAAAACTATACATATTTTTACAAAAAATTATTTACATTAAATTATTTAAAACAAACAATTTTAACTATAGATTTTTGTGTCGTATTTATGGGCCATCCCATAGGGCAGAAAACAGAAAATTAGCAAAGAGTCACAGAAGGTAATTACCGTGTCGGCTTAATGCAGGTTTCAGCTTCTTCCTGGTTCGTCCTCCATCCAGATCAAACCTGCCGACCACCTATTCTTCCCGTTGCAGGAAGATTTTCAAAATCTTCTCTTGCCGCAATTCCTCAAAACATCTCTTCTTACCGCTCTCGAACAATCTCCAATCTGTAAAATCTCCACCACCAATCTCCTCAAAAATGTCTCCGCTAGTCTTTTTAAAACTTCCTCCCCACTTCAATAGTTTCTATCACCAAGATGGAAGGGATGGATATGCACTAATAACATTTATGGTGATAAAAGAAAGGAAACCGCAGTTAAGCTCAAAGGGAAATAAAGCTCAGACACCGCGTCACGATTTCGTAATTTCCCAATCTTTGTGAGAATTTGGCGACGTCGGGTGGTGTAATTCCCAATTGACTTGCCGCCAAAACCCGAGCAGATGTGTTTGTCCGTTACAATAGGCTTTCAAATTTCAGGACCGACCAAAACGCTTTTCAGTCAGCAGTAATTATAATTGAATGACAAGAAAGTAAATCAGAAATAAAGAAAGGAGTAAGCCAAGGATGCAGCATGACGCCCATGCTCCTCAAGAACAGGTGAAGTAGAAAGTTAAAAATGAGTATGGAAAGGGAATCAAAACGCAAGGAGAAGAAATATTTGACGATATTCCATACCAAGAATTTTAAACATGCATTTCTAAGATTAACTACAAGGAATTTGAGCGGATCATCTGCGGGTGCCTGAAAGTCATTTATATGATTCTTTTACAACAAGGTACCTACACTAAATTCCCTTGTTTTCTCTGTGAATGGGAGAGCCGTTCTAACGCTCAGCACTGGATACAAAAAGAGTGGTCAGGTACAAACTCTAAAGGTAGGATAAAAAACGTCCACTTTTTTGGACCAAAAAAGCGCTTTTATCCCCTCCACTTCAAACTTGGAGTGATGAACCAGTGTTTTAAGGCCAAAAGACGTGATTCGTCTAGGTAACATTCCTGGGATGTCCGAATCAAAGCTATTTTGTTGTTGTGGTGTTCACTCCTAAGACTGGTCTGATGCAACTATCCATGCTAACCTATCCTGCGCAAGCCTTTTCAAACTATATAGCTACCAAATCCCCCATCCTCCCTAATCTGCTAACCCCTTTTCCATCTTTGGCCTTCCTCTTCGTTTATTACCCCACACACTTCCCTCCAATGCTAATTTTGTAAGCCCCTCATGCCCCAAAACAAGGCTTGTCAGGGCCTTCCAAATTGTTGCTCTTCCCCTATTCTACTTTGAACTTCCTGGTTAGTTATTCTATATCTGTATCATAATGGAAGTCTAATTCAGTCAGTAATAGAAGAAGAAGAGGTGCATGCTGAAGAGTTAGGGGACAAAATTTTAATGTCAGAGTTTGATAGGGCGCTGAAAGACCTGAGTTGTGGTAAAGCGCCAGGATGTGATAACATTCCAGCAGAGTTGGTGTGAGCATCGGCCAAAGAAGCAATATCATGGCTGTTCGGGATAGTTTGCGAAATATACGAAACAGGATGAATCCCAGAAGATATTAGTAAAAACATAATTATACCCATACCGAATAAGGCTGGGGTTGATAGATTAGAACAGCACAGAACAATTAGTTTAGTATCCCATACAATCAAAATATTAACGAAAATAGTATATAGGAGAATGGAACGTCAAATAGAATGCGAGTTAGGAGAAGATTAGTTTGGTTTTAGGAAGAATATAGGACAAGATAAGCTATATTGACTTTGCGATTAATTTTAGAAGACAGGATACGAAAATACCGTCCTACGTTCATGGCATTTGTAGATTTAGAAAAAGCGTTTGATACTGTGAACTGGAACACACTATTAAGGATTTTGAAGACCACTGGAATAAAATATCGAGAAAGGAGGCTAATACATAATCTCTACAGAAGACAAGCAGCAGTAATTAGAATAGAAGACCAAGAAAAGGAAGCCGTAATCAAGAAAGGAGTAAGACAATGATGCAGTCTGTCGCCATGCTGTTTCTTCATCGCCTGTTCTAGGTATAAGTTAAAGTTAAAAAGAAATATGGAAAAGGAATGAATTATGCTGCAAGAAATAAAATCCTTACGCTTTGCCGACGATATTGTAGTATTAGGAGAATCAGAAGAAGACTTGGAAGCTATAATAAATGGCATGAACGTAGTCATGGAGAAAGGGTTCAATATTAAGATTAATAGAGGCAAAACCAAGGTAATGGA
This sequence comes from Eucriotettix oculatus, assembly GCA_034510155.1. Lineage (NCBI taxonomy): Eukaryota > Metazoa > Arthropoda > Insecta > Orthoptera > Tetrigidae > Eucriotettix > Eucriotettix oculatus. Next base: position 160,858,538 of record CM067376.1, on the reverse strand, counting down.
GTGGTATGGGAAACCGTGGAATAACAAAGGGTGTTAGATTGGGAAGGGATATTATGACGGAAGTTAAGGAATTCTGCTACTTGGGAAGCGTGATGCTAGAAGTATAGTAGACATAAAGTGTAGGATAGCACAGGCAAGGAAGGCTTTCGCGAGGAAGAGGGATTTACTTACAGGTAATGTAAGTGTGAATATTAGAAAATCTTTGCTAAAAATGTTCGCATGGAGCGTGGCGTTATATGGGTGCGAAACGTAGACGATAGGAGTTGGGGAAAGGAAAAGAATGGAAGCCTTTGAAATGTGGTGCTATAGGCGCATGCTGAAAATAAGGTGGGTGGATAGAATCACAAATGAGGAAGTTATAAACAGAATAGGGGAAAAGCGAACAATATGGATGACGTTGACTAGGAGAAGGGATAGATAAATAGGTCACGTTTTAAGACACGATGGTCTTGTAAAATTAGCATTAGAGGGAAGTGTGGATCCCCGGTTATTACCAGCGAACTGTAATTCTTGCCTTGAAATCCCACTGATTCTGGCTGACGATAATGTTCCACAAATACGTACTGAATGTGGATGTCTGTACGTCTGTGTGTGTTTTGCGTTGCAGAATATTACAGAATTCGTCGTTTTTGTTTAGTAAACTATTGCATGATATGAGGTGTCTGCTTCAGCATCAAGTTCAAAAAGTAATTTGCATTATATGCTTAATTTTTATTTCCAAACTGAAAGAGGAAAAGGCTTAAAATACAGGATTGATAAAAGTTGTTTGACTATCTCTATTAGAAAACTTGAAAATTGTCATAAATAAGCCACATCTATGGGCCAAAAAAGATGATATCACCACGTAGTTTACTTTCGAGCATAAAACAATTAAAAAGCTTCGTATTATCTTTTATCATTAAGCTGTAGCTCTTCCGTTAAGCCCGGGGCTCGTGTTCCGCAGAGAGCAGATAATGTCTCGGAAATGCAGGACGTCCGCATATCGCTCTGTAGAGGGGCATAATAGAGTCGCAAGAACGCGCTACGTTGCGGGGAATCCCCTTTGTTTGGAGACGCGGATCCACTTCCAATGATAAAGAAACCCTCAATCTGCCTCAGCCAAGTCAAAGGAAACTTTCCCATAGTTCACGTGCTGTGTGCCAGGAATCACGACGGGGGTTTAGTCTCACCAGACGATAAGAATCATTTACAGATAGCGAACGCTAAGGCTTGAACTCGGGTGATGAGCAAATCGTAACAGCGAATACTTGGAAAATGTCTGCTTCATTATTATACGACGAATAGGTAAAAATCCAACCAGGAGGGTAGAATTTTCAATTATATATTTGAGAAATGGAAGGTGAATACATTTCGTGTACCTCATTTATGCTCTCAACATACCGACTGTATTCTAAAATGAAAGCGTAATTGTTCTTTCATATGAATCACATTTGAAATAGCATTTGGAATTAAAATTTGGAAGAATACTCTTCGAAGGCTAAAAAATACTTGGCACGTTTTCTTATCTCTTCGTTTTGATTATTCCTTTACATTAATTACTAGCCGTGTCCGCGACTTCGTTTGCGCAGGACTACGACAAATAACAACGGGAAAATGCTCAAAAAGGATATTATCAGTGACTCCTTTTTTTCTTTGAACTCCTATTAATTGATGAGAGTTACTTATGGTATCTCTTAAATACACATTTGAATATTTTTACCTAAGAATTCACCATTTCCACAATAAATGCTACGATCAACTAAAATTAATAGACATAATTCAATCGACATAGAATCTAATATTTTATTAGTAAATTAAATCGACAGTTGAATATGACATAGGCAAGAAATCAAAGCTCAGACTATAAAAGTTTCATATGACAGCAGTGCCAAAACAGATCAAATGAAACTTAGCTGTTAGTACTGGAGAATTTTCTGCACTAGCCGGCATGGCGCAGCACCTTAACCCGCTAGGTTACATTCATAAGCATTAAACTAGTGAAATCTTCAATACATTGAAATTTAACAAACAGATTAACAGAAGAATTTTAACTTAAATTTTCATGTATCATTTTCATTGAAATCCGTTGAGTCGTTTCGGAGCCTATTCGAGACAAATGTTCAGATAAAATTGTTCAAAGAACCATTTAAGATTAGGTATCGTAAAAATAGCAGTTTTCAATTTGGTTTTGGCATTGATTTTGAAATCTCAGACATACCTATACCAATAAATAAAATTGAAGCGTCTATTAACAGAAATTTTATTTTAATTTAAGTTAAAAATAATTTATACTGCTGATTTGTAAAATACTCCAGCTCAGGGTTTCCCAATCTTTTTTCTTCAATGGAACACTTCCCAAAATCAGATATTTTAACGGAACCCTTGACTTAATTTTTTAAAAAACATTTTACTAATAGGAATTACCCAACCTAAAAAATAATTATTATTTCGTAATTATTTTTAAATAATAAACTGGTATATTAAATGAACATAAAAATATTAGTAATTAAAGCAGTTAATTACCTAGATGATTTTGGGTCCTTGAATTACATACCTTGTTGATGTCAGGCAAAATATTTGTATGTTGAATTCTAATATGTGGTGTCTTTATTTTTTGGTTAACAGGCTACACGAGAGTGGCACCGAGCCTGTTTCCGCTCTTTGACTTCATTGTGGTATAATAAGAATATCCCGCTTCGCAAAAACAGGTTATAGAAAATGAAGTAAAACAATAATAGCTTGAAATATTAAGATACTCTTCTGACAAACTCGCCCAGAAATATTTGTATATTTGTTTCAAATGTGAGTCACTGATTAAATCGATTAGATTTTCATAGTCACATTAAAGCTCCTGGTTAAGCTGTCGCGGAAAATAGATTCTGAACCCAGGAATTGTCCTTACTATTTTTCGTAAAATATTGCAAAAGAGTTTATGTACGTGTTCTAAAATCATTTTGGAAACTTCATGATCTACTTAAAAATTTAATTCATTTAAACATTCATGTAAGGCAGGAGAACAATTAAATTCACTAGATTCAACTGATGAAATCCAAAATTGTATTTCTTTTTATCAAAAGAAGCAATTTTATCTCTTGTATCAAAAATTGTAATACTTGTTCCTTGTAATAATAAATTAAATGCACTTTGTAAAATATCTGCTATATATGCAAGTTTTATCAAACATGAAGATATTTTTAAAACTTCAACAAAATATTGTCCTGAATTATTTTGTGCCTTCAAGAAGATCAACAATTCACTTCGAAGTTCAAAAAGTCATAATAGTGCTTTGTGTTCACTACCCATTTCATCGCACAAAATTTTATTTAATCTGGTTTTGATTTTACAAATTTTAATACTTTCACGGCAACATTTTTTTAATTTGTAGAAATATTTTGTCGCCAGTATTTTTCTTAAAAACAATTTCAGATCCTCATTTGCTCCACTTGCTTTGTTTTGCCGGTTCTTTTTAACTTACCTAACAAGACATAAACGGATCATTATGACAATAAGTCAAAAGCTTCCGAAATTAATAGATACTTTTGTGACCAAAATTTTTTTTAATTATATTTCGCGGACAAGAAAATGTTTTTATTAAAATATTATGTGAATAACTCCTTTTTAAGTTACACAAAATGTGTTTTCCCTATCAATTATAGCACAGTTTCTAGGAACTATTTGTAATTTCATACTACATCATCTAACGAGAAATAATAAAATTATTAAAAGTCTTTAAGTCAAACCACAAGAATTTTATTCTATGTTGTCTGAGGTTTTATATTTATTTATAAGGAGAATAGAGTTATAATTTCTAAATAAAATTTATTTCTTAAGTGATTTAGTTTGATTTTTAGAATTACATTTATATATTTCTTCTAAAATATCTTTACGCTCTTGCATTTCTACTTCCCTAGACTGCATTTACACACTAATTTAAATATGAAAAAATTAATTAATACTTATGAAAAAAATCATTTTCTCGATCTCAGTGAATTTTTATACACATGGATTTAGTTTACTCTCAAACATATCTGGGCTTGTATAGAAGAGAAAATATATTTGTATTTAAATAAATAGTGCCAGCTATTTTCGGAGGGTTGATAGGCGTTTCCGTTGCAAACTGTAACTGGATGTCATCTCACCCTCTTCGAATCTCTCCCTGCCTTCCAGTAAACTTGCTAGGCAGGGATCATTGTCAGCCTTTGAAGTTGGAAGGCCAAAACATCTCCTTGTACGTTATCATATCCGTAAGCTTTCCTTATGCAGTCTCGTGTGATGATTTTCTTGATTCTCCTCGATGATTGACATAAAATAGATGCAAGGAAAACCCTAGAAAACCTGCATAAGGTAGGTCGGGGTATTGGGTACTATTTTGACACCCTTTCGAACGACGGGAGAGGAGTTTGATGTGGGATTGCAGCATTTTCTTTTCCGCGGATCCACCAGTTTTAGAAGGCAGATAGCCGACTGATCCAATGGGATCAGCGGACAAAATAATAATAAATAAATAAAATTAAAAATTAAGCATAATTATCTATATTACAAAGAATAAGAATATAAGGCTAGAAGTATATATTATCTATATATTACGATTACCACGTCTCTAGTTTCAGAAATTTGTTTTTTATTTACAGAAAGTATTCAAGTATTATAGATTTAAAGTATAACACACGGCTGTAATAATCACTGTAGGTAATGTAAATGCAGTCTTGTAGAATCATTCTCATCAATATTTGAACAGGTGGGATATTTTTATTTCGTGAGCAGTTACAGTCAACCATTGATTGAATTTCTTTAATGTAAGAGTTTTGCAGTATTCCTTTTAATTATACAAGACCAATCTCCTTCACGTTCGCTGCTGTGAATGTGAAAAAGCAACGAGTCTCTCAATTAAAACTGTTGTATGTTTGTCTTTTTTCGGGTCGGTATCAAGTGTACGAGTTTTGGCGACCAATACACGAATAGTTAAATGGTTGTATGATGAAAACCTTTTGGTTCGACTGCCAACCTCGGATTTCCAATATACTCCCGAAATAAATGATTGAATGTATTTTTCAATGAAGAATAGAATATCTTGGTGTGAACGGACTTTACCTTAACTTAAAATTGTTCTTTTTATTTTGTCCTAAAAACGAAACATCAGGTACAGAATTTCCATAAAGTTGAATTCATTGAATATATAAAAAGTAGGGTGTCATCTATTTATGCTCGCATCAGGGCAAACCTTATAACTCACAGTTGGTTTATAACAGGTCCCACTATCAATAAAAATGAGAAATTCGGGCAGCAGCAATTCAATGGATTTATAAATATCCATTGAACTCTTCAATTTATCGAAATGAAACATACACGAAAATTTAAGGTAAAATTCCTGTTTCGATCCCTAAAATTTACATTGAAATCCGTAGAGCCGTTCCGAAGCATAAACAGATCAAGAGTATAGGCAACCCGTAATCATTTTGAGATTAAAACGCACATTAAGAAGAAAACCTTCCCGTAGAATATATATATTTTGTAGTATACAACGTGAGGATAATTACAATGATTAATCCAAACTTCAAAATTAATTAAATTATATTCAAATTTCACATAAAACTTAGTCTTTACAAATGATATACAATCAAACTCAAAATTATCAAGGGCATTTGGGCCTCTCAAGAGTTAGACAACTGCAGCAACTGTAAAATAAAAGAAAAACATAGAATCATAATTATGATGTTAAAATTTATAAGGTAATAAAATAAAATAAAAATGAGCAACACCTGGTTTGGGTGCTGCTATTGTATCGGGACAACTGGTCAAATTCCCACTGCTAATTAAGTAGCTCGGTTTCGAAATTTACATATGACTGTACACCACTTCTCTAAAAATTACCAAACATGAATTAGAACACAGCATTCAACAATTTAGAATAGAACAATTTAGGATATTAATGACCACCAATTCAAACACAACTATATGACTCCACATGAGCAAACTATTATTCGGCTTATACCATATTTGCATCGAATCCACAATCCTTTCACTGCCCACTGCTTGCCTTACTCCATTGCGTCCGGTCAGATAACTGGATGAAGGAACACCTTCCTTCAAACAATGTTTATTGGCGAGGACCTCCTTCGCCACTCTTAAAGTTACGTCAGCGTACTTCCACTGTCCCAGACTCTCGCCGTCTCTCTGTAAATTACGTCTGCCAGAAATACGTCTTCACTCTTCACTCTCCCAACATCATCTGAGTCTTTCACCTCAAAACCTCGTTTTAGCCATCTTCCTGAAACTGGGTCAGGTGACTTGCTTAGTTAATTACAGCCGAGCACACTCACACGTTCAAAAGCTTAAGTTTCTTCGAGAACATTCACGTGGTTTGACCAATGATTTGCGAGTGTCCCTCACGACACAGCTTGTTCACAACAATACATACATTCCGCGCTCAAATGTTATATTGTCACCACACTACACTCATTCAAGCAACAATTTATGACAATCAGTTTAAGAAATAATAACAGCCTTATTTGAATATTTACAAGAAAATAATACTGGAAGACAAAAGGTATCCTGGCTTGTAGAGCAGTAGAGCCTGGCCCATTTTTCCCTATTTATGGAATTTTAAATTACATAAATATTTCGGCATGAGCATGTCGCTGGCCAGGAAGAAGGGGGGTTTTCCGGGCGCCGATTTGGCGGTGCGGAATCAAAGAGACAGCGGTTGACACTTGAGCTATAAAGCATAGACACCAAGTCGCCGGTTTCGGAATTTCCTAATCTGTCTGAGAATTTGGTGATCGGATGGCGTGTGTTCCCCAAATGTAACAAGGGATATTATTGGAGAATATCCATCCCTGCCACCTTGGTGATAGGTGTTACAAAAGTGGGGACGAAGTTTTAAAAGAGGCAGGCGGAGACATTTTGGTAGCAGAGTGGTGCCGATAGCAGAGTGGTGGCAACAGCAGAGTGGTGGTGGAGAATTAATTAGACAGATTGGCAGGAGATTGGTGGTAGGGAGTGAATTTGAGAGATGTAGAGATTGATGGTGACAGATTGGTGGCGAAAGATTGTGAGGTGAACGATTGACGAGTGCAGTTGCAGTACCGGTGTAAATTACGGACTGATCAGTCGATGAGGCAGCGGAGAAAGAAGGCGTTAACAACGAGGGAAGAAGGAGAGAAAAACAGGAGTTTTCCTCAATTCAAGCCGCGCGACTTTGTGCTATTGTCTACCGGCCGCTTCAAAGTTCCAGTGGCGTCTGCATCAAAACGCATATGAAAACCACACAGGTTTGTCAACGAACGGAATATCTACTGCACGTGGTCACCCAAACAATAATTACCTCTGAGAACTTTAGAATCATTCCCTTTTAATAACTTTATATTTGTATATGCTATATTCTCGCCGGACCCATTTAAAATTATTGTTTTCATTCAATAAATGTACATATTAAACCTTAATTATTAAATTTATTAAATAATTAATATCCCCATCACTTACAGGCTTTTACACCACTATATATATATATATTAATATTATCCAAATGAAATATTCACTAATATTTAGGTAAATTGCCTTTTTTAAAACCCTAAAATTTTCATTCAATTCCTATGAGGCATTATAAAGCCTATTCGAGATAAACATACGGACAGAAAGACAGTCATACAGATAGACAATTCAATTTTATTTATAGGTATGGATAATTATATGAAGCAGACGTTCTTTGAACCATTAGTGATGTGTAAAAAGATCTGTAATATTGTTGTGGTCAATTATTTAGTTGAAATTAATTTATTCATAACTTTTTTTCCGTTTTGTGTAACACAATGAAGTTAAACAGAAAATTAGGAACAAGCGTTATCCTGTAATTGCATGAGGGAAATAAGTGTAGTTTATCCTTCTGTCTTATGTGACTTACATCCCACCGTTATTATTTAAACAATTAAATTGTAATTTACAACTAAAAAATTCTCAAAGCAGAAATTTAGCTCAGGAGGTTTTCATATTTATAAAATCCACAGATATTTATCACGGTATTAAACGTTTATTCATAAGTTCTTAATTACCTAAGGTATAATCAATTTTTGTTACAAATTTTGATAAGTAATAATATATACCTCAATTTTTTTCCGCTTTGCCATATGTGCATTAATTCGATTATTAATTATAATCTCACACGCAACATTGATTGGTTGATTGACAAAAGGAAAAGTTAATTAAGGATATGATAGAAATACACAACTCAAAAGTTTTATTATTGATTCCTGTTGTATATTGCTCTGTATTAAGCCTTTACAAATTTAAATAAAACTAAAATATTCAAAAATCTATATATAATTCAAAAGTAATAACTTTGTTGAAAACGCCTATCAAATTAGCCCTAACCAAATGTTTTAGAAACAAAACTGGGTGGAAACTTCTAACAAATTTTAACACTTATTATAAAGAATATGTTGTTGTCGTATTCAGTCCAAACATTGGTCTAATGCAACCCTCCATGCTAACTATCCTGCGCAAGGCTTTACATTTCGACATAGCTACCACATCCTCCCATTATCTGCTTAGCGTATTCCATCCAAGCCTTCGTCTTCTGTTCTTACCCCACACACTTCCTTCTAATGCTAATTCTACGAGACCGTCATGTCTAAAAACGTGGCCTATTAATCTATCCCTTCCCTTCGTCAAAGTCCAGTAAATTGTTCTCTCTTAAACTGTTCTGCTTAGAACTTCCTGGTTAGTTATTCTACCCACCCATATGATTTTCAGCTTCTCTTATAGCACCGCAAGGCTTTTATTATTTTACTTCCTGCAACTACTATCCTCCATGTTTTGCACCCACATAACGCCTCACTCCATACTAACTGTTTTAATCATAATTTCATAATATTCATTCTTAAATTAGCAATAAGTAAATTCCCCTATTTGCGAAATCCTTCCTTGCCTGTGTTATCCTACTCTTTATGTCTGTTACACTTCCACCATCCCTAGTTATTATGCTTCCCAAATGCAGAATTCTGTAACTTCCTTCAAAATATCCCTTCCCAATCTAACACCCTTAGGGAAACAGTGTAATAACATACTACACTCCATCACCTTTGTTTTCCCTCTATTAATCCTCACGTTGTACTCTTCCTCCAGGGTCACGTTCGTGCCATTTATTGTATTAAATATAAATTAATTAAAATATTTCCAGATTTTTTACCCTGTAAAATGTAAACGACACTCACTCTCTTCAGGATTTTTCTTGGTGAAGATATCAATGTCGGAAGCAAGATTAAATTCGCATTTTGTTTTTAATAATTGTGTGTTATAAATTTTCAGAGTTGTTCAAGGCAGCTTACGATTCCGATGTCAGCCCGCAGTAATTTCTACATACCAATTGCGCGTGACGACCAGCGTATCTACTGCTCCACTTCCCGCTGTCCTTTACTGGAAGTGGAGCGACGCGAAATTTTGAACACCTTTCAAAGCGATGCACACTTGCCGAGGCCCCCTTTCAAATCGTCTTGCTCTCAGCTCTTAGCTCGATCAGGCAGCTTCAACCGAAGCAGTTTTTTTCACTTATCCGAGATTCGGAAAATCTCGGCCAATAATAGGGTCTCTTCTAAACTGTGCCCGTAGGTTATCGACAATGATAATCAAATGCAGATAACACCAACAGGAGCGCAGTATAATAATACCGTCTGGCCATTAATAATCAAGTTAACTGCGCCCATCGAAAACTGACCATTAGTAATGTTCCGCAACACCGTTAAAATACAAGTAATTAATCACAATACAGCCAAATTTATGCAATTAGCATTACTTGCTCGCTACAGTAGTGCTTTACTTGGCTCTATTATGTAAGTACAAATCGTATTTCAAATAATTTCCTGTGTATGTTCAACCTCATGCTCATAAATACAATACAAACAAATCTATGTTTGAGTGAAACTTCTTATGTTACGCTAGGGAACAAAATGAATACGGGGGACGTTAGGTTGGTACAAGTGGTCGCACGACAGCCAGCGTTAGCAGAGTATACATGGGGAGCGTCTTGTGCCATTGTTGACCGTCGGAATAAAGGCAGACTGCTGGATTTCCAGTATTAATAAGATTTTACTTTATTACAAACATGGATCTATAAGAAATTAGAAATTTTGGATTCTCTTTTGTCGTTAAAAACTGCAGAAACAAACAGAAATATTTTAGGTGACAGGCTATCTCATTGTATTTTAGCAACACTACCCAAAATTGTGATATTGAGACATGAATCTTTTTGACTGGACATTATTATTTACATTTACAAATTATTGTTGCGTATAGATCTTATGCTGCTGAGAGATTAGCTTGCGAAATGACATCAAAATTTGATTCTCCTTAATTTTGTAGCGACTTTGGCTTGAACGGATAGCAGATCAGTCAGCTGCACTACTATATTGATCAACCCACTACATTCTGGACTAGAAGTTGTATCGATAAGCCAAATTACACATTTATATGGCCGCGAGAACTGATTTGACAAGGGATCAAAGTTGACCCTTTCAGCGGCGCGTTCGCGATAAAGAGGTAACAGCTCATTGAAGATGATCTTGTAACTTCTGAACCAGTGTACAATGAGCTCTAATATTTTGCACAGTTTCAGTTGGGGTCTGGGTTTACTTCCTTACAAAACTTCATGATATTTAGAGAGGGTCGAGTGATAGCCATAATTTTTTTTTCGGTGATTTCCGAATTTTACTATATAATTCACTATTATTTCGTGCTGGAGGGTAAAGTACCATGATAAAATATAATAGTATAAATTGTACTGTTACTTGTTAATTCATTGGTAAGAATAGTATTGATAAATAATGACACTATAAAGCTAAAATAAAAAACAAACTTAAAAGCCTCTTTTCGTTTGTGTCTAAATTAAAAAAAAATTCGATCAGTTATTCCTCGGAATTTTTCCTAAAATCTCTGTTCCTGTAGTCCACAATCTCCACGTTGCATATAGCTGGCCATTTTTTCAACAAATCGATATCAATGTGTGATGGCTTTATGTTGAATGTGATACCTTTTGTAAAAAAAACTTAACCATAATACGGTCATAATTATTTATTTCTAAATTTCGGACATACATGAGCTTCCAATGTCTAGTAAAATAATATTGATCGATTCTCTGGATTAAAATCTGAGTAAGTCATACTGGCTCACTTTATAAAGCTAGATTTAAAATGTATAACTGGCTAATACATAACCTCTATAGAAGACAGGCAGCAGTAATTAGAATAGAAACCCAAGAAAATAAAGCCGTAATCAAGAAAGAAGTAAGACAAGGATGCAGTCTGTCGCCCATGCTGTTTAATTTATATATAGAACAGGCGATGAAGAAAGTTAAAACGGAATATGGAAAAGGAATCATACAGCAAGGAGAAGAAATAAAACCCTACGCTTTTCGATGATATTGTAGTATTAGGGGAGTCAGAAGAAGTCTTGGAAACCATAATAAATGGCATGAATGTAGTCCTGAAGAAACAGTTCAATATGGGGATTAATAGAGGAAAAATCAAGGTAATTGAGTGTAGTTTGGGAAACAGTGGAATAAAAAGGGTGTTAGATTGGGAAGGGATATTTTGACGGAAGTTAAGGAATTCTGCTACTTCGGAAGCGTAATAATTAGGGATGGTAGAAGTATAGCAGAAATAAAGAGTAGGATATCAGAGGTAAAGAAGGCTTTCGCAAAAAAGAGAAATTTACTTACGGGTAATATAAGTATGAATATTAGGAAATCATTATTAGAACAGTTAGCATGGAGTGAGGGGTGTAAAACATGGACGATAGTAGTTGCAGAAAGGAAAAGAATATAAGCCTTGCGGTGCTACAGGAGAACGCTGAAAATCAGATGGGTGGATAGAATCACAAACGAGGAAATTATTGTTCACTTTTGCCCTATTTCGTTTACATGAAGGACGTTGAGTAAGAGAAGGGATAGATTAGTAAGCCACGTTTTAAGACACGAGGATCTTGTAACATTATCATTAGAGGTAATTTTGTAGGGTAAAAACATAAGAGGATAGAATTCGCTAAGCAGATTAGGGAGGATGTAAGGAAATGAAAAGGCTTGCGCAATAAAGGTTACCATGGAGGGGTTGCATCAGACCAGTCTTAGGACTGAATACCACAACAACAACAACAACTGGCGTATGACGGAACTCAGTGAGTATGAATAGATCTTAATCCAGAGAATCGATTAATATCATCTGAGTAGAGATCGAAATCTCCTCTATGTTCAAAGTTGAATCAAATGCAACATTTGTACAATCCAAATTATTTGTATTCTTTTTTTACAAAATATTCTCCCTTCTTGTTAAATAAACAGCGGCAACAAATATAGACAGTGCTGTCATTATTCCTTGTATTTTTCTATTAACGTGTTGCTACAACATTTATTAATTAGAAGAATATTCAATTTTGTCCGCAACACCAGTCACTACAATATCCTGAAAATACCCAAAGGAAACCGCCGATAGTGATAGAACCGTCGTGTATAATTAATTAAACTTTATGTGATATATTTATTCATTTAATTAGTTTTTCAGAATAATTTGGCTATTAGTTTTAAATATCATTTTATAAATTAAGTCAGAGCAATATAGATATTATAAATTAAAAGTCCACATCATACAGTCTGGCTGTTTTTTTATTTCGCAATTAAACTAACCGAGAGTATTGTCGTTTCAGATAAAACGCGCGAAACATGTGTGCTGCTCCATAAGAAACAATGTTCTTGGAGTCGGGCGACTCTACAGTGACCCATAAAACTGCTCCCATTTACAACTATGTACTTCTGGTCGCGCGACTGACTGTCTCGCTGTTGTCGCGCGACCGTGCGTACGGGGCCTTACTCACGCAGCAATTCAACGGTAGGACGAGCTCAGCTTGTGTCCGTATTCTTCCCTCTCTCATTCTCATTCAAGTGTCAGAGAAGCGACTCTGCGGTGTTATGAATAATGCAAAGTCGTCTAAATTAAATTGTATATTTTTGTATCCAGCATACTTGTGTGAACATCTCCGATAGTGCCAGTGTGTTATTTACTGTTATTGACTGCAAGAAAAAATATAAAAAAAGTGGTTTATGGTCGCCACGCGCGTTAGAAGTGAAACATTATTAATCGTGAGGTGGTTTGTTTGCTATGACACTGATTGAATTATTTTAAAATATAACCTGTATATACATTTTCTTCCGGATCTTATTTTAAAACTAAGATATTTAACACAATTAAAATATAAAACATAGATGAATTTACCGTCATTTAAAGCATTATTAAGTATGTAAATCAAATTATTTTCAGCTATTCTCATTGACTAAAGTAATGAAGAACATTAACATTAATCACTACACTGCCAGAGTGGAAAATATGGGATATTTCTATAAGCGATTGCTCTAAATCCATCTAAAAATACTTTTAATGATACTTCTATCTTTTAATTAAAATTGACTATATGTATGTATGCATATGTAAAATTAACTGTCCACATTTTGTACTTGCGTTTTGTGACCCAGAAAGAAACACTGTCGGATTAGGCACGCTACGAGCGTGGAGGGGGAAGAAATATTATGTATGCAGAAGCGGATGAAATTTGCGTGTAATAAATTCCTTTTGTTGTCAAATATTTTTATCGTGTTCCTCCCATATTATATATGTATATTTTCAAACCCATTTAGCATGGAATGAGATTATCAATAAAGGTGTAGATGGAAGGGCACCACACAAAAATAACAAGAAAACGGTCGATAATGGTGTCCAATCCGGGGATATGGGAGTCATTAAGCATACTTCTGACGTCGAAGAGAGAGGGGAAGACAGTAAAAGAGTACCAACGGGTGGAGCAATTTCAACCAAATCATGTGGGCATCTTGCAATGCGGAAAGGAACACTACGAGGTAAGACGCGACCATCACCCTTATGTGTGGGGGTGAGGGGCACGTAAGTTGTAAATCATAGGTGTTGTTGTATTCAATCATTAGATTGGTTTGATGCAAACCTCCTTGCTAACCTGTTCTGTGAAAACCTTTTCAGTCCAAAAATTAACTACCACATCCCTCATTTCCACATCCTCCCTAATATTCTCAGGGTATTCCACCCTTGGTCTCCCTTTTCTGTTCCTACTCCACACACTTATCTCTAATAATAATTTAACAAGACTCCCATGTCTCAAAACCGGCATATTAATCTAACCTTTCTCTTGGTCAAAACCCACCATATTGTTCTCTCTTCTCTTACTCTGCTTAGAACTTTCTTACTATTACCTCTATTCACCCTTCTGATTTTCAGTATTCTTCTATAGGGCCACATTAGAAAAACTTCTTTTTGTTTCTGTGAATCTTATAGTCGCATCCATACAATGTCACACTTCGTCCGAACATTTGTAATAATGATTTCTAATATTCACACTTGTATTAGGCGAAAACCTTTCTTTCCTTTACTATCCCACTCTTTATGTCTACTATACTTCTACTTGGGCAGCATAGTAACTAGGACTGGTAGAATAATTCCTTAGCTTCCTTCAAAATTACCGTTCCCAATCTAACACCCTTTGTTATTTTACTATTTCCCATACTACACTCCATCACTTTGTTTTCCCCTCTATTCATCCTCATATTGTACTCATCCTCCAGGACCACGTTCATGCCATTTATTATGGTTTCCGAATTTCCTTCTGACTCCCCTAACACCACAATATCATCATCAAACCTTATGCCTTTTATGTCCGCTCCTTGCAGATTCCTTTTTAAACTTTCTTCAACGCCTTTTCAATTTATAATTTAAGAGATGTGTTGGCTGCCGAGGAAGGAGGACGTGTTTTTTGTTGAGTATTAGTATGGGCTGTGATCTGCCAGTATACTGGAGTGCTATGCGGGAAAATACAGTTGCGTGGTCGTGGCCTTAGATAAAGGATATAGAAGCAGCAAGAATGCATTTATATATTGACTGTGTTGCTCGTCTAGGCTTCGTAGAACTGGCGTGGAAGAAACTGTTCCAGGAATGTTACAGAGCAGAACATGTAAGAAAAACTTGAAAACTAGTCTGTCGTGCAATTGTAATAAAATTATTGGGTGGGGTGATATTAATTTATGATATTTATAATATAATATGATGTATTAATTAATGGGGGATTCATTATATTAAAGAAAATGTTAATTTAGCTTTAAAATTCTGAGTTTTATATAAATAAAATATTTTGGTAAGAGCATATGTGGTATTTACAAATTATAAAAAAAATGATCAAAACAATTAATCCGCACGATACTTTTAAATCAGGATTTTCAGTGGGTTGAATCAGGAAGCTTAATTGGATCTCTAATGGGAATAGGCCTGGCAAATGTGAACTCTTTATAATTCAAAAACAACGATACCCGTGGAGCATCTACTTCTTCCTCCCGGTCTGCGTCGATGTATGATGGTGGCTGGTGGCAGCACCAGGGTCGACTTTGTTCATCACCGTCCAAGGCTGGATCTTGTGGACCAATCTGGCGGAGACTCCCTTGTCTCCTTCCGGCGGCTACCAGTTTATTTTTAGGTCAGCATTAGCCGACCCCTCTATATCAAATTTCTTCTGTCTCCCAACAAATTCTTTCTGCCACAAATTCTCTTCGTCTCCCAACACTTCCTGTGCATCTGCTATCCACCGTCTGCCAACAATTTCTCTTCGTCTCTCAGAACTTGTCTCTCCCGTCTGTCAACATCACTTGTGTTCTCCTCCAAAAATCACCAAACAACTGTTGTCCTCTACTACTTCTATTGGCTTGCTATTTGACTATTGCAGCCGACAGAAAAATTTTCACCCCCTCCTCTATACATCTTTCCGTGATATTTCTAATTATCAACAGTACTTTCGTTTTTCGCCAGAAGTCCCTTAATTATTCACGGCAGTTTCTATGGTCTGGTAGCAGGTCATCTCAAATTATTTACGGGCGATCCTTTTTCGTGAATGGGCTTTCTCTTTCACAAGCAAAATAAATGTAAATGTTTTGTCTCGATGATTGCGAGTTGCCTCCAACGGAGGAAGCCAGGAAACAGACGCTGAGAAGTTTCAACTCATGTATTTAATATATTACACAACATATGTGGGAATTTGTTTCATTTTAGTTGCCAAAAACTGAAAATATCAGAAAATATAATGGTCAACTGGAATTGCAAAGCGTGTGTGGAGCAACATGAGGTCAGTTGTTTAAAATTGGAAGTGACTTGACTTCAAAACATATTAAAAGACGTGAGTAGCAAATTAACCTCTGTAGAGAATAAGAAAATTGGAAGAAGAAAATAGGGAACTGAAGGAGAAGTCGATGGAGTAATACAATTCAGTAAAAAAGTGTCCTATTCACTTAGTTGTCGGCGATTCAATAGTGCCACACATGGGAAACGAAAATCCGGAAATGGAGATTGTGTCTTCCGGAGCTGCGTGTGAACGAGCTGGAAATAGAGACGGAACGGGACGAAACGTGAAGAATTACAAAGACACGCAAATAACAACTACATTATGCGTGATATGTATGAATTAGTTGGTTCCCTGAAGTTTAAGTACAAAGGTACGAAAATCAAAATAAGTGGGGAACTTCGTAGACATTCACTGGAGAATGCTCGACGTAAACTTCGTGGATCCGAATTCCTGGCTACAAGACGGAGAGTTCATGCAGGACGGCGTTCATTTAAACCGAAGAGGAGCGACATCTTTCGGCAACCTCTTCTCCAGAGTGGCGGCGTCGGCAACGAGGGTCAACGGTTAAGACGGTGGACCTTGACGACGACGACGACTTCGGGCGGTGACAGACATCAGTGAGGACCAGCAGCGAGGAAGAGCAACGACAAAAGAGATCGAGGGGTAACCGCGTAAGTCATTAGAAATTCAGCAGGGAAATTGTAAAAGCATAGTTAACGAAACCGTAGAATTTTGGAATCTTGTCGATTTGCACAATCCAAACGTTATAGTAGGGACGCTATCATGGCTTTCTAGTGAAATAGGGACGGTGAATTTTTTGGCAGGACTACGTAACATTAAGACGGGATAGAGATGGTAGAGGAGGGGAGGTATTCATATGCGCCAAACACAATATAGCAAGTAGGGAAACCTTGGTAGATGTTGAATATGTAATAATAGCAGTCAACATACCACTCAGTTGCCCAAGAAAATATCTGAGGGTTTTTGGAGCTTACAGGCCTCCAAAAACGGGCTTCAGGGTCTCATTAAACTACGAAATATAGTAGCAAATTCAGTTGCAGAAAACGCGCTTGTTGTCGTAGGAGGGGACTTTAATCTGCCATTTGTCGATTGGAAGGGAATATAGGAAGTAATAGCTATGCGCAGATCATGATAAATTCCATTAGCTGAGACATTGCGTTTTTGCAAACGATATTAAAAACAACTAGTTTGGGGTCATTATTCTTGATAAGGTCTGCGGAGACATTCCTAAATTCGGACTTGTTGGCTGGCATAAACGTTCACCATGCAGTGACCTTGGAGACATTAGAAGAGGTCGGAGAGCAGGCAAGACAAGGAAAAAAGGTACTTCAGTTGAAGAAGGCAGATGGGGAAGGGTTTCGAAATTACTTACAGCAAAAATACGCCGAGTGGGCTGACTCTGGAGAAACTGTTGACAACTGTTTGGTGTCAAGAGTCTTCAGCAGCGCATTGTTTAAAATCTTTCCAATCTCCACTTTGGTTCCTAACCCCCAGAATGTTGAGTTGGTAACTATTTGCAAACTCCATGGGAGTAGAGTGTATTTCAAGATTCCGAATAACCGGGCTGGCGAAATACTAATACGTTGTCCAATTTCGTATCGTTCTCTCCATCGTCTCTCCTGGTTTTCCGATCTCCTGAGGAAACTCCTTTCTCGCTCGTCTCTTGGCTAAAAACTTCCTCTCTCCCCCGCTTAAACATAGCACTCCATTGTTGAATCTGGGACAACAACAATCTTTAAGTGAATTAAATCCGCTCCAAACTGGCCGTGAATTTAACAAGCGTCACCCATTTTGCCACTGAGCGTGGTTGGTGGGAGTGAAATATTTTATGCGCTCTGCAACTTTCCGCATATCTTTGTAATTAAAGATTTTGTACTTATAGTGTGAAAATCATGTTACCTCCAAACCTGGTGTCAGTACAAAAGCCCAATGACCTGACGCTCAAGTTTTCCCTGCCCTCAAGCGGAAATGATAGTGTAATTGAAAAATACGCATTTGCTATCAAAATACTAAAATGAGTTTAACAACGTTATTAAAATATATACACCTATGCTATGATATGCATTTAAATTTGAATGCATGAAATTTATGCTTTAATCCACGCCTTAAGGTTAAAAATGCCCTCAATGAGCCAACGGATCTCATTAATCTTTACCAACTTCTATGGCAGAGTCAAAAAGTGTGAACATAGTACACTATGCCAGTCTTCATATTGCTTGTAGATAGTTCCGTACAACCTAGTCGTGTTTGCCTTCCATAGTTTGATACAGACTTAACAGAATTACCCGCATAGAGCGCATTGATTTAATCAGTGACAGGATATCACATTGTTTAGCTGCAAGAGCGCGGCTAATTCGCACATAGTGGCTCGGCCAGTGCGCCCTAATTCAATTACAGCTCCGGGAGCCGCTAATCTCTTCGACAAAGTCACAGACACTCAGCTGTCTGGTGCAGTAGTTGAGAACGCATCACAGCCGCGTCATGTTGTGCTCACGATCTGCTCTGATGCCTAAACAGGCGTCCGAGTCGACACTCAATAGGCGTTTAAAGTTCCACGTCGTGGCCAATACTCTGAAAAGCGTATGGAAATTAGATTGATCAGCTTACAAGCACAATTAAATCTAATTTACAAGTAGCTGATTAGTTTTATAAATCTTCATTTCAGCTTCCATAATTAAGAAACCTCTTCCAGTATTTTAATGTTCTCATTAGTATTATTTTATTTATGTTACTTGATTAGTTAAATTTCGGTCAATTGCCAATTGATTACTATTTATGTAATAATTTCTTGAAGCACTAATATAAAATAAAATTGATTTTGTATTAGTGGATCAAGAATTTGAGTCTACACCTATACCATATACCTTTAGATGATAAAAAGGTTCCTTAGTCATTTAAAAAGCACATGTCTGCATTTATCGTGTTGGTAGATGGTAAAAGAAAAACGACGTGACACATTCCACACAGTGTATTTCAAGTGTAATTCAAGATTTCTAGGATAAAAATCCACTAGTTCACCTGTCTCGTAGATTTATTTTTGGTTAATAGGCTACATGAGGGTGATCCTGAAACAGGCAACTCCCCTTTAATAGCATAGGAAAGGAATTGAAAAGGAGGGATGCGGAAGGTAGAGCAAGGTAGCCAAGGATTTTCTTGGGCTCCCGGGCTATAGTTTAAGGATCCTTCCCGGTATTACACCTAAAGAGATGCAAGGAAAACCCTAGAAAAACTGCATCAGGTAGGTCGGACATGGCTACTATTCTCTCGCCCTTCCGAATGACGGGAGACGAGTTTTGCTGTAGCACTCAGTGTTATAATTTAATGCTTTTACCTCTAGTATGCGATATGTGCAGATATAATATCTTTATTAAGTTTTCACAATTTCAGGAAACAATTGCCGTTTCAGGTCAACATCGAAAGAGCAAAATAAATTAATTCTTTTCGCTCAATCTGTATGTATTCTTGTAGGATACCAAAATGATGTTGACAGGCCAATCCAGTTTAAAGTTATGTAACGTTAACGATAGGTATATCAACTGTTTAAGGTTCATTGCTCCATTGCACGTGTTTGTTTTAACTAATGGCTTTAATTTATTTTATAGTAGATGACCTGAAATGGGTCTAAAGTTCATGAATTACTGATGCAAATTTATGCAATATTTTTTAACTGCATTACTGTGTGAACCTCATTTGTAAATTGAAAATTTATCGTTTCAATAATCCTTTTAACTTACTCTTTTTCATACAGAAATTTATAATCTGCATCTTATGTACCGCAATTTTATTTTCACATAGTCGGTAATTTGTACAATAAACTCCGTTTCATACAGAAATTTATAATCTGCATCTTATGAATCGGAATTTTATTTTCACATAGCGGGTAATTTGTATAATAAACTCGGTTTCATACGGGACAACTGCCTTTTTATTTGTCTTCTGTTTTATAAAAGTAGCACTGTATATTCAAATACGAATTCCGTATGTTCCTATTTTTCCCAGGAGACTTCATTCAGTACTTTACTGTGCATTTGCTTCTTATTTCTCCTTTGGAAGTTCGTAGTTGCTATATAAATAAAAACCGAAGTCTTATTCCAAATAAGAGTGTGTGCCTGGAGGCGAGGACTGAAACTGAATACATTCTATTCTCACTCGAGTGAATTAAGCTTCTCGAAGTTTGAAAACGCCAAGAACCGATCGCAGAACGAAGAGAAAGAAAATGAAATAATTATGTAGTTAATTAATATTACATAATGGATTTTCCCCTAGTGTCAGTAAGACGTTACGAATATTTAAGATGATCAGTTTGTAAAAAACAAATTATTGAATTTTTTCTTCAGACAATATAATTCTCCAAAATATTAAAATGTTTGAGACAGTTTTGTAATAGACAAAATGCGACAGCTTCAGAAGATTATCCTTATCTATGTCTCCAATTATTAAATTATATAACAATATCTTAACTTTGTACTTGTTTCTGAAATAGTAATAGAAGAATATAATTTATTTGTTTAATGAATCAGGAATTATGTTTGCTGGAAAGTTTGTTGTAATTATTTATACAAATTTTAACGCGTGGACAAATTGAAACAAAACTTGGTTCACATATTCTTGAAAACCCGACGTAGACCACTGACGCATAAACGTGAAAGGAATTATATATTTAAAAAATAGACGTGTCAACCCGTAAAAGTTTATGACTTTAGAAAACATCGTTATTATTGTGGTATTCAGTCCTAAGACTGGTCTGATGCAACCCTCCATGCTAACCTATCTTTCGCAAGCCTTTTCATTTCCTTATAACTATCACAATCCATCAAAACATCAAAGTGTGATAAAAACCATATTTAAGATTTTAATCCTAATAATCCTGTATTTGTAATATTATTACAACATTATTACAACATAGTTTTTGCACGTCAGAATAAAATTACCTGGCTGTTTAAAACAAAAGTTTGATGTTAGAAATAATATTTTGAAATACATAAATAGAATCATACTAATAACCAGAACAGTCTCATTAAATATCTTTAATGTATTTAGAACATTTAAAGAAGCTTTTGAACTTTTTACATATTCATCTTAGCTTAGTTTTATTTCTCAGTAACACGGTACCTCGTAATTAACGATATGTATTCAGACAGTTAAATCTTCATACATCCGACAAACTCTATTTGGAGGTATCTTCATAATTACGAGTAGGAATTGTACGACACTATTTGCCGGGAATTAAAATCATCATGAGTATCTAAAAATGAAATTAATATCAGGTTAGCGGTGCAAAAGATTTGAACCCAGGACTGGATCCAGTACACGATGTTGAGAGAATGTCAAAGTGACTGCATTGGGAACAACGGCTAAAAGGGTGATTATAGTTGTCATGCAGGAATCCGTAAAACAATACATTTCTACATGTAAAGGATTCGTGCAAAAATTACCATAGGATCGCCTTCACTTTGCAAAGGAGAATGGTATTTGCTTGAGGTATTTGAATAAAGGACATTTTTTGCGCAAATTAAGTTGCAAATATTGTAATGGCAGCCATCACTCATTGCTACACCTAGGCGAGCGACGCGAACAGGTGAAGGTCCCCAGATCTTCGTCAGCAGGTTTTTAAGGAAATCAGCAAGTTATAAACATGTCTACGCGTATTTAAGACGCAAACAGAAAGAAATTTAGATTGAATCAAACGCTTTTTACACACTGTATCAAATAAGGTTCGCGAAAATTCCAGGTTGAAAAGTGTTATTGGACTCGGCAAGCGAGGATGATTTTATTTCGAGGGATGGTTGAAATTGAAAACAGAGCCTTGAGTGGTCTCCGCCATTCCGATAACCGGAATATTAGTTGGCTCTGTCAATCAGGTGTCTAGATGCGAATTCGAGCCTGTTGCAAATCGAAGATTAACAATCAATGCATGGTGGTTAATAATATTATCACAACCCCATCAACAACAACGAAGAAAATGAACCATGCCTGGCTAAGGTAACAGAAGTTGGCGGACCTTACTTATTATCGTAGCAACCCAATTGACATTTTGATGGGGGCTGAATGATTTAGCTATGTTGTCCTATCGCCCGAGTCGCCAACTTAAATAGGAAAATTTGCATTAAAAGTCGAAAATAATCTCGATCAGTTGATTCATAGATTTTGGGAAATAGAGGAGCTCCCAAATGTACTGATGCAAGACCCGGAAGAAATTTCATATGAAGAAATTAATGAGTCTATGATCGAGCGTAGCAAGCAAGATGGATATATAGTAGCACTCCCCATCAAGGCAGAAGCGCAAGAGTCAGGGGAGAGTAGATGTGCAGCGCATAGGAGATCCGAACTTTTGAAACGCAAATTGTCACGTATTCCGAAGCTGAGAAACTTGTATAACGAATTTATGAAAGATTATTTGTTGCAGGGTCACATGGAGGAAAGGTTGGAACTAACCACGCCGGTCAAAGGTTATTATATTCCGCATCGCTGTATTTTCAAGGTCAAGACGAAGTAATATCAAGATTTCGAGTCGTCCTTGACGCTTCAATGAAAACTCAAAATGAACCTTCTCTCAATCAAATTCTGCAGGTAGGACCTAAGCTACAAGCAGATATATAGTTGATTTGATTATTCGTTTTCGATGTAACGAAGTTGTATTGGTGACAGACATTCGCCAGATGTATCGAAACTTACGTATAAAGAAGGTCGACCAGGATTTACAGCTTATCCTGTGGATACTTAATCGTGAAGAATAGGGGAATTTTCATTGAACACGGTAACTTACGGGGTTTCACCTAGTGAAGTCCATACCTAATGATTCGCACGCTGCGTCAGCTGGTCGCTGTTGTCGGGGCGAAATATCCAATCGCCTCCTATGCCATCTTAAATTCTATGTACATGGATGACTGTTGTATAACAGTCTCTAATATGTCAGTAGCATCGCTTCGGAATATGAACCCTCAGCCAAAATTCTTGGTTGGTGTGGAAACCCAGTTCGAATAATTTTATATATGACGTTACAGGTTGTAAAGAGACTGCTGCGAAGAGATCGATAATGTCGGGCCTAGCTAAATTATTCGATCCCATCGGATTTATTTGTCTCGTAATATTCACCGGTAAATGTTTAATTAGACAGCTATGGCAATTGGGACTTTATTGGGTTGTGGAGGTTCCTGTCGAGTTTATCGATCAATGGAAAAATTTCAAATCCGAACTACCCATGATCAGCAAACTTGCAATCAAGCGACATATGCTAGTAGATACAGCTACGTTACTAGAATTACACGGGTTTGTTGACGTATCAGAAAAAGGGTTTTCAGCTGTGGGGTGTACCTACGTAGCACACAAGCAGAAGGAGAAGTCGAAGTTTCATTTTTAATGGCTAAATCGAGGGCGACTCCAGTCAAGGTACGCAGTATTCCGAGGTTGGAGATATGCAGGTCGACTTGGTTGTGCATTTATAAGAACAATCGGAAGTAATTTTGCTCCCATACAAATCGATTGATTATATAACTGCATACACTGATTCCCGCGTCTCGTTAAAATGGGATTCGACCATCCCTGCACCGATGGAAAACTTTTGTAGCTAACACGGTTAGTCTCATCCCGCATAAAATATCTCCCAGACCGCGTAAGACACGTCCAAGGGAAACCGTGGGATATATTTGGTCTGGAAAAATGACGGATTTACGATGTCTGCGTAACTACGAGAATGTTAAGCACTACAATGAGTGGAACTTATCTGTTGTTTCCCCTTGGCGACGTCCTGTAGTCAGCTTGTCTGGTTTCTCATGGACCCTGGTGGCTTCTGTGGTTTGCCAGCGAATGATGGTGACTGCTCTCTGTAGTGTCATCGACCGTCGTGTTCGAAGTTTTGCCAGCGACTGCCTCTCATCTCCGCTTTCATGCTCTTTTAAATAATTTTGGGACAGTCGCGCTTCTTAAAGGCACAAAAACTCCACAACTTTTCATCGCCAGAGCATCTGTTTTGTTCTCCATCAGAGGTGTGTCTCACATTATTCACATTGGACATCCTCGTGCGTCCAAAGATTCTGAAGAGGCCCGGGGGTCGGTTTCGTTACCCTTGCATTGCGATTCTGCAGCCTGTCATTCACTTCCTCCACATGTTCAACCCCGGGGTCTGGACGTTCCTTACATTCCAAATGGTAGTACTCAACAACTCATCATTACTCACGCGATTCACTGTCTAAATCGCAGTTTGAATTAATTGCGCCTATACTTAAAAACGCGCCACATAAAATTAGTGTTGAATAGATTTAGTCCTCGATTGAGGAAATATGATACGTCATACATTCCAAATGAACAAAATAAGGTACATAATTAAAGACAAATAATCTTAAAATAAATTAATAAAAGAAAATGTATATAGACAAAAGTCAATATAAACACAACACGGCCACACGATGTGACACACACAGTAGGAGAAACAAACAAGCACACACTGAGAAACACGCAATGGAGTTTTGAACTACTTGGAGCTCTGCGGCCAGGAAACTGTCCTTCCCTCTGAAGTAGCTCCAGGCAATACATGAAACAAACAAACAAAAGAGCAGAAAAAACTAAATAGAAATTTTAAAGATATGTGGTGTACTATTTTACAAGGCAGTTCTTTCAACACTTTTTACAGGAACCTTGATTTTAAATACTAGAAGGACGATTAAGAAAATCCTGTACCGAGTAGAACGCACCATTTAAATGAACAGTTTTACTCTGCTTCACGAAACTTTTGTAGGTACTGTTAACCTCTGGAGGAAGGCTGTTGTTTAAAAACAGTTTTGTTGATTCAATTTTGTAGTATTTATTGTCTAATTAGGGAGGTGAGGGAATGCTAACATAGTGTTTGTGTAATAGATTAGTTATTGAGAACCGTCGTTCGTGGTATACCAGCGCCCATAGTAGCAAATCTCTTCCCATACCGTGGGCCTCCCGTTAGGTCGCGGATTCTCCATCTCGGCTCCGATGGAGTGAAGATTCGATTTCCTTCCCTCATAGTGACAACCTTCATCCCAGCCCTAACCTTCAGATTATGGTGTATAGTTCACACAGGTTTCTCGGTGGGCGATATGTTAAGGAATGTACAAGGATGGTTCTTTATCGCGAGTTGGACCAAATTTAGTTGGTGATCGAGGGTGAAGTTCTTTGCACTTGGAAAACACCGTAGCAGCGTTTTATGCATGGCACGCAAGTGTAAAGTTCACTCTCTCGTCGCTTCTTCCCGTGACAACTAAACAGAGCGGCGAGGGCGGGTCACCGCCGTTTCTTGAGCATCACTACGAGAACCAAGGTGAATTGCACAAAATTCATTTCGCCCCTCTTTCGCTAACAATTAGTGTTGATAAAAAATTTATTTATTGTGATTTTACTGTAAATCGTTTTCATGTTGCAAAATGCATGAATGCTGTTACAATAGTAAAATTTGAGGGCATTTTATCAATTCAAAACTCAAACCGTTCAATCATAAGTTTAATTAAAAAATAATATTGCCCATGCCACATTTATTTGCAAT
Organism: Eucriotettix oculatus; assembly: GCA_034510155.1. NCBI lineage: Eukaryota > Metazoa > Arthropoda > Insecta > Orthoptera > Tetrigidae > Eucriotettix > Eucriotettix oculatus. The sequence continues at coordinate 160,832,863 of CM067376.1, read as the reverse complement.
TGTCATTGCTATACTTGAAAATTTGAATATCTATTACGTAAGCAAATATGAAATGAAACAATGATTCGGAATTTACGTTTCCCCAGAGCATAAGAACTGAAACGTTACATTACGAAAAGGCCCGTTGGTCGTTATTTGTCACCTGATAATGAAACTTGATGAAAATGTAATGAAATGAAATCTGTCCACCTGTAAACGTCAATTGTTTGCAGCAAGAATACCCTAAATTAAGCGAATTTTTTCGTTCATAGATCGAATAAAATAGCGCTTAAGTACATAAGTAGGACTGTACATTTGTATATAACCGTGTTGAAAACAAATTAACTACAAAAGCGCACATTTTTTACAGATTATTGTGGAACCTTATTACTAACATTTACATTAAATTTCATTTTGGTCTAATATAACAAGATTATTGATTTAAATTCCTTTCTTTATATGGAGGACTCGTAGCTATCGTGACGACTGGCAGATTTTCAACTTACATAACTTTTACAGAGTTATTGTAAGAAGAATACTATTTATGAGATATATTCTGTGGGAGCTACAATATAGATTTCTTAATAGAAAGCTGTTTAAATATCATAATTGAGGGTAAACACCCCCACTCATTATCAAAACTCATCAGGAACTTCTATAGAAAACATAATTTCATAGATAAGCTGTTAAGGAAAATATAGATTAGCAGTTCAGTTATTCACTATAAATAATACCCTTTCCAAGTGGCGGTTTGTGAGTTTTTTAAGTTATGTGCTATATCAGCCCTCGAAATAATTTTTGTAATGATAATTACGTGAGATATTAATAACAGGGGCACCGGGGCAAGTTTTCCAACTCTTTACCTCAAAGTACTTAAAAATTAAAATGATAAACAGGCAGGGGCGGCTGGTGCATATGTACTCATGTGTTACAGCACATGAATTAATTTAGGAGGAATTATTTGTTTTGTAATTTTAAGGAACTCGAAAAATAATAGATTTTAATAGTGTGAATTTCTGCTTCGATTTTGAAGAATTAAAACTGTCCGCCTTCCAGCGCGCTATCTCGCGTATATATCTTGGCTACATTCTTTATAGCACAGGAATCTTGTCTGGAATGAGAAATGCGCATGCGCAGTATTACCGCTTCCTTTCCCCTGCTCGCCTAAGTTCCAACAGTAAAGTGAGCTACAGAAACAACAGCGCCCTCAGAGTGAACGTGATGACACAGCTGTAAGCAGCCTCATCAGGATACAGTTTTAAATGTTTTTGACGAACTAATAAAAAGATTACTGTTTATGCACTTGTTGTGGTTTATTTGGTTTAATCATAGTTTATTAAAAAACGTTTAACAGGTGGCATTTCGAAGACTTTCATAATTCTGAGAAAATTACCGTACGATCCTGCATACAATATTCCCATATGTAACTTTTTCCTAAAATTAACTTCCATTATTTAAAGTATGTAATAAGAAAAAAATACTGTTGTGTTTGGAATTTGCGCCAATATGGTTTTATATTTTTACAGTTTTAAAATTTCGTTTCTATTACACGTGGAGACGAAATTACAAATGAAGCATATTACAGGTCGTGGAGTATTAACAACCCTGTAGTTATTGTAGTATTATTAGTATATTCATCCTCCTAAAATTTGTCTTGGGGTGATGTAGCACATAACTTTAAATACTAACGAGCCGCCACTGTAAACAGAATATTATTGTATTTCCCATACTTTTATTCGCAAGCTTTTTTGACAGTTAATGGCTTAGTCTAATCTATTTTAGTTGGGAAATGTGCGCCGTAGCGGGAAAAGATTTATAACCTACTAAAAATGTAGAGGGGCCGTTCAGATATCTATCCATGCCTAAACCACCACCTAATTTATTCGCGCCAAATGTATGCTTCTGTTTGGAGGCCAACTACAGGAAAATATCTATATGGCATAACATTTTTGAAATGTATATATCAAGTGCCATATTAAGCAAATCACCAAGGGCTTTCCACTCGACCCTCTCCAAATCTCATGAAATTTTGTAAGGAAGTAAACCCAGATCCCAATTGAAAATATGCAAAATGTTAGAGCTTATTGTATACTGATTCAGAAGTTACAAACCCATCTTTAATGATCTGTCACCGCCAATTTTGATCCCTTGTTAAATCAGTTCTAGAGACCAGATAAGTGTGAAATTCGGCTTATCGATACAACTTCTAGGCCAAAATGCAGTGGAATGATCAAAATAGTTCGGATATCTGTTCAAGCCAAAACGTGCCACAAAAATTTGTCGTGGCAAATTTCGTCGTCATTTTGGAGCCCAATTACTCAGCAGAAAAAGATTTATATGCCACCATATTTTAAAAATCAGGAGAGAAAGCACTATACAAAGGCGTGTAGAAACAGAAATACTATTATACTCGTATGTATTGAGATATTCCTCATGAAAGTTGCACTGAAAGATTTTACATGTAAAAGTAAACAAATTTCAGACTAAAATATATCAAAGTACGTCACACACAATGTTTTTAAATGGCACCATTACAAATAGCAGTCCCTTATGTACACAAAACATGTATTTTTTGTTGGGATCTGCGGGTTTAGAACAGCTTTAGGCTTCTGAAGATATTTTACTGCGGTGTTGCGCGCGAGACGCTAAAGAGTCCAACTTTGATCTCGTGCCACATCAGTTCTAGAGGCCAGATTCGATTCCCTGGTCCGGTTGACATTTTTCCGTTCTTGTCTATCTTCTAAATTAACTATATGAAATTGAGCCCTCCCACTAATTTAGCATAGAATTCCTGAAACATAAACTGTAATTGTTTCCCATTCTTCATCAATTGGAATCGGTTCTACTTAATTGTCATGCGGTATGAAAACAAAATGGATCAGGAATACTGAAACATGGAGAACAGTGTCCTCTTTTTTAGACTTTCGATGCCATTTTTTTATCAGCATCATCTTCTGTTCTTCTCACAATTTTTATTTTTTGTCTGACTTTGGCCATGACTAAGAAATAATCAGTCTATATTTGCTCTCCTAAAAACTTTTAAATCCATCAAACATTTGATATGTCTTTTGTCTAAGATTACATGATCATTTTGTTTAAATAATGCATAAATGAACATGGAAATTGGCAGATGTAAACATAGTTAATGACATAAGAGAATCCCCCTATGACCATTTCCTTTGAGGTTGCAAAGTCTATCAACCTTCTACCATTATCATTGCTGGTATCATGCAGGCTGTGGAACCCAATAGTGGGATACCTGAGCATTCAGGTCACCTTATATTATCTTTATATCAGTACCTGGACATGAATCATATGCTCTTTCCAATGATTCATAGAAGGACTCCTTTTTGTCATGTTGTTGGGGCATGTACATTAATTAGACAACTGTTAAAAAATTTCCCCTGAATCTGCAGAACAGAGATTCATTCACATATAGGTTTTTAACTTCTTTCCTTATTATGAAACCATTTCCAAATTGATGTTTTTTTGGATCACAACTATAGAAGACTGTACAATGCCTTTATTAATCCCTCCACTTCCAATCCATCTTATTCCCTGGTTTCCAAGTAGCCATAAATTTTACTATCTGGCTGAATTTCCTTTAGGTTTCAGAGCAATGGTATTTTTACAGGATGTAGCCACTAACTCCATGCCTAACCATGCAGAATTCCTGTGTGGATGAAGTTTTTCTGTCCAATTGTACCGTCAGGAACTTGCTTTCACCTCTACATGTTTAGCATTATTCAGGGACCACAACAAGGATGTGCATGCATTGAACATGGTAGGAATAGATGGTTTTCCCTCAGTTTTAAAACAGGGTGTGACTGTCAGCAAGTTGCACCTCCTTAGGACCACATATTACCCCTCTGACCTCCATAAATAGTTTTATACATAATAGTATAAGTGTATGGGGTACATAAATTATTATAAACTATGTAGATCTAAGAATAGTTAAATGACATGTTTACATTAAAAATAAAAGGGGAAAAATTGTCATTAAATTTATAGATAAAAAGTTTTAAAATAAGTTAACAAAGTTATAGCAGCTCTTCACCAGGAAAGTTTTAAGTTTCATCTTGAATTTATACCCACTGCATCATTTAATATCTTTGTAGAGATTTCTATTCAGTGCTGAACCTAGACTGGTGTCTATTCCAAGGTTATGCAAATTACAAAGTGAAACTTAAGCAGTTATTCAGCCACTAGGAGTGGGGGTGAAAGGGATTGATACAAAGTTATGCAATTCGAGCAATTTCTACCAAGCTTTGTACAAATATTACAATTCAGAGCAAACACTGTATTGTTAAAATATCTCCAGCAGTTACAATATGTTTATCTGTCATGGTACTTTACTATTTTTGACTCTCTTATCAGTGATTTTTGTCTTTATGAAGGTATTGGGAGCATTTTTTTTTGTACCTCAAGATGCTGGCAATAATTTTGTCTTTTGTAAGGTACTGGGAGTGTTTTGGTACTCTTTAGATACCAGGACTACTTTTGTCTCTCTTCAGGTACTGTTACTCTATATACTGCGAGAATCATTCACGCTAAGCAGTACTGAGAGTATTTTAGATTTTCTTATAGTCCCCAGATTTATTTTTTACACTCTTAAGGAACTGGCCATAATTTTTACTTTTTTACAATACTCGTCATAATTGACTTTCTTAGGAAGTTTTTTTCCTTTCTTTTTCATACCAGAGAATTAAATATACTGCTTTTCAGTCAGTTAAGTTACTGTGCTTATTTCTTTCATCACACCAGTTATGATTAAATTAGAATTCTGTTAGGTTATATGGGCCCAAGGTGCAATTTAATTTTGAATCCCCCACTAAATATTTTCAGCAATACAATGAGCATTCTTCATGTTTATTTTTTAACTTGATAGTCCCTGTGTATATATACCAAGGTATGAAAATAAATGTCGCTGATTTATAGATGGTTGCAGGTCAACATGCAACCACAATGAAAGCGTCATTTTCTAATCCTCACAGAATTGTGGATAATTTACTATAAGAAAAAACTTTGAGCATTCCATGAAATCTTTTTCTGTTCTTACCACAAGCATTATTACTTTGAATATATAAATAATGTGCAATCTTTGGTCAAACTATGCTCAAATCTTCATCATTTCATATTTAATCCAGTTTTCTAACAGTTCCAGAACAAAACCATTTTTATTTTCAAGTTTGCATTATCATTGGCGGTAAATTTAGAGGATAATAGATAAAATAATCACATTGAAATTTGTCTTTCAATTTGCACATGAGTTATATTTTTTAAATAACTGACACTGTAAGTTAACAAAATTTACACAGTCAGTGCTATTTTTAATAAAAAGTGTCATTTGCATGAGTAAAACTTCCTTTATGAGGCAAATATTTTTTTTTCTCCACTGTCATTATTGTCCTTGTTAACTTTTGGGTTAAAAGCATTTTCTAGGTAATTTGTAGAGAGCTAGCACAAAATACATCTCTAAAAATACAAGTAACAGTTTAACAAAATTCACTGTATTTTAAACATTTAATGATAACTACAATATGTACAGATGGAAACATAATGCAAAGCTCTTAACAAAGAAAGACAATGTAGCCAATTAAAAATGACACTCTCTCTCCTCATTTTACACTTTGGTGTTTAATAGCACTTAGTCCAAGCACATTACATAGTTTTAAAAGACAATATCTTGGTAAAGGCTTTGTCAACATATCATCAAACTGATTCTGAGAAGAGATTTTCTCTTCACCTTCAGTTACAAACCCACAAGCAAAGAAGTTTCTTGTGTAAATACACTTGGTTCTTTTGTGAAATTATGGTTTTTGTGGGAGCTTTGAAGCAGCTTCATTATAAAATTATAAATGTATAGGTCAGAAACTCGTTCCAGCAACATCATATCTGCCCTAAGCCTTTTTAACCACACAGCCTCTTTAGCTGCTTCACTAGTGGCAACTATTTCAGCTTCAGTAGTTGAGATTGCTACTGAGGACTGTCATTGATACATTGCATACATACTGAGCACTCCAGAAGTAGTTCTGCCAGTTGTGAGGTCCCCAGAATCTCTATAACAAGACAGTACTTTATTGCAATTGGTTTTATAAATGATCCCATGACCCATTGTTTTGTTTACATACCATCAAATTCTATTAACTTTTACCAATTATCAGAAGTTGGAGTTTAAAGTGACCCGAAAACTACACCTACTACATAAGCAATATTAGTACATTAAGGAACCCACAATTTGCCTATATGAGTAACGATAAATATTAGTTATTCTTTCCCTGCTTCAGAAGTACATCCTTCAATTGGTTTTGATTGAGGTTTACAATCATCAATTTAAAACTTTATTTTAAGTGTTAATGAATACACAATGATGCTTATTTATCATGGGTGAAGGACCAAATTTAGTTGGGCACTCACAGGTTTTTAGTTCTGGAACACACATTTTATGCATGGCTCACAAGTGCAAAGTCCATTCTGTTGTCGCTTCCTGACAACTGTTCGGTTCTCCCTCTCACAAGTGTTTTGCTGTGATGTATATGGCATAGTTAGTTGTTGGATAATGCCTTTCTCTTGTAGTACTCTTCTGACTGCATTGTTATCAAACTCACCTCCATTGTCACTAAGAAGAATTTAACATGATGACTAGCAGCTTCAGCTGCAGCAAGCATAACTTTTAATTATTATATTAATTCTGATTTTTCGTTCAAGAAATAAACATATCTAATTCTCCTATAGTCATATTTGAAAAATCTCAATATGGATTAAAATACTGTGTATTTTTTAAAGGGCCCATACAGATTACTACACCTGGCTTATTTAGTTTCTCTTTGGTCCAAAATTGTTGTCTGTGAGGTTTATCAAGTATACATCCTGTACACATCTCACTGTCCTGCTTGGATTCAATTCCCAGCTCATGCTTAATTGTAGCCTTTTATTTTTATGTCCCAAAAATTCATGGTACAACTGTAAAAGATTATCATTTAACAGCAGTGATGGTTACTTTTGGCAAAACAATTCTCATTGCCAACTTATAAATGCCTCCAGAGTTATTTATACTCCCATACAAGGTAACATTCTCTTTTACTTTAAATTTCCATACATTAATATTTGATCAAAATTCACTATTATTCTGTTTGTCATTTGTCTTGATAGCAGGCACATACTACACATCTGTCGAAGTGAAGTTCTTCCACTGGCCATACACAGATGCCTGAACCTCAACAGTTCATTTTTCTACTGCTTTGACACAATCACCATTTGGTGTTAAACACTTTATGTGGAATGTTGTTATTGAACATATTGTAATTAAAAAGTCTCCCCCCCCCCACCTTGGATCTATGGCCCATTGAGGGAAGCGGACTAAACGGTTGTCAGTGGACTGTCATCTTCCATGACAAATTCTGAATTTGGAGTGAAATGTGGTGAGCATATTGTTCTCCAAGAGTCTTAATCCCAGTTTACATGACCATGGTGGCACAAACATCCAGCCCATTTGAACCTGGGGCCTACAGTATGTGTTGTGTGGCAGCGATACTAGCCACTAGACGACAGGAAGTCGGCTAATTACAAAACATCTTTAATAGAAATGATATATGATTTGTGGCCCTACCATCAACATACAACCAATCTTTATAATGTTCAGTATTAAGAACAAGATTGGAGGATGCAAGTAACAAGTTTTTTGCATGCAACTAGATCTAAATGAAAAATAATTTTCAGGCAGTGAATCAAGTATTTTGCATGTCAACAAAAAGTCTGGCAGTTTTGAGCAGGTTGAATATTTTGTTAATTCAGTATTTAAGTCAGAAAATATATTTTTCAGTTTAGAGGTGTGACTAGCAATGTCATCTGCATTATTCTCTTATAAATATTGCAAACATAAATCAAAGGCTGAATCCTTAAGAGACGCATCATAAAGTCAATTCAACTCTTTCCAAACATCACTCAACTTTGAAAATCTCAGAACTGGTTTCAATACAACTTCACTCATATTTGTAAAAGTCATGCAATACTGTACTGTAGACAAATTGGGAATAGGTCATTTATGTAAACGATGCGCAAGAGAAAATCACAAAGCTAGCGACTGCCGTATGGATCCGAAATTCTTAAAGTGTCAATCTTGTGGACGAACAGGCCACGTAAAGCGAGTCTGTCTTCGATGTTTACTTGATTCTTCAAGAAAGATCATTAGGGAAACCAATCAGAATGAAGTTGATGATGAATCTGATTGTGATCTTGTTAATTATGTAAGTGGCATCAATAATGTAATTGATGTCTATCGAAATGATCAAGCAACTATGAATGACACACAAAAGTATTTTGTAACAGTTCACATCAATAATAAACCTCAAAAGTTTGAAGTAGATTCAGGTGTTGGATTTACATTATTGCCACGTAATCTGTTCAATAAATTTAACATTACATCCAAACTTCAACCATCAAATATATTTAGATCCTACACCAAAAATGTTTTTGTGCCAGATGGTAAAGTTCAGGTGAAAGTGGCATACCAGGATCAGAAATCACTTGAAGAACTGTATATTGTACTGAATGAATATGACCCTCTTCTGGGTAGAACTTGAATTAGACATCTAGGAATAGATCTTCAAGATTTAGACAAGAAAATTTTAACAAAACATAAACCTGTACAAGTAAATGCAATCAAAACATCAGAAGAATTAATGACTTCTTTTCCTAAAGTATTTGAACAGAAAGTAGGATGTGCCCCAGGGATTGAAGTAGCTCTTAAGCTCCACAAAAATGTAAAACCTGTTTTTCACAAAGAACGTGAGGTCCCGTATGCCCTAAGACAGCGAGTAGAAAAAGAACTAGATGATCTGGTATCAGCAGGAATAATTTCAAAAGTTCCGACAAGCAAACTGGGGATCTCCATTAGTTATTATCCCTTAAACAGATGGAGGGGTACGTCTGTGTGTAGATTACAAAATTGGTGTCAATGAAAGATTAGTGTTGGCAAATTATCTTATCCGGAGAATCGATGAAATTTTCAATAGCCTAAAAGGGTCGAAATACTTTTGTCGTCTAGACTTGTACAAAGCTTATTTACACTTGAAAGTCAATGAAGAATCAAGTGAAATACAAGCAATATCGACACACAGAGGCACCTATAAAATGAACCGTCTATCATTCGGAATTAAAACTGCCCCATCTGAGTTCAACAGAATTCTAGATCAAATTCTTTCTGGTTTATCAAAAACGATGTCGTACTTTGATGATATTATTATACATGGATCAACAATAGAAGAATGTCAAAGCAACCTTATGCACTGCCTCAATCGCCTCCAAGAATATGATCGTCATTTAAATAAGGATAAATGTTCATTTTTCCGGACTCAAGTGGAATATCTTCGACATGTTATTAAACACAATGAAATTTCCAAATCCCCTGCAAAAATTGAAGCAATCAGTAACATGTCAAGGCCGTCAAATGTGGAAGAGTTACGTCGCTTTTTGGGCATAATCACATACTATTCCCGATTTATTAAAAACCTGTCGTCATTAACATTCCCACTTTGGCAATTACTACAGAGGGAAAGAAATTTCATTGGTCCGAACCCTGTCAAAAGGCTTTCATTCAATTAAAAGACATAATATCTAGTGACACTGTGTTAACGCCATTTGACCCAGATAAAACTATTATTATTGCTTGTGATGCAAGTCCTACTGGAATTGCTGGAGTGCTGTCTCACAATAACAGTGGGATAGAAAGATCAATTGTATTTGCATCCAGATCATTAACAAAAGCTGAACAAAATTACAGTCAACTAGACAGAGAGGCTCTTGCTATTGTCTTCACAATTAATCACTTTTTTATGTATTTGTATGGAAGACATTTTCAGTTAGTGACAAACAATAAAACACTAACTGGTGGCATTTTTGTGTATTGATGAAAAATTCTAATGACCTCTGCAAGGCTTTTAGGCTATGCCGAATTTCTATCAGGATTTGACTACGAAATTGTATTCAAAAAAGGAATGGAACATTCAAATGTTGATTGTTTATCTCGAGCAACACAAAAGCAATCGAAATTGTCCACTGACATTATAATTAACAATGAAGTTAATGAATTGTGTGCATCATCAATTTTTGAAATTTCTGATGAATATGTCAATGCTGAATCACTGGCAGTTGAAACTGCAAAAGATGAAGAGCTTTCAAAACTTCTTTCAGCACTGCAGCGAGGAACTGTTGATGAAAGTTTTACTATCAACAAAGGAGTCATTTTCAAGGGGCTAAGAGTCTGCATTCCAAAAAGCCTTCAACCCCAGGTTTTAGCAGAATTACATTATACACACAGTGGAATCATGAAAATGAAACAACTGGCCCGAAAATACTGTACTTGGAAGGGCATTGATCGTGATATTGAAAGAATTGCAAGATCATGTGAAGCCTGTGCACAAACATTATCGACTCTCCAAACTCATCATCAACAATCAATTTATTATCTGAGATATTTGCTACTCATGGGTTTCCAAATATAATTGTATCTGATAACGCAGCAATATTTACAAGTGATTCTTTCAAATTATATTGCCAGCACAGGGGAATTTTTCAAAAATTCATTGCCCCAGGACACCCAAGTACAAATGGGTTAGCTGAAAGAAATGTACAGACCCTTAAACGCAAATTGAAAGCCATGGAAACTCAATGGATACAACTCCAAAAAAAGGTAAATGACATTGTGCAGCGGTACAGAGCTACTCCGTTGACCTGCAGAAAGAGTCCAGCAGAACTATACTTACACAGGTGCTTCCGCATCCAGCTTGATGCTCTGAAACCTTTTCATGATACGATAGCAACACCAGTATCTGTAGGAATACGGAACTTAAGTATGGGACAAAGAGTGCAGGTGCGCCACAATTTGAATTGGAAATTTGGAACTATAATTAAGAAATTTGGTCAGCTCCATTACTTAGTTAAACTTGATGATGTCACATAGACAAGCTTCAAAAAACTCTAGTAAAATCTCGATCTGTTCAAGTTGCACCAAATGTGATGGGTAATAAACAGAAGAGTTTCCACAGGTCACAAAATTACCAGCACCGGGAGTCAATGGATTTATTCCTTCCAGAATTTTCAATTCTGCCAGAACTAGACAACCAACAGCAGCCAGAAGTTCCAGCCCAGCAGCCAGAAGCTCCAGCCCAGCAGCCAGAAGCTCCAGCTCGACTTCCAGAAGCTCCAGCCCAGCAGCCAGCAGCCCCAAACCTGCAGCCTCTCAGATCCACACGGATCCACCAACAGCCCTTGTACCTCAGGGACTATGTAGTGAATAGAGTTTTCAACTATCCTTGTTAATGTAAGGGAATTCAATAAGAGTGGTAGATTGTTGTATCTCTGACATTTATCGTTATCAAAGATGGGACATGTTTACTCGATGCCTCTTTGCAGTTTCCGTTTTTAAGTATTGTTGTTATGTGGCAAGTCATGTGAATGTACATTTATTATAATGTAATGTGATAATAAATTATGTGATTTACGTTACTACACTGTCAGTTTTTGTAAACTCTTCAAATTTTTTCTCGTACTCTGCCAATTCACTCGCTGTAGCTCCTAATCCAAATGGCGGAGGTGCTGTTTTCTTGCCTTCCACCTCATCCAGTGCTCCCTTTATGCTGCACAGCAGGTTTACTGCTTTATACTTCCAATATGGCCAAATGATCATCAGAAAGTTAGATAAACATTTCCAGTGAAGGGGTGGTGCCTCCGAAAATTTAAAGAACACAAAACACCAGACCTTACAACGTGCCTGCCATCTGTGAACCGCAGGTAAGTCACCTTCTTTCTATCTCTCTTTCCTGTCCTTATTAATAGTTTTAATTAACCTCACAATGTCATTTCCTGATGCATATATATATATATATATATATATATATGTGTGTGTGTGTGTGTGTGTGTTTTTTTTTTTTCCGAGGGCAGGTGAAAATCTTCTAAAGACACTATCTCAGGGTCCGCACTGGATAGTAGTGTGGGATTCTACCCACTAAAAACACCTCCCTTTCCAACGATGACTGTGTATCTTCCTGTGGGACCGTCGTTAGACATTACTTCACAGGAAGCAGTCGCAGCGTCAAGCTCACTCTGTCTTATTTAAACACTATTATTCCTCTCTTTGTCGTAATGCCTCAATCTTTGAAGTACTGTAGAGGCATATGCACTTACTTTATTCCAGGTATTAGGTGAGAGCAGCATATTGGGTACCAAATTATCCGGTGTTATTGAGGTTCCAATATCACTTTCTAATGCTCGTCTCCCATACGAAAATCTCGTGCAACTGAAAAACACGTGTTCTGGTGTCTCATTAACTCCACATTCAGGGCATGCAGGTGAATTATCTATGGCAAACCTGTAGAAGTATGCCCTGAAGCAGCCGTGACCGGTCAAGAGTTGAGTAAGATAATAATTCACTTCTCCGTGTTTCCGATCAATCCAGTCTTTAATGGATCTTATTAACCTATGGGTCCATCGGCCTTTATTGGACTCATCCCAACGGCGTTGCCATTCTTCATATGTTTTGTGCCTCTCAACTCTCTTGCCTTCCAGACCTCTGTTTGTGTGGAGTCTGCGGCACTCATCGGCCAGAATGTCTACCGGAGGCATTCCTGCCACCACACAGACTGCGTCGTCCGATACTGTCCTGTAGGCACACGTAACGCGTAGTGCACATAGCCTGTGGACGGAACTAACCTTTCTCCTGTTTGATTTTACTGTCAAAGCAGTACACCATATCGAAGCACCATACAAGATCACTGACCGCACAGCATTCGCGAAAAGAAGTCGCCGGCATTGTCTTGGACCTGCAACATTTGGCATAATTCGTGACAGTGCAGATACTGTCCCGGATACTTTACGTCTGACATAATCAAGGTGGTGTTTAAAAGACATCCTATCATCTATCATTATATATATATATATATATATATATATATATAGATATATATATATATATATATATATATATATATATATGTGTGTGTGTGTGTGTGTGTGTGTGTGTGTGTGTGTGTGTGTGTGTGTGTGTGTCTGTCCGAGGGTTGCCTTTAGGCGCCCACCCAACTTCCGTAATATCCTGGTCAGACCCTACAAACCCCACACCCCCAACCCACAATTGGCTGCAGACCGTGTGGCAGAAACAGATGCCATGTCTGCCCAATACTCCCACCCATCATGACCTTCCAGAACCCCACCAACAGCACTACATACAAAATTAGGGAAAACATAACCTGTCTGTCCTCTCACACCACCTACAAAATAAACTGCACACTCTGCCCAGCCTTTTACATTGGTCAGACAAAGAACGGATTGCCAACCATCGCAGTACAGTAAAACTCCACAAAACCGAATTCCCCATAGCTGCCCATGCCCATAGTCACAACACCAACAACTTCAACCAGTGCTTCACACTGACCCCCCTCAAAGCCTCCCGATTCATCAGAAGCTGAACTCCATCTACGGAAACTTTCATTTCAGCATGTCCCACAGATGCATCTAGAGACTCGAGGTGGAGTTCATAATCTTCATATGCGTCTTATATTGGATGTGTTGTAGCATGAGGCCGTAGATGATTTCTATTGTGAGATAATTCATTGCGTCTCTCATTTACAACCATGTATGTGTTACGTGGTAGAATGTCTGAGACAATGGTATGCTTCCTTTCTCTGCCTGTCCAATAACGGACTTTCCCTGCCTGTCCAATAACTTTCTCTCCTTGTTGGAATTGACTAAAAGACTTAGTATGGGTATTTGCATACTTCGTTGCATTCTCTTGTCACTTTTTCAGAAAACAGCATGCTTTCTTCATTCAGTATGATGGTTGTTCATGCATCTGTGGTAATTGTGTACGAAGGTGACGTCTAATGAATAACTCAGCTGGACTTACACCAACAGTTGATGTGTTATCTCTTGTGTCCATCAAAACTGTTTCAAGGTTTCCTCCTGATTTCAATGTCTTTACCAATAATTGTTTTATAGTACGAACAGTTCTTTCAACTTGTCTGTTGGATCTCGCATTCAGTGGTGCTATTGGGTTGTGACGTAAACCTTCCTGACGCATGTAGTTTTTAGTGCATAGGAATCAAATGGTGGACCAATGTCAGTGACAAGTTCTTTGGGCATACAAAATCTCATGAATATTTTATCAAAAACAGTAATAACATCACTAGATGTAGTTTTCATAGCTATCGCTTCAGCATACCTGGAGAAGTAGTCGATGTACAGGAGATAATGTTTACCATGTACTGTAAAGAAATCTACAGCAACTGTTTGATTTGGTCAGCTTGGTACCAGTCTCCAAGTGATTGGTTCATGGGGATATGCTGATTGACGTTCTGGACATAAATCACAGTGCTTGACAATATTTTAAATATTAACAGCTAGGCCTGGCTAGTAAACTGCTGACCTAGCATGTGACTTCATTGATTCCACAATGTGACAATGTATATACATCCAGTATATGGCGTCTTTCAGTTAATGGTATTACTATTCACTGACCATGGCAGATTAATCCCGATGAGATGTATAATTCTATTTGAAATGGCCAATAAGAATACAAACTGCAAGGCAATTGTTTCCTTGATGCTGGAAAAAACTTTTGTATGAACTGTATTTGCTGACTTAAGTCCCTATCAGCAACAGTTGCTTCTTGAAGCTTTATAAGCCTCGAGTCAGACATTATTGCTTTATTGCTATCGTACAAACTTGTAATGCATCTTTACCATTGGAGTGTATAACTCGTGTATCATTGGTGACAGGTAAAGGTGCTCGAGATAACATGTCGGGAATTGTTAGTTGCTTCCCTGGAACATGATGAAGTGTGAAGTCATACCGAAGCAGTCTTAGTTGTAAGCGTTACAATCTCGGTGAGATGTCCTGTAGTGGCTTCTTGACAATTGCCAACAAAGGCTTGTCATCTGTCTGGATTGTGAAATGTTGGCCATAGATGTAAAAATGAAATTCTTCACAGGCAAATACAATAGCCAAGAGCTCTTTCTCAATTTGAGCATGTTTTGTTGAGACGGTGGTATCATCTTAGACTTGAAAGCAATTGACTGTCCTCGCTAATGGAGTACAGTTCCTAAACCAAAACTGCTAGCATCTGCAGAAATTATCCAAATCCATGCTGCGTTATTGTGTGCTAATTAATGTAGTGGCTGTGATATGGTAGCTAGGTTTGGCAATAATTTCTGTAAGTACATAATCATACCCAGAAAATGAATTAGTTGTCCCACGTCCGTTGGAGGTGGGATGTCGGTAATGGCTTCTATTTTAGCTGGATCGGGGTTAATTGATTTGGTTGTTGTATTGAATTGGTCACCTAAATACTTAAATGATCTCTGAGTTATTTGAATTTTCTGCGGATGCAGTTTTAAATTGTTGCAACGTGCTGCTTCTAAAACTGGTTGCAATTGTTTATTATGGCCATTATTCGTTATTTACCTTTCCCCTTGATCACAATATATTCAAAATATGGATGAACTAAAGGTAGATCTGCAAGATGGTGTCCATGGCTCGCTGAAAATCTTCAGGTGCTGACTTCAAACCATATGGGTAAACCAAGAAGCAAAATCGTCCCCATGGTGTAGCAAAAGTGCAAAAGAATAATGCTTTTGTTGACAGCTTCATCTGCCAAAAATCTTCGGGAGCATTGAGTAGTATAGCTAACTCAAAATCAGCCATATCAGCGGTAAGCTCATCAAATGTAGGTAGATGATAGTGCCAATGAATGATTGCATCGTTCAAGTAGACAGGATTAAGGCATATACGGAACTGACCATTTGGTTTATTAACAATGACAATCGGTTCACCCATTTGGTTGGCTCAGTCACTTTACAGATGATCTGTTCTGCTTCCATAATGGGAAGCTCAGCTTTGAGTTTAGGTATTAGAGCGACTGGGATGTGACGTGCAGGTAACACTCACGGAACCATGTCAGGCTGAGGTGTAGGTCAAACCCTATTGGTAAGCAACCTCGACCACTAAACACATCAGAATATTGTCTAAGAATTGCTTTAGCAATTTGTTTGTCATGGTCAGTTTCTGTAACAGTGTTCACAGATGGAGTTATACATTGAATAAACCCAAACTTAAGACATGCAAATTTGGAAACTATTGCACGACAATGATTAACAATAATGAACAGAAGTTCATGCATTATGGCATTACACTTAAGTCTTGTTTCTCCCCAGACTTGTAGCGGATGAACGGTATAACTCATTGAAGACATTTTGGATTGATTGAGTTTGGTGTTTGGAATTCTGTCGAAAATCACTTTTAGTAACACTGTAATAGACATTAAATATGCGAGTGGAAAGCTTAAATAAAGTTCATCTGTTTCTTGCCCGTTTCTGAATGTGGGAGGTCGCAGGGTGCATTCTATGAACAATAGACCTTCCCTTGCTTTTCTAATGGGAGCAGCCCACTGAGAAGAATCAGCCATCCATAGAAAATTGGGAATGAATGGCTACCGGAAGTTGCCTGTAACGCGTTATTAAGTATAGGCGCAATTAATTTAAACTGCGATTTAGACAGTGAATCGCGTGAGTAATGATGAGTTGTTGGGTACTACCATGTGGAATGTAAGGAACGGCCAGACCCCCGGGGTTGAACATCTGCAGAACATAAGCAAGACAGGCCTGCAGAATCGCCAAATCAAGGGTAAAGAAGCGGACCGCCTAAGGCGCCGGGCCTCTTCACAATATTCAGACACACTAAGGTGACCAATGTAAAACATATGTGAGAAATTTGACATAATGTTGAAGTTTAAAATGTATCGAGGGCATACGGAGAATTGTTAGGAGAGCGAAATTTTCATCGAGGAGAAAGAATGAGTTAGTCTACGAGCGCATATGTTTGGTTGTGTTGTGAGCGATAATGTTGGATATGACGGTGATGAGGTCATAACCGAGGTATTAGTGGCATATAGAGAGTTTCTTATAGAGAATGATTAGGAGGCTATTTTATTGTAGAAGACGTTGGGAAGGAATGCGAGGATAATTAGTGATTGAAGCAGAAATAGAGAGTTGTAAGGTGGTTGTAGGCGAAGAATTAAGAGTAAAAATCGACGAAGATATAAGAATGATATAAATAATGACGTAACGTAGCGCTAAGTAATTGTCGGTGAATATTGCAGATTCTATGAGTTTCAATAAGATAAATATGGATTTATCCGGGTCCCGTGAGAACAAAATGAATAGATTTGCAATATATCTGCAACCAGATCCTTAAAGACGAATATCAATGAAGTTCTGTTCCCTTTACTACATAAAATAATTGTCCCGAAGTTTTGTTTGTTTAGCTAACCCCTAGGTAATAATGTTTGGTATATAAAATGTGTCAGTATCGTACAGGGAACATTCAATAAGTATATTAATAAGTGTATGTATGTATGATTAATTTAGAATGATTTATAACGTAGGGTTAATTATGTGATATTTGGTGTTTGAATGACATAATATGTTTTCTTTTGTGTTGATGGCGTGCATGACTGTATGTAGCGTGTCTCGTGTGAATGATCCTATTGGGTATTTTTATTAATTAATATGAAGGAATGATCAGGGAATATTGGCTATAGTAATGGCTAGGACATAGTGGGGGTCCTGGTCCATTGGTTTTGCCATGATTGGAATTAGATTCAGGTGTGATATCCGGCCAGTCTATGCCGGATATTGTTGGCTTTGCTACGCCACCTGAAGAATAGCAGTCAACCGTCGTGTGGCAGATTTGCATCGTACACCGAAATGTCTACCTGAGGGTGGACGAGAACCGTTGTGGCACGCCCCTGAGGGATGGCAGACACCCTCCTAGCATGGTGGCCTTGACCATGATGCAACGTCGTCTGGCGCGCCGACCATGTGACCGATTTGTCACGATGGTTGACATCCTAGTTGTGGTAACCTCGTCCAAATTGGCCGACAGATGAACGGTAGTATGGCAATTTCGCCATACGCGACTTCACGAAGATGGGACAGTGCAGCTGTGTAATCGTTGATGATTTCGTCACGTGGTAGCCTTGTCACGCCCACTGAGTTGTGGATTGACAGAGTGACAGTGTATTGCTTTTCAAAAACACTCTAACTTTGTGTTTTCATAACACCCACCCACAAACAATGTATTAAAAATAAATTAATACAATTTTAGTTCAATTAATTTATCTAGCTCATCATAATATCGAAGATAGAGAAATTTAGGAAAACTTTTCATAGTTATGCCATTCAGGCAATTCTTATAAACATAATATTATTTTTTTTAAAATAAATTACTTTAGTATATTAAGCAATTCAGGCAATTAAAATAATTTTGAAAATTTAATTTCCTCAGATAACCCATTTATTTATGTAATTATTGACGTCTTGTGGAAATATCAATAATTATTGTAGATTTAAGCCCTACAGGGAATATAATTATGATTTTGTATTTACTTTCATGTACAGTGTGTATATAAAACGGACAGATCCTTTAAAGTTTGGACTAAACAGATATGAAATCGACGCGAAGTAGTTTATTTTTAGTGACAGATTGGTGCACCCTGAGTTGCACTCGGCTACACAATCTGACACTAAAAGGGGGAATTTATGTAGCGCGTTATTAAGTATAGGCGTGAGTAATGATGAGTTGTTGGGTACTACCATGTGGAATGTAAGGAACGTCCAGACCCCCGGGGTTGAACATCTGGAGGAAATGAGCGACAGGCCTGCAGAATCGCCGGGCTTCTTCAAAATCTTCTGACGCACGAGGGTGACGAATGTTCATACTGTGACACTTACCCCTGATGGAGATGCCCTGGCGAGGGAAAGTTTTGGAGTTTTTGTGCCGTTAAGAAGCGTGACTGCCCAAAACTATTTAAAGGGCATGATAGCGGAGAGGAGACAGTCGAAGGCAAAATTCATAAGGAGACAGTCGAGGGCAAAATTCGTAAGAAGAGAGTCGAGGGAAAAATTCGGAAGGCGACACTCGATGAAACTACTGGACTCCCGTCGCTGGCATTGAAGAAGATACTACAGATAGCAGTCGCCATCATTCGATGGCAAACGACAGAAGCCGCCAGGGTCCAGAAAAGCTGACTACACGACATCACAAAGGGGAAAATACCAGATAAGTTCCACTCATGGTAGTCCTTAACATTCTCATGATTACGCAGACAACCTAATTCGTCATTTTTCCGACCAAATTTATCCCACGGTCAACCCGAGGTTTTGGATTTCATAGCTGAGTAGCCAGTGGCATAACAAATATATATTGAGTAGGATCGGTCCGCCAAAATTTGTTAATAATAAATTTTTACGCCTTAAATAAGAATTATTTAACTCCCCTCCCTTATACAAATTGGCTAAAAGGACATCCACTCTGGTGCCCAACAAATAAGAGAGAACGCCACAGGCCGTAGCTAATTAGAAGAACGCCTGGAAAGATGTAAGGTCCATGAAAAATTTGAATGTTATGGCAACATGCGTAACATATGCTGTATTCACACCCAATAGAATTTTCCTATTGGCTGTAATTGTTGTTCACTAAAGTCTCCTATTGGCTTGCACCTTGATATCTGATTGGTGTCTGAAGATGGTGTAATGTCCGACCGAAGTGACAAGGGAGGAAATTTTGGAAGGAAGAAACATTAGATTGTTGAGAGAGCAGAGAAGAAGTCGTTGGGAGATCGGAAGCAGAAGTCGTTGGGAGATGAGAGAGAAGTCATTGGGAGATGATGCCAGGAAAGAGAATTGACGGGAGGAACCAGGCGGAGACAATCTCATAGCAGCCACCAGTCAACCATCATAAACCAGAATAAAGAAACAGATGCATTTTCTCGGTATTGTACCCATATTTTGATTTTCAGAGTTCACATTTGCCAGGCCTATTGCCATTAGGGAACAAACAAATGCTTTTCATTCACCCCATTGTAAAACCCTGAGATTAAAGTCTAATGCAAAATGAATTGTCTTTTTCTTTTTTATATTATCTAAAAATAGTAAATAACTTTGTTGTGGTTTATTAAGATTAAAACTTAGAATTAAACTTATACTTTTATTTCCTTTTTTAATATTCCCCATCAGCATCATATTATATATAATTAAATTAAATTAACCCCACCCAAAATTAAGCATTACAACACATTGATGTATCCAGCTTGAATACTACTGGTATCCCATAAATTTAGAGGGTTTTGAACATAACAGACTTTGGTGATGCAGTAAATGGCAGGTTGTCCACATAGAGCGAGTGGAGGAAAAGAGAGTTTATTGTAGCAGTTGGCTCTTCAGATGAAATTAAGTTTGTTTAAAAAAGCAAAATTCTAGGAAGACAAACACACTTGTAGTGATTCTGCCGTTTGCAGAAGTTCCATTGTCATCCAAATGCTGGGCAGGCACAAGGTGCATTGCGCGATCCACAGTTGTTGCAGTTGAAAGACTTCCTTGAACTTGCTCAATTTGGTGACTGTGTAGGTGTCCTAGCTCCAGTCATATGTTTAGTTGATTTTTGATCCATCTTCTATGGTTTTAATCTCAGATTTGTTTGGTTAAACCGTACAGTGTTTACATTCTGGTTGGTAGACTCCATGTCTCTGGCGAATTGTGCTGAAGTCTCGGCTGTTACACATTCTTGAATCATCGTTTCAAGCATGAGATCAGTGTAGGCATAAATAAGATGTTGTCTTACAGCATCACTATGAATGCCATGTATTATCTGGTCTTTCATGCGATGGGTTAGGCCATGTTGCATGTCAAACTCACAGGTTTTAGCAATTGTCTGTAGATCTTGCAGCCATTCTTAAAATTTCTCACCCTCGCGTTCCTTGTGGGATGTGAATTTGTATGTAGAGTGTGTTATGTTAGAGTATGGAAGGAATGCAGCAGTGAATTTGTCTAACACATTATTCAATGTTTGTGCTGTTCCCTGTCGAGCAGTTTTATTTTTGGGTTAACAGGCTTTATGAGGGTGATCCTGAAACAGGTAACTCCCCTTTAATAGCATAGGAAGGGAATTGAAAAGGGGGGATGTGGAAGGTAGAGCAAGGTAGCCAAGGTTTAACTAGGGCTTCACTATGATAACCACAACATGATGTCAGAAGTAAAGTATAAATTATGACTGAGGCACCAAATAAATACACATTTCCATGTTGAAACAATACACTACTAGTGCTCCTATCTTTAATACTGATGGAACACTACATTCAACAATAGACTAAGAATGTAAGAATGTGAGGAGCAACCACTTGTGGAACTTCAACTACTCACGCTCAATATTATGCTCTTTACAAAGTCACATTTGAAGTTGAATGGTTTATCTAATTATTGACAGAATTAGGTCAAGAACAACTTGTGAAGAAACCTATCAAAGCCTATGTTGATATTTTGGCTGCCTGTAGGATAGCCATGAAAGAAGATTAGTTCAAGAGAACCAAAAATATTAATGTTAAGTTCCATTACATCAGACAGTTGGTGAAGCAAGGTGTAATTGAGTTGATTCATGTACAGTCAAACTTGAACCAAGCTGACTGACTTGGTGACAAAATCTCTTGCTGGTGCAAAAATTAAATGTTTGGCTAAATCCATTGGTGTATTTTAATAGGATGTTTTACTACCAATACTTTTTGCCATAGTTATTGTATAAATTCAATGTAATTTTTATTTTCTTTCTTGTAAGTTTTCTGACCTAATATTTGAGAATAATATGAAATATAATGAAATAAATATTTGTTTGTGGGGAGGTGTATTTGTGCAAACAAATCATTTCCAGAAGTTGGCACAATACTTCTTATGTCGAAGCTGGTAATTGTGAGGGCAGCCATGTTAGTTTTAGTTTTGTATTATAAAGAAATAAAGTCATGTTTTGCTAACTTTAAAGTTGTGATCTTTAAGCTTAGAAAAGCATGGATGCAAATACAGGAAGCTAAATTATAACAATACCAGAGAATTAAACAAACCTATTAAAAATTATATTGCAGCATTTATTTAAGGTACCAATACCAGTATACTTTTGGACTAAATTAAGGTAGTTTGGTGTGCCGTTTATGATGATGAAAACGTTATACACAAAAAGCCAGTATTATCACATGTTGGCCCAGTAATTATTGTTAAATTAAATACAGAACCATGCTATTGCTAGGAACTCAGTAAGTTTTTAATAAACAAAATAGACACAATAAAAACAAGTCATGAATAAAAATCAATCTCTACTTGAATTCACTAATCATAGATGTACTGAAGATGAGAATGACTCTCTCAAGTTAAAAAATAATATTTTAGTTAATATTTGCCATTGGTCAAGACTCAAAAGTGAAGTGGTATTTGTTACAACTTGCACAGAATAAGTTAGACTGGTCTGATGCAATCCTTCATGCTAAGGACAGAGTACAACAACATATTTGTTACAAGTTAGGAACAAAATATAAAACTACTTTATGGTTAGTAATTATTCCCAAAACTTTTATTTTGAAGTCTCTGGCAAAGAAACAGAATTCTTAATACTGGAAATATATGGTCATTTATTTGAAATGTAAAAGAATTCCTACACAAATGAAAGGAAATCATGAAAGTAATTAATGAATATAAATGCCTTGCAGTGATGGAAGACTTAATATATGATGATATTATAGGGACACCAAGACAAACTATGCAATAAGTCATTCTCAAAAAAGTTGGCTATTTAAATTATTTTCTTGTCCCTGGACTTTGGAACAACTTTTAAACCTCATATCCATGAGGTTGTTAAATTGTTTTGATAATCTTAATCTCCTTTACAAATGACACTATAAAAATGTTAAAAAGCAACAGTTTGAAGACTGAAATGTTCTAGTATTTTATGACAATTATTCTTCATAACTTTTATGAAGTCCTAGTAGGTAGCCAGTGAAGAAAACATTATAATTTTGGGGTGTTGTCATCCATTACCTCAGCAATGGTCTACTGAAAGGTTTTATTTAAAAATAAAAATATTTACAAAAATATGAACTTTTAAATATTGTCCCTAGAAATGGCAGGAAAAATGTGTCGTGCATAGTATCATGTACCTGAGGCCCTTTAAGTACCTTCGGAAAATCTTATTTAAACAGGATAGTCATGCCCATTGAATGCTGAACTATCAACTTCACTTTCAGTTTTACTGCCTGCATTGAAGACCATCACAAGCGAAAATCATTATAAATAGGTTAATCAGTGTCATGCATATTACCATCATAAATAAGCTACTTCTCCAAAATAATAATTGAGTAATTAAAGACCAGTTTTAGGTTACTCTTTAATGTAGGGTTGTACATTAATAGATTTAAGAAATTGTCATGTTTACTTTTAATTTAAGTTAAAATGTCATGTATGCTACTTGCCAGGCATCTTCCCATGACAAATTTAATAATTTATGAGTGTCAGAAGAATTTAATGTACAACAAATTTAAATGTAATTTATAAAATGTTATAAACACAAGTATTTTTTTCTATTACCATTATTCTGTTTCTTTTTAAAGTAATCAATGTTACATACACACTCCTCCATTTTCATGCATCAAATATGATCATTTTATCAACTTTATTGGAGAAGAAAAATCTCAAATTCATGACTACAGGTCCTACCCGTGTTATTAATTAATTTATTTCCATAGCTAGGAAACTGATTTGTTGAATCAAAATATTTATTTACAATTTACAGAAAATGATGTTACACAACAGTATATGGAAAATGAGCAAACTTTTTTATAACAAGAAAATATGAAGAATTTGTTACATGCATGATGAAAACAACATGTTAGAATACAGTAAAGTTTATTTTTATATACGATAATTCAAGGGAACTCTTAAATGCAATATACTTTTTAATTATACAATTGTAGCTTTAAACTTACATTAATACAGTAAAATGATTTAATCAAGTTATTTTTCAATGGGCCACTCAAAAAAATAACCCAAATAGGCAATTTTTTTGAGAATGACCACAATACAATCCAGTATTAAACACAAGTCACATTATACTCAAAATCTCTTACAGTATGTGTTAATATCAATGCTATTTATATTTATATCTCTGGCAATTTTGTGAATGAAATGCAGCCAAAATACTCTCAATATTATTTTTAATGAACTGTGGCATTTAAAATACACATTTTCACTAGCAAATTTTGTGATGTAACTTGGACTTGTGTTGTAGTAAACCGTGTGTTAGATAATAAGTAAAAATAAGTAGATATTACTGTAGAATAAGTTTATCATTTCAGGAATGGTTAAATTCCTTTTGCATCTGTATGGTCATGTGGAAAGATATGTCTTTTGTTTCTACTACTAAATTGTGAAACTGTACAGATTATTTTGACCAGAATCCAGAGAATCACTAAAAAGAAAAGTTCTCTCTGGAGAGTGTGTCTAGAGGGAAGATAGGAGGTCTTTCCAGACTGTTCAAACACTTACCTTGGTATTAGTAATTTGCCTGTCTGGAGATTTGTGGTGGAATTGTGCAGTCCATCTCTATTACATTTTATGGAATTTTTCTATGTGCAATTAAGTCTGGGAGGGTTTGGAAAACACCAACATGAGAGCAGAGTCCATCAGTGGACTGCAACACCAGAACCCTGGCTTCATCAATTTCTATTACCAGAGTTTGAGCATCCAAGGCACAGCAGTCAAGTCATCACACAGTAAGAGGTAATCATGTCTTATGACCAATGTTCTCACATTGACACAGTATTTTGGGAAGTTTTCAATTACTTGTAAATTGTAGGGTTATTAAATTAATGTTTTTGTTATTTATTTTTGATGTGGTTTTAAATTTAATGGTGTGACATTTTTATTTCATTTTCTATATGCAATTTGGAGTAATTTTCAAAATGCTCATTGTCAACTTGAATCAATAGATGCTGTTAGCTGGAGCAAATTTAATATGTTAATGTAAATTGTTGAAAATAGTTTTGTTATTTTTTGATAATATATTAATTTTCAGAATCAATTTACTATAAATCATATTAATACTTTCATTAATTTGACCCCTACCTCTAACTGATGTGGTGAATTCATTGAAGTGTGTCAAAATAAATGTAATTGTAGAATTAAGAGGCACCTCACCACCACAATTCCAATAATAAGCTATTAATAAAAATTGAAAAAGTTTCATACAAATGTAATGGTAACATTTTCTAAATCAATACATTAAATGATAAATATAATACAACATACAATATAAAAATGCCTAAATGCAAGTACATGAATTTATAGAATATAATATAAAAGAATCTTTTTAATATAATATAAAGGGTTGCTACACATTCTATAAACCAACCAGACCATTAATAATTAAAATGTGATAAAGAAAGGAATTCAAAGCATGGAAATAGTAAAACAATCTGTGAGCAAAGGAAAATTGTCTGGAGAGTGGCCTGAAATATTACTAATTTTAATTTAATTTAAAGAATCATAGTAAATGAAAGTATCACAAAAAATAGCAAATAGGATAGTGGAAAATGTATGTGAATTATGAAATACATAATGTAATGTCAATAAGTGCTATACACTATTTTGAAATAAGTTTTAAGACACTTTCTCGGAATATTGGTTTGGAAAAGTCTCTGAATGTGACGCCAGAACATCAGTCTGTTGTCTAGAGTGACCCCTAGGTTTTAATACTTTCAGACATTGTTATTCCCTTCTGTCCAGCCAGTAAGGTCATGACAGTTTCAGTTTGTATCCTCTGGAGGACTGAGTAATTCTATTGTGAAGGTTGGTACTTTCAATTACTACCCATTTTATTCTTAAAGCCTTTGGAATTTTCTGTCTATTTCATTTATAATTCTCAAGTGTTGAAAATAATCATACTGGTTTATGTTTTCTGGTGCTTGTATAATATAATTGGAAATTTGTATTATAAGTTTATTTCCCCAACATATTTGGAAATTTATTTGTAGATGAAGAAATAATAAATACAAATGAAGTAAATGTAATAGACATAGTTTGCATAATTTGTTTGTATGGTTAATTAGTTTCAAATATCAAGTTTCCTGATACTAAGTACTCCAGATGATGCAAATCTTATAGGTAGGAAGCAATCACTGAAATAGGTGCCTTGCTTGTTTTCATCTCAAGTATGCAAGTTATTCTGAAGAATATATTGCTATGTGATTAAATACGCACAATAATATCTATAACGTTTTATTTAACTCTCGCGCATTTTTGTACAATGTTACACATCGCCATCTTATCTCAGACTACTACTAAAAACTTAGAGTCATTGTTGCGGTAAAAGAAATGCCACACCGCGCGTCAGCCACTGAAGTTCTTTGCACTTCAATGCATGTCGCTACAAATAGTTAACATGATTTTGACAAAGTTAAGTTTATTCCATAGAATATATACTACTACTTTTTAAAGGAATATGAAAACACTTTTCAAGTACAAATTTGATATTTCAGAAGGATTTGACTGTTTATTTTTGTACAAAAACATGAAGGAAAATGTCCATGAAATCATCTCGAAGGAAATTATCCTCAGGTATTTTAATGTACAAGCTCAAGCTTTCATGGAACCTGCCCATTGATACATCTAATTTACCAGATTTTATGTCTTTAATTTAATACAAGCAGTATATGTCATGTTATTGACAATGTATTATTGGAATTCAAATTTATAATTTTATAAAGTTGGATGTGTAATTATGGTACAGAAAAAGTGTCTAATAATTGTAACTTACAATTTCAGATTGCAATTATAATATTAATTGCTTATATACCGTCAAACATTTTTTATTTCTAAGTTTGGATGAATTTAAAGTACTGTGATGTAGGTCTGCAGAGTGCAATGAAATTATTTCTGTTAAACAGCATTTTTATTGATTTTTTTGATTGATTTTATTTTTATTGATCTTCACCAGAAGATGGTAGCAACGACAGCTGCCGAAAAATTGTGGAACTACTGTCTTTTCACCCAGTTGGAAGCCCAAGAAAACTTTGTGCAGCATTTTTACTGTCTTCAAACTGTAATATAGCTTCAGGCAAATATTTGTCTCTGCATTATTTATTTAACAATTCAATGTCCCAATTTATGATGAAAAAATGTTGATTTATTTGTGATTGCAAGATATTAAGGACACTTCCCCCTGGCCACATGCTGTATTCAAAGTGACTCCACTTCCCTCTGTAAGTGTTAAGAAAATAATAGAAAATAATGTAAACCTGAATAAACTAAAATAGCACATGTAAATTCAGTGTGATGTAAAATAGCCATGTCTGAAAAGGAAACTTAGACATCCTCTTTATACAGGAACCAATAATGAGAAGAAAAAGTAGTGTGTATACCTCTAGGCTCAACATAGATTTTCATTCTAACAATTCAATGACAGCAATTATCATTTCAAACATGGATATAGTACCCACTGTACTATCGCATCTTATCAACAACCACATATTAGTCGCTGAAATAAACTATAAAACCATTTCCTTCAGTTTGATCAATCAATATTGCCAATTCAAAGACCCAAATGAGATACATATGGAGAATTTGTGCAAAACCAAGGAGGGAATAAAACAGGCGACAAATTATGTATACTGCTGATGCAAATGCAAAAGTTACTACCTCGCCTGTCTCGTCGGTTATTAGTGAATGTCAAGCAGTAACAGATACATTGCTTGACCTTGAACTACAAATAATAATCCTTCCAAACCAACTCCCCACATTCTGTAACAAGGCGTGCCATGAGAGCTTTATTGATGTAACAGCAGCAAAACATATAATTTCTGATAAAAATTTCACCTGGAACATACATAAGGACAAAGTATTGAGCAATCATAAACTAATGATATTTGAACTATTCTTCAACAATAATACAATATGGCAAAATGTGAGGAAGAGAAATATATCCATAAAGAACGCAAACTGGAATGATCTGCGAGGAAAATTACTGGCTGCTAAAACAGAAATTAATACAAAACAACATTATGAACTGGATTTTGAATTTGTACAAGAAGACTTAGAAACTAACTATTCCCCATAAAATAAGAAAATGCCCATGGTGGAACAAAGACCTTGAGGAAATAAAAAATGAAGTAAGGGTGTCCCTCAACTTGAAACAGAAAACGTAAAAACCTGTATCCCTAGTTCTGATATTCTCATTATTCAAGTTGTTATATGCTTTAAACAATAATGCAATAAAAACAACAAAGGAAGAAGCTGGAAACTATTTGTTGGAGAGGAACTCCTACAGGACACATGGAACATACCCAGCAAAATTGCAAGAAATAAAAAGTGCCTTTGCAATACATACTGTCAGAAATCCAGATGGCACAATGACCACAAACTGGCATGATACATAAAAACTAACCTTCATACAATTGTACCTGAAGACTCAGCTCTAGAAGACATTACCGAATACAAGAGATTAAGGGAGAAACCATTCTTTAACAAACAGTACTCAATATTCCAGATTCAAATAAAAACAATGAATGCATAAAAAATGTATCCTAGAGAAAACATAAAAATTGTAAACAACAAACACTTTTTTTTGTTTTTTTTATTAAAAAATTTACATGTTCATATTGAACATTAAGCAAATTAGATGAAGGAAATACAATGAGGGGAGAAGTGATCCAGTGACCACGCTCTGAATGAAACAAAATTATATGTGAATTAAATAAAATTAAACTTCACATATGTCCATAAGGGTTTAATAATGCATTCATATATAAGTATTTTATTTTCTGTTCTCAATTTGGAAAATTTTTAAAGTAGCCAATTTGTTTGATGAAGTTTATTCTTGATATGATCCCTTTTGGATGTTAAATGTGGTTTCATGGAAGTCAGAGTCCAATTGTAGACCAAAGTATTTGACTTCATTGGTGATAGGTAATGGTGTATTATTTATTGAAACATTTAGACAGTTTATTTTCCTGGTGGTAAAATTTAGTTGCACTGATTTATTAGAACTTCCAGTTATATGTCAAAAGTTTAGCTATTCTTCAAGGCTGTTTAAATGACCTTGTAGGACACTACCAGCTATAGAAGGTCATTATCTGCAGATAAAAGTGCGGTGTCATCAGCGTAGATTGCAAGAATTGTGTTATCTGTTTCAGGTATGTCCGCTGTAAATATAATGTATAAAAGCGGTCCCAGGACATTACCCTGTGGTACTCCAGAGGCAATTGGATGAACTATGGAAATATTCAACTTATCGTTGTAAATAATAAAAAATTAAATATAACGGAAGACGATATCAAAAATGCCATAAAAGGAATAAAAAGGGCAATTCAGCAGGTCCTGACAAACTAAAAGGAGAAATACTCAAGGAAATCAAACACATAATAGCTGGTCATCTCACTATCCTTATTAACAAATAAATTAAAAGTAGCGGAAATGAAATTATTTCATAAATGAAAAGGAAAAAAATTTGAAAACTCAAACTCATATCGACCTTATAAACCTGATCAACACAATAGGAAAAGTTTTCGAAAGAATAATAACGGACAAAATTAATAATCACCTAGAGGAAAATCAAATCCTTCATGAACAACAATATTGTTTTATAATAGGAAAAAGCACCGTAGACGATATTATAGAAACTACCAGAACAATATTCGAAATACAAAATGGCCATCTTTGTAAATATAACAGGAGCCTTTGATAATATGTGGTGGCCAAAGCTTTTTGAAATTCTCGAAAACATTGGACTAAATAATCAACTCATCGCATTAATAATAATCAGTTATTGAAAAAGAGAAAAGCAACTATCACTATCGATATAGGAACTGAGACAAGGACAATGCAAAAGGGATACCCACAAGGAAGTGTGCTAGGACCATTATTATGGATTATTTACATGAACTCCATAATAAATAAACTAAATGAAACCAACAATACGAAGACAGTTGCACATTCAGACGATTTATTAAACGTAGCAGGCGGTGAGACAAGAAGAGAATTAGAAGTAGCTGGCACACTTAATAAATGTTATAAATGAACGGAACACAAAATGAAAATAAGTTTTTTTTAAAAAAAACTAATATCTTAAAATTCGGAAAAGAACTAAAACGGGCCCAACAATTAAATATAATAACAAATCAATCCAATCCAGACTAAATATTTAGGACTAACATTAGATCATAAACTTTCATTTATACCTCACATAAAAGAAATAAACAAAAAATGCTGTCAACATAATGCAACAGGTATTAACTTTGGCAAAATCAGGATACAACATACACCCATCGAAATTTATTATATAGTACAAAGCCATTTTGAGGGAATATGTAATGTATGTATGTATGTATGAGACGAGTGTACTAGGCACGAAACTGTTGGACCAAAATATAACAAAAACTTTGTCCATAGCTCAAAGAAGGGTTCTGCTTTACACGGTAAGAGCCTAGAAACATCACCATTTGAAGCTGATATTCCACCTCTAGACCTAACGGCTAGACTGCGAACAGCACTCAACCATATAAAACACGGAAATCCAGCAGTAATAACAAACAGGGAAGTAACATCAAAAGAAACGGGAAAAACACGGCTCAGAAAAGCTTGGCAAAAACACTTGGAAGACAGAAAAAATGCCAATGGGTGGAAACATTAATTACAAACATAGAAAATAAAATAATGAATCATATTACTCCGATGAAAGAAATTATAAAATTCTTCACTGGTCATGGTCCATACAATAGCAAATTACATCAGCTGTGCATGAAGGAATCTCCGCTGTGTTCCTGTGGAGAAAAACCAGAAACTCCTTTCCACGTAAGAAACTGAGAAAAATAAAACCCCGGTAGGCTTAACGGGATACACACGGATAAAATGGAGCAAATAAATGTCCCTACCCACTATCTAGCGAGACCACTGCCAAGGAACGGGCTTGGAAAAATTAGTGAGGAACGAAGACCCTGTTCAACTTGACTCTAGTCTGCCACTGGCAGTTCAACCGTGGTCATCCACTCAAGGGACCTCGGATCATTTTGTCGTCTTTACGATGTTACTTGGTGGGGTATCACCCTGGTGGCGCTGTGTTGAACTACCCCATGACAAAATATTTCCCTTATATAGCAGGGCTAAAAATATTTTCAGTAAAATAACTGAATAAAAAGTCTCTTAACACTTTATAATAGCACAAAAATACTCCCGGTTCATTTAAGATATAAAAAACGCGTCGAAGAGCCAGGCGCTGCTGATCACCCGACGACGACCAGGGAGACCCGTCATCCGCTCTTCGGGGAGGTTATTCCGTGGTCCGCGAAGGCCAAGTATCTAGGGGTACCTTGGATTCGAGGCTAACGTGGAGGCAGGAAAGTAAACGCTAGGCTAAGTGCTCTTTACCCTATTTTTAGTTCTAGCTCAAAGCTGTCTCCGAGAGTGGGAATCTCGATCTACCTCTCCCTCATCCGCCCAATCCTCGAGTACGCGGCCCCAGTCTGGGCCAGCGCAGCGGACAGCCACCTGGAGAGGATATTCGCTCTGGAAAGACGGTGTCTTCGCAGAGCACTCCACCTGCCGCCACCAACATCCAACAACGTGGTAATGCAGCTGTCAGGAGTGGATCACCTATGGGAAAGGATACTACAAACCTCCGAGAGGTTTTACCACAGGGCGCACGACTCTAGCAATGAGCTGGTCTCAACGCTGGGCCGATACGACCCTGTTAAGAAGGTAAACAGGAACCGACTTTGTCGATCATCCTGTAAAGTATCACGATCCTAGTCATTGTTAACTTGAATTATATTCTTTATTAGGTTTACAAGCCTCTTTGCAGCTTGTAAGAAATACCTATACAAAAAATTATTTATTTACATTTATATACAGATATTTACATAATATATATACAATTATTTATAAAAACAAACATTATTTTATTCCACAAATATATATTTTTCCCCTAACCCTTCTCTTACAGATTTTAGTAGGGAATCGGCGAACCGTTTAGGTAGCGGAGAAAGAAGTAGAAGCAGCAGCGGTACATTGAATGAATGCTTGTATGAATGTGTGTGTGAGTGTGTGTGCGTTTAATTCACCTTTTGGTTAGGTAGCCTTAATGGCAATAATAATTGTGTTATGAATGAATGAATATACAAAAGATGACATTTAATAATGACAGATTTTTTAGTATGTTATAGGCCTATATATACCTGTCATCGCGGAGCAGATTCCACATGGAAGGAACTCCGACCAATAGAAGAGGAGGCACGACCTCCAGTTAGACGTCACCGCTGCTGCCCGGACAGCAGTAAACACTTGAAAACGATGGCAGTGACTGCCTTCGAAACGTCGTGGCCAATATCTACTTTCACCCGGTTGGAAGCCCAAGAACTAAGGAAGCATTGTTCCATCCGTTAAAATAGTATTCAAATGTTTGTTTTACGCCCTTTCATTCCCTCTTAGTGAATAAACTGTTACTTAAATAGCAATTTTATGACAGGACCAAACTCAGCGGCTCACATTTCACCGGTTTATAGTCCAATATCGATTGTTTTCTGATTATTCTTATGTGATGCCCCTCCACCACCACCCCTAAGAATATCCCCCTTCCACTATGGATGTGGTTGAACAAAGGTAAATGGAATGCAAGTCAAATGAAGTAGAAATGCTTTAATTGAAGTTCCAGTAGGAGCGTATAGCTTCAATTGAAGCATTTATACTTCATTTGACTTTAATTCCAAGTACCTTTGATCAATTTACACAATGTCTATTTTTCACAAAATTCTTAGAAATTAGGTTGTGATGAATGTGATTAGTAAATTGTCGGGGAGCCTGGCTTAGGTTTCCAGGAATGGAGGGATAATCGGTCCTTGGACGTCGACTAGGATTATGTCAGTGGTAGAGTTCCCGCCCGGAAAACGGGAAGTCCGGGGATCGAGTCGACATTTTTCCATTCCTGTCTTTCTTCCAAATTGGGGTTGAAATTATACGCTAGAAGTATCGCAGGACACACTAAAATTAATTGATCTAAAAATGTATTTATTTGATGGAAACATTGGCCGTTTTTACTTATTTGAAATTTTTCACTAAATCCACCCCCGACCCTAGGGGTAGCAAGCGAGTCTTACTCCGACAGTGATGATTTCGCACAGAACACGTGTACATAATTTGGGGGAAATTGGTCCACTCATTTAGAACATACATATACATACAGACAATTTTATTATACAATTAAGGCAGAATTTAGTAAAAGCTTCACGTTAGGAGTTCAATGATCGAATTTAGCAAGTTTCACGTGTGAATGAATATAATGCAATTATCTGCTCTTTTTTGCCTCGGATTAGTGTACCAAAAATTTTCGACGCAGTGGCACACAGATTGTTAGTAAATTTGTGAGTTTTCATAGGATCGGAGGAAACATATTTTAGTAACGTTTCTGTCTTAAATGAAAATAACTATTAAGCGAATCGACTATTTCTTTTTAAAACATTGAGGTAAGTAATTTGAATTTACTGTTCTTAAAGTTCGTTTAAAAGGAGTCGCGGCGTACGTGGACAATGATCGTGCGGTTGGATACAGTTGTGAATAGAAACTTCAACGTTCCAGATTTCTCTTAAAAACTTTATTCGAACAACGCCAGAAAAGAAAGAAATAAGTTATTTTCTACCCCATGAGGATATATTTCGATTACGATTCGCATCATCTGTAGGAGATTGAGGACTGAAAGTTAAATGAGAAATGCCACGAATGTACCAATAATACAGTTCACTGATTGACCGCTATTTCTATTACGTCAGAAAGTCCAACGAAGAAAAAAAATTATTTTGCTCTTTCAAATTGTTTTCTTTTTCCATAACAGTTATTCCGTATTGCGCAGTTATTTTAAATTTGTTTAATAAAGCGACGCTTATAACATTTATTTTCTAAAATTAAAGGATTAAGAATTAGGCGATAACGTGGTCTTGCCTGTAAATGTACCCAGTTTGTAGTAAAATATTTTACGCTAGTAAAAAGTGCGAGAAATATATTACACGTCCATATAGAATATAAATTAGAATTTCGCATTGTAACGCTGGACGAGGTTACACAAAAAGAATAGATAATTAACAAAGTTTAGGTTTATGTAAACAGTTTTACATCTCACAGACGTAAATTACGAAATAAATTTATTTGGATCAGTATTCTAATATCCATCTGTTTTGGGAGCGGGGGAGGGCAACAGGTTACATGAGGGTGATCCTGAAACAGGCAACTCCCCTTTAATAGAATAGGAAGGAAATCATAAAGGGGGGATGTGGAAGGTAGAGCAAGGTAACCATGGGTTGACTATGGACCCCGGACTATAGTTGAAGGCCCCCTTTTTTTCAATTCCCTTCCTATGCTATTTAAGGGGTGTTGCCCGTTTTAAGGACACGTTCATGCAAGCAGTTACCCCTAAAAATCCATCTTTTAGTTCTTGCAATTAATTGAAGCAAATTGGACTGGGAAAAATGGAAAAAGTATTTGCATGAAGCTAAACTTTGTTAATCACGTTCGATTTCATTATCACTAATGTGTTCCTACAACAAACCCTACTCCCGTTATCGGAATGTAATGGGATGAGTACCAAATACCCGACATACCTGATGCGTGTTTCTCTATACTATATACTGAATTGCCAGGTAGGATCGTCACAGTAAAACGTCGTGGCCCTTGTCTACCATTGTTTCCTTCCTCTGTATTTCCTGTATCCCTTCCTATGCTACTATGGGGAGAGCCACCTAAGCGAATAACCGTCCTGTAGATTGTATTTCTAAAAAGAAAATAGTGTGACAGACACGGAAGGTAACTTTAGACAAGAGAAGGTTCAAGGTCGTGGGAAACAGTGGGGACAACTCTCTAGAAGCGTCATTTTTTGATAGACATAGTAGGGAGATGAAACTAAAAGAAATTGTGGCTTTCTGGGAGTATTTAACGGCCATACTCTTTGGTAGTCAGCTGATCGCTCCAGTTTGATCTAAAAGCCGGTGTATGCATCTGTAAAAACAAATTGTCTGATTCCCTCCTTTTCTTCTTTCTGATGTACCATTCTACCATCCATTGGCGGTGCACCTTCAGGTGTTTACCATTCTCCTGGATACTTCAAACACTACTAGGTTTATTTCCATCTTGTTTAAAATTTTCACTTCCTATGTACCAGCGCTGTTTTTCTTCTGCTTCCTTACCTTCAACTTAGCGTGAGAACAGATTCGGATTTAGCCAGAAATATTTTCGACTAATTCATAATACCCCTACGTATTGTTGAAACATTTGACCTAACGTTACTCCTTCTGCGACATTTCTATGCTCATCGACCAGATACATAATGCTTGTGTCTCGACGCATCTGTGTAAAAATTAAGGCATATAAAACTTTCTACGTTTTATAAATAAAGTATTGAGAATAATCTGACAATATTATAATTAAAATACAATAAATGGCCAAAAGTTCTAAATAAAAGTGCTTTAATTCAAAACAAAAGACGTTTCGTATTCAACGTTCGGGGCCTCCTTATTCCGGTACTCTTCAGTTTTTCTACTAAAAAATTAATATAATAATTAAATTATTAAATAAGACAAATTAAATCACATTTT
The DNA here is from genome assembly GCA_034510155.1 of Eucriotettix oculatus. Taxonomy (NCBI): domain Eukaryota; kingdom Metazoa; phylum Arthropoda; class Insecta; order Orthoptera; family Tetrigidae; genus Eucriotettix; species Eucriotettix oculatus. The sequence continues at coordinate 160,797,396 of CM067376.1, read as the reverse complement.
AATGTCATTATTTAATTCGTTACCAAACAATTGAAGGCTTAAAATTAGGTGGCACATGTTTTATAATTTAACAATTCTGGCCCTATGTGAAATTTTAACCATAAGTAATTCAATTATGAATATTAATTTTTTCAATTAAATGGTAAAATTTATCATTAGATTAATTGTTGTCCAATTGGTACTCCACTTTCTCCATTTTTTTTGCTGAAATTGTGTTGAGAGATTTGGAAGGTTCTTAAATTTCTTCTGTAGATTTACAACCCCTCCTTTATTCAGGATATGTTGACGATATTTTTTGTATACTCCAAAAATTAAAATTGATTGCACTTATTAATACTTTTCTCAATTTTCAAGCTAATTAAAAATTAATGACAACATATTCATACTATTAACTTTCTTGTAGTTTCAATCTTTCGTTTAAACAATACTTTTCACTAATTGGTTTTAAAACGTACCTACTGAGGTAAAATACTAAATTGCAATTCGAAACATTCCCTCCAACATAAAAGAGCTATAGTTTGTTAGACAACGCTGTTAAATTCTCACCACAAATAACATAATGAGAATTTGGTAAGAAATTTTATTTTATTTTTTAATTATTATCCTCCCAGTTTGATAATAAATATATTAAACATATATTGTATTCTGTAATTTATAAAAATAGTACACCCACACACAATAACAGTAAAAAATTTGCAGGCTACGTTGCTTCATCATGTTATTGTTGTTGTGATATGCAGTCCTAAGACTGGTCAGATGCAAACCTACATGCTAACCTATCTTACGCAAGCCTTATCATTTCCTCATAACTAGCACAACCCACGTCCTCCCTAATCTGCTTAGCGTATTCTATCCTTATATTTATAGAAAATACCGTAATTGACAAACAAAAAAATTAAACTATTGTGTAAGGGTAAAATCTTAGATCATTTTATAATTTAAATTTTGCTAAATCTTCTAAACACACTATAAATAGGTTTGATGAACTAAGAGTTGTTTATAAAATTAAGTGTTAGTACTGTTAAGGCTGTTGAAACGCTTTATATCAGATCAAATGAAAATTGTATAAATGTAAAATTTAAATTCAATTGACTACTCTGTATTAGTATGATTTAAAGTTGAATTCTTGAAAATGCAAAGTGTAATTATTGTTGTTTAAAAAAAATCAGCCCTCATTTCAACCCTGATTGTTAAGGTAGTAAGGCAAAATTTTCTCTTTTAATTGTAAATAACCATACCATACCAAGGTTATTTACTTTTTTAAATTCAGGTATGTATACATAATTACATGAAATTCTTTTGTAGAAAGATCTTAGGACATCACGAAAGTTAGGAACGAAACATCTTTTGATGTTCTTGAGCTATTCAGTCCTAAGACTGGTCTGATGCAACCCACGAGGCAAACCTATCTTGCGCAAACCTTTTCATTTCCGTATAACTACCACATCCTCCCTAATCTACTTAGTGTAATTACATTGTCTCTATCATCTTCTTTGCTTCAAATTATTTCCACACGTTTTTATGATCTTTTATTCGCTTATAAATAATGGTAGTTATTTACATATGTTCTAGTCTTATTCTTTTAAGAATTACTTTCTTCTCTTGCAGTTTTCCGTTAATTAGAGTTATCCAGTTTACTGATTTTAATTGTAATACACTCTAGAAATTTATAGTTACGTTTAGTATACTTCATTTATGTGCAGAATATATTTTGTAACAGTTTTTTTCTTTGTAATAATCAACGGATACTTTTTAATATCCTGTTATAGCTAATTGACTGGAACCTATTCCAATTTTCGAGTTTTGTCATATGTTATTTCCCTTTGGGCTTAATTTTAATTCAGTATTCCCAATAACGTACGAGATTCTCCGCGGTATTTATTATTCCGGTTCTTTAAAACTTTTATATTGCGAAAAAAGTACTTAGCGTCCTCCTTGACGTATTTACATATAGATAGTTATTGTGTGTTTTTGCCTTGACTATTCATTTTATCCATACAAATAATAAATTTGATAATGAGAAATCAGCAAATTAGAGACGATAATGTCGGTCAACTTGTTACTATCGGCTAATTCGATATGCAAATATATGCAATATTATATCTATTAAACTGCCATAAAAATATTTTGGTAACAATTTATTGCGAAAATTTCATCACAATAATGATTATTGTTGGTATAACTAAAAGTAATAATAAACCTAAATCCATAATTAAAAATTATAATTTATTAATTTAATTTAAAGTATGTTTCAGTCCCAATATGAACTCTCATCAGTTTTGCAATAAAAAATATTAAAAATAATAGATATATTTCTACAAAAATATTAGTGGTCAGTCAAATAGTATAAAAATGAGATTAAATAACAAAGCTAAACATTATGAAATGATGATATATTACAAATCACTGATTAAAATATTATAAATATTACTTAATAAATCAGTGCATGGTTTGGAACTGAGAGAAGAGCTATTATGCTTTATGTGTATCATTTCGGAAACTTATCTAGACACGCAATTACTGTCTTTATCTAAAATTGCCTATTATTCTAGTTGAATGTATGATTTAATTTTAAAATGCGTTTGGAAAATTCAGATAATTTATCATTTTGAAGCTTAGTGATATGTTTCTCATTTCCGGTAATAATTATATTTTATTTTGTAAACTACGTTATGAATATAGTTTTTATTGACACGGCTTTTTTATAATGCTAGATAAATTGTGGATGGATTTGGTGACAAACTGAATTCTGACTAGTTGTGTTAATCATTTGTGTTCAGTTTGGTGAAATATCACAGTAATATGAGATCTTAATGCCCAGATGTTTTTTATTGACATGATAATTTTGTCTGCTTTGGGTTTATAAAGACTGTAAATATTTATTACATTGTAATATAGTAAGCTTTCTACACACGCTGTGGCATTTTCAACGCAAAATGTTTTGGATGGATACATCGAAATTAATGTATAATACTGACCGCTTACAATATAGAGTAAAATACTTCGATCTCCAAGAGCATTAAACTGAATTTCGAAACATTCAACTGGCTGAGACTGCAGCCATGCCACACTATCATTTATGAGATTTGGTTTATTTCCGTCCACTCCAATGCTGTCACACATCTGACTCAAAAATGGGAGGAATCGTAACAAAAATCGCATTATGGGGTGTGTTTGACAAAAAATCTAAAGAATTTACTAAAAAAATTACAAATAGGTGATTTTGATTTCTGTTTACCATCATTTAAATAAATCTTTACATACAATTTTTAACAGCTGAAAAACCTATTCACGAGAAATTAATTTGATTCAATAATAATGTTTTATTTCAATCAATAAAATCAAATTAAGAAAGGTAGGTTTGATTCAATTTGAATAACGGAATATTTTAGCAAACAACATAAAATTACATCTGTAACAGTAGTTCAGCGCGTGGATTAGAGCGCCTTCAAAACAATGTTACTGAAAATAGCATCGTTATTACTATCTCAAAGCTTGCTCCATTTCCAGTAAAGATAATATCAGGCTTAAAGCTGCGGAAATGAAATTCCTATGTCCTTTAGTGGAGTAAACAAGGGAGGGGGGATAATATATGAAATTAAAAGATTCTTCAAGAGTCGAGAATTAAATGAGCAATTGTGAACTTTAGTAAAAACTGTCTGCAAACTAAGTGCACCAGAAATGAGGGACGTTTATGTTCAGGGAACTTGCATTGTGCAGAAAAAGATGAATTTAATATCACATGTGATATTGATTACATACTTTTTTGCCTTTTGATATGTTCTGAGAATAGTTTCTCCAATATGCAGGAGGGAAATAATTACTTGCTTATCAAAAGGGAACACAATAGTTAGACGCCGAGTTGGTCTTGTGCAAAGTATTTAAATAGTCGCACTAATGAAAATCGTGTATATTAAATTTGAATCTTGTCTGAGATGATACTGAAAATATTGAAATATACAGGCCAGTTCAGAGTTTATCTCAGTTGAAAAGAAAAATTGTATGCTTGGAGTAATAAATGATCATTTAAACGTACGTTAGAATTATATTTAACAGTTATTAAATTTGCTTATTTAAATTTTTGATCTTTGGTTACTTAAATATTATATTATTTGGCTCGACTGTAATATATTTTTAATGTAATTATTATGTGTTTTGTTACTTAGTTCAACCAGAAGAGGGTCCAGATCAGGACCGAAAAATGTAGTTTCTTAAAATTATAGTTGGTTATGTTTCAATAATTTTTGTCTGCTTTTGGACTCATTTAAACATAAATTTAAACTGATATTAGACAGTATTTTGTTCATACCGTTCTTCCCTATATTTGGAGCCTCAGCTGACAACTAATCTATATATTAGTACGATTATCATAAAAACTTACAGAATCAAGAAATTAAAAAGGATAAAAAAATTAGAGGTGCATATCGCACAATTCCTGAAACGTACCAACTGTTACAGCGAATTATAGAAAAGTATATTAAGCATTAATATGTAACTGTATCATGAAGCCGCTAATGATCTTGCAGATGATCTGACATTAAATAAATTCAATTAAAAAAGATTGAGGCGAGTAGTAGGGTGTTACGTTTTATTACACAGCCTGAAAATTGGCACTTATTTTTCGTACTGTAGATTTGTACATATAGTTTCTTGTGTGGCGAATTAAAAGATGCCACGCTTCTCTCGCCACGTAAGGTTTCTCTCCAATGTGAAAAATAGCTAAACAGCAATACACTGTAAATGATGGGAGGGGGGGATATTAATTAATGAATTTAATAATTGGGTTTAAATATATACATTTATTAATTGTAAACACAATTATTTTAAAATGGGTCGTGCGTGTATATATTATGTACAAAAATAATTAATAAAAATGGGGTTATATTAAAGTTCTCAGGGTAATTATGGTTTGGGTGACCACGTGCAGCAGATTTTCCGTTCGTTGACGAACCTGAGTTGTTTTCATATGCGTCTCGCTGTAACTTCCGTGTTGTGGAACTTGAAACGGCCAGTCGACAATAGCACAAAGTCGTGCTGCCGGAATTGAGGAAACTCCGCTTTTTCCTCTTTCTTCCCTTGTTGTTAAAACCTTTCTTCTCTGCTTCCTTGACTGATCAAAGCATGGTCCACCTCTCCGTTGCCACCTCACCAATCTCCTCTCCTCATCACTCTGCTGCCAATATCCTTTCGCCACCACCTTGTATCACCAGAAATCTCTCTCAAAATTGTCTCCACCAGCCTCTTTAAAACTTCCTCCCCACTTATCACTAAGGTGGCAGGGATGGATATTCTCCAATAATCTCCCTTGTTTCATTTGGGGAACACACGCCACCCGGTCACCAAATTCTCAGGCAGATTAGGACATCCGAAACCGGCGACGAGGTGTCCGAGCTTTATGGCCCAAGTTTCAGCCGCAGTCCCTCGGTTTTGATTCCGAGCCGCCAAGTCGGCGCGCGGAAAACTCCTTCTTCCTGGCCAGTGACTTGCTCATGCCGAAATATTCGTAAATTAAGTTTCCGTAAATAATAAAAAAATTGGTCGTAAGTTTATTTTGAATATCTTTATATAAAAATAAATATATGACGTCAAATTTCCTCATTATAAAAGTAAACTGTATATAATATTGTTAGTCAGACACAAAATGAAAACAAATGGCAGCGTACGTCAACAAACTCGTCTCACGCTTGTAATAAAACTCGAAACTAATATGTAATTAACTTAAAGAAGTGTACGGTAACTGCCCGCAACTGATCTAAAATTATTGGTTTTAAACATCGGTCAGCGGTCACTCAACTAAGGCTACGAAAATGCGAATTGTCCAACACGGTTTTCGACAGTCGAACAAACTTAAACACGAATCCAACATAATGCAGAACTCAAACGAATTGTAAGTATCTGGATAACAACTTAAATAAACAAACAAACAAAAGACAGCCTTTGATTTCAATACGTTCTCACTAAAGCATGGGACGCTCGAATGAATGAAAACTAAATTATTTCAACCGAACGCTGCCCAATGCAGCCACAAACCCAACGTTGCCGGGCACAGCCCAACCCAACCCGTTCAGACCCAATTGCCTAAAAACTAACACTGCTCGTTCCGACCAGAGTCATATCCAAAAAACTACTGGTCCCGCTTGAGCTGTTCAGCTACCTCCCTGCGTCCAGCTTTCCGTCTATTTGCAAAAGTACCGAAATAGGATTCACAAAGTGGATTAAATAAATATATACATTTTACCCTTGACGCTTCGTTTAGAGCTTTTCCGCTTGTGCGCCGCGTGTGGGTCTTCTCTGTGCAGCATCCAACAGAAGTCGGACACCTTCCTTCGTATCTCCGTTCCATTTCATTTAACACTGCACCGAAATATTATATGTGAGATCAAATAGTGTTTTTTAAACTAATTGAGCATGGGAAATTTCTCAGAATGTTGTCTACGGTTGTTTCAAAGGTAAGATTCTTTCTTGTTTCCCAAAAAATTTTCTACAGGATCTTTGAAGTATTTCCAAGCTATTTTCTCAAAGTCTTCCATTACTATTTCAAATTTGTGGCCTTTTAAAAGATTTCGAATGTCAGAACGGACCGATACACTCCTTCAGCTTTTCTTCAGACAACCTAGGAAACCGGCTGGTAAGATATCTAAACGTATCACCATTTTTGTCAATGCTGTGACAAACTACTTTATTATTCCATGTTTGAAGTAAAAGCACATTTCTGGGGCCACAAAAGACTCATAGTAGACGTTTTTCTCCTATCTCAAGTGTAATTGATGCCAATAGCTTCTTAAAAACTGTGAACTAAGATACAACGTAATATAAAATAAATCCTATAAGTGATTGTAATAGAAGAAAAAACAAATTCCACTACATGAGATTAAGACGCACGAGAATAGAATTTATTTAACATTTTTCCAATACTCAGCACCCAAAAAAGACAAGAAACGCCAGTCATTACATAGAAATATTTTTTCGCGGGCCTGTATAATCAGCATTCATAGAAAATTCATTAGCAATTAAAACATTACGGATAATATGTTTGTTGTGTTGACAGTAATTATGATAAAACGTAATACCTTATAAGACTTTTTAAAGGGTTGTATGCCATTTCTCATTTTTAATATCAGGGCGATTAGAAAGAAACTTGAATACGTGTCCTGAGTAAGTAAGTTTTCCAAAGAAATTTTTGAGAGTGAAAATTTGATATTTCACCTTAAATTTTAATATACCTTATCAATAATAACTTAAAAATCAAGTTTATTATATTTTTTGTCTGGAAACCATAAATTATGACAAAGTAATTAAAATAAACATTGCTTTTATAGGGTGTCAGGTTACATGACGGTATTCACGTATGCTTGATTTAAGTCTAGTTGCGCTTCAAAATAAATCGTAAAAATCAATTACAAAAGAGCATTTGACAAGTCAAAGCGACATTTAATTCGTACATATCCACATAATTTTTTGATCCCCGATTTTCTGGTTTAAAGTACTATGAAGACCCCTACTAACAGGAAGGGATAATAGAAATATGGAGCTCTTACAACTCAACGAGATAACCGAGTAATCTGTGTTGTGAACTCAATGTTTCCAGAATCAGTTTTTGAAACAATTTCATGGTATTAGGAAACTATTAACGTAGGAAATACAAAAGCATCTTCATTTTTATTGCACAGATCCCTAGTAACTCCGAATACTGATACCTGATAATCTTGAATTGTGAGTCTTAATATGAAATGTCGGACAAATGTGTGGATTAGACGTTTAATTACAAGTCCTCGATACAATAAAGAGCACATTATAATATATAAAAACAAATATGTATTTTTTACGTTGTGTTCCCTTGTTAAACTTAGATTTTAAAGATACTTAACATGAGTAATACAACGGTTAATATTCACATAAAGATATATAAAATAATGTCGGGTTAAATGTGGCAATTACCATACGTAAATCATAAAAATTTAAATGCTGCATACCCAAGGTGACACGAGAGATGAATTATGTCGACGTACCCGAATCAAAGAAAAAATTGTTGTAAAATTTCATTTCGGAAGCCTGATATAATAACAAAGTTTCAGGTTAGTTTCAGTTGAAAAGTGAAACTGCTTAAATTATTATAATCATCGCAATGTTAAAGAATTAAAGTTGGATTCAATTAACATAAAATTACGATTAATCCTGAAGACATAGATATTCCGCACAATTAGCAAGTAAAACGTGCTGCCTACGCTTCAGGCATAATTGGTAATAGTTAAAAAGTAGTAAAAACTACGATCTGGTGTTACAATTGTCAAAAATCACCTCGCTTGTATTTGGAATCATTTGAAAAAAATCATGCGACATAATATAATGTAATATTTCGACCTAAATATAAACTACTAAAACAATTTAGGTGTATATTTTAAATATTTTTATATTGTGTGTCCTATTTACTAATGTTTTAGAGATTATTCCACATAATTCCTTTTAAAAATGCAAAAGAAAATCCTGCTTACTTCAACAAGAAGAGCTTCGTCTATATTTTGCTGACGGTGTCTCTACGGATTCATAACTGTCACCCAGATATGGGTGTTAATAGTGTGGGATTCTGACAATGCTGTATTGAAAACAAACACAATAAGACATTCATGCACAAAATGTTCATTATGGAAACCAAGCGGCTGATTCGGTAAATAACGGTCAGGTTATTTGAAAGAGGGATGTCGAAGAAATAGTAATGCAGGAAATACTGCATCCGGGATATAGTTTAATGATACTAACCGGTATTCACCTAAAAGAGCAAGCCCTATAAAACCTGAATAAGTTAGGTCGGGTTATTTAGGTATTTTTCCCACACTCTTCCGATGACGGAAGAGGAGCTTGCTTAGGGGTCACAACATTCAAACACCCTTCCAGACTCCCTGTACAGATTTAGATTTATTGTTGTTTCCATTAATCCTCGATTGAGGAAATAGGATACGTCATACATTAAAAATTAAAAATGAACAAAATAATCTTAAAATAAATTAATAAAAGAAAATGTATATAAACAAAAGTCAATATAAACACAACACGGACACACGCACTGGGAAACACAAACAAGCACACACTGAGGAACACGCAATGGAGTTTTAACTACTTGGAGCTCTACGACCAGGAAACTGTCCTTCCGTCGTAGCTCCAGGCAATACATGAAACAAACAAACAAAAGAGCAGAAAAAACTGAATAGAAATTTTAAAGATATGTGGTGTGTGCTATTTTACAAGTTGGCAGCAGCTCATTCAACACTTTTTGCAGGAACCTTGATTTAAATACTAGAAGGACGATTAAGAAAATCCTGTACCGAGTAAAACGCGCCATTTAAAAGAATAGTTTTACTCTGCTTCACGAAGCTTTTGTAGTCATTGTTTTTAGCCTCTGGAGGAAGGTTGTTGTATAAAATTATCCCGGTATTGTGAATACTTTTCTGGTGTATTGCAAGGCGATGCTTGTCCGACCTTAGAGCTGAACGATTTCTGGTCGCGTATTCATGAAACTCGCCATTTGTTTGAAACAAATTAGTGTTTCACTTTACAAACTTTAATATTTCATAAATATATACGCTTGGTAAAGTAAATATTTGCAAACTTTTGAAGAAAGGTTTGCAACTCGATCTAGAATTCGTGCTAGAAAGTATTCTAATTGCACGCTTTTGCAACTTAAATATTTCATTACTCCTAGAGTAGTTTCCCCAATTAGAGATGCATAGCTCATAATTGAATGAAAATACGCGAAGTAAGTCATATTGACGTACTTTTTGTCAAAGTGTTGCATTAGTGTTCTCAGAGTATAACAAGTTGAACTTAGTTTTCCGGCAAGCAGATATATATGGTCATTCCACTTTAATTTATCGTCAATCCGAAGGCCGAGGAAAGGTGTCTACGGGTCTATTACTAGCATCAGCACTAAACTGAATCAACTTAGTCTTATCTATCTTATTTAGATCATTCAGAGCGTTATCTACTTCAGATTATCGAAGTTTTTATCTGCAATAATTATATTTGTATCATCCGCGTAGAGAATCTATTTTAGAGGATTTACGTATCCTGGAAGATCGTTTATGTACAGAATAAAAAGTAAAGGCCCAAGAATTGATCCTTGAGGAACTCCACACGTAATAAATTCCCAATCGTATAAGTGAAGTTGGCCGCCTTTGGTTTCAATTACTACTTGTTGTTTGCGGTTTGTAAGATACTATCTTAGTAAAAGTGACGTATTTCCCAGAATTCCATAATATTCCATCTTTTTTATTAATATTTGGTGATCTACGGTGTCGAAAGCCTTAGAGAGGTCAGCAAAAATTCCAGCTACCTTCAGGCCGACTTAAAATAATAATTTTCCAATTTATACTATATATTAATTTAAATCTTATGTCTGATTTTATGATTTTCAGTAAAATTGTAAATATTTTATCAGAATGTGGTTTTTGAGCCGACGAGATCGCGAAAGGAGTGAGCAGTGAATCGCACAGTGGGCTCATCAGCACGGCAGTAAATCTCTCCGCCTCCCTCAGGAAATCAGGCCCATTGTCTCGGAGAAGAGCAGTTTACAGTTACGAAGGCGGAGATGGAAGATGTTACGTACCGCAAAAGGAATATCTCAGACGCACCTGCAGTAACTCGTTGAGAGAAAGGTTTAATGCTCAGTTACTCGGCTAAGTTGGAATGTTCTACATTTCCAAACGACGCATTTATGGAAAAACGACCAGAAGAATCGTAAATGTGTGCAGTGAATAATTTAAATTGTTAAATTAACACCTAGGGATTCATGTGAGATTGTATATATTTTTGTTGTTTTTTATATCAAACTGTTGCCCCATTACTCTGTTATCGTATAAATGAAGTGTCACTATTTGCATTTGTTTTTAAATTATAACAAATCAGCCAACTGGAATATCTCTTAACAGAATACATGACTCAAGCTTACTCCGTCATTAATTTCCACGTTAAGGTATTTATAAAACTGAAATGCGCGTTCATGCTTTTCAAAATATCTTCCTTTTGATAAACTTGCATGCCCAATAGTATTATATCATACAGGATACAAATAATTATCCGATAAATTTATTCTAAAACATCTCTCTGGATCATTTTGAGGTATGTTCTAAACTCGTATAAATCTGCATTAAACTTTTTAATTCTAACAGGTTATATTACACAGCCTGTATAAGAATTTCAAAGAACAAAGGGTATTAAGAAGTATTTGCAACGTGATGAAACAAAACATTTGCTGGAGGATGTCAATTGAGAGAAATTCATACTTGAATATTTGTAAGTAATCGAAATTATGTAGGCTCAGATATTTATTAGCTGTGAATTTCTTTCAATGAGATCCTTGCAACGAAGTGAAGTTCATATAGTTTTGTGTTATATTTTCGCATATTGTAACTGTGCTCAGGTAGTACAGAGAATAGGGGAAGAGAGAACAACTTAGAAGAGAGAACAACTTCGAAGAGAATAACTTGGAAGAGAGAACAATTTGGAAGAGAGAACAACTTGGAAGAGTATAGCCAAGAGAAGGGATAGATTAATAGGCAACGCTTCGAGACATGAGGGTCTTGTAAAATTATATTTAGAGGGAAGTGTGTGGGATAAGAACAGAAGAGTGAGTCAATGGATGGAATACGCTAATCAGGGATGTCGGAGCTATGTAGAAATGAAATGCCTTCGCAGGATATGTTACCAAGGAGGGTTGCATCCAACCAGTCTTATGACTGAACACCAAAACAAACCAACAACAGTGAATTGCAAAGAGGAAACTGGAGGACGCTGAAGGGCGAGAAAATTCCAGACATCAGTTACGAAGAAAAACATTCGTGCTATGAAAATAATGCTTGACGAAAACAGAAAATTATTTAGGCCTCAATGAATTTGCAATTCATTTGATTCTGAATGATAATCTGTTCATAAAGAAAATTAGTTGTCTCTGGAACTGACTAAAGAGTGGACGACACGACGTGTGACATGGTGCCCATAGATTATGAAAATGTTTGGTAAGGGACCAATCTCAGTATGTGGAAAGCATCGTGACAGTTGATAAAACATGGATGTACTGTTATGATGTACCGACTAAGTTTGAAAAAAATGTTTTGGTCTTTTGTGATGGGGTCACACACGCAGCTGTCAGAATTTATCAATCAGTGTTCAAGAAAATTATAGCTGTATTTTAAAAATCAAGTGGAATTTCTGAGCGTGAATTCACAGAAGACAGTCACAGTTAAGAGGTATACCCAAAGTGATTGCTTATAGTCACTAAATCTTTGAAGAAGCTGCTGCGTAACTAAAGAATGGATACCTGGTCCTCCATCATGATAACGCTCTAGTTTATCGAAAAACTACTCGTAACATTGGGTGATGTTATGCTAATCCGAATTTGGCTAAATGGAAGTAATATAGCTAAAATTTTAAACGAAAACATTCCATCACAGTGTATATATTATGATGAATTAATATAAGATGATGCAATTATTGTAATAGCCCCACATTTATGTGATGAATTGAATATTTTTATTCCACAGTTGATTCCAATTTTTATCATAAATTGTGATAGGCAATATTGTACATCAAATCTTCATTTTCACGATACCATTGGGTTTTTAACTCATAGTAAAACAGTCTAATCTTACTCGTACCCGTGATTAGCTAATATACATAGAAAAACGTATTTAAGGAAATGATGTAAAAACGCTATTTCAATTGTAAACAGGGACCAGTCATAAAACTTTACCTTTATTATAAGTAAAAATACGGCCAAAAAAGTCAGCACATAAATTTATCACTATTTATTCACAAGCGACGCTTCGTCTCCATTTTGAAACTTCATCAGGCGTAAAATTTAGCGATACATCTGTTTAGTCCTTGACTCCCTCAGCCGAAACGATTATTGAATTTACATGTGAAGAATTTAGTGTCGCGCATGGACCATCTCCAGCGACGGTTACGGCCGAAATGATCTTGTGAATACATTGTGATAAATTAATATTCTGACTTTTTGGCAGTCTTTTTATTTATTGTAAGGTTTAAAGAGAGAAAACTATATTGTAATTTACCTTTATTATTTTCTTACAAAATACAAAATCACCAAAGATTCAAAATCGTTATATAATTAAAAGCTAATAATTTGTGTTGAAAAAGCCTATCAAATTCACCAAAACTATTATCACATTTTAACACAGACTTGAAAGAATAAAACAATAAAATTTCAGGCAATACTTAAACCCTGTAATACATGTTTGACACTTTCTATAGGGTATGCTGACCATAGACAAAACTGAAATTGATGTGTAAGTTTAAGATCGGAAGGCGTGGAGACAAATAATACTCCTGGGACATTAATATTAAAGTAAATTACATCTAAAACAGTAATTTATAAATGTTTCATAACACAAATAATTACCCACAAAAATTATTATATTTTACGATATTTTCTCATCACAATTATTTATATATATAATATTTCAAGGCCAAATATAATATTATTTATCGAAAGAAAATGTTAAATTCTTAGTCAAGAGTCGGTGAGTTGTCTTATTTTTATTTAAGGAACTTTTAATAATTTATTCTAAATTCGTAATGATTATGCTTGCATTTTTTTCATCCCATTATTCCTATATTCATTTCTAACACTGCTGCTTCTGAGATTTCTATTTTCATAAAGAATTTAATTTATTTTTCAAATTTGTTTCTGAGAACTATTGCGACATTTCTCTTCTTGTGACTAATGCTTTTAAGGGATATTTCTATGTTACGAGGGCTGAATCATTTATCACTATCACCTGATACACTGCTTATATATATATATATATATATATATATATATATATATATATATATATATGACATCGACTTGTTCTTTAGGACGAACAGTAAGAGATGAAAGTTTCTTTTACTGCAGTCTTTTAAAGGATATCAAAAGCTTTCTCTCGGCGAGGAGTAATGAGATTATAAATATATTGCTTTGAACCGACCTCAAGAAACAACACGAAACACTAGTTTCGGGTCCAATTCCATTTCTAAATTCGTTTCTCCTCCAATTCTTCACTTCCATCCCTTGCTACTGAAAATTTTCTGACCCAGCTGCTCGTATCCCAGATCTCATGGGAACTTCTCAAAGCTGAAAACGGATGTATTATACCTTACCATCTGCTCTTTGTATTCTTTCTGAGGTATCGATTCCCTTTCTCTTTTGCCAAGGAAATAGAATGGGAAAGTAAAGAATGTTGTGTATCGGAGAAGTTGAAAGGACTCGCTCCCTTCCTCGAGGAACTTACAAATTAGTTATGAACGCTTTACGCTTTAACATCAAAAGAAATGTTCTATTTCTATTTTCGGTAAACATTTAAATACTGTTATAATTTCTGAGAAAAATATTTCGTTGGTATAATTTCTCAATATAAATTATATTTTATCATTGGCCGTTGTAAATTTAGACTTATCGTATGCGAGCGATTATAAAGTGTCACTGAAATCCGTTTATTATTAGAAACCATGTCACAATATATAAATTATGTAAACTTATATTTTCGTACTCTTATCATATTAAAATTTGAATTGACAGTAGTGATATATCTGAACTGATTTTCTTTAATATACATGATATTTGTTCTGCATTCAACAGATAAATTCCTTTCTGAGAAGGAAAAATTAGGATACCGATAAGTTTATGGTCTCAAATAAAAAGAGGTCAATGAAAATTAGCCGATCTTTGTTTATTGGATGTGCAACTATGGCAGTCAGCAATTTTATAGGGAAATGTAGGTGTTACTCAAATAAAGCTAAAACTTAATGATACCATAAATAACAAGTTATGTGGAACTAGTTTGTAAAGGAATTCATTGCAGCATTAAACTTAGGCTTAAAGTGCGCCCGGAACGAACCATAACGCAACGTCGGCAGTCAAGTTTGATTTCATTAGCGCCAGAGTTAATATTGAATTACAGCAATATTTCCAACTTACGTGTTGTCTCGAAAAGCTTTTCATGACAGTATAAAACGGCCTTACTACCAGACAGTGACTCAACAAATATGTTACCCATGAATACGTTGTTAAAATTAAGTTATAGGGAACCCTACATCTGATAATTGTAGAATGCGAGTAATTTGACAGAATATAAGGAAAAAGTATACTTATTTTTAATTGGTATTGTCTCGAGTTTAGTTTTAAAGTTTATATTTCAACCCAGGAATCAATAAGCTACCAATATTCAAACCGGTTATTTATTAAAAAGACCCGAAACAGAAGATAATAGTTAATACAAATAAACAACCTTGCAAATTTTCACAGAAATTAAAGTTAACTCCGCGACACTATCCGTTGAACGCGGATAGGAAATTTGATGACCGATATTGCTGTGCTTAAAGATGGCTTCGTCGGATGATTGCGTAGTGCACCTGACAGTGATGTAGGATGACGACGACTGCTGTTATAATTCTCCTTATAACTGAAGTAATAACTTTTCTCCCTGAACTCTTTTGTAATCGACCATTTGTCTTTTTTAATTCCACATTCTGAATACTAAAAACTTCCAATGGCGGCTACTTTTTTCAAACAATTTTCAACGACCATACATCCCCGAATTATTCTTTCTTCCTGCCCCTATTTTCTTACCATTCCGCTGGACTTATGATAGTGTTCACCTTTCTCAGTTACAGGAGTCACTTCCTTAACCACGTCGGTCGGTTTCTACACGTATCGACTCCAACTTACGCGCTACAGAAAAAAGGTCCTATTGGTTACCGAGCCATTCGGCAATATCTGCTCATAACTTTGCAAACCAAACAACTTAACGACTACAACTGAACCACTCGACAGAGGTTCCGCAAAAATTCAGAACAAAATAATATAAATGTTAGAACAAAATAATATGAATGTTAGAACAAAATAAAATAAAAATGAAAATGAGAACAAAAAGAAATTATTTTTGAAAATTTCAACAAAAATAATATGTAAAATATTTAAATTACATACTACGAAAATGAGAAATTTAACTTCGGAACAGCTTAAAAACATCTCATTATTCAGTCCGTCAGTTAATTTAAATTTTGGTGTCACGTTTCTATTCGAGTGGTGCTTCCGAATTTGTAAAATATATAATACAAGTTAAAATATGTTTGAAACTGACTTACTTAACCATTTGCTTGGAATTGTATTGACAGATGCAGTAGACAGTACGTATAGCAACTTGAGATGGATAATACCGTTATTTTAAGTTATCGGATCCGAAACCACTCGCTAAGTAGAAAGAGCTAACTAGCTTCCTAACGTACTACTTCCAACTGAAACCGTACAGTGGTTTCGAAGAAAGCAGAATTTTGAAACTAGAGGTTATCTTTTGGGTTGAGTGTGCACCATGTTAATGTAGTAAAGTGGGTGATGACGTCACAGTGAGATATCTCCGTATTTACGAGTAGGAGTAGAAAATAAATGCTGGTAATGGAATCGTGATGAGAATTTACAAGTGGCAAATAAAAATGAGATTCACATTGTTCAATTACATGTATCTCTCTTTGTTCTTATAATCAGGGGATAGGAAGCTATATACCGCTTAAATCACATTAAATTACAATATTGTCAGATTAGTGCTGTACCGGACTAATACAAATATGTACCCGGGCATGGCCCGGCACTTAGCTGGTATTCTCAAAAAATAAATAGAAATTATATTTATAAAGTTTAAATTTAACGTCATATATATATATATATATATATATATTGTAATATAATTTTTTGGGTATAAAACATTTATTAATTAACAGAACAAATTATGATCAATTTTAAAATTTTTCATTTATTAATTTAAAGTGAATACACGGGCTTAATCTCAGGGGATTTTGGGTCTCTCAAGAGATGGAGTATGCAGTAGCTGAAAATAGAAAGAAAAATCATTAAATATTATTTATCCAGAGCAATGAGCAAGTTTCACAATTTTTTTTATAGCTTACCCACAATTACTGGGTCAACAAACATCCACCTCTCAAATGTTTGTGCGTCTCTCTGGCGTCTTGCAGGATTTGATCACGTCTGGACACGTCTGCTCACGTCCGTCCTCTCATCTGGCTTCTGGCTGCTCGGACCAAGTCTGTCCTCTGCTCCACTCGCCTGCCTTCTGGGGTCGGACCACGTCCTCTCCTCTCCTCCACTCGCCTGCCTCCTGGGGCACGGACCACGTCTTTCTTCTCCTCCACTCGTCTCACTTCTCACAGCTCGGACCACGTCCGTCCTCTCCACCACTCGCCGGCCTTCTGGGGGCGAGCCACCCATCGGCTTCCCTTTTAAATCTTCCGACGGGAATTCCCCTATTTCACAAAATTTCGGGGTTCCCCGCCCTCATTTTTTACACTCGTTCGGCGGGGATTTCCCGCGGGGTTTCACCATCGTCTTTTTTTATACACGCTCGGCGGGACTCTCCCGCGGGGAACCACCATCTTTCAGCCGACTAGCCATTGTTGTTGGCCGAACTGCGCCTCATAACGCCACAACCTCACAAAATCCGCCTTTTTTATCACAATATATATAATTTTTTACAGATTTTATTCTTTAAAATATTTCCTCTATAAGAAGAAAACCTGAAGAAGGCATGAAAATATGCAGAAACGTTTTTATTAATTACATTTAAATAATAAAGTAATCAATTGTTTTATTATAAATCATATTTACTTTACTATTAGTAGACAATATGGGGTATAAATTATTGTCTGGAACACACTAGGATACATCTAACGTGATTGATTTTGGTGTCAAGGCTAACAGATACCATAAATTAAAACCTGGGAGAGAGGGCCTCCACAGATAGCCTCTCCTGTAATGTTCTATCTCTAAGAGCTAACCTACCAGTTACTCATTTCCATGTGAATAATTGTCGACGAACGAAACATATATACCAATTAAATGAATATAGCGCCGGTAAGTGAAATATTATAAACAAGATGGTGATATAAGGTTTAAGAATTATTCATAATTTTACTTCGTGACATATTATTTATGCCTGAAGGTCATGAATGAAAATTTCATTTAATATGAGGACTAGTGAAGAGTAAAGACAATTAATTAAAAAATATAAGTTTAATAGAAACTAAAAAACTAATATTGAAGTAAATGAATTCATAAATGGACTCTAGGTCACTCAGAATCACAAAATCATTTACCCTTAACATCAGGGTCACTTGTGAGATGAATCGCTATATAGTTTGCATTCTGTTCGGCAGTTTCGGACACTGCTAATGCGAATATTTATATAAATAAATTATAATGAGAAGGCTTTGCCTACTTTGTTATCTGGTCGGTGTGTCTATTCGTCGATCAACGGAGCGGCGTCGTGTTCGGTTATAGACGGTTTCATCCACAGGTTGCTGTCGTGTTACAGACTGGATCTCATTCAGGAAATTCTTTCATCAAATCTCTCACTACTTCCATACTATAAGAGTTTAAAGTCTTTACGGTCACGACATGCACCTGAATGGCGTAAATATTACCACTCCGAAATTTTCTCTTCCATTTCCTAAATAGGCCATCAGTGTAAAATTTAAATTAATTCTTTGGGTAGGACTCTTTTAAACTTTCTACGAATGAGTAATCTCTCAGCAGCGGCGTCAGCAATGCTCCACACGTTTCTGATTTCTCGCGCTGCTGCATACTTCTGATTTGCTCTGCGTTTCTCAGAAGCTGACAGGAGTCATTCATTATACTTTCGGCACGGATCTCATTCCTCACGTGTTGAGATTCAATTGTCTTCTTGAAAGTGGGTCCGCACCTTTGTCGTAAGTGATCCCCTAAGACGGCGCACGGCGTCATTTACCTGAGTGACCGTCAAAGAAACATTAAAACATTTTCTCAGCGTAAATTTAGTTCGCTAAAAAATTTTTTAGAGTATTTGAGGAATATGTTAAACCATTATGAAATAAAAGGAACAATATATGACTTTCACGCATACAAGTCAGAGGACTGAGGATCCTCAAGGCTCTATTCTATGTTCATTGCTCTTAGTGATCTAATGAAAATAACGTACCAAATCAATGGCTCAATTTTCTGAGATAATAAAGTTTTCAGACGACAGAATAGTTAATAATTAATTTTACACATATCCAGCGCTGTAGTTATTTACTTTATTAGCTCGAAAATGGCTTAACGTTTAATGGTGACAAAATACGTTTCGGTTATTTCCAACAAAATAAATGACACTAAATCTTGTAAAATTAGGGCAAATAATGCTAAAATTTACTAGGGAAAGTTCAAAACTTATAGGTTTATCAATAGAAAATACACACTAACAATTTGGCACCAAATTAGGCTCCTATATTAACGCCATAGTACATTGATGTTAACGTTATAAAATTAGTTTTCTTTGCATGTTCTCACTTACTATTTGAAATATTTTTCGGTAATTTTTGAATGTAAATCAATTTTTCTTAAGAAAAAGTCTGTTATGACTTACATTTCAAGTTTCTTCATAAACACAAAGGAGGAGAATTTCAACATAGCATTATAGATTTACGTACCTATTGCACATCATTTGGGATTAGTAATTTAAAGTTACTTATTTACGGCCAATTTTAACTACTTTAAACAGGAATCTATTAGATCAAACGATGCAATCGACTGTAAATTAGACAAAATGGAAGCTAGCTTTTCGATAGATGATACGGAAAATGACCTAATGTCACTGTATCTTTAATATTTCTTCCTCTGATTCGTGATAGCCTCAGATATATGTTCCTATGGGAAAAAGTCCTAGATTATGTTGTAGTACGTCAATATACAATTTGTCTTTTTTAACCTCAACAAATAAGTATACGAGACACATACAAAATGGATTATATATATACAGACATACATAGTTATATTATTGTGTATCGCTGGCAGTAATATACAAAGTTCTAATACTAAATTCGTGTAAAAGAAAAATTTATAGTCATATTATCGCGGAAAAAGGTTAATCACATTTTTCCTACCAAATTTCTCTCCAAATTTCCATTCAATTACCTTATTTAATTTCAAGTGGGGAAGTCAAATGGTTTCTTGTGGACAATTAATCTTTGTTATACTTAACATTATTCCACGCTGTTGTAAAAGGCTTCGTATCTAAGGCTGTCGTGTCTAATGGACATTCCCAGGAACGTAAAATTACACAATTTATTTCAACCCTCCGGTTGCGTCAACTAAACGAGATAAATCACGCCTTCATAAAAATTTGAGGAGAGGAAACGTGCTTAAAATTGTACATTTCGTCCTCTTCAGTCGCCCACATTTCAAATTACATTTTTGTGCACCATTAGATATTCTATGTAGCACGCAAAATCACTCTTTGTTAAACCACAATGCTCATATTACTCTTTTTTTTTCGGACTGGCAGTGGCAGTGGCGGCTCGCGGGGGAAGATGGGCGGGGAGGGTTTAGAATATGTCCTAACGACCGCCTCGTCGCCTACAAAATGCTGACACGCCCCATTACAATGCTGAGCCGACTGTGGAATGAAAATGATGGGTTTTTAAAGACCACTCAGATCGCCATCCCCCTATTTCAATACAGCATTCGAAATTTCTTTCAATAAAAATAGAAATGGGTGGAGTCAGATAGTCGCTGATTGCTTATGGATAATACCGAGACATATACTTAGAGGTGAAAAGACTTGCAACAGTTTTCAGTATTCTTTAAGACTCGATAATATCTTTCCATTTTCTAAAAGTTAAAAGCTTTTGGATTTAATACTAAATTTTACTTGTTGTCCATACATTAAAAATTCGGAATAGGTGTAAAGGCATAATGGTACTACGATTACTAATTTTTTAGTGTATTTTATTTATTACTTCTCTTAATACCTAACATATATCTATATATGATATGAAATCATCTCTTGATCTTTGAAGTTATGAAATGTGAACCTACTCGCTCGTTTATTATCGGCAATGAATCTATCCATGACAACGTCTTCCTTTAGTGTCTGTGTGTTACCAATTCACTTTCTCATAAAATATGAAGAAATAAATAATTATGGGGTCATCCAAACTATATATAACGACAACTATAGAGTAAATAAAGAGCAAAACGTGAGTTGTAACTTTTAAAATAGCAGAAGGTTTGAATAAATAATAACGTAAAATAATCGGTAGCCATATACGTAAAACAATCAACTTTATATATCAAAAAATGAACTGCTGGAAACAACTAATACTATAGATATTGGGCGACTGAACGTATTAATTTTCAATCTCTAAATAGCTGTCACTTTAATTAAGGCGCGATGAGAAATTCTTCAAAACTCTTGAATTAAAAATGGTAATCATAGAACTCCCATCTGTTCGGGTTGGCATTTGAGTACACATAGTACTCATCACCGGAAAAGCTTACAGGTCTAAACTGTAGTTCTTAGATAGGGTTCTTTTCCTAAGTTAGTTTGAATTCGAGAACTAGTAAAGCATATTCTTCTCCTTCATCCTGCTTCCCTAATCTTCCTTCTTGAGAATTCTTTCGCTTTCAAAAGGTTGTCCAGAACTCTTTCATCGCTCGTCTACCCTTGAAATAGACATTTTGTGTCTCCATTGCAGGATATAAATATGCTTCACATGACCTGTCTACACCAATCTTGTTCGAACTTTTATTTATCGTTGGATTGCTCTTTGACGTTGAAGAGGCTGTCTTCGGAAGATTTCTAACGTCCTTGGTCCTGCTTTCCCTAATCTCTTACCTTTGTGTTTAAGGACGAACTAGGCTTCTTGAATCTTATGCGTAGAATTCTTATTTCCATACTTTCCACAAAATCAACAGCTTGGTTTCACACACATACGCGGTTTTACTTAAATTTCTGAATGAAATAATCAATTAATTTGGGGGAGGTAGGCCTTATTCTTCGCTACAAAATATATGTTTTTAGTTTCCTAAGTGGAGTTTTGAAGTATTATTTTGGTGTTAGAATTTCATTCACGAATCGGTTATTACTGCGCATTTTTTCTCAATGACCACTTGAAGACGTGGACAAGCCGCTACTAGGTGGGCTTGAAGGGTATGGGACATAGACCAGAGATCCGGGTCACCTCGAGGTACCAATTTCATCGAAGGGTGGCATTGGTCGGCCGCGCACATTGCTCCTTTCAGCACTTTCGTGCCCGGGGTCACCCCGCAGGGAGGAGTTGCACTTGCTATTGGTCATTTAATGTTACCGGCCCATTCTAGCAAGTTAGAATGAGTTCCAAATCGAAGTCTATATCCTCTTGACGGCATGGGAAATACTAGCGGATGACTATGGCCATGGTGGATTCATGATCGGATTCTAAAAGCACGGAGAAACCAGCACCCCACCGAAGAGTCCGAAACCGTTTATTGCGTTTACAACAGAAGGCGCCCGAGATCCCCTGACGGTGCAATAGCCCCTGCACTTTCGACACCTTAGCCGCTCGAAGATGACTCGATGACCAGTCTCAGCTTCTATCGCTGACCGAAACAGGAAGCCGCTTCCCAGACTAACCTCACTCGACCACCCTTCCGCGTACCACCCTAGGGTGGCTTAACACGGGTGCCGCGGGTATGCTTCCTCCTGGCCTAGAAGGAACAGAGGCTCTAAACCGCTTGCAACCCTTTTAACACATCAGATCTCAGACGACGCGCCCTATCGGTCCGTTGCCCAATCAGGAAATTTAATAATTCCGTTAGGAGAGTCATACTTGCTTTCGCCGTTTACCCGATATAATTAGGTGCATGAAAAATGGCATCGAATGATAATGATGAAACCAATGGTTTTAATCAGAATGCAATAAAATTAAATGATAAATTAATTTTGAGTGTAATTTTTATATTTTTTTTGTGAGGAGTTTTCGGCATGAGCCATAGTCATCTACCATTTTAAAAACAAATTAAATGAAACATTACCAAACATAATATAAATCAAATTTGGTTGAAACGGCTTTTAAAATTAATAATTAATTAAATATCACTTGTATTGGAAATTGTTGACGATTTAAAATACTGAGTTCATCAGAGTATAAAATTTGACCTATTACGTTTCAGTACACCTAAATTTAATGTATATTATAACATGATTATCTTGTTATCTTCTGTTCTTCTCAAAGTGGACAGTTGTGACAGTCTCTTTTGTATTCGATCGTGGAATTTATGTCACTGTAGAAAGGTTAAATATTTGTTGAGAGCGAGCCCTTGGAAAAGGGAACAAAGTAAAGCTCCGGTGGTTTGAGGCAGTCGATAGACACCTCGAAAACATAGTTCGCGCTTTTGCTTGCCGCTGAGGCAGTCCATTTTGTCCGCCGCAGTGTAT
Organism: Eucriotettix oculatus; assembly: GCA_034510155.1. Lineage (NCBI taxonomy): Eukaryota > Metazoa > Arthropoda > Insecta > Orthoptera > Tetrigidae > Eucriotettix > Eucriotettix oculatus. The sequence continues at coordinate 160,774,120 of CM067376.1, read as the reverse complement.
ATAGCGAGATTTAGTAACGACTTCCGCACGGAGTGCAAAGTTTTCTTGCGCCGATAACCATTCATTAGAAAGGCAGCGAAAGTTTCCGATGGTATTAAACTTTGTCGCCAGGGCGTAAAACGCTAGATAGCATGCGTCCATGCCTGAGAGGGAAGTTAAAATTTTCTGCAAAATCAATGCCATAAGAGATTAAAGTTGTTAAGACACCTTTGTTGAGGATGGCTTTGGGATTCTATGTTACAACTTTGCCAATAAACAATAACTTTGCACTGTTTTCAGGAAACAATTCTAAGCTGTAGCAAAGCATCGCTGCAAAATTATTTTAGAAACTGATGAACTTGGCAAATAGTATTTATCAGTTTGGTTTGAAAACAGTACTATAGAACGTAGGTAATTTAAAGAAATTAAAATATAAAGTGAAAGGAATTTTTAAGAATAAATTAAGTTGAGTAAATATATCGGACCAGGCTGAATTCGAGGCAGACGTAAGAAATGAAAAAGAGATACATTTAGTATAAATTCATTAAGAAGCAATAGAAAAAGTAAGATAAATTTATAAAACAGAAATAAAATATCCATTTTTCTTTCATATATTCACTAGAGAGAACAATATGGAGGACTTTGACCTAGAGAACGGATAGATGAATAGGCCACGTTTTGTAAAATTAGCATTAGAGGGAAGTCTGTGGGGTACGAACAGAAGGGTTAGGCCAAGGATGGAATATGCTAAGTTAATATGGGATGTGGTTGTTATGTAGAAGAGAAAAGGCTTGTGCATAATAGGATAGGATGGAGGGTTCCAACAGACCAGTCTGATGACTCAATACTACAACAATAAACAAAATATTCACTAATAGAGAACGTAGATTTTTCCGACGTAGATGATCAACGAAGAGTTTTCAGGTGAACAAGATGGCGGTCAGCCATTGAAACGTCGTGTACAACGAACTTCACCACTCGACTGGAATCCCGAGAATTCTCCGTCCAACATATTCACTATTACTTTCCAAATATTTAAGAATACGTGAAGAACTTTGCCGTCTCTACAGTTCCTAAGAAACGGTCTTAGTATTGCCACTGTAGATGCCAGAAGGCATTCACATTGCGACGTCTACATCACCGGCACATACAGAGGCAGGTTTTGCAGCGAAAATATAACGGAGCGGCAAGCAGAGAGACTCGGTAAGAGCCAGTTTTCTATGTACGAAATGAGTCGCGTAATGGAAAACGCGTAAATATTACAAACAGAGTTACAAACCTGATGGGAACCGTCGAGTTTTCAGGTCAATATGGTCTGTATAATTCAGTACCTCTCTCACATAGAGGCTGAAACTCCTCTCTCCATAAATATGACCAATCGCATGTTATACGTTAGTATTTATGATAAATAAGTAGTAAATATTGATAAACTAATCTCGTTAGATTTTGAGATCAATTTAATTTCGGACCAGACTCCACAACGTCAAACGGATTTACTCTTGTAAATTTACTGGATGGGGTGATGGGGTAGGTTGAATTTAATTTATTAGTTTAATTATTTTTATATGATGTGCCCCACGTTGGGCGCCATTTATAAATATATTACTTGTGGTGGGGTAGGGAATTGAATTTATTTACTTAATTATAATTTCTTTTTCTTTCTCCGTGGCTTTACAGTCCATTGAAGACCTGGGCCTACCGAGTTGACTGCGGACTGTCATCTTGTATAACTCATTCCGAGTTTGGAGTGACACGTGGTCAGCGTATCGATCCTCCAACAGTATTAATCCCGGTATTCACGACCAAACATCCAACCCCATACCAGGAATCGAACCCGGGACCCCTAGTTTGTGAGGTAGCAACGCTAGCCACTACACCACAGCAGGTCGGTACTTAATTATAATATAATGTATTAATAGGGATTTATTATTGAAAATATGAGACATAAAAAAGGATGAATGAAATCTGTAAAGTCGTTCCCAAGTCATGGCGTGACCTGACCAAGGGAAATATTGATTCATTTTTATATATATAGATTAACGACCGTAAAATATAAATTCTTATTTATCTTCTCTGAATTAGATTATATTTAATTCAAATCTATGCTGTAGTTTAAGTTTTTTTTCTTTTGTTAAGTGTACTTGATGGGATTCTTGAAGGTAGCAAAACCATTGCAAATTTCCATACTGTAGCATAAAAAATATTCTCTAATAATGTTGTTAAATTAAATAACTTGAATACAAGTGGGCGATGACCCCAAATGTGACAATGTGGCCCTCAGAGGACTCTGAGTTTGACATACCCGGCCAAAAAGACCATACACACAAACCGGAAAATATGAAGGAGCGTTCATGCTTGAATCTCACTCATCGTAGAACCTGTAGGTGGCGCCCATCATTTCGGTCGTCGCCCACTACTTTCTGATTCAATTCAATTTGAGCATATCCAGAATAGATTTAAATGCATGGAACAATTTCACAATATATCAAAATGTGTTATAGACATACTAGGAAATAACGCTATGAGACGGTAAAAAAGCTGCAGGAAAGACATTGGTTTTAGGGGGCGCCGAGTTTAAAACTAAAATTTATTATTAAAGCAAAGTTCAGGTTTAGCCCATATTGGCGAAGAGATGGATGGGGAGTGGGGGCCAACAATACTACCAAATCTAATAATTACTATTTTGTAGCAACTTGAGACGGAGATCTCAGGTAGAACAAGTTACGTAGATGGCGAAGGAACTTTGTTATTATAGGTTTTTTTTAATAAAAGGTAGCACGACGACTAGGCTACTCGCGTACATAGCACATGTGCTACAGATTCTCTAACGTGGATCAATCGCATGGGATCGATATAGAAAATCATTCGCAGATTGATATGAAAAATTTATCAAATTACAGTCATTTTTAAACACAGTCCTGTACACGAGGAACTAAGGACTGGATGGTAAGAGGCACGACTGCGTCCTCTTTTTAAGGACTACAGCCTTACCATGGTGGGGTGTTCTGAGCCCCCCACTGATCCTGAGAGCTATGCTGGCGGGAGCCTAAGCTTCTGGTAAGGCCACCCAAGCCACACAGGTTGAAGGGAAGGGGACAGACCAAGAGTAGTCCACTGGTCTTCCAGGTTGGAGGTTGGTCATGAGAGCAGCCAGTTAACCCTGAAAAGCAACGGTGTTATGAAACTCTTAATTGTGAAGTCCCGAAGGACTGCATGGTTGAGGCATATGAAGCGGATGGGTGACGAAATGATTCAGAAGTAGTTGTCGTGTGGAAAAAAAATGGAAACGAGGAAGCGTGGAAGGCGAAGAAGGACCTGGACGCAAGATGTAGAGACTGGACTAAAGACTATACAAGTTAGGAGATGGTGGGAGAAAGTAGATAGACAAGAGGAATGGAGAATCATTGAGAGAAAGGCCAAACCTCACCATGGGCTGTAGCGCCGATGAAGTAAGTAAGGTAGCACAAGCCATCGGTCAGAAAGTCCTGCATATTATCACAGAGACGATCGCACAGATAACTAACTGCCATAGGGAAAATTTTCTTTATTAATAAGTCATTGAAGTGTAGGAACAATCTGCCTGAAGCAGGCTTCGAAGAACATTTTCTGAATGAGAAAAGAATAACAATCAGGACAGACAGGAAATTCAGAGGAAGTGTTCCGAATAATATATTGTTTGCACAATTATTTAGCGGACTACATTTTAATTTAGAATATTTTTTTGTTTATTCCAGGGAAGGCAAATTATTTAGCGGACTACAATATTTGTTATACTCGTACATTATTGTTATAAATCTGCCACAAGGTATATACTTATTTGAATTTAATTAATTAATTCATTCTATTGTTTACTTTGTTGGTGAGATGAAAAATATCATGATTTCAGTTTATTTACTGCCTGAATGTGGGGTGGGGAGAGATAAAGGTTGGCTGTAATATATTTAAATTGACCAAGAGAAAAAAGTAAATTAATTATTTTTCGGTCGAATATAGTATTGAGATAATAAATACCCGGAGAAATTTTGGAGAAATCAGCTAGTGAGCAGGGTAAAAGTTGCTTATGAGTTTTAAAAATGAGAATTTGAAGGACGGTCTCTAATAGTTTGTTTATATCTGTAACAACATCACGTGGCTTCCTACCAAACACACAGCATAAACCAAATCGTGGGGCTAAAATCTAATTATTTTACTTCTTGCCTGGTCAGTAGTATACATTGAATACAGGGTTTGTAAATTTAAATTTCGGATATTAACGATATTTTCCCTCAAGAAATTTGTTTTCATTTTTATTATTTTCATGAATAAAAATATAATCCAGCTGGTACGACAGTATCTTTTCTTATTACATAAATATGTAGAACGAAATTGTTTTCTTCAATATATTTGATTTGTAGTGATAATTGAACTTGCCTCCAATTTGTTCAAACACGTAGTTGTTGGTTGGTTGGCAGTTATATTGTTATCACTTATCAATGGCACAGTTATAGACTCGCCAATTGAGCTACTTAGTTTAAAGTGTTAAATTTATAATTTTCCGAGATTTGTGACTAATTTGTTAAAAAAAAACAATGGTGACAGGCAAGTGAATATTAGAATTGTTCTATTGTGTGACAAGTGAATGGCTCCAGAGATTACTTGCATTGAAACGAGCTGTTTTTTTTCATTGCCAATAAGAAAATGAATAAGTCATTTGAAGCACTGAATGACATACCGAACACAATCAATTTTTCTGACGCGCAGTGCAGCTTACTCCCCCCCCCCATCCCACCCCCGCCTGTCAAGCAGGAAATGAAATAAGCTATCACAAATTATTTAGAAACGCATTAAAATTCTGCTGCATATGTATTATGTCAACTAACAAAATTTTGCATATGAAACTTGATATCGTATACAGTATATTCTTTCGACTCCAATTTACTAATTATGGGCTTTACTGAAACTGGCGCAAATATAGATCCGCGTCTGACCGAAAGTCAGTGTTTTAGTGAGGAGGCACATAAAACCCTCTGAACGCATACGCATCCCTAGATTATGTGATGCTGGGGCTCGTAACAAACTGTGCCCTGCGGTGCCAATTAGAACCGCCGCTAATGAGAGATGGCTGGGCCAGCCAGGGGCTATCACATTATAGGCCTCGTCCGAAATGCACCGTCGTTCTCTAAAGTCCACACAACCCTCATTTGGTGTTAGCAATCATGTTAATCGGGTGACATCTGTCAACATGCCGTTTAGACCAGCATGGGATTAAGCCCGGAGTATTATATATTATGAGCTAAATTATTCATTAGTTTTTCAGGCTGTAATTAAAATTCTGTCGTAATGGAGTGTTTCGACAATGATATGATGAGAATGCCTTATTGGGAAATACAACTCTAGTCTTACAAAAAAAATCATATATTTCGTGGGTCCGTTTTAGCAAAACACAAAGGTGAAAATAATTTGACAGAGTAGCTAAAATAACATAAAATTTACACTATAACTGATAGAAGTGGAAAAATCTATAATTCAGTTACATTCTAGTACCAAATACGTCTTCAAATGAGACTGAAATTCATCACTATGATTAACCCTTTCCCTCCCCCCTCATCGACCTGACTATTTTTAATTCTTTTAAATGTTTGTAACAGTCTTCTTATCTGGTCGTTTACTTGATAAACCTTTGTACCATATCTACAAAATACTAAATTCTTTCGTCAGTGTGTCCGTCAGTATGTCACAGCTATAGGCGTCCGAAGTACTGGTCTGAATTGGACCAAATTTGGCCCGCGTGTTCCCCAGGGCCCGGAAAATTAGCATGACCTTTTTTTTTAAATATACTGAAGTTTTATATGTGAAAACAGTGAAAAATCAATAAACCGCCGTTTTTTCCCCTTTTCCGGTGGTTTTCCGCTTTTAGCAAGGTCCGTACTCAACTTGAGGAAACGAGTAAGGTCTTGGTGACAAAGAGAATAAGCCCGATCAGAAGGTATCTTTATGTACAAAGTGAGCCAATCCCCCACCCCCGCTGAGCTATAGAACAATATAAAACAGGAATTTAGAAAACGCCTGAAGACACAGTCGATTGGATGTTCGATTTTCAATTTTGGTTCGCAATTTTGGTACCGGAAATGGGTCAAAATGACACATTTTTGTAAAAACCTACCATCTGACGTTTTTTCGTCATGAAGACAACCTAAGATTGAAAATAGGTTGTATTTGAGAACATAAACATATTTAGACTAGTGGAAAACATAAAACGTGTGTTAAAAGTGATCCCTCTGGAGTAGAGCATGAAAGTATTGTATTCGTAGCACTATGAATATAGTATAGTACTCTCAAGTACTGTACGAAACTTATCTTTAATTATATTCCTGCTTTATTATTCATAAGAATCCGATAAATGCTGGGCACTTCAACTAGCATTTTCTCATTATAATTCTTTTCTCATTTTAAAGTGGTCTATTTAATATATATTCTTATTCGTACGATTTTTATTTACTATTTATATTCATGTGTATTTTGATTTTGAATATTTTGGATGCACTTGTAGCAATGTTAAAGAGTAAGAAAAATACACAAAATATAGAGAAGTCATGGTGTAAAATTTATTTTGTTTGCTATACGAGTGAATCCTATTTTACATCAAAGATACTAAATGAAGAATGAGTGGGTACCATAGATGAATAAAATTTATACTGACATAATTCTAAATAAGGATTTTGAAGTCGATAGCGGAAATAATTTAAGACTCCTTCAAGAAATTCCGTCGGTCATTCTAAAGGCGACAATGCAATAATTATAAGAAAAGGTCACCTTGTAAATATAGATAAGGTAAAGGTATATTATGTAATTCGTCGACATGCAAAATAAATGCATGTACGAATAAACTGGTTGTACTATATTATTTACGTTGTATTTTCACACAACTAGTGGAATTCAGATGCTTATTGGCGACCGTTTTTTGCATTCATTTTTGCTTTTGTTCTAAATTATTAAAAAATATTGTCACTATCACACTATTAATAAAGATACCTACCCATCCCAACACAGTATTTTAATCTCTTTTGTTGAGTTTGGCAACATTTATTTCATAAAACGACAAAAATATATACCAAACAATTTTACTCGTTAAGTAACCCTGAGACAAACTAATTAATAGGGTATGGTGTAGAGAGACTGTATATTCTGTAGTATTTATATTTCAAGCCCATGCTTTTACCTCTTTGTTTTAATTTTACAGAATAGGCCATTTTCTCAAGTATAAAATCTAATTATAGGTTCCGTATTTCATTCTTTAAAAGGTATATAATATTTTAAATGATAATGTATATTGATCCGCATCAGAATTTATACACTCAAAATAGATCAAATTTAAAATTAAAGCATTAAACGTGACAAATATGGTGGTTGCAGATATAATACAGTATTCTTGATGTGGTTGCAATGCACCGCGTTTATTATCTGCAATTAAACAACGTGGTTATTGCTGGAAATTCCATTTCATAATTGATTGACGTTCTAGGAAGTGACCTAAGTCGTTAAAATTTCATGTAATTTCAAACTAATTTATTTTCCGGAATTAAAGGGAATGTTAATTTTAAATTTAATACTTTTTAATATAATGGATTATCATTCAATGAAACACCTCCTAAACTGCTTTCTGTAAATGAAGATATGGTTACATTAAAAAAAACAAGCGTGTATCATAAATTTGAACCCATTATAATCAGTGGTTAGAATTTGAACAATAGATGAAATTATTGCTTCGGAAAGTGTTCTGTAATTATCAAACTTTCAAACAACGCCATAAAGAAATATTTGTATGCCTGAAACTCTCTCTTTTGACATTTAAAAATGGGTATAATAGCCTAGAATGATAAAATGAATAGATAAATTCGTTAAAACAGTATCATGGCTCAAAACGTTTAAAGTATAGAAAATTGAAACTAAAAGTGTAATAAAAAATTTAATTTTATTACATAGAATCAAATAGTTTTTATTTATATTGGTGTGAAAAGACTTTAACATTAGAAGATCTGCATCTTCTTTCAGTTTCAAAAAACAATGGGGGTTTTAATTAACAGGATTTCCATACTCAGGACAAATATAATCTAAAATTAGTAGAATTATGGCCAAAAGTAACATCAAGACGGTTTTTCGTCCACAAATCTAAATAGGGCAGATTCTTGGCTCGGTAAAAGATGACTGTGGCTTCTTTTTTTGTTGTTAACAGGCTACATGAGGGTGATACTGAAACAGTCAACTCCCCTTTAATAGCATAGGAAGGGAATGGAAAAGGGGGGATGCGGAAGGTACAGCAAGGTAGCCAAGGGTTAACCAGTGCCCCCGATTTAAGGATACTACCCGGTGACTCGCCTAAAGAGATGCAGGGAAAACCCTAGAAAACCTGCATTAGGTAGGTCGGGCATTGGATCCTATTCTCACACCCTTCCGAATGACGGGAGACGAGTTCACTGAGGGGTCGCAGCATCCCCTTCTCTATGTCTTCTCCAGTTTCAGGAGGCAGTTGGCCGACTGATCCAATGAGATCAGTGTACAACTATTGCCATATGCCCAAGGTCTTTGACCCCAGTACATATACCTCCTACAACAGGTGAAGGTGTCTCGGCTTGTGAGAACTTTGATAAAGAAAAACTGAGAGAGTGCGAGGCATTCCCAACATAATCAGGTGAGCTCCGCAGTTACTCTGGGTTGAAGCGCCTGCGAGAAAACTCCCGCAGCGTCTACATGTTCGAACTTTGGCTTAAAAACTGCTTGAGTATATCAAATTCCTTGCAAAAGCGTCCGACTATATGTTTGACAAACCTTGAGGACTATTGAACAACGATGCATTGACAGCCAAAGATACATCGTTTAAAACAATCTGACAAATCTTTTATTGCTGAGTATGTACTGAAAACAGGGCATACTACGTATTTTTTCTGAAACCACTAAATTAACACACGCTTAAAATGGTATTTGAGTATTATGGAATTCATCGAGATTTAACACTCGTAATAATCTCATAAACAGAGACTCCGGATACCAAATGAGTAATGCCTGGGATCCAATTACTACTAAAATATGCGATAAACAAACGAACTTGACAGAGACACGTTTTTCAAGTGACGCACACGGATCAATCGAATCGTAGCAAGGGTCAGGTAACTACAAGGGTATAAACACGATCCGTTCACAATACGACGACATACAGCTTGATGGCGGCGGCGGAGAATGTCCACGGAAACGTTGAGTTTATTTGAAATCCGGAATCAGTTGGTTAACTCTGAAGATTTTATCATAATTCTACACCGGGAAGATCTACGTAACATGATCGACGTCAAGGTCAGCAGTTCAGATCTTGTACTCGTGTTAGGACTATATTTAAACTGGAGGAGTACTGGAATTGGCTCTGTGTACCATGAATGTACCTTGATCTCTCATACGGGTTAAAAGGCAAGAAGACATGGTGTGTGCACGACTTCGTTGAAGAAGAAACCTGTCTTGATACAAACGGCGGACAGTTCTCCCATTTTGGCCCGTAAACAAGAAGCATACAAGTGTATTCAGTAAATGAATACGCTATTGCACTTTGGATTAAATCCACAAAACAACGTTTGTTTCTTCAATCAACTGGAATTCGGCACCATAAACCAAAGAAACCGACAGTGTTAAAAATATATTCTGGCAAAAAAGTCAAACCTCTGTTTACGTGTTTACTCTGTATAACACAGAAACAATAAAAATTTATAAAAAAATGTTATAAATTCTCAAAACATGACGGAATACTTAAATGATATATTAATTTTTTATGAGATGGTTAAGTAACAAATTACGTTTTCTGACACTAAACGGAGGGAAAGATATAGTAATCTTCAATAGGTTCTAAAGGTTTAACTTTAACATCTGTTGTATATAATTAAACAAATTTTAACTTTGTAAGACTTTATTGTATTAATTTATTTGGAACAACGTTTCGGCATGTTTTTATGCCTCTTTCAGGTTTTTCCTCCCTGTAGAGGAAAATGCACAAAAAATTAAACCCAGGGTGGTGAAATAGAGACAGATTAGAAAAATATATATTGAAACATAAACTTGCCACAAAAATGTCAAAACATAAAAAAAAATTACTTCAGATTTCCAACAATATGGTAGAGATCCGAGGCAATAAGTAACTTCAACTCATTTTCCACATTTAATTATTGCCAGACTGAATGTTGGCCAGGAACCTGGGAATTTCCAACCTCCCAACCAGTGACACTGGAGTGACGAATAGGTTAGTTCCAAAAACCAACCTATTAGGGACGAATCTTAAACTTACGTTCAAATCATCCTACTTTTTGGAAAAAAGGTATAGTTTACAACCTTAAAGACAAAGCCATACTTGTGGCTAATTCAAAATTCCACAGTAAAAATATTAGCTTAGTTAAAGATATCTTAATTAGTAATTCGTACTCTTTGAAGTTTATTAGTAAACATATTTTTAAAAGAATTCACAAACACCGGTATTATAATTCACACACAATTGCTAATGTTGGGAATATCGATAGGGAGTAAACTATGTGTGGCGCTACCTTATTATGGAAATGTCAGCGAGAAATTAAATAAAATTTTATTAATTAGTTTTGGCCTTTCGGTTACTTTTACTATGACTAATACACTGAATAAATTTATAAAAAAGGGCAAAGACGATTTGGAAAATTATTCCCAACATAACGTGATTTACAAAATTAATTGCTGTGCGCCCAACTGCCAAAAATGTTATATAGGTCAAACTAAGCGTGCGTTGCGAACTAGACTTAAGGAACATAAGAACAACTACAGAACGACGATCCATAATGTAGTCACCGCACATAGGCTCCAGGAGAAATTCTTATTTTTGAACAAAATTTATACAAAAGGAACTTATTTGAAATGGTACACATTAGATCCACTAAGAACACACTCAATTCTGAAAATGACACGAGTATCTGAAGTTGTACTTACAACACTTTATTTCTTTAATTTATTACCATTTTTTAATTTTTATTTTATTGTTTTAGTTTAACTGGCTTCATTTACTACTAGTGTTATCTATAATTCCTTTCCCACTTGTTACTCAAATATTGGAGATACGACGCTTCCCGTTACTCTTTGTCACTCCGGTGCCACTGGCTGGTTGGTTTGAAATTCCCAGATTCCTGGCCAACATTCAGTCTGGCAATAATTACACGTGGAAAAGGAGTTGAAGTGTTATTTTTTGCCTCGGATCTATACCATATTGTTGGACTTCTGAAGTAATTTTTTGTTATGTTTTGACATTGTTGTGGTAAGTTTTTGTTTCCATATATTTTTTAAAAAGGTCTGTCTCAATTTTCTTAGAATATAATTAGTTTTAGTTCATCTGTACCTTGGGACTTGATAACTTCATTGTTACTGAAATAAAAAAGCAATATACGTGAAACAAAAACACCTCACATTTAACAAATTTGTTTGCATTCTATTTATTATTTAAATACTTTTACACTGGTATCAGCTTGATTTACAGTTCCGATACGAATAATGAAAAGCAAAAACTTAAAACTAAATACAGTTAAAAATATTATATATTCAGAAACAAAGTATACTTTCGTATCTTCCGCCCAACAATGAGATATACACGGGTTATAATTTTCTCGTTGTTGCAGAGCTAATGAGCTTAGCAAAAATAAATACAAGGAATGGAGCAGAGCGCATTTTCTTAATTTGCATCTGTTTTGCATGCAACCAGCCTAGTTTGGTGACGGCTCAGACTGGGGGAGTAAATGCTTCTTTGCAAGATGAGAATTAAAGATCTTTCCTCAACAGAAAATCACACATCACTAAACTGAAATCATATTTACGTCATCCATGTAAATCTTTGAGTAAAATCTTTCAAATACGGTTGGATTTCTTTTTATAAAAATGTGTTTTATTGAAATGGAAAAACACACTAAATAAAAATTGGCAATACTGATATATGATTAGTAGCAGATCCCGTGAAGCATCTTGGATATTTGATAAATATAATTAATTACTTTTAATCTAAATCGTTTCAGACTATTTTATATTATATTACCTGGTATTACATATTTAATATTTAATTATGGGTTTTAAATAAATATTAATATTAATTAATTAGAATGTACATCTCGTACACATTTACAAACAGTATAACAATTATTATCCGAAAATAATATTTTTTTGTACACTAAACAGTAATCGTTGGTCTGCATGAGAGGTTTCATATCTATCTGCAAGGTTTATAATTTTAATGGGTTAAGAACCAAATTGTTGTTTATGTGGATATAATATAGAGATAATACCAACAGAACTACGACCGACATATTATGGTTTTGATCAGAATATTTATAATCAATTTTCAACGAAGAATTGTTACGCTATATATAAATTGATTGAAATACACTGATGCCTCAATATTCAGATAATGACTAATAATGAAAACAATAAATACATCACGAACTCACGAAAGTTGTTAATTTTCTTCTAATAATATAAGTTTTCTCAGAAATGTTTTAAAAACTTGAAAGCTTTTCTTGAGGGAGAGAGAAACTTCCCTAGCCCCCTCTCCTTTCTATATAACCGCCTCGGTATACGATATTATACTGACACAGTATCATTGTGACGCCATTTTAAAATTCTGTAATTTAATTGTTGACTTTAAAATACACTCAATTTTTTAAAATTCGCATCGATCCTATCTTATTGAAAGGGAGTTTAAACCGTTATATAGAACCAGAAATCTGTCGTTTTTCGGTTATACAGATTTACTTTCCGTATATTCTGATATAATGTATCCACGATCTCAGATGGCTGGTTACAGAGTCATAATGTGTAACGTTTACCTCCTTTAATTACAATTTTTGTTTAACGTTACAGTTTCATCAATATTAAATAAATTGATTAAAATAATCGTGTATTACCAATAAATATTATATTTACATTAATACAGGATTCAAACATTCCCGATTTTCTTTTATACACAAGATTTAGAATATGTACGTTCAAACAAGCCATAATATAACAAGGATTATGAGACTTCTCTTTCTCAGTAAATACAGGCAAGCCGATTGAAAAAAAATTGTGGCTCACAAATGAACGGAAGATTAAACGTATAAGGCACTTACTCGTACATCCATACAGTTTTCTGTCCCTGCCTTAATTCACGCGTGGACGATTCACCGTAGTGATAGCGTGCGCTAGAGCCGACAGTGTTGGTCAGAGTACCAAAATGAATTGCAAGTTTTTTCCTCCCCCCGGTCTCCTTGCTTGCTGTAACTTTCTCTGGACTGACCCAAACCAAACCTTTTCATTTTTATCCAATAAAAAAAATGGAAAATAATTAAAGTAGAAGTTTCATCCCATTTAAATAAACATATTATTACAATATTATTTAATTTTTAAATGCAATTAATAGATAAATTACATAAACATAAATAAAGACTTTATCCCAAATCAAAATTTAATTTTCTCTCTCAACGACGCCCGTGTACGGGGTGTTTCTACTACTCAACTCAGATCCATGTGATCATTTTTGTCCAATCTTTGCCCTCAAATTCTCGAGATTTCTATTGATTTCTCTAAGAGATTATTTTTCGGAGAACCAGGAATCGAGGAAAGCAACTAAAAGCAATTCTGTTTGCGCCCATCGGAAATCCAGTTCCTTCCTGCCTTTGCCCTAGTGTCGCCCAAAAAACTACCATTACGCAAACCAAACAAAAATATAAACAATTTAATTAAAAAATTAATAAACTCAAATACGAACGCCACTAATATAATAATGACTTCACGTGGTGCATGTACACTCAACATTTAAGTACAGTTTGAACGACAATGTCCTGTTTCACGGCCAGCTTAGTCACTAATCATGACACTAACGGATTTCTTCTGGGGGCATCTGAAGAGCCTATTTTACGAGACTCCGGTCGTTATTAGCGTGGAACTGTTTATTAGTATTATCGCAGTCGAAGAATCATTACGCCATACTCTTGCAATTCTTGAGCGAGTAATATGGTCGATGGCGCATCGCTTTAAACTCTGCCGTGATCAAGATTGTCGAGTTTTTGAACAATACCGATTTCTATCTGTTAAGTGCTTTACCTTACACTGAAAGAACAGATTGATCACACTATGTGTTTCACGTGATGGTTGTTGCATTACTCTGTGTTGTACGTTTTGGTTATTACATTTTATCGGCTTCTTATAATTGCAAATGTATTTTCATAGAAACAGGGGTGATTGCGGTTACAAACCGATAAAACGATAGCAAATCTATTACCCTGAACGTATCGCTGTACAACATCTGAAAGTTTGTCTGTGGAGTTCTGGTTAACCATGTAAATATTTCATTTATTCATCTTTGACATGTTGGATGTTTTAATTATTTGTAATTTTTACAATAGTTATTTTTCTTCACAGAATGAAGTTATTAAATAAAAGCATTAAATAATAGACGAAATCTGTAGTTCAGCCTGTAAACATTTGATGTTTAAATAGACAATTGACACGACAAGACCTATTTTCGTATTCAATTCACATTGACTGTTTAATTGCTTTTACGATGCGTCAGATATTGTCGTATAAAATCGGAAAATTTTTATAATTCTAACGTTATTAATATTAAAGTAAAGTCGTGGGTGTCTGGCTAGCACTGTTTCGTGAAATATAATAACCGGATGTCGCTGGTGAGAAAAGGCGTTTTGGAAAGCTCGAGGAGTGTCCAGGGACCAAGCGACGACCACGAGAAAAACTGTTACTATGCGAAGCCATTATGAGTCTAGTACAAAATAGCACTGGAGGGGCCCCTATGGTAAAAACGTAACTAAATTTTTGATTGTGATTAGTTATGCTCCCACTTCATTACATTTACAGAATGAACGGAAGGGGGAGTTAGTCACTGAAGCTTTGCAAAGCTCTAAAGAAGTTCAGACTCCATTCTGGACACCACTAGGCTCCTGGGCTCTCTTCAGCCCAGTAATTCGTTTCCGTTTTATTAAACTTAATCTTCAAAACCATTCCAGCGTCTTTGATTCCGTCCAGGTTTGGGCGGCTTAGTAAAATAACCTCACGAACCAAATCTTTCCTATCATCTATCCTGAATTCTCCTTTATTCGGTCGCTGAAGAAGACACGACGATAGAAGTATCCCGAGTCCATCTTCCTTTCTGTCTGAAAAACTCCTGTCCTTGACTAGGAACTTAAATTTGAACATCCTTATTTTGTTTTTCTCAAGGAGCTTCACATTTCAATATGTAAAAGGAGTTTCATCATTAAGCAACAAATCCTGTTGCACCAAGGATGTATTCCTTCCCAGTGGCAGTTCGAGATTCTTAAGTTGTGGTATAACAGCTCTCCGATTATTTTTTATTAGGATAAATATGTAAGGCATTAATAATACTACAATCGCGATAGTGTTATACAACTCTGCGCCTACTAAACGTGCAATAATTCCAAATTATTAGAAGCAGAAAGATTTAACCCAAATCGACAGATATATGTAACGGGAAATCAGTTTTACTTCGTACATATTTTAAATAATTTTAACTTTAGGGAAAAGCCACACAGGACGATAGTATTTTATGCAGAATCCTGCAGTAGTTTTTGCAGTTTGATGACAGTCTTCGAAATGCAGCCCCTTAAAAATCATTTCTATGTATGAAACAACCCCCCACTGGGATTTCATTTAAATACTATGCAAAATGTATAGATACTAACTTTTTAAAATATTAATAATTTTAAAATAGGATTTCTAATTACTAAACGGTTTTAATTTATTTTGATTTCGCTGCGCATGTCGGTGGCGCCTCATACGGCACGGCTATAATGTAGTTCAAAGGAGAATCCGTTTTTGGGCGCAAAAGATGAAGAAGGAGGGCCACTAAAATCGTGACAAATATTTTAGTAAGTCTAAATGGCATACTAAAATTCTAATATTTATATAAATAAAAGGCATGGTAAGCTTATGGAGTAACTGAGTACATGAGATTGATCGTGTAACAGGTAATTTTATTTTTAGTAGATATGTATTTGTATCTATACACATTATTTCGCGGTAATCAGACGGAAAAGATTGATTAAGTATATTCTCATTATAAATATATTTGACTTTTCTAGAGTATTTTTGTGTATGTATGGCCCACATAGAAATATATACGCGTGGAGCAATTTCAACCACATTTTTTACAAGTGTACCTTTTGGCACGGAAGTAAGGACATACACTACTACCATCCTTAGGACAAATGGAAACCTGTGAAATTTTCATTTATTTTAGTTGGACAACAATTTACTTGCATGCCAGATGGTCTTCAATTTTACTTGACAATAGTACTCAAGTGATGCTTCCGGGACATATAATTTTATAAAATTCTGGTTACAGTCGCGACATATTCAGGTCATTAGCGACCTACTTATTAGGTAACTTATTTTCCTTTCCCTTGTCGCCTACACCCGATCAGCGAACTTGAATATATACCCACACACACACACCAAGACCTTTGCCAGGAATAGAGCCCGGGATCTCTGTGGTGCGAGGCTGTGATGCTAGCCACTAGACCACAGAGGTGGCAGATATTTAATTAAAAGTTTTAAGTCTCTCATTAGCTTAAAGAAGTTACCTAAAATAAAGTTTTGAACAAAAGCTTTTTGACATTTGTACTGTATTATCGGTTTGAAGTATGCCCTGTTTGTCTGACTGCCTTAAAGTAGAGAGTGCCGAGCTACAAAAATCTGTTGTTATTGTATTTTATTAATTCATAAATACCGCACATTACAAGCAGTAATTGAAATAACATCTTTCACAAGTCATTAATATGAAATAAATTCTAAATAGGTGGTGCTGATACGGACTCCGAAAAAGATCTTTCTCGTAATTGTAATCAAAATACTTTCGAAATAAGTGTAAACAATTATTTCTCCTTATATATTAGATTTAAAGTAGAATAATTTGCATACTTAACGTCCAAATTGAATATAAAAAACTCAGAAACGCCAGTTTTTTTTCTATGAGAAGAAAATATGTAGTAAATATAAGATCATTGTTAGAAGGTCAGAAACTGTTCATTAAATTGTAAATAACTAATTAACGATAAATAAACTAAAATGAAAATAAGATGCAAGTAATTTTATGTAATCCGAAACACACTACGATCCTGGAAGATATTTTACCCTATTTATCGATGCAATATAGAAAAACATTTCAAGAATTTTGATTTACTGCATTAAGGCAGACGGCAAGCAACCAAAGAGAGACATAAAACTTCAACACTTCTATTTTTGCTTTATAATGCACGTGTTAAGATAAAAGAAATGAAAGACAGCTAGGAGCCATTCTCTTGCATGCTCTTTCCATTTGTATTGCCTTCCTGCTCCATTAGGGATTCACTGTTTAGCTCTTTGGGAGATAGCTGCTAGTGCGGAGTTCATTGTGCAGTTAAAATCGATGGCGCTAGAAAGAGAACAGAATATTACACGAGGACGCACAATGTTGACGGCCCGCGTGACAACCCGGCACAAAGGAAGGGACGGAAAAGCCCTCTAAAAACCACTCCGAAATTTTCACTCGACACGAAACGTAACAATTTCCTCCAAGAAGGCGCCGCCAGTAACTGCGGCTAACAAAATTATGACCGTATAGGCAATTAAAAGTTAAGACTGTAAGTATTATGAATTATCGTCGGAAAGTGTATTTTTAATTTAATTTATTCTCACACAAAAGCTATTAAGATTTATTTTAAAATATTTAAATACCTTAAATGTACCTTAATGATGTTTCATTTTAATCCGTTCAAATTCATATTCAATTCTATGTATAAGTCAAATACAACTATATTATAAATACAGAGCTATGGGAAATATATGCCAATTAAAATATTTGTGATCAGTCAGGGTTATGAAGGAATTCCTGAATTTCTGGAGTGATTTGAAAATTTACCCAAAATAAACTCCCTTTAATATTATGTATAGTGATGAAAATTCTTTTGAGTTTTTTTAATGTCTTGTATCTATGATTGTTGTTTTTTAATTAATGGTCTACCCATTTTTCTTAATGACATTTCATCATGATTGGGAGTATATTTTTCGTAAGAAATTTCTAAAAAGTTATGATTCCATTCATGACCTAAACACATAAGCTGGTTGACATTTTCAGTTTTCACACAAATTTCGGTAGTGTATATAGGCTTTTCGGGTTCAGGCTAGCATTTATGTTGCTCTTCATTGTAGTTTTGGTATTGTCGACAAAGTAGTGTGCGTAAACGTGCCCGTCAGACTTCTTGTTTCCGCACGTAGCGGTGCAATGGGGATGATAAAGTAGAAGAAAACCACATCTGAGTATAATGTAATGTCTAATTACTCGTAAATAAAGTACTGAAATCGAATATCAGCTTGGTAATTCAGAAAAAAATACTATAGTGTGAATAAAACCACAGAAAAGTTGTCTCAATGTATTTATTCTCAGAACATTTCGGCCATAGCCATTATCAACTGGATTTTCCTCTTAGCGTAATGGTTGTATGATAGTATAAACAAAGAAGACGCTAAGAGGAAAAATCCAGTTGATAATGGCTATGGCCGAAATGTTCTGAGAAAAAATACATTGAGACAACTTTTCTGTGGTTTTATTCACACTATATTAATTATATAGAGTTGTTGTACATTTAATATTAAATAAAATACTTTGCGCCTCAGATTAATTACTGAAAGTGAACGACATCCACGATATTAGTAAGAACGACGAGACAAAAGGGAAACTGAGTTTAGTTGACAAACTGAAGAAACGATGCAATATATAACAATAGCGGACCTTGGTTAATGTTACTAGTCTCTGTATCGTTTTCTACGATCATTTCAAGTTGTTTCATTTCATAAACAGCATTTTAGAAGTTATTGTATAACGATATTTACGTTCAGCGTTGAAGACTGTAACATTCTGACAATCGAAGCTGTAATTCATTTTCTCAATACATATACATAAAAATATTTTTCATATATATTCAAGAATATTTACAGTTTGGCAGTTTTAGTTAGTCTGTGATGCGAAAAAACAACTCCTTCCATATTGTAATGGGGGTAGGTAGAGCTCACTTAAACTCGTAATTTTGTGGACGCAAATTGGTAGTGTAAAATCAATTATGGAAATATTAGAAATATATTAGTGTCAGTTCAGGAAACTTATTCGTAAATCGTAATAGGTATAAGTTTAGGGCGTTTCAAAAAGATGTTGTCTCCGTACCCGGTTCATAAGAATACAATTATTAATGGTAGTAGCGTACCGCCAGTCCACTTGAAGAGAAAGTTCCTCCTCTAAAGACAATACTCACATTCCCCTTCTCCTTTCTCTACTGCGCCTTTAACATACCATGTAGAATCTCACGAACTGAACGCAGGAAATGTTTTTAATCCATATTTTAAGCGATCTTTTTCATTTGGACAATATTCGAGCTATAATGTGAACAATATATATCCAACAGTTAATTTACGAAAAATGATTCTATATCGTAGCTGATACAACGTAGAAACATTCTAGATTGTGGCTATTTACAATTTACAGCTAAGTTAACTTTAAACGACGACTAATGTAATGAAATCAAATTTTTCGAAAATAGAATAGACGAAAACCAAATTCGCTCAAACTTAACAGACGATATTAAGTGAGCTGAGGCTTTCCCGGTGTAGTTGATGCAGAAATAGTTCTCGGGTTTCCACTTGGGTGCAGGTGCGATGAAAACGCGACATTTCGACGACCAAGTGCTTCAGCCTGAAGATGACGACAGAGCACTTGGTCGTCGAAACGTCGCGTTTTCAGCGCACCTGCACCCGAGTGGAAACCCGAGAACTATTTCTGCATTAACAGACGATAGAATACAACATCAATTAAATTAAAAAATAGACTCATTCAGATCGATTTACAATAGCAATGTGAAAGAGCGAAGAAAAAATATCACGTATAAAATAAATATTTTGAAGGTTTTGGTTTATATTTTTAAATATTTTAAACAAGTTGTTGTTGAAACTGAAGACCGACAAATTCACTATTTCGATTGGGAATTTATAACATGTGGATTCCTTAAGGATCAATTCTTGGGCCTTTACATTTTCTTCTAGACATAAATGATCTTCCAGGATGCACATATCCTCTAAAATAGATTCTCTACGCGATGACACAAACGTAGTTATTGATAATAATAGACCGATAGACGAAGTTCCAGCCAATGCACCCTTCCTGGGCCTACGGATTGATGATAAATTAAAGTGGAATGACCATATAAATGTGTTTACTGGGAATCTAAGTTCAGCTTGTTATTCTCTCAGATCACTAATTGGGGAAACTGCTCCAGGAGTAATGAAATATTTAAGTTGCAAAAGCGTGCAATTAGAATACTTTCTAGCACGAATTCTAAATCGAGTTGCAAACCTTTCTTCAAAAGTTTGCAAATATTTACTTTACCAAACGTATATATTTATGAAATATTAAAGTTTGTAAAGCGGAACACTAATTTGTTTCAAACAAATGGCGAGTTTCATGAATACGCGACCAGAAATCGTTCAGCCTTAAGGTCGGACAAGCATCGCCTTGCTCTACACCAGAAAAGTATTCACAATACCGGGATAATTTTATACAACAGCCTTCCGCCAGAGGTTAAAAATAGTACCTACAAAAGCTTCGTGAAGCAGAGTAAAACTATTCTTTTAAATGGCGCGTTTTACTCGGTACAGGATTTTATTAATCGTCCTTCTAGTATTTAAATCAAGGCTCCTGCAAAAAGTGTTGAATGAGCTGCTGCCAACTTGTAAAATAGCACACACCACATATCTTTAAAATTTCTATTCAGTTTTTTCTGCTCTTTTGTTTGTTTGTTTCATGTATTGCCTGGAGCTACGACGGAAGGACAGTTTCCTGGTCGCAGAGCTCCAAGTAGTTAAAACTCCATTGCGTGTTCCTCAGTGTGTGCTTGTTTGTGTTTCCCAGTGTGTGTCCGTGTTGTGTTTATATTGACTTTTGTCTATATACACTTTCTTTTACTAATTTATTTTAAGTTTATTTGTCTTTAATTATTTACTTTATTTTGTTCATTTTTAATTTTTAATGTATGACGTATCCTATTTCCTCAATCGAGGACTAATGGAACAACAATAAATCTAATTTTTTATCGTGTTATGTATTTATTTACAATGTGTTTGGTATCAATATTGTATTATATATGAGTATATTTAATAATAATTTTATAAGCTTCATAACTCATTCTATTTTAAATTTTCACTCCAAAAAGTCCTGTAGTGGTACAAATATAATATGGGGATACAATTTTATATGAATTTACAAAGTGGCCCGCACGTAAGATCATTCGCTATAGAATTTGGACAGTACATTAAATAAATGGCCTCAGATTTATACAGGTCATGGAAAATTTATTCCTGAAAATTCCTCACCATAAAATGTTTTCCACGTGTGTAAAGAATATTAAATGTTCATTGTTTCTAATACAAGATACGATATGGAGTAAATAAGTCAGTCACTATACGCTGGAAGTATAAGGTTCCAAAAATTTGCCCATTACATTAGAGCTTTCCCTCATTATATATACAGGTCGAATTTAAAAAAAATCGTTTAATTGAAGAATAAATATTAAATCATGATAAACAAGTACTTGTTATAATCGAGTTCGTCTTTATGTTATTATTAATGTGAATTACGTACGTAAATGATACAAGTCATTGGTTTTAGTCAAATATATACAAGAAACCAGAACTAAAGTACTTATTTTATTAATATAAACGAGAAAAATTTCTACTAGTAAAGTAGTAATGAATTTTACAGTTATTGCTTTCTATATCGTTCATACTTCAAGAGGAGAGGAAAGTGAATTATCCATCTTTTCACCGTATGGTCACGAGAAATGTCGTAGTCCTTTGCATTTCTCAATTGAAACTTTTTCTTCCGTTCAACTAAAGGTCCATTGATTGCATGAGAAGCTGAGCCAAGAACATTGTAAAGGAAACTTGCTTCTGGCAAAGAAGAAGAAGTTTTAATGAGTCAGTGTAATAATGGAAATGTTCCAGTGAGCAGATAGAGTATGGCGGACTGTAAAGGAAAATTTATCTTTACACTTTATTGTGACAAATATTATGTATTAAAAATCAAAACATATGGTTTAAAAATTTTATGTTCCACTGAACCGCAGATACTAACTTAGTTATATAAAATTGTTAATTTCATATGTTGTACTCTTTATTTCTATTTATTGCATCCTTTGACCAGGATGATAATAATTCTGTTCATAACATGAATTTTTAACATGATAGTTAATAGTTCTGCACTTTGGAATAAATAGAAATCTGTAAAGATAGTACCAAATCTTTTGAATAACAGCCTACTAAATTGGACAAAAACAAGTGTTTTTGTTTTGAACAACGTGATAAACTAGAAGGTTATTATATAAAATGCCACGATAAATTTATTACAGGCGTTATAAATAACATTTATAGTGAGCATGAAACAAATGAAGTCATTTGATATCACCTAAACAATGAAATACTGCCTCGCAATATTATACTAGAATATTTTATTGAAATAGGTGTAGATAAAATAGTATTACTCTTGGTAGACAAACTTTTAAAAGAGAGATTACAAAATTTGAAATTTTGGCAATAAATTACTGATTCAGTTATTGTAACAGAGTTTTTCAAGGTTCAGTATTTAGGCCATTAGCGTTTAAAAATAATTTATATAGATTTACCATTGTATCTATTTTTGAGAGTTTAGTTAGAGAATATCAAGGAGGTTGGTGCATATACCACTGACACTCAATAATTAAAGCGACAAATTTATCTAGAGAAATAAATGTGTATTTCTACATAATTAGACTTTTACTATTTATTAACATGATCTCCACGAATATTATTGCACTAGTCCAAATGTTGAAAATAGTTTTTTTATAAATTTTGCAAATAATTTTTGTCTTATTGTTCGACCAGTTATAATGTCGTCGCCGTTGTTGTTGTTGTAGAGTTTCACCCAAAGCTACCACGAAATAATGACTTGGTTACCGTTGTCGCGATGATATTCTTTGTTTAGTCACTATGTAGAGATTTGGTAGCTTGTGAAGACGGCGTACATTATAAGAAAAGAAGAGAGTGAATCAAGTTTCACTTCCGGAAATAAGAGTTGTCTAGGATTGACGATAGCATAGGAAATAAGATAGATTTCTTCGTGGATTGAGTTCGGATTGGAGCTAAATTAAATCTTCAGAACAGCGAGGAGTGTTGGCAGCAGGGAGACAGACTTGACTTCCAATGTAGTAGAAAAGAAGGTTTATTATTTTTGTTCAGTCATTCAATAACAATAAGATAAGGACAAAGATTGAGTAAATGAATAGATTATACTTACGTCTAATGGCTGAGTGCAATACAGGAACTGCCTCTATGGGCTCATTTTTGCCGACTTTTTATATCGGCTCTTAATCTACAAGTAAGGCCACGGAAAAGAGTTATGCAGTGTTGGATAACAACTGCGTCAGCGTTCTACTCAGCGGCAGGCATAATAGTCTCTGTTTAACTGACGTGTCTTCTTTTCCGTGTCCTAGTCATAACAATAATTTCTACATTACTCAGTGTCCTAAAAATTCTATGTCCTCCTCGTTGTTGCTGAACTTTTTTCCACGTAACACCACTGAGTGGACGAAAAAAACAAAAATCGAAGGGAGCCAAATCTGGTCTGCGTTTAGATGGTTTCTTGGGCCAACTTGGTGAACTGAGGGAGATCAACGCACTGGAGTAATTTAATACCTTTTTCTTTGATCTCCGCGACGTTATTGCTGGGTTTACTTTAGTCATTGTCATCTTTTAGAATGAGGCACTGTTTATTGTGTACGCTCATCTTCAAAATAATCACAAAAAACAAGACCTCGGGTATCCAAATATACGGCCAACATGGCTTTTCGAGTTGGTGCTTGCGTTTTGAATTTCTTTCGGACAGGTGAGCTGCTTTGTCTTTTGGACTCTGGTTCAAAAGGTGAACCCACGTTTCATGACACATTAAAACCTGTTTAGAGAAGGGTCACTTTTGCTTTCATAGCTGTACACCATGAGACTTGTTTCATTGTCTTGTGGCATTAACTATTTTGGTGTCAACCTTTCACGTGTTTTTCTGTACTTGAGTTTTTTACTGATAACGTTCTGAGTTGAATCCAAACTTAATTTTTTTGCTATATCTTCATCAGTAATACGTCCGTCTTCATAAATAGTCTACGCAAAGCGGGCTTCAAGTGATGGAATTGACACATCAATTGACAGGACAGGACGTTCGTTGCACATCAGTCATTGGGTTCGGCCGTGTTTTTAACTGTTCTGCCCAGTTACAAAAAATTTCACAGTCCATACAACTTTCACCTTACTGTAAAATCATTCGAGAAAAGAATTTAGCCGGTTTGTGATCTTTAGAAATCGAAACCGAATCACTGAACGTTGTTCAACTAATGCGAAAACTTCAGTGAAAATTAAAATATATTGTTTGTTCAATTGTTTTAATTATGATAATGTTGGTATAGTTAGTGTTAAATTGTTATAGATTTTAGTATGGATTAAGTGTTGAATGTTACGAAGTGCAAATCGAACGTGTTCTCAGTTGAACCCAATAAAACTGAAAATGATAGGTTGTTTTTTTAAAGAGTTTAGATAATTTAACAAGGCAAATTAATATTGTACAAATTGTACATAGCATGCATACTATGTAGAAATTATATGTTATATTAGATAAGTTATAATTTTAAATTTGTCTACAGCCAGCTTATAATTTTTAAATAAAGTGACAACTAACAAAGTGGTGCTGAGTTTATTAATTTTTATCCATTATCAGACAATCTCAAGTCATGGAAGTACCAAACTTTTTACCTTATTGATTAAAATTTTTAATTACTGAGTGTGCCTGATATATAGAAATACTTATAAATAATCTTGGGTGGTAGTAGTAATTAGGGTAGTCTGACAACGTTTTAAAACTTTAAAATTTGGAATTAATCCCCAATATTAAACGTAAAAATGCTAATCATTAAACTGGAATTAAGGTGCATTACTTTCGAGTTTGACGACCAACCGGATCAGACTTTGGGTGGTGTCACAGCTGATTACAAGAACGAATAAGCCACTGTTGTCAACTATTAAAATAACCAGCTTTGACTTCTAGAGTACGACATTAAATCACAGAAATGATCTAGAATTCTGATGAAGCTGTCGTTTAATGGAGAAGCAAGAACTTTTAAGCAAACGTTTACATCAATGTCAAATACCAGCGGGGCAGAAAATTATTTTAAATAGGATAAATTTGAAAACATAACCAGCTCGTCCATGACATGACGTCCCTTTCGAATCCCAGTAAAATTTTACAATTTCGTAATAACGTTATTTTAGCAGGGATTTCTTTTAAAATGATCAGATAGGAAACATATATATTGACACTTATTCTAAAATCATTTTTCTCTTAACTTCCAGTGAAACAACATTCATTCATTGATGCGATTAGACCTCATAGACGCTCGTTTTCGAACCTCCCAATTTGATGATTAACAGTTCACCTCGATAGAACGATATCACCATAATGTGCTGAAATTTTTCTACGTATGTATGTGGTTCACCTTGAAACCAT
The DNA here is from genome assembly GCA_034510155.1 of Eucriotettix oculatus. Taxonomy (NCBI): domain Eukaryota; kingdom Metazoa; phylum Arthropoda; class Insecta; order Orthoptera; family Tetrigidae; genus Eucriotettix; species Eucriotettix oculatus. Next base: position 160,748,508 of record CM067376.1, on the reverse strand, counting down.
TGCGGAAAGCTATTATTCTCTGCTATTATTCACTACCATGTATATTTAACATTACCGCAAAAACAGATAATTCTGTAATCTGCTAGCTAACAAAAATCCGCACAGAAGAGACATCCAGGGGATTAAACTAAAATGTATATACCCGTATTTATAATAGTTAAATTTGGGGAACATTATCAGTTATCTAACTATGGAATCATTATTAAACGTTAATACTGAATTTACCGGTTTACTTTTTCAAATATTTACGCGCTGTAAAAGTAGTTAAACAGAAAAATGATAATTTTATTTCAACATTAATACATTTGTGCATTACGTAACTTTGCTAGTAATCATGACGAGTCGCATTTTATTGTAACTCCCGTTGCAAAGGAAAGAAATTGTTTGGAAAATAGACTAGGAAAGGAAAATTGAGTGAAATGTTGGCATTGAGTTTCTTGGCGGAAAAATCGTAGTCGTGACAGCGCGTGCAGGAAATTACAAATTAGAATCCCTGTCCCGCATCGATCCTTGATTCCCAAGCGCCTTGCTGTCACTTACTAGAGAACTTGTGCTACTTACGTCACATTCCCCGCACAGTTATTTCTCTTGCTCTGGGAAAATGCCATTTACCGTATCATTAATCGGGTAAACTAATATTCTATTAATAACTGAATTAATTAATTGAGTAGGTGCAATTTATCTAAGTCATCAGTAATTAATTAATTCCGACCGTTTTTTTAATTTACATATAAACGTATAGAATATTTTATCACAAAATCAACGCTCAAGGAATTTGTTATTTTAATATAAACTTCAATCTTCTGTCTGAAGCTTTATCTCCCCGAGTAGACGCTTGTTGACGAAACTCAGGTGAGTAAGTACTTTATGTCCTGAGAACAAAACTTAAATCCTCTAGGTTTCTGCTTTCTTTTAAGGCCTCTCACGGAAATTCCAGGAGAGTAAAACGCTTATTTGGTTATAGTTAATTTTTCTGTATAATACTATTGAGATATAAAGGACGGTCACAGTCACATAATGATAGAGACTTAAATAATTTTATTACCAGTTCACACCGTTTCTTCCACCACTTTTGTGGACCTCTTAATGTGAGTTAAATAGAACGATTATAGTTGACTTCAGGAATATCGCTGGAGGGTGAACTAATTGGGCGTAACCGCGATGCACGCGGGATGAGTTAACATTTTTCCTCCTATTTAGTATAATCCATTTAGCATAAATGAATTAAGTGTGTATGCATTAAGCAAAAATGCATTAAGCATGAATGCATTAAGTATAAATGCTGTAGCGCAGAGAATCACAAACCAATTATTTGGCGTTATAGTTGTAATTATATATATATACATATATATAGTAATATCCTTTTCAAGGGATAGGATATTATTTTATTAATTGAACAAATTTTAATCAATTTGAAAATTTTATATTTATCAATTTACAGTGATTACATGAAACAATATCTCAGGGGATTTTGGGTCTCTCGAGAAGTGGAGTATGCAGTTACTGAAAATAGAAAAGAAATCATTTAAATTTATTCAATCAGCACAATGAGCAAGTTTCACAGCTTTTAAGAACTTACCCTTAATTACTACAAACATTCAACTTCACGAATGTTTCCGCGTCTCTCTGGCGTCTTGCAGGTTTTTTACACCAATGAAGGTAGTATGAACCAGGTCCAACTCATCATTTGCTCTCCCCTGTCTTTCCGCAACTGCTCGCTTCACTGACTGATCCGTCATCTCCGCAACTCATCTGCTATTATCTGAAACTCATCTGCCTTTCAGACTCATCTGACAGATCCGTCGTCCGTCCTCTCCCCAACTCATCTGATCTCTCGAGCCTCCCAACGGCTCCCTTTTAAGTTCTCGGCCCGGGAGGTCCCCGCCATCGGTTCTTCACAAAATTCCGGGGTCCCCCGCCATCGGTTCTTCACAAAATTCCGGGGTCCCCCGCCAGTGGTTTATTTCACAAAATTCCGGGATTCACCGCCATCGGTCTTTTTCACACACCACCATTTTTTTACATACGTCCCGAGGGAGTTTTCCGCGGGGATCCCCATCGCGGGTTCACCCGCTTTCAGCCAATTCGACATTGTCGTTGACCTCACTTGTCGCGCACAAAACTTAAAATGTAATAACCTCTTGTTGTAGGCCAAACTGCGCCTCACAATGCCACTATATAACTAAAATCTGCGTTTTTACATTGCAATATATATATAAAATCATAGAACAAGGAATTTTCTGTGTTCGAAAAGCGAAGACTGCTGGAGCCACAAACCTTAGGTGGCGCAACAGTATCGCCACTCGAATTAAGGAAATTTCCCACATACTTAGGGCTATCGCCCTGGACTTTTCCCAGATGGTTTGCCCCATTACCTGGATGACCCTAAGGGAGAGGGTTTGAACCGAAGAGGTGGATTGGGTGAAATATACCATGTGAGAGGCGGTAACACGACGAATGGTTGGGGAAAAGCCAGTCCAGGACGAAAGCTGCTAGAAGATAAAAAGACAGTTCTTCAATTGTGTTCAGTGCAGAAGGTTAACGGAGAGTTCTTCAAAGATGTTCGATTAAGAAGGTTAACAGACAGCTAAGAGCTCATGAGCTAAGAAATTACTATTTGGAGAAGGGATAACTCTCACAACAAAATCAACCGCCTGTATATGCCAAATTAACCTGGGCATATGCCATCGAAAAGCCAAGCCTACAGTCGGCAAGTTCCTGAGATGAAGAGTCAACGCTTGGATTTATACCTGGAATAAGGAGGAGGCAGCTTTGACCTTCACGCCTTCCCAGATACTTGTTCCACGATAATTTCCCATTGGAAATCATCTTTTTGGTGAGTTTCCTCATGGCGATCACATGCAGCCACGCTTTCACGCTACTACTTCAAATAGCTTCATGGACTAGTTATTCAATATCTCCTGTTTTGAAAGTTATGTTACTTTCTCCCGTGAATCCATTAACTTATATAAGCTCATATAAGCTCGATGTGATTGACAGTGGCACTGTGACAAACGCACAACCCTGTGGCCACGTATTCTGGGTGCCGTTATTTGTTCAGGCATACAACTCCAAACAATTCGGAACGTGTTTGCCTGTCATAGTAGGCTATACGAAGACTTGACAGCTACTTCAACATCTGTAACTTCTTACTACTACTGATAGGAAGTTTCTTTTTTTTTCTCGAACAGAATGGTAGCTTGCATTGTCCACAACAATTACGGACACAGCAGCCTATTGGGAGAGATTGGTTTTTAAACCTAAATGGTGTGGCATTCATTTCACCATACTTTTCTGCTTTGATCAAAAAAACAATTAACGCTCTGGAATGAACCTAGTAACAGAACAATCAGCGTGACATAATCAGCTGTTCACCTTTCCCGTTGGAACTGTAAGACCGCCGGAGCCGTCACCTGACATCCAGCAGGTGTTTCTGGTGTGATTTTGGTTCACCCATGTCCCATCAAATTAATATTTTTGAGAATTTCCCTCTTTTCTAATTCCATACATTGTCCTCAAAACAGTGACCCTCGCAGTAGCAATATCGGAACGTTCCATAAGGAAATTACTAACCTCATTAGATTTTTATATTTAAATCTCATTGAGCGTAAAATAGGCTGCATTGACGTCCTACGTCCGCGGTAGCCTACAGAATCACGCCTTTCCGCAACCAATTTAAGTGATGCAGGAAATTCTCTTTTGGCATAAATGTTCTGTATTTTCCGTCTCAAAACGTCACGATTGAAAGTATCCAAATCCGATACAGGTTTTAGCGTCTACGGCGTTTCCCAGGAGATGAACAGTACACTCGCACATGTATCAATAGAGTTTTTGCTCTCTCTAACAATAATTTCCACAGTTCTAAGGCTTACGCCACAAGCTGTTCACTATTACACATTGGAATCATCGTGACTCGGCGCACCACTTTCGCATACCCGATTAAAAATTATCTTCCTGGCCCGCAGAACTTTGCAATTGAACTCTTCACATTTCATTATAAGACGCGTACTTTTCATTATGAAACGCATACTTTACACTTATAAACAATCCAATTTTGAGGTGGGGGTTTAACAGGCTACATGTAGGTGATCCTGAAACAGGCAACTCCCCTTTAATAGCATAGGAAGGGAACTGAAACGGGGGGATGCGGAAGGTAGAGCAAGGTAGCCAAGGGTTGACTAGGGCCCCCGGGCTATGGTTTAAGGATCCTACCCGGTGTTTAACCTAAAGAGATGCATCCGTTAGGTCGGGCATTGGCTACTATTCTCACACCCTTCCGAATGACGGGAGACGAGTTTGTTGTGGGGTCGCAGCATTCCCTTCTCCATGTCTCCAACAGTTTCAGGAGGCAGTGGGTCGACTGATCCAATGGGATCAGACGACAACTCTTGCCATATGCCCAAGGTCTTGGACCCCAGTACATATACCTCCTAAAGTAGGTGAAGGTGTCTTGGCATGTGAGAACTTTGGTAAAAAAATATCCAGAGAGAGTACGAGGCATTCCCGACATAATCAGGTGAAGCGCTTGCGAGAAAACTCTCGCAGGGCCTATCTCGATATTAAACAACCCTATAACAGCACTATGCTTAAATAAGGACGCTCACGACCACGATCTAGCAGCGGCAAGCTCAAAGCACTGACTGCAGCTGATTGGCTTCGCGACGGGAGGACTCTAAACTCCACCAACGTCGTATATAAAGCCGACTATCGTAGAACCCTGGTCGCCTGCCTAAAAATACATAAAAAATCTCATATAGTCAACTAACGTTGTTGCTCATGTCTTTTCGGAAATTGATTGTTTGCTTATTTCATATTATATGAACATTTCCGAAATGATTTTGGTATGATACCTTGTTGTTGTTGTGATGGTGGTATTCAGTCCCAAGACTGGCCTTATGCAACCCTTCATGCTAATCTATCTTGCGCAAGACTTTTCATTTCTGCATAACTACCGCAAACCACATCCTCCGTCATGACTTAAGCGTATTCCATCCTTGGCCTCCCTCTTCTGTTCTTACCCCACACACTTCCCTCTAATGCTATTTTTACAAGGCATTCACGTCTTAAAACGTTTTAAACATCTCTTGGTCAACATCATCCATATTGTTCGCTCTTCCTTCCCCTATTCTTTTAAAACTTCCTCGTTAGTGATTCTACCTACACATCTAATTTTCAGCATTCTCCTATAGCACCACATACGTACCTTAAAATCCTTAAAAGAGCTTTTAAAAATCAAATGTGTAGGTATAATTTGCGCTAATATCCAGCTCGTGTAAGCGGCGAAAGTTGTCCATCATTATTTTTAAAGTGCATTTGTGAAATAAATTTTCTGGTGGTAGTTGATAATTACGGGGATTAAAAATTATAATGTGTGACGTCATTAATTTTCATTACACCAGGCCACGAGTAAAAAGTGCTAACGGATAATGTGATGCATTCTCTGACGTGGAATTGAAGGCCGATATGAATTATAAAATTTCGTAGTCACAGAGACAGTGTGAATTCTACCTGACCGGCGTAAGGTAGGTCTAATATTTTACAGTTTCGTGTTTAAAAAGCGAGTTTTTCAAAAGAAAAATTGTGTTCCCTTTAGGTGGTGTTTGTAAGTTGCTCTTGTGGGGGAAATAAATTAAGTACTTATTGAGAAATTTGATTAAGATTTCTGATGTGTGGTGATTAAGAAAGCTATCATTTATTACAGCATAATTCTGTTCCATTCCGTTTTTACAAAGAATATAATAGTTAATGATAACAAAAGTGGGTTAAAGTGCGTCCTGTCATTCCGAATGGAATTGACGATTTCTTTATTTTTCCCACGATAATATTGTCCGAATGTTCATCATTGATATCTCAACACCTTCTCCACGAATCGTGCTATTCCGGTTTTCAAAAGTTCAACTACGTCATTATACCGGAGTGACTACTTTCCTTTTTGACAATAATATAAGTATAAATTTTCTCGTCAATTCCGTACCGATAGGCATTAGTTTCTTCGCTATTACTTTAACTTATGTACGTGACACCGTGGAAAATCAAGGGACTCCTGAATATGTCAAACAGATTTGCAGCCACAAAACCATTAGTGTTTAGGCATTTCCCAGATAATATATTAGAGAAAATACAGTGTTGCCACCCTTCCAACTAGTTAAAGAAATACTATTTAGTCTTCAGTAACATGTGCGAATGAATAACACATGTTCACTACATCAAAAATAATGTAAATCATTTAAATTTACTACTCACATTACAGATTACCAATTTATAGACGTTATTCCATGATCATTTGTTCAGACCCTATGATGGTAAAGACGTCCCCCGAATGAGCGTGAATTTAATACAATTTTAATTGATAGAATGCAGTCAGATAGAAAGATGTAACTTAGCATAGACGAACTAAACAAGATTGTACGAAAAACAGTGGCATTATGATGCATTTTACAGAGCAGTGATTCCCAATCTTTTGTTATGGTGTTCTAAAATAAATAAGAAAAATAATGTTTCAGTAAAACTATTAATAATATGAATAAGAAAGTGAATAACGTTAATAAACAAATAAAATAGAGTAATAAACTTAAAGCAATATAAAAGATAATGTCAAAATTAACTTTAAGCCAATAAATATAGATAATAAAATACCTGCATCAAATAATATTGAGGATTCAGAAAAACAGCAAGACAAGGATCAAGTAAACCTACAGACAATAATACATAAATATTTAACATACATTGAAAATTAACACTAAAATTAATAATTTTTTAAATAATGGTATTAATAAAACACAATTTGGATTAACACGTTAAGTATCGTTTTCCTTAAATCATCTGCTTTACGTATCAATCAGCGAATTATTTCAAGCATAATAGATAAGTTTTCTTTAGATAACAGAATTACGCTATTCGTTTCAAGTAATTTTTATTAGTATTTCAGTTAAAAATTGTTCTGCCTCATTAAAGCATTTAAGCAGCTGTCGGTTAACCTTGTTTCTAAGATAAATGTTGTGCGAATAAATGCACTTATTTAATCTGATACCGAAACAAACATTAATTTTTTGATTTATTTTTCCAGATTGTGATTGGGATACGCCCATATAATTGTTAAAATTCTGTTTTCCTTTGTACTTTAAGCACTGTTCATGTTTTTCGCTTTTATGATACAGTTTTATAATGAAAGATTATTGCCCGTTAAATTCAATAGAATATGGCGTTACGATAATTATAGTGCCAAACGAAATATGAAAATAAATCAAATTATTTAAAAAATAGATTTTATCATGAAATCAAGATGTCGTAGAAAATTTGATCTTTTATAAGATTGTAATCTAAATAGCCGACATTAAAAAACAACAGACATTTTTCAAGCGATAATGGATCCAGGGCAGTAAATGAAGTTTGAAAATAATAGCGTTATTCAAGCCGGATTTGAATTTCATGTTCTATTTTTAAAGCAAGCGCGCTCTGATATTAAGGATAACTTCAAGACGCATACTAATGAGTTTGTTGACAATTCATGACATCCACTGCTCCAAGAAAGTTGTCAGCTTTAAGGTAATAAGGAACCAACATGAGTCGGCCTGATAACGATAAATTATAATTTACATCCTCTTTCTCAGCGCATTATTCCGCTTCCAGGGAAGTTCAAGATACGGCCCTACCTTGTCAAAATTTGAACACTCGCCTCGCACCATTAATTGCAAATGATAATTCTGTTTGACAAAGTAATTGAATGCTTGACTTTAAGTAAACTGTGAAAATCACACAAAACTTACGCAGTTTTCTACTTTTCTTAACAGTCAGACCAAAATACTGAACCGTACAAGTGTTCAAGGCCTGGCTGAAAATCGGTAACTGTTTCAATTTGTTTGTTGATAGGTAAATTGAAAAAAATATTTCTACAGGAAGAAAAATATGTATTAAATTTTCTATTATGCTTAAATTATTTTTAGGAATATTTATCTTATTCGAAACAAAAAATATACAGTGTGTAAATGACTGAGTTGCATCAAGAACCACCAAACACTGAATATCCCCGTAAGGAGAAACATCGTTGACCCGATAGTGCAAGACAGTAAGTACTGTCAAAATCTAAGAGATGGCGCGGGTAGTATCTAGTCACTTTTGTTCTTCCTAATCAAAAACCAATAGGTAATAAAGTCGCAACAATAGAGGACAGTATCATCCTATCATTGTAACACCTAATAAGCTAACTACTGACTCATGCCCTTTAATGAAGGGTTTTTGTATTTCCCCTTAAACGATAAATAAAACAAACCACAATAAAACCCACCCACCTGCCAAGGGAAAATTAGCCCAGTACAGAGGCACAAACCCTATATGGCATTCTCAGCGTAATTGGATTAAAAAAGGTTTCTCTCTGACCGTAGACACGGTAGGTGCGGTTGCATCTAGTCGATGCTCGTAAGCTATAACAGTTGAATAAGTTACGTAGACTAGCGACTTTCGGCTACGACTTAGGTGATTCCTTCGTCTATAGTTGAAACTTAAGGTTTGGATTAGCATTCATCGTTTACGTGCCAGGTCTGGTTTATATTTAGCTAGATACATCGTAGTCAGGAAACGAATAGACACATTTAGGCGAAACAAACATAAGACAACTATTACGTTGTGAATATAAGAACGCGGACTACTGATCACAGGCTTTAGAATTTAGGTCTTACATTTGTAATTGCGAAACTCTTGCAGCAGACAGAGACACTCTCGCCGTGTCACCTCGATTTACCCCATTAATTCGTCATGTGGTTGGCGTGTTTCTCAGAGTAAATAACTTCGTTTGAACTGAGAGTTTAGGTTAGAACAGCTGTTACATCCGAAGTCATTTCAAAAATGGAATCTCTTGAAATGGAACTGTGGCAGCAGTAATACACATAGTCCCACCCGTTCCGATTGTACCCTGGATTACAAGCAATATCGCATGTCGAACAAGTTTTCAAACGCCCCTATCCGAAAATAAAACATGTAATGATCAGGCAACAAGAAATTAAAAGGATTCAATTTTATCTGATTTTTCTGATGATGACCCCGTGAAAAAGTCCGATTTAAGTAGCATAAAAACACAGAGAGGAAGAACCAATAAACCAAACATCCCAAACAACACAGAGCACAACAAAACGTGGAAGCCAATATTAGAAACAAACGTCCGATTACATACTAAATTATACATCAGAAAGAAATCCAACTTGCTCGCAACCGTCAAAATGATTCACAGGTATAATTACCTAATTATCCATACACAATTCGTCCAGGACTCATATCACGGCTACTTTACGCATCCCACGTCCGACCAGAAATTATTAAAAATAATCTTAAAATGGCTCCCAAGCAATTCTTTCCCAGAAGATGTCAAGAAGCAAATCGAAAGAGTATACGACGAGCTGAAAGACAGAATCAACCCAAACGTGACTAAGAACAAAAATAATTGAGAGCTGGACCAAGTAATTTAAGTGCATAAAAGGGGAGACGAAAAAATTAGATATTTCTCTCTCACAAACCCGATATCATGTACGATCGTGGGTCGTGGAAAACGAATATGATGAGTAAATAGAGAATTAGTTGTATTGGTGTTGGCAATATATATATATATATATATATATTGTAACATGAAAAGTAACGATGAACAATGCAGGCCAGCTTGCGAGCTGCAATTGTTGAGGAACTGACGCAACAATGTGGTCTGGCGAGACGTTGGGAGTCGTCATGGGGTGATGGAAGCAGCAGATTGTGTCGGCGAGACCACGCCCTGCAGATATAATTTTTTTTTCATGCTCTGATTGAAATTAAAACTATTAAAATCAATTTTTGGTGTTTTTATGAAAAATACCTGACGCCCTAAAGGAATTAAGAAATCCTCGAATACGGAGGAACGACGGATCCGCTACAATATATATATATATATATATATATATATATATATATATATATATTGCAAATTATATTTATATATATATATATATAATTTGCAATATTCTGTAGGGTTAAGATCTAGATACTAGTTTGATTTCTCATGATATGCGGTAAGAGAGTAATGCATGTACATGATTGTAACGGCATGTGTGAGACCAGAATAATTTAATTCCTCTAATATCCATCTTTTATTTATCTTGCTTTAAGCTTTAACCGTTTACTGAAAGTGAAATATACCGGAGTTAATGTTTTATGTATATAGTTGAAGAGATTCGGACTTACGTAGCGGGTTTTATCGCGCTATAGCATATGCATGTAATGTGCGTTTTTATAAGCACCACTCAGGTGGTGGCTGCCTTTTGGAAACAGGACTGTCATCCGAATGAACTGGACACATTAGACACTCAAGACGATGATTCGTGTTCACAACGGGCCCTACACAGACGCGGATCTACTACGACTTCTCGGCGCAAACGCCGGTGCACAACGGGTGTGCCTGACTCCTCAGCGCGCCTTCTACACTATGGACATTGGATATGTCAAGGCAAATCCACGCATTTGGCTTTCTAAACGTCACAGTGCATCCCCACCCATACAACTGATTCACCCTTTCTTTTTTGGGCAACAGGCTACATTGGGGTGATCTTGAAACAGACAACTCCCCTTTAATAGCATAGGAAGGGAACTGAAAAGGGGGGATACAGAAGGTAGAGAAAGGTAGCCAAGGGTTGACTAGGGCTCTCGGGCTAAAGTTTAAAGATCCTACCCGGTGTTTCACCTAAAGAGATGCAGGGAAACCCCTAGAATACTTGCATCAGGTTGGTCGGACATTGGGTACTACTCTCACGCCCTTCCGAATGACGGGAGACGAGTTTGCTGTGGGGTCGAAGCATTCGAGGTATATGTACTGGGGTCAAAGACCTTGGGCATATGGCAAGAGTTGTCCGCTGATCCCATTGGATCAGTCGGCCAATTGCCTCCTGAAACTGGTGGAGACACGGAGAAGGGAATGCTGCGTCCCCACAGCAAACTCGTCTCCCGTCATTCGGAAGGGCGTGAGAATAGTACCCAATGCCCCACCTACCTGATGCAGGTTTTTAGGGTTTTCCCTGCATCTCTTTAGGTGAAACACCGGGTAGGATCCTTAAACCATAGCCCGGGGGCCCTAGTTAACCCTGGGCTACCTTGCTCTACCTTCCGCATCCCCCCTTTTCAATTCCCTTCCTATGCTATTAAAGGGGAGTTGCATGTTTCAGGATCACCCTCATGTAGCCTGTTATCCAAAAAAAAAAAAAAAGAGAAAATAGACAAAGCTGTTGAAATGGTATTCGGTCAAAAATGTAAATTATAGGACACACTGAAAGCAAGGTAAATGAGAAGACTATATTTAAGTAGAATATATTTTAATTAGAGTGCATTTATGAGGCTTCGCCTCGTGAGACGAAATAGCACCAAATGGGGAATAATGTAGCGCGACGTATGAAATTAGTGGCGAGGTTCTTAAATTTTGGATATAGGATCTTGAAGCAGCTAGAATCTTGCACGTGGTTCATAGTACTTCACGGTTTAAAAATAAACCACAGGCAATTAAATCTGCTTCGTCCCAGTAACGAAGCTATGCCCCACCCTCGAACGCGTAACGATGCAAGGTCTCTCGGGGAAAACGACCCCGTCTCCTCTACGCTGATGTGATTTAGAAGGATAAAGGGTTTCTGATTGGTTATACCATAAAAGAGCGGGAAAAATAAGAACCAATCAGAACCTATCGATGATCATTGATGCAGTGAAAGGCTGAGCGAACATATCATTCCGATACTTGTGATGAGATATACATGACGTTCTGCTGCTGCGGAGCAGCTAAGTGCACGAATGGCCAAGCCTGCGTCACACTTGTATTTATGGAGGCCAGTAATGGGTTGCGGAAATGAACAACGTATATGATCAAAACAAAAAAAATCATATTATATTTTTATAATCCCCCAGGACCAAGGAGTTCATTACAAAAGGATGCAAAGTTTAGGAGCCAATAAAAATTATATTGAAGAAACACACTCGCTTTGAATTCACCACGGTGACCAGACCCACTTTTAATAACGAAATTAAATATCATAACTGTTAAATCAATATTAAAAACTAATTATTGATTAAAACACATTTTACAGTTTTCTATTAATTAACTAGTTCAGAGAAATAATGCCATTTTACATGATTGTTATTTAATTTTATTTTTATTATTTCTATATTTCATTATGCTTTTCGAATTAAACATGAGGATATTTATCACAATTAGTTACATAATATATAATGTTGCTGTCAAAATAGTTTTCTTAGTTTAGCGGGTCTAAATAATTAAAGCATTATATTCATATTTCCTACAACGGGAAATCAAGCATTTCTTGCTATATTTAAGAAATTCTTATACCAACTTTGAGTTAAATCTCAAAGTTGAAATTTATACCGTAGTTTGATACTATAAAAACCTATTAAATGTAGAACTTCAGATTTTTATCAGGATGCCATACCGACAAATTGTAACTTTAAAAAAATTAAAATAAACATTGTAAAAGGATGTAATTTGTAAATGGTACGTCAATCACCACTGATTTTATATATATATATATATATATAAAGTCCTTAGGTTAGAAGACATATTCATTCCCAAGGAGCGTTCCTGTAGACACAAACATTATAGTAGGAAGCTATTACAACACTTCTTTTTTTAATAATATAGGGGTTTTCCTTTAACCGTTTTTCCCCTAAAACGATAATTTGATAAGTTCTAACCACGTTTCAAGGGCAAATTAGCCCGGCACTGAGGTTGAAACTCACAACTGGTATTTGCAGGATGAGTGGGAAAAGAGGTTCGTTCCTGAAAAGTACAGTAGACTCAAGATTAGCCATGGTAACGGTGGCGATAAATGGCGTGGATCATCAAAAACATTGGATAAATCGGAGTACAAATATATATGCTTAGCCTTTTGTGACGCAGGACAAAGTTCTTCTTTATAAACCTATTGAAGTGCGGTACGTAGACAAGTTTACTATTATATAACCACACTAACATCCTATTGCCGTGATATTGAAGGACCAGACACAATGATAAAACAATTTCACACTTTTCCGCATAAAAACGTAAATATTTTTCAATATAATTAAACTACTGTTCTGTCTACTGTCTTAATAACAAATGAGGAATACAGTTCAGTGAAAGGATCGTACTCTTCGTTCAACAGAAACCTCCTTCCTCCCATTACCACATGGGGACAGAAAAGACGGGGGGTCATCTCCCATTTAAAGTTAAATGCCTAACGAAATTAAAGCCAAAGTAGTTTTAGTCTGTGAAAGTACTTTTTCAGGATTTAAAATAGTTTTTAAATCCATTAAAGTGTTTAAATGAGGTAGGACATCTAAGAGTCATGAAAAAAGTTCGGGAGATTTACTAGAGTTGGCAACACCTGAAATGAAAATCACGTTATTGTGTTTAGTGAACAACGAGTACAATACCAGAGAAATAAACTGGCACAGAGGCAAATCCCACTGTTCAGCGGTTTCAATTAGACATGAAAAAAATAGTATCAAAAACATATAATCAATATGGATGCAGAGTTTGCGTTTACAGTGGAGAATAAACGCAAACGTGTGGTCGATTCAGTGGCCGGTTCGGCGCTTTGATGACGTAATCATGACGAATTTCTACGTCGATATGCAACTGTTGTTGAAACATGTGTCCAGCACTGCATTTCTGAGAGAAAACAGTAGGAACAACAGTTTTGAAGGCGATTCCGCTCGGACGGAGTTTGAGATGGTTAATTCGGTGGGACGAAAATCGTTGTCCAGTCTAAAAGAACCATACACACTATTTACAAAACTGGACAGCAAAATTTATGGATTTGATTCCTCAGATTGAGAGAAAGATGGGTGGATAGAATCACTACGACGAAGTTCTAAAGAAAATAGGGCAAAAGCGTACAATATGGAGGAAGTTGACCAAGAGAAGAGAAGGCCACGTTTTAAGACACGAGGGCCTTGTAAAATTAGCATTAGAGGGATGTGTGTGGGGTAGTAACAGAAGAGGTAGGCCAATATGGAATACGCTCAGAAGATTAGGGAGGGTGTTCGATGTGCTAGTTATGAGGAAATGAAAAGGCTTTGGCATGATGGAGAGTTGCATCAGATCTGTCTTAGGTCTGAATTCGGCGGTAACAACAGAGATTAAAATGGTTAAATAATTAAAATACGTACTTAACATTTTCACCAAAACAACACTAAATTTTTTCACTTTCCAACAGACGTTCACTTATCCATTATTTCCGTTCATCAAAGTAAAAAGTTCTATCTTCTTCAGCGATAATGGTTCCAAGAATTTTAGTTGAAATGTACTGTGAGCTAATCACATATTTCTCGATTTATTAAAAATAGCAGAATAACACTCCCCCAAATCACCTACACTTCTATCATTAATAATTTTATTTATACTATAATTTTCTAATATTTATTTTACTATTTTTAATTTTTTTCCTTATTTAAAATGTTTGCATATTGTTGTAAAATCTAAGTGAACTGTTAGCAATTAATTGTTTAAACTCGATATTCGAACTATTATAAAATTAGTAGTTCTTAGAAACACAAAATTATTTTTACGGCAATTTATTGTAAAAGCCCGAATTAGTATTACACCACAAACGGAAACGTGTCTAGATTAAGAAAGTGCCGGGGGCGTGGCAGCTGGAGTTATACTGCATGTTTACTTACATTACAATGAACCTAAATTCTGTAGGTCTAATTGTTATGGCACAAATGTGAACGCCACTATTGTTGCCATAACGCCGTACTTGTAGTGGCGCGAATGTTCAGACGAGCCACGTGTTCACACAAACAAATGTAAAAAATTGTGTTTAGTCATTTAAGAAAACCAGAGAGTTAGTGAGCGATTAAGGAGCAACGTGGTATTTATTATATTTTGTCGCTTGTAAGAGGATTACACGAGACGTAAGGCTGATTAAAAGTGTTTTTGGGTCTGAAAGAGGAAACTATTTGATTAACTGGTGAGATCTTTCTGTGTTGCCCCGTTAACATGGGATCTAATCATCTAGTTGACATCCTGGAGGCTGAATTTGGTCAAGTCTTCAAACTCTTTGGTAATGTAGAGACTTCATTAAGTTTTTATTTTTGAAAAAAATTGACTCATTTTCCTTATTTACTGCCAGATACCATGTATTGGCTCCCTTAGAAAGACCCGTCTACTACGCTAAACCGTAAAAATTCTATTACTTACATCAACCCAGCTCCTGGTTAGTTGTGTATTCATTTTCAATGACATTTGTTTACCAATACCACAATCATAAACAAATAATATTAATTTAAATAAGATTAAATTGCCCATTACAATTTAACTCATCAAAACATATAGTTAATTAAATTAATTCTGATAAATTTTAAAATTATATCACAACGTGGGACTATCGAAAAATCGATACGTATTAAGTAGTAATTAAATAAAGATATCAAATGAATCCCTTACATTTGACTTCACAACGGGGAGCTACCAAATGTATATCGAATATTTTTAAGGAAATAAAAAGTGCCTTTTATAATATGTTCGTCAGACTGACAATTATGAACATTGAGTTGTAGCTCATATTAACGTTTTACTACCGACAGAATATTATCATACAACCGATAAATAATCCCTGTGAATATTGAGGACACTAAGACCAAGAAATCGGCTGTTTACGACGTAGCACGAGGAACGATATGAGTTCCGTGGTAGACTTCATTAAGTTGGGAGGTAATAACTGCTATAGCGAGTTGGCACATAGCCAGCACGAAATTAAAGTTTCATAAAACAAGGAGATGGCGCCCAAACCGTTTTGGCGCTAGGTGCTTTTAATCAAAGAAGTGGAAACGTTAGTGTAAAATTGTCTCAGGCCTTCTTCGAGTTCGATGCCATTACGATGGAAGCAATGCGTGCTGCGGACTTAACGAATAAATATTGAGCACAATTATAAACGATAAAATTAGATGGAACCGTTAAAGAACTAGGATGCTTTTAGTCTTTAATATCTGTGAAGTAGCGTTTCTGAGAAATCGCCATTTGCTAATGACCAAAGTTTTCAGACGGTTAAGTTGCCCACTTCTGAAAATCCATGCTGTGTAAAAAACCTCTTGTTTTATGCAAGCATAAATATTAGTCTAAAAATTGTTTTATGACTGATTAACTTGTATGTAAATTTCCATTAACAATAATTAGCAATCAAACACTTTTAGCAAGTTTGTTACAATTTTTTTCTGCCTCGAAAAGAAACATAACATCAATATCACAATATCAATTAAATAAAACAGAACCAATAAAATGGGCTGTAATTCGTCGTTGCATCTTGGAGAAAATATATTAGTTTAAACTTCAAATTTGTTCAGTGAGAATGAAATGTGTGTACGAGATAAGGATTTAATGATTGTATTAAACAGTCGATACCGACACCAAAAAAGGGCTTTGAAAAATTCATAACAGAACAGCACATAAATTACATATACACATTGTGGTCAATTTATTATAACCACCCTCACAATGTTGGGCCACCTAATGCCCTGATTGTGTTATTTTAAGCATGGATTCTATGAGATGTTCGTATGAGGTAGGAGGAATAGGAGACCATACCTGATAAACTGCACCAGTCAATTCCTTAAAATTTAATAGTATTTATTTTCAAGTGCATGATGGCTCTTTCGATTTCTTCCCATATTTTCTCAATTGGATTTAAATATGGCGTTTGTGCAGGACAATGAAGGAAGGTAAAGTCTCAGTCGTGCTCTTAGGACCATGCGAGGACAATGCCAGCTTGATTATTTGATTGTAAGTAGCATTTGCGTGCTGGAAGTATCCACCACTTGCAGCGTACACCATTAACATAGCAGGACGTACCTGATCTCGATATTACTCAAATAACTTTGGGTATTTAGACGCTGTTTTACAAGAATCAAGGAACTCGTACCATTCCAAGGAAATATCCCCCAAACCATGATATTGCCGCCACCGGCTTGAAGGGTCTACTCTGTCGTGTTGTTTTCTCCATATTCGATCCCTGCTATCTGCTTCGTGCATTTGAAATCGCGATTCAAGAAACCCCATGACCCTTTTCCAATCAGTTACTGTTCAATGCTTGTACTCCTTGTCCAACTGGAGACTTTTGCTCTTGACAGAGGCTTTCGACCAGGTCGTCGGTTTCCATAGCCCATACGATGTAATGTGTGGTAAACAGTTCTTTCAGAGATGTTCAGTGTTAGTCCTTGATTAAGATTATCTGCTATTTGATGTATTGTTGTTCTTCTGGACTACTCTGGCAAGTCTTCTTTCAGCTCGAGAAATGAGTAGTATGTGACGACCACAAACTTAACGATGAGACCCAATTTTGTTCCTGGTAATCGACTATCTGAAAACATTTATTGCTGCTCTCGAACTTTTCACAAATACAGCCGTTTAGCTGATAATGGTTTCGACGCTTCGAGCGCCAACGATCAATCCGCGTTCAAATTCTTTAGCTCATATGTTCGCAGTAGAACTGATGATTCATTTCTCCTGCATTCCCATTTTAAAGCTATCTGTCCCTTAAGCGACAACACAGTGACGCTGTCAAGTGGCCATAATAATTAAGCCACTCTGTGTATACAGAGCGATTTTTAGTATTTATTATATTCAAATTATAATTATAAATAATACAGCAAATGATACAGAAACTCAAACAGTTTTTCTTACAAGTGCGCATTGTACCTTTCGTCACACGACGCCGATCGAGTCGATAGGAGCGTTGATCAGCGAGTCTCGAATAATTGTTGAAAAAACTTCCTGTTTTTAAGTTGAGTATTTAAGCTGGTAGCAGAGGTAAATACATTAGCTTTTATGGATTCCCAGAAGTAAAAAAAAATCTGATGGCGTTTGATCGGATGAACGTGGAGACCAAGAAAAATAAGGTCAGTCTTCAGCGCCCCTGCGGTGAACAAATGGTCATTGTATTACCAATCGCGTACTGAGTTATACCATCTTTCTGCCAAATGAAGTGCTCTGGTTCAGCTTCTTCAGAATTAGGAACGAGCCAACGCATCAATATAACAAACACCAGTTTCTTTATCGTTAAGGAAATGTCCAAAATGCCAGGATGTGGCACAAAAAAATATTCAATTTACAGGAGTCTCGTAGTAACTGTACCATTTCGTGGGGAATTCCTGACCACCAGATGCTCTCATTGTGTATGTCTTCATTTTAATTAGGTGAAATATCGATTCATCGCTGTTCATCTACTGTTTTTAATTTTTGTATTATAAAAAGGCAAAAATAATTAAGCACCTAAGTACCTTCCATTTTGGTTAAGACTCAATGTACGTGAAACCAATAAATTTAGTAATGCAGTTTATACAAGGTATGTGATAAACCAAGGCTTTTCTTTCAATATAAGATTTCTGACTTTCAGAGGCGTAAATTTTCTGCCAATAGGATTCATAGAAAGTTAGTCATAAGCAGGTAAATACTTAGTAATTTTATTTTTTGTAAGGGAATTCCTACAACAGCAAAAATATTATAATTGCCAGAATTTCATAATTAATAGATTTAAAAAATTGACAGAAATTAGAGAAAGAGGTCGTAGTACTACATTATTCAAAGTATTATTGTTAATAGTTCTTGATGCTATATTTGAAATGGATTGATTCAAAGTTAAACATTTTGATATTTAGATTCAGAAACATTTATAATACTTAGCAGATCTTTTCCATCAGTAACTTTTATCTAAAACATTCTACTGTGCTAAACTGCTAATTTGGCGTACATCATTGACACATTTTAATAGAATGTTCGATTTAAATAAACAAATTCATAGATATTTTACGCTCAGTCTATAACACATTTTTCCATAATCCATGTTAAGCACATGAAGTTTCAGAATTTTATAAGTTACTCCCTAATACGACCTAACTATCGCAACAAAGGCTTGTTGATTTTCAAATTACTCACTATTTTTGCTGCCCGGCATAAATAATAGATAATTAATTAAAAACTGATAAAACTGAACATTATAACAAAACTCTGATGGTTTCTGTAAATAATTGTAAAAAATTATGAACAAAATGTATTTTGAAGTAACAATTCATGTAGGAAGAATTTGAAAGTGAATAAATGTGAATAGAATTGAATAAAATTATTTGTTTTAATAGTTTAACTTCTTTGCAATTGTGTGCGCCGGTTCCAGCGTGGGAAACGGTTATCACACTACTAGTACTGCGGATCTCCTCTTCGCCTCCAAATGACAAGAGGTGTTTGAACCCAAACGGGGCAGAGGGTCCGCTGCGAGTCTGTAGAACCAGACTTTTTTCAGGCTTGGTAAACGCACATAATGTTCTCACAATTTAATTGACCACTAATTAATTTTAGTGCAGTACTAAACATATAACCCTTGGGGAAGATGCCTGTGGGTGTTTTCTCTCGCAGGCATTTCTCCCCAGAGTGACTGGGGGGCTCACCTGACGTATGTCGGGAATGCCTCGTACTCAGTTTTTTTTTCAAAGTTCTCACGTGCCGAGATACCTTACTCTTCAGTAGGAGGTATATGTATTTTGGTCGAATACCTTGGGCATAAGGTAACGGTTGCCCGCTGATTCCATTGGATCAGTCGGCCAATTGCCTTCTAAAACTGGTGAAGACATGGAGAAGGAAATGCTGTGACTCCACAGAAAACACGTCTACCATCATTTGGAAGGGTGTAAGAATAACCAATAGCCCGACCTACCTGATGCAGGTTTTTCAAGGGTTTTCCCTAAATCTCTTTAGGATCCATAAAGTATAGGCCGGGAGCCCTAGTCAACCCTTGGCTACCTTGCTCTACCTTCCACATCCTCCGATTTTCATTTGCCTTCCTATTCTTTTAAGGGGAGTTGCCTGTTTCAGGATCACCTACATGCAGCCTTTAACCTCCCCCACCCAAAACAAACTACCGCCAACATTGAAATCACACTATTTAAAAACACTAAAATTCAAACAATATGCAAGACGCATTAAAATAAATCAATTTTACGTTCAATAATGAAAAACTGGAATATTTACATTAACGTTGATAGACGTTGGTATACTTTTCTTCTAGGCCGACTAAGTGGCCTTCCGCCTACCCAGACCACATCGCGGGACGTGGGAATCAAACATGGAGGGAGATTTGTTCTAAATACCCAAGCGCTCGAGAACTGACGTGAGCATTTTCAGTCTGGCCCTATTGGATAAGAATGCTGCAGCTACAAGGAACCATAAACGTGAGGATCAGTTAGGGTCCTTCGCCGACACATGTGGTCTATTGCCCCAGGACGTCGATGCGTCCCTACACGAGATGCACCGAGAAAATTGGAAGTCAATTTTCTTTGTCACATTATCAGGAACTCCGGAACGCAGAACAACATCTTGACACAACAGCTTGACACCCAACCCCGAGGGCTCTGAACCTTTGAAAGGACTCCAGGGAACTGCCGTTTGTGGGAAAAGCCGCATTTCAACAGCATTGGGGCCAAGATCCATAGAATAATTCAAGGTTCACTACGATGACGGATTGATGGGACCCGTTTCTGCCATCCCCCGCTAGCCAAACCTGAGATTATCGCTGATGCAGCGTACCAAGTGGAGCCGTCGACGTAGGAGGAGGCGGGAAAATCACGGCGCCTGGGGCGAGAGGCAATAACGCCCCAAGGCGCGACGAAATTACTGTCACAATTTTTTGTCGATCTTCGTGCACATGCCCTCTGAGCGCGGCATACGGAGGAACCTCAATGCCCTCCCTGGATGCCGGGTTCTTATTGCAGATGAGGCGTGCTCGGTTCTGATTGACAACGGAAGCTAGGTTTCGGTGGAATTGGAGATGTACAAACCGATATTGGGTCGGGGACTCTCCGTTCAATCCGTGCAGATAAATTGTGCTTGACTACAGCTAACTGTAGCCAATCAAAAGCTATTAGAAAATTTAAGCTTTGCCAGTGCCATAATTTGGCAACGGAGCCCACTGTGGCCAAACCGCAGATAATTGGAACACTCAAAGGTCTTGGTGGATGGGTTAAAGCGTTCAACTCGCACGCGGAGATACAGATCTAGATCCAGCTTTAGAACCTCGTCAGTTGACTGGCTGTCTTCCAGCTTGATGGCGAACATAGGGAGTGCTCGCCTGTTTGCGTTACTACGCATTTGTCAAGCGTCAGTGGCGGTAAAGCCCTGCAGCATCAGGTCCTCCACGACTGAGTCTTTACGCGTTAGTTCGTGTATTCCGCGAACGACGTATTGCCGCGTGCGTACGTCGCGGATGAGGAATAGTGAGTGTTACATATTTTTCGATTTTAAGAACTCTTTAGGTTTGCGTAGCTCGTCATGTAGACGTGTATATTGCCGTGGAACTGTCTCGGCGCTTAGTATAAAACTTATGCGGTTGATACCGCGCCATGAACTCTTGGTTCAGCGCGCCCAGATTGCCGTGATTATAATCCGCCGGCATGGTGTTTCTGGACTGGGGCTTGGGGTTTAACCCGTGTGGCAGAGTTGAGGACAAGTTCTGTCCTGTATCTCATGTCGGGGTTTTGTAGTTTTTCGCTTGTTGATTATTAAGGGGGATAATCCAGGAATCTCTGTAGATGAACTCCGTTTCTTCCTCTTTCCAATCTGCCAATCGGTTGATTGTGCAGTCTACATTACATTGGCAGCAAGTGCAAGGGTCTCCAGAGAATCATGTTATTCTTATTTTTAGTAGGCGTGTACTTTGAGATGGCTTGGCACGTTTCCATTCTGATCTCGTCGACCACTGCAGCTAGAAGGGTGCGTAGATCTTCTTCTAAAGCAGGGAACGCATGAGGTGTAGGTACAAAGTTTAGTCCCTTACGTAGAACGGCCAATTCAATTCATCCAGATTTTTGTCATAAAAATTAACCACAGCTTTGAGATAATTACCTATGCGAATCTTTGGTGATTTTTTGCAATTCACTCAAATTTCTTGTCCAGGATAACCCTGTGAGTGTGTCTGGCATTGTGCTGCAGTACTGTTGTCAATTTCTCAAATGAGGGGAGATGTTATGCCAGATAGAGATGCATGTTCACCTAGAAAATTTCTACTGATGATGTCCAATTGGTACTTAACTTGTCGTATGCGCTCCTTTACCAGCGCCGTGCTAGTACGTCGGAGTATATTCTGCACCGTCTGTGTCTTGATAGTGTGGCATATCGGAACTACGTCTTGGTCTCGACATTGAAGTAGAAAGGCAAGTGCACAGAGTAATTTGCCTCTCAACTCGTAATTTCTCGAAGGCTTAAATCTTCGATATATTTCCTCCCCGTAGAGGATGCATACTAGGTATTGTAGTCTTTCCCGGTGTATGGATTGAATATAAAGTTCTCGGGTTTTCCCCCGGGTTATATCATTTGTAAAATACAACGTTTCCAGTTACTTGAAGACGGTGGTAGAGATAGCTATCGAATCAGCAGAATCCATGCGTAAGTCAATTAATTTTGAGAATGGGGACGGGGAGGCCTCAAGAGTGTTTCGATGCACGCAAACTAAATTCTGTCATGCAGTTACCTGAAGTCTATGGCAGAGATAGCTATCGAAACGTTGTATTTTACAAATGGTATAACCGGGGTGAAAAACCGAGAAATTTATATTCAAAAGCTATTAACTGATAGTTTTTTCTTTCCTTTCAGCACGAGTACCTTGTGGTTGATAAGTTCATTGTAGATCTTATATTGGGCGATTTCCTTACTATATCACAAGCGATGCTCGACTATGTGGAGGGTTGAATGACCCAAGCTTCCAATGAATGTGTGCAACAAATTGCTGATGAAGAACTAGGCCTGACCGTGGCGGAACAGATCTCGGGCGGACGAGAGCACCAGGATGACACGGGCTTGACGCGAAGGTGAGTGGACGTGGGCTCAGACGACCTCTTACCAGCCTAAATATACCAGTACTCTTCCGGTTATCAAGGAATTTAAGGTTTTCAACTGCCAGCGCCCGGTAAACTGCGGAAAATTCTACGACAGTACGCAGTGAGGATTCTGAGTGAAGGCCTCATCTGAGGGTAGCAGACGGCATACGTAAATCCATTAATTCTCATAAAAGGTTTGGTGGGGAGGGAGAGGTTTCAGTTTGTTTCGATACACGGAAACTAAACTGTCGTGCATTCTTTCAGCACTGTCCTCTTCCTTCAGCGGGACCCGCTGATTTACTCAAATCGAACTGACAAACTCGTATTGGCAACTTTCATACGTCCGTCGGACTTGAAGTATTATGGGTTCCTGCATCACTTATAAATTCAATAAGGTGCCATTTTGGATAAAGAACAGTGGTGTTGCCATTGTCCGCAGCCTTAAGTTCATTATCGTAGACGCCGGAATATCTAACGTGGTGATTTAGTCAAGGACAGAACGACTGAAAGAGATCACTTAGAGCGCACGTTGACCGTACTTCAAAGTTCAAGAGTTTCTCTAAATCGTTCGAAAACTCTTTTACAAAAGTCTATGCGATTCCTTGGCTGTGTTGGATACAGAGGGCGTATGCATACCGAGGACCTGGAGCCAATTAACGCCATAAGTCGCCTCGCAACCTGAAGGATCTCCGACGCTTGTGGGTATTATGCCAACTTCTGCCCGGTATACACTCTTGTCGCACACCCACTATTCCAACTCTTGAGCAAGGGACGAATGACATGAGGAAGCTCTTATCGAACTAAAGTATGTTTCATTGTTTGGTTCAAATCAGCCATCTCGACTTTTGCAAACAAATCTTCCTCCAAACTGACGTTAGTGACCAAGGAATAATGATTGTTTTGTTCCATCTTCGTCCGTAGGCCAGAAAAAATTGTTGCGCTGGTCAGCCAGAGAGGTGATTCAGCGCAACGGAAAAAGAATCCTCGTGGTTTTCTGGGCGCTCTCCAAGCTACTAAAAAACTTGAATGCACGTGAATTTACTATCCGTACGGACCACCAGGTCTATGTTTGTATCTCGTTGCTACGACCTCAACTACCGTCTACAGATATGGGTGGTGTGGCTTTACCAGTTTTCATAGAACGCCGACGAACACTGCATCGTACTTATTGAGAAAAGTCTCCACTCCACCTGGCAGTAGCGGAAGCTGCAAAAATGCCAAATTATGATCGGGGGTCAAAATGTGCCCGTATACGCTCGTCCAGCCCGCAAAGGGCCGAAAAATATGAGCGCCGATCCCTGCGTGGAAATCGCCTACCACGTGACACGTACCTCCTTTTTTATTTTCGCCTCCACATGACGAGAGTTATATGGACCCAAGTGCAGAAGAGCCGCTGCGAGTCTCCACAAACAGACTTTTGCTGACTTGGTAAACCGACACGATAGTCTCACAATCGAACTGATCACTGTAGTTATGTCCGATCATAAATATGAGCAACGTTGAGGATAGTCACAAATATTGGAAAATACTATGAGGCAGAGTGGCCCAGAACAGTCAGAGCGTCGTATCATGTACCCTAGTTCCGTTCAACCGACGTGTTTCAACTGAACTGGCACAATGCAGCGCAGAAAACAAGACTCAGTGCTCAGGTCAGATGGTTCGCCGGGAAGCACAGTCACTCAACTGGTCAAACACGCTTAGAAGACTACGCTGCTCAAAATCAAACTAAATACTGGAGTAAAAAACAAGTTTGGATCAGTACCAAACAATTTTTTAAATTTTAAATGGAAGATAAATTAGTATAAGTTTTTATTGAGTCAATACACAATTATATACAAACCATTACAGAATACAGTCGAACTTCCAATAAGTGGATACTATGCTTGTTAGAAGTGTCCGCTTATTAGAAGGCTGCATCATTCAGCATGAATAACAACACATACATGCAATACCATAGTAGGGAGGTTCATTAGGTTTATTTTAGGCGTAATCATCACTGTAAGCCGTGGTTGCTGCTAACAAGGAATATTTTCGAAAACAGTTCAATACAGATATAATAACTTTTATACTCTGTCGCATAATTTTACTATTAATAGTCTTGAGCCAGTCAGTCATGATATCCGTCATCCGTGCTTTCTTATTTGCCCTTCATTATGTGTCGAAATTGTTAAAAGTAATCCCCTTTAACCGCCTAGGCTTACAGGTTTTGCCTATTAATACTGAAGGTTCAAAATCGCCTTCTATGTTTGTACATAACGTAATTGACAAACTTTCTTTCAATGTTTTCAGTTTCCCTCCTTTACATATTTCGCATTTTAATGCCATCATTTTGTTTGGCAGAGCTCTAAAAAATAGTGCAGTCTCGCCGCAATTAAAAATGTTAGTTCTGAGTAGCCTTCACTAAGATCCGCCAATTTGGTTTCCCACTCTGTCACAAAGTTAGTGTACACAGACAGTTAACGCCTTACACGTTTCCCGTACTTCACTCCATTTCCTTGGTTTAATTATCATATTGAACTCTTTCTCCAGAACCACGTTCATGCCATTTATTATGGCTTGCAAGTCTCCTTACTCCCCTACAGTATCATCGGAAAAGCGTAGGGTTTTTATTTCTTCTCCTTGCAGTATGATTCCTGTTCCATATTCAGTTTTAACTTGCTTCAACTCCTGTTCTATATTTAAGTTAAACAGCTTGGGCGACAGACTGCATCCTCGTCTTATTCCTTTCTTGATTTTCTTTTCTTGATCTTGTATTCTAATTACTGCTGCCTGTCTTCTGTAGAGGTTATAGATACGCCTCCTTTCTCGATATTTTATTCCAGTGCTCTTCAAAATATTTAATAGTGTGTTGCAGTTCACGTTATCAAACGCTTTTTCTAAGTCTACAAGTGCCATGAATGTAGGTCGGTTTCTCTTACCTTGTCTTTTAAAATGAGCCGCAAAGTCAATATTGCTTCTACATTCTTCCTAAAACCAAATTGATCTTCTAACTCGCATTACATTTGACGTTCCATCCTGCTATATACTATTTTCGTTCATATTTTGCACGCATGTGATACTAAACGATATTAACGTATATGGATTAATGATGGGGGGAAATAAAATTGTCCGGGTATGAGAGATGTCCGGTTATTAGAAATGTCCGTTTCGAGAAGTTCGACTGTACTTAAAATTCGCCAGGTGTAGTTTCATTAATCACTTTTACGTGCTACCGTAAAATTCTCAGTAATAAAATAATACAATGTAAACATATTATATACAAAACAAGTCAGAATAAATGGGTTCTCTTAATTAATTAATTAAAAGGATCCCTATAATGTCAAATGCCGTTTACAATAAAAAATAAAGTAAAACACAGCATTATTATTACATCAGTTTAATATCTTCTCGGGTGTTACATATTGTAAAGAGACACGATAAAATTTATTCCAAATTTAATGAATTGAAGCTGCCCTTGGAGACAGAGAAGCTTGGTGTCTTTTGATCATAGTTTCAAAATTTAACACCCGAAAATATTACAATTGTGGTGACGAAACGTCATTTACTCTAAATAAATACCGTATTTATAAAACTGGTCGATTATTTAAATTGATTGAATATCTGACGTTAGTTGATTACTATTTGTTACAAGTTTCTTAAATACTTAAAGATTAATGAGATTTCGTATTCGTTAGACTTCCTTAAACAACTTATATGAATGATAAATAATAAGGTTTTATTACAAGTAATAACCATAGAAACAAATTTCTCTTAGAAATCGTGAACGATATATTGGCAAAGTTCAGCGGAGTAGAGAAATGCGTGTGCGGAGTCATTACAGTAGTTGCTGGGTAGGTGCAGTAAGTTGCAGAACTTCTGAGACCCTTTGTCTGCTCTTCAACAATTCAGCTCCTGCGGTGAAAACACCTTAGACGGATTCATAGTAGAAGGGAGGTGGAATAGAAACCCGTATCAGCGAAAGCGAGTGCATATAATAACCGAACAGGCGCCAAGTTTCATAGCGAATTCCTTTGAGATGGCATCTATGACATCGGTCGCACGAGAAGGCATTGTTCTCTTAAGCCAAACAACTAAATAAAATTAAACACGTATATTAGTATGTATAACTACGATTTAATATTAAATACATACTGTAACTGAAAATTTTATTTCTGTACTATTTTATGCACATTGAAATCTGAAACTACCGATATTAAAACAAGTACCGATATTAATTTAAAAAATTGAATATTATACCTCGCATTCTATTTGACGTAGTGCGTAGCTTGGATTAACTCAGAGTAGACATCAGGAGCGCAAAATATTACGTACGGACTCTCCAATGCTTCTAAGTAATATTTTTCGATTGGAGGAATCTACTCCTCGGATGAAAAGGGGTGGGGTATAAAAAGTAAAGGGATTTAATAAACGTATAAAATCGCAAATTCCAAGAAAATAGAAAGCATTAAATGAAAGTGAATTAGATAGTAAATTATAGAATAGTTGTCAACATGAACTGGTATAAAAAGTAGTTAAGTAATTAAAATAGTTTTGGATAAAATGCAAATTGAGGGCGCGGAAGTCGAAAATGTGTGGAGCCTTTGATGGAAGACTGTGTGAAGATCTCAATAATTAAAGATCAACTGCGTAGAAAACTAATCGGAATTCATTATTGAGATAGACAAATCGAAAATGTGAAAAATATAAAGATGACATTGATCAAGTTATTTATAACTCCGGCCACCTGTTTATCGCAACAATTAGATGTACTAAAAATATAATTACACCGAAAAGTAGGAGTACTATTCAAGATAAAAAAACATGACAAATTTTAAAAAATGGATATATTTTTCTATATTATTAGAAAATAATTCGGAAAATAAATATTGAAAATAAAGGGTAATTACTGAAAATTAGAGATAGAAATTCAATTATTAGGTCAAGAGAAAGGTTGGAAAAATTCCCGAAAAAAAATGTGACGCAGTTTCGATCACTGGTCCGTAACAATATATTAGCAATAAAATAAATAAAAAATTGTGTTTACCAACAAGGAAACTACAGACAATTTGGAAATGCAAGGAGGAATGTCACATTTTCATTCATAAATAGAAATAACTTTTTCAAGTACAGCATCATTCCCAGTTGGTTGTAATCGACTGTCAACAATAAATTCATGAAAGGAAAGCATATTAAACAACGGTAGGTTGCTGATAACAAAACGTTAGCCAATCGTGGACACGTGGATTTGTGTGCTCTTCTCTCTGTCGGCTGTACAAGCGGACAGCACGAGCATTGAGTTTTATTTATTCACGTTCCGCGAGAAGTGAACTTATTTGCAAACGCCAGCAAGCTCTGATTTAAGCACAGGACTACCTTGCGTATTGAGAGCTTTCGGTAATTAACGCATGTAAACAGCACGGATCACCTGCAATCGAGTAATGTAAATTGGCAAAACAAGCAAGCCAACACACTGGCAGGGAGAAAGAGTAATTGGGTGGCAGGAGAGCGGGAAAAGAGGACGGATGTAGAAAGAAACAGTAAGTATATTGATAAAAAAAGAAAAAATTAGGAAGCCGAATGTGAGAAAAAATTCTGAAAATAATTACTTAAAGCTCTGAGGGGAATTATACTTTTATAATAATGATAATATACGCGTAGAATATAACCAGCGGTTTCTCACCTCCAAATGTAACGAAGAAAAACTATTTTCGAAATATTTCCTCGTGCTCTCAAATATTGAATTTATTTATTACATATAATTTGCTGGAAAATGAATTTACAGTTACTTTTTTTGGAATATTATATCCATGTTTGACACACCCCGACCTATGAATAGCAGTACCTTAAGCAGGTTCATAATTTCCTGGTACATTAAATTATAATGTTATCTTCAGGGACTTAAAAAATTCCCCGTGCATTCATAGAATAAGAATATTCCGGGTACTTAAAAGAGGTAAAAATTCTCCATGGTGTATTAACAGAGTCCAAAATTCATTAGAGAAATACTTTAAGCAAGTTTGAAATTCTCCCGAGACATTAACTAGTTGAAATTATTCACCCAATACATTTTGTTCAAAATTTGTTGAACTAATTCAAGAACATTTGTGTCTATTCTAGCAGCACCACTTAGAACATAGTTGCAACTGTGTTGTTGAAAGGTGGGAAAGAAGGGGATTAACGTTTCGAAAGGCCAACAAAAATATTCTCATATGAGATAAACGAAGATACATACATTAATTTTTCTTTTAAGAATTTGTTTGTTTTAAACGAATAGACATGAAGATCATATATTATTTTCATCAAGTCTTGTCGAATTAAGAATTATGCAAGTTATAAATATTATTATTCTATTATCTGTACCCCGAGTTATGGGGAATTGAGAACAATTAAGCCAATAAAAAGATGTCTGATTTTCATCGAAGTGCTACATGGGCTCATTGCGTCACAATTTAAAAAATCTAGAAGTAGTAAAATTGTCAGGAATTTGAATAGAAAGTGTGATAGTAAATAAACGTGATTCGCTGATGACAATTTTTGAGTACTGTTAGTAGTTATCATGACAGGAAATACTGGATGGGACCAGCACCTCACCGCGTGAGGCTTTACAGGGTGAATGTGCCTATATGGCGTACAGGGCCCTGTAGGAACCCTCGCTGAAGCTGCTCTTGCATCTATTGAAATCCGGCCGGATGGAGCTAACCAGGGATTACTCCCAGTCGGCTCGCGAGGTGCGGATTATGTTGCTCAAGTTGGGTACGGCTCTCACATCCGAGTTTTTGACCTGCCGGAAAAGCACTCCACCCGCAACGGAAAGTGCCCTCGGGACCGCTGCCTTACCCAAGGGCTGGTGGCTTCAAATGTCGAGTCTGATCCGCCCCTTACACATACCCAGACACCGACTTGCTAGCACCGCCACCGTGGTTTTTGAGCCCGTCACTTCCCGACAGAGTCCAACCCAATTGTGAGCAGGGCTGCCGACCAGTAGAGCGACAGCTGGGCTAAAGCTCACCCCTGTCTATCTGTATTTTTCGCTGAAGATTCAGGTCAACCCCGTGCCGCGCTTTGAGCCACCCCAGGGAGCCTCTTTCACCCATAGGGACCGGATGGTAACCCCGATGGGGGCGAGTACAACCCCTACGACTGGCAGGGTTCAACCTATACGATAGCTCTGGCACTTCTAGTCAAGGGTAGCCTCTTTTCCTCATATAGACTCTGCTGCCACCTCGATAAGGGCGAGTACTTCCCTAAGACTAGCATTCGAAGCTTCCCGCTTCACCCAGATTGCAGTACCTGGTTTCCGAGACCGGGCGTACCCCCTTCGGAAGTGGAAGCTAGCAGCTATCCCCTATGGATGATCTGCGCAATCACCTAATAATAGGGGAATTACACCCAGACTGTTTCATCATCGGATAACTAAGTATGGCTAGCAATTTCCATACTGGACAGCTTTGCCCGATGGCTTGATGACAGTCTTGAGAAGGACTCAGTTACTAGAGCTACCGCGCGATGACTCCGACCCATCATAGTCCATATCCCGTGCTCATAGAGGATTCTAGTTCCCTGTGATCCACCCTGGTCCGCTCCCTACTATTAGGTTTCACATACCCAGGAATGACCGGCCGGGACCCGACACCAAGGCACATGAGAAATGCACGCTGCTCCAATCTTTGTGTACTGTGGAAGATACGTTTTTGTAGCCACGTCTGTGGTAATTTTTGTTGAAGAAAGTTGACTGTTCATTGAGTTTTTCCTAACATCGCCACACAAAAACTTGATGTTCGCTATCCAAAAACTAAAATGACTATATAATACGGAGGAGTGAAAAATGTGAAAAAATAGAAAATTAATACATTAACCATCCAATTAAGATTTAGATTTATTGTTGTTTCCATTAGTCCTGGATAGAGGATACAGGACACGTCGTACATTACAAATAACAAATAATTTTAAGAATAAAATAAGGTACATAATTACAAATAATCTTAAAATAAGTTAATAAAATAAATATATAGTCCAAAGTCATTAAAAACACTACACGACACAAGGGATCACAAGCACACACTGAAAAACACAAACACACGCAATGAAGTTTTGACCACTTGGAGCTGCGCGACTAGGAAACTGTCCTTCCGTAGTAGCTCCAGGCAAATACATGAAACAAACAAAAGAGCAGAAAAAACTGTACAGAAAATTTAAAGATATGTGGTGTGTTATTTTACAAGCCAACACATTCAACACTTTTGCAGGAACCTTGATTTTAAATATTAGAGAGACGATTAAGAAAATCTTGAACTGAGTAAAACGTGCCATTGATTAGAATAGTTTTACTCTGTTTCACGAAACTTTTGTAGTTATTAGTTTTAACCTCTGGAGGAAGGCTGTTGCATAAAATTATCCCGGTATTGTGAACACTTTCCTGATGTAGAGCAATGCGATGCTTGTCCGACCTTACAGCTGAACGATTTCTGGTCGCGTATTCATTAAATTCTCCAATCGTTTGAAATAAATTAGAGTTCCGCTTCAGAAACTTTAAGATTTCATGAATATATACGCTTAGTAAAGTAAGTATTTGCAAATTTTTGAAGACAGGTTTGCAACTCTAAATAGAATTCGTATTAGAAAGTATTTCAATGGCACGATTTTGGAATTTAAATATTTCATTGCTCCTAGAGCAGTTTCCCCAATTAAAGATACCATAGCACATAATTGAATGAAAATGCGTGAATTAAACCATTTTTACGTACTTTTGGTGAACATGTTGCATTAGTGATCTGAGAGAATAACAAGTGAACTTAGTTTCTCAGCAATCACATTTATATGGTCATTCCACTTTAATTTATCATCAATCCGTAGGCCCAGGAAAGGCACATTGGTTGAAAAAAAATGTCTATGGGCCTGTTACTATCATTAACATTAATCTGAACTAAGTCTTATCTAGGTTGTGGGATAATTTATTCACGTTAAACCCATCATTTAGACCGTCCAGGGTGCTGTTTACTTTATTTACCAGATTATGGAAGTTTTTGTCTGCAATAACTGTATTTGTGTCATCCGCGTAGAGAATCGATTTTAAAGGATGTATGTATCGTGAAAGATCATTTATGTATATAATGAAAAGTAAAGGACCTATAATTGATTCTTGAGGAACACCAGATGTTATAAATTCCTAATCGGATAAATGAATTTTGCCGTTTTTAGTTTCAACTACTACTTTTTGTTTGCGGTTTGTAAGATAGGATCTTAGTAGAAGTGACGTATTTCCACGAATTCCATAATATTCCATCTTTTTTATTTTATTACTATTTGAGATATCAGCAAATATGCGGCAACCTTCAACCCTTCATGAAATGAATTCTGGATATTTTGAATGAAGTCGTACATCGCTCTATCTGTGAAGTTTCCTTTAAGGAAGCCATGCTGTGCTGTTAAGTTAAATATACCGGACATTGCTATGGTTAATGTTGGGTAAAATATTTTTTACCATGCATATACGTAAACTCCAGTTTAATAAGAAGAGATGACGTCACGAATAGTTACTAAGACGGTTACATATTCTGCCGAAAGCTGTTACTCTTTGAATCGGCTCATGCCGCGTCTATGTGAGAATTAATTTTTATTTCTTAATAAGTATATATTTGGTAGTAATGCTGTTTCATTCTATGTTCTTTTAATGCGGATACCTAAATACGAATAAAAGACAAACAGTTTAACTTTTACGAGAGTGAAAATGTTAACTAATTTCCAGTTTTAGTTAAAGGTTTTTTCTTTGGTAACTTTTAGTTCTTTTAGGAAATAGGAAATATTTTGTAACTATAAAATGAAGCCAAATGTTAATTAATAGAATCATAAGAAATATTTAGATTGTGAAGGGATATTTTGAACTGGGGAAGCATAATAACTAGGGATGATTGAAGTGTAGTAGATATAAAGAGTAGGATAGCACAGGCAAGGAAGGCTTTCGCGAAAAAAAGGGATTTACTTACGGGTAATATAATTGTGAATAATAGGAAATCGTTGCTAAAATGTTTGTATGGAGCATGGCATTATATGTGTGCGAAACGTGGACGATAGGAGTTGGGGAAAGGAAACGAATAGAAGCCTTTGTAATGTGGTGCTATAGGCGAATGCTGAAAATCAGATGGGTGGACAGAATCACAAATATAAATCTAAACAGACTAGGGGAAAGAACAATATGGACGACTTTGACTAAGAGAGGGGATAGATTATAAGGCCACGTTTTAAGACATGAGGGTGTTGCGAAATTAACATTAGAGGGAAGTGTGTGGAGTAAGAACAGAAGAAGGTGGCGAAGGATGAAATACGCTAAGCAGATTAGGGAGGGTGTAGGTATGCGGAAGATCGGTTATCATGTGGGTTGTATCAGACCAGTCTATGGAATGAATTCCACAACAACTGAAAAATCCGATATAACCTCCGCCATTTCTTGACAAGGACTGGAGCATGAATCTTCGTATCCTGGTGTGGTCATGGTTCTTTGTTGTGAAGTCGAATCCTCTCTAAGTAAAAACAGTGAATCTGTGAAGCTCGGTCTCAAGACTCGCGGCATGATCCGATTCAAAAAGTCGCTGTGTGTAGGTTTCGGCGGAGTATGAAAGCGTCGGTGACGTCATCTCACCTTTATGAACGAGAGACCACGTATATGCATGAAAAAAATATATTTCACTCAAAACTTTAACCGTATACATTTTATATATGTCAAATGTTTTCGAAGTTCGATTTTTATTATATTAATAATCTCAATTTTATTTATCGGGAGTAGAAAGAATAACCTAGTAACCGGCTTATGGAGTTGCATAGTATTTGAGGTGACGAGAATTGTATAATAATGGAACACAAGAAAATAACTACGTTTTATATTTAGCAAAATTCGTGCATGTGAAGCGACGGGCAATACAATTTATTATTATTACTTTGCGTTACTTACTTTAATTAAGAATGCCTTAATAAAATTCATATAGGAAAACTTTCTGGCCTTACTAAATATCATAACTCATATAAATTATTCTGAGACCAAGGCCCGGCTTACTTGATGCGTTATCAACGGGTTCCTTGCATAATTTAAGCAAATACCGGATCGACCCTCAGTTCCCCCTTTTTCTTAACTCCGCTGGGAGAAGACGGTATGCTCGACTTAGCGTCTGAACCAAAACGCTCAGGCCGATAATTTATTACGAAATATGTAACACCAACTCTTTTATTTCGTTAAATATCATCAAGTGAATGTTTGCATTTATTTAGTAAATAGAAAATTAATTTTCAATAATTAAGCATGAGATCATTCATTAGGACAATGAGAAAATATTTTATCTATAAAGTTTTGTTAACTCTGTCTTGTATTATTTTATATTTTAAATTTATATTTATACTTTGTTCCGACATTTGCGTTACCAAATTATGGATCAGGCATTGTTTAAATTATGCAAGGAAACTTTAAAATATATAGTTAGAGAATTACTAATACGATTAATTTTTCCTGTTTGTAATCAAACAGCATATGAGGAACAAATAAAACGCATAAATTGAGAATTCTGTTATTTTGTGTCTGTGATATGCATCAAATACTTGGAAACATTGTTAAAATATTCTGCAAAATTCGTTACCGATCGTTCGCTAAAATAATACGGAACGAAACATTACTTTGTGCACTATTTATATTTGTAACGGAATATCGTTGCTCTCTTATTTGTATTTTAATTACACTAGCAATTAAAATTTTTACGTACTGAAGCTATACGATATTCACGTAATTAAAATTTTGACAAATGGCAGTGCTGTGGACTTACTTACTTATACATTAATTAAAATTGTGAATGTTTTCAGAATCAGAGTTCATGCAACAAATTGGTCGTTAAAACGTTTAATGAATGCCAATGAAAACAATACCATTATTTTAAGAGGATGTGGTATACAAAAAGATGGATACGATTGTTTTCAATGATATAATAATTGCATGTATAAAGTATTTGATATTAAATTTCAGTATTCCGAGTTCTCGTGTGTCGGAAATATCAGGGAGGAATCATTGTGTTTACTTCATTTATCTGTGTCGTTTATGATGAATTTCATTTTAACTTTGTTGTGGTTCAGGAGTATCTTAAAATATTTCATGTTTAATAATGTATCGAAGTTTCTAAAATTTAATTTCACATTTCGTTTCTGTAAAAGTTTTCTTAACGTCGCCAATTTCAATTAATCACCTGATATTTTGCATATGCAAAAATAATAAAAATAATATTTGATCAAATTATTTGGCAAAATATATTTTTTTGATCGCATTCAGACACATTTTAGTGCTTTTCCTACAATTTTGGCAAATAATTTTCTATAGCTTTCTTTTTATAGTTTACAAGTTTTCTATTTTCATTAAAGTGTACGTTACCAAAACGTGTTTTGATTATTGCAAATACCCATTAAGAGGCGCAGTTCTCGCTAGCTTTGGCTGTATGAGCACCACTTACTGGGTCGCTGCTGGCTCGATACACATTTTGGTGGATTAATTTTAGCAAAGTGCTGCGTGAGGTTAAGTTGAAAGAAGAGTGATTCGCAAACGTTGGTTACCATGCCGCCCAGGCACAGAGGAATATTTTGACTCTTCAGCTGGAAATACAAGCTACTAATTGAGGTAGCGTTACTGACCATTATTACGCAAATATTTTGCTACTTGCAGAGTCTGCGGGCAAAGAGGTTGGCCATGTGGAAATATATTCACGGTAGATGAAGGCCGTGATAGAATGGAAACAAACTGCGTCAGCGTTCGTGTAGCCTGACGACATAATTTAATTTCCAAGAGTCTAATGTTTAAAATTTTAAGACAATGTTTCAGTAATAATTATTGGTAAATTAGTGATATCAGTGGCATTTAATTAAGCAACGGGATAGAAGAGGAGATTTTGTTCAATAAGAATCTCGTAAAAATCTGGAAAACTATGGTGAATATAACACATTAAATACACAGGAATAATAATATAATTTATAAAACATTGTGGAATATTTCTGCGTTGTAGAACAATTATTGATCAAATAACAATGATGATATCGAGAAAGAAGAGTCTACAGATGGTATTCAGCAATAATTATAATTGAAGGGCAAGAAAAGAAAGCAGAAATCAAGAAAGCAGGAAGACAAGGTTGCGGTCTGTCGCCCATGCTCTTAACTATATATATATATATATATATATATATATATATATATATATAACCGGTAATGAATAAAGTTAAAAATGAATATGGAAATTGATTCAAAATGCAAGAATAAGAAATAAAACCCTGAAACTTTGCTGATGATATTATTGCATTGGAAAACATAATAAATGGCACGAACGTGTTCCTGGAGAAAGAGTACATGAGGATTAATAGAAGGAAAACAAAGGTAGTGGAGTGTAGTATGGGAAACAGTGGAATAACAATGCGTGTTAGATTGGGAAGGGATATTTTGAAGGAAGTTAAGGAATTCTGCTACTTGGTCAGCTTAATAACTAGGGTTAGTAGAAGCATAGTACACATAAAGAGTAGGAAAGCAGGGGCAAGGAAGGCTTTTGTGAATAAGAGAAATTTACTTAAGGGAAATATATGTGTGATTATTAGGAAATTATTGCTAAAAATGTTCATATGTAGCGTGGAGTTATATGGGTACGAAACGTGGACGATAGTAGTTGCCGAAAAGAATAGAAGCCTTTGACATGTAGTGATATAAGGGAATGCTGAAAATCAGATGGGTGTATGGAATCACTAACGAGGAAGTTCTAAGTGGAATAGAGGAAGAGAGAACAATAAATAGGCCACGTTTTGGGAGATGAGAGTCTTGTAAAATTAACATTAGAAGGAAGTCTGAGGGGTAAGAATAGTAGAGCGAGTACGGATTGAATACGCTAAGCAGATTAAGGAGGGTGTGGTAGCTTTGTAGTAATGCAAAGGGTTGCGCAGAATCGGTTAGCTTGGAGGGTTGCATCAGACCAGTCTAAGGAGTGATTTGTACAACACAGGAAACTAAGGATGACAAAATTGAAATACAGGACATTACTATAAAAATGCGTGATGAATTTCTTTCCATTTCTTGTCGTTATATTAAAGATCTACAAGGTTGGTTCCATTTTATTAGGGTTTCGGAACACTATTTTTCTAAGAAACTAGTTTTAAAATGTTTCTTGAAGATACTTTTGTATCAAATAGAATTGAAAGTACTTCATTTTATTCAAGTAATTTATTTAAATTTTGTTAAAAGACTGATTTTTACTTAGTATGATAGTAATTTTCCCTGTGTTGATCAGTCACAATAATAACGAAACCTATAATTTAATTGTTCTTTCGAGAGTTTAACAAGGACCGACATTGTGATGTGTCTCAAAGATTCTTTATTTAAAACCCAAATTTTCATCTTCATTCCATATTCCAATTTACAATTACCGGAGCTTTCGACCGTATGGTCATTCTCAACTATTACAAAACAAATTATATATTATATAAATTCTAGTCAACATAAATTTTCAGTAACATAAATTTTGCTACGTCTTCTTTGTCAATATCAAACATCAAACATGTTTTGTAATAGTTGAGAATGACCATACGGTCGAAAGCTCCGGTAATTGTAAATTGGAATATGGACTGAATATGATAATTTGGGTTTTAAATAAAGAATCTTTGAGCTATAATTTAATTTTGATTTCAAATTTATTCATCAGGAGCTTACGACACTGTCATAGTCATTTATAAAATTCAAATACATTTTTTGAAACATTACAACAACAAAAAAATTAATACCCAAAATAGTAAAAGTTTATAAAATGAAATAAAATTTGGATTAAAGCAAGAAAATAAGATAAAAATTATTTGATAAACTAAAAGATAAAATTTCTGTAAAAGAACAAAATTCTTTAATATATGAAATTAATTGAAATGACTCAAACAAAAATTATATCGGACACACAGGAACTAACCTAAATACTAGAATATATAACCATAGAAGTAATAGTAAAACAATTACAGCTTTATCACTACACCATTTAAACCTAAAACATAATATAGGTTTTGATAATGTTAAAATTATACATACAAATAATACAATTAAAAGATTTATAGAATATATATTTTCAAAACGATAATGATATGAATTCCAGAAAGGAAAGTGAAGATATATCTGAACACTACACCAAAGTTTTAGGGTAAATCAAAATCACTTTATACTAGATTCGATGAAATGATTGCTATTTAATATTCACTGTTATAGGTTTTCCAAATAATGTATTTCCATCAATCTTTGCCGTTTAAGACTCGTCACTCTTCATATATTTTTGTTTCAAATAAGGTAAAGCTTCGTTACAATATCCGCCATCTGATCTCCAGGAACGAAAAACCCACCGGCTTTTAACAAACTTCATGCCAGTGAATAATACTGGTTGTAAGACTGAACGCTTGAAAATATTAATTGTTTTAAGAAACTTTATACTTTTCTTACTCTGCACAATCACTTCAAAATGACAACGGAAGGTCCTCATACAAAGAAAATTAGTTTTAATCATTACGTTTCGTAGAACGTCATTTCGTATCGCGATGTTGAATTGAATTTGTTAGCCTCCGTAATTCCTCAATTCAATTCGGATATGAAGTTTGTGTCAGCATTCAACTCTGGAAATCGTTGAAAGCGTTCTGTGTTGTTTTAGTTGAAATCTCTGAGACTTTTAGCATAAAGGAACTGTGACGTATTAAATAATATTTCCAAGTTTATTAATTAAAGGGTGCAGAAAAATTCCAATTTTAAAATTTGTTGACCTTATTTATCCCGGTTGTTCAGCTTTGGTTCTCAGAGTTTTCAGCGGCTGTGCACGGACATCAGATATTTGTTATTTGAATGTATTTCAGTAGAAAAATGTAAATCATTGATCAATAAATAACTTAATTTTTTATTGACACAATTTACAAGTATTCGACTAATAGTAGAACAAAGATCACAATCTTCATTCAAAGATGCACTCGCTTTATCTCCATTCTCTCTCCCACAATTAATATATTCTCTGCGTCCTGTGAAATATTTTGTCGTAAATTATGCAATAATCATAACTATAATTTACTTCGTATTTTATTGATATCTCCGTTTCCGGAAGAAACACGAGACTCAAATTATCTTTCCAGCTTATTTAAGTTTGAATAATAACACAGTTCATCACTCCATACATTTCTCCAATAATATTTCTAAAATTCATATTTTACATAGCATTCTTCTTCTACCCTATTGTTCCAACGGCGTAATATCTTTCCAATTCTTTTACAAATCTCCTGTGGTTAGCCTTCCCGTGCTCTAAGATTCATGATAATGTGATCTCCTTATTATCTGGCAGTCGACGTTCTTTCAATTCACCGACACTTCAATTTTCCTTTTCCTTCCTTTTTAATTTCCCATTTCTCTTTGCATCACATTGCCCATTACATTCTTCTATCATATCATTAACTTTATTTTTCCCGTCTCTTTAAAATTGTATAACGTTTTCTTGATAATATCTTTCTTGTTCTAATTCATATAACATTTTCGAATCTATTCTCCCATGTCATTTTCATAATTTTTCTTCCCAAATGCACTTGTTTTCGCCATTCTTTTATTATCCTCCAATATTACCATAACCTTCGGAACTTCTTCCATTATCCCGCTTCCCTGAACGTCTGCCTTCTTTTTGGAATTGCATGCAAAGTTCTTCTAAACCTTATTATCACAACTTTTCGTCTGCTTCCACCCTTCTCTCTGACTGATCCATTCTCTTATCCAGTATCTCCTCCATTAGCTTCTCTACAAGATCTATTCAATTATCCACTCTACTGCACATGTTTCTCACCTCAACTAATTATTTATGAATACCCTTCCTCATTTATTTAAAATCACTATGGATTCTTTCTATTTTATTCATTATTAAACGAAATAATGATTAATTATAAGTTGTCCTCTTGACTTTCGACAACCTTTATTTGATAAAAGCGTGCGTCTTCTCCTATCTCCAACACTTTGCTGCAAATCTGTTTCCATGCCCAACTCAATCTATACTCATATTCCAAATTCCGTATTTCACAATTATACAAATCACAACTGCACTTAGACCAGCTATAATAAAAATTGTTAAAACTTATTGAGCAACACAACTGAGATGTATAATTTTATAATATTTACAAGTGTACTAGTGAATGGTTCACGTGCATTTCTAATATCAAAATCAATATATCTCATTCATACCGGTTGAACGGCTTTTGTTTTCAGGGTCTTCATAGGGCATGCTTGGACATCAGATATATAGTAGAATAGCGTGACACGTTCATCAATAAATAATATATTTTTTGTTAACACAATTTACCACTTTTAGTTGAACAAGATCACACTCCTTATCCACAAGTGAACCTTCTCTATCTCCATGGATACACCTATTCTTTACTTGCCCCACAATTAATATACTTTCTACGTCCCGTAAAATATTTTAAATAAATTGTGTAATAAACCATAACTATTATCTATTACAGAATCTTTAAAGCAAGAAACGCCTTCAATGCACTACAATAATGGAGTCAAACTTGGGCGTTTATAGTAAGGGCATTCGGGTATGCCCCATAATTGGCTTGCTACAATTTATCTAAGGAATGAAGGCGTGGGTGGGCGGTGGTTTAGTCTTGACTTGACGCGACGTACTGCCGTTCATGACAAATGCCTGGCCGGCTGAATGCCTGCCAGCGGACCACTCCCCATTGTGTGCCACGTTTTCACGGACCGACGATTACGACCACTGTGTTTTCAGCTCTGTTTGCGTTACACTGGATCAGCATCACAATTGGGAATCTACTTTACACTTCATCACAAAACAAAATGTTTTAAAATCCTCTCACCGGACGGCCGGTGCTTACAATGGGACCGGGTCCACGAATTTCAATGCGATAGAGGTTGGGAGAATGCGTAGCGGTATTAATTATATCCTGCCAGCAACGGGACTGAGCTTTAAACAACAATTTATAAATATCTAACGCTCTGTACGCCGTAATCTGGCAGTGGAGTGCAAGCAGAATCAAGTGTCACGAATCACATATAATGTGATCGGTTCGACGAAACGGAATAAAATGAGTGCTCATTGCATTATTCTAAGATTTTTTCTTTAACTTATATTAATTATCTTATAATTTTTGGTAACAATTATTTTCATACAAATAGTGGCTATTTGCTGTTAATCGGACGTTATTTCGTAATATTGAAACACAGCTTATTTGACAATTATTTCCAATTGAATTACATCAAGAGGTGTTATTTTTTGCGATTAAACACCAAAGACTCATAATTATAATTTTAGATATCCAAATCATATTTAAATAAAATTAAGGCACCCTACATTAAGTCACATCAATAGTCTACAATAAAAAATGGTAATAGTACGAATATTCGTAATTCAACGTTAATTATGAAAGTCAAATTCAAGTTTAAAATATTTCTTAATTTTATTTTAAATAAGCCAATACTGGGTAGTGAAAGAACTTTATTTTAAGCCTTTTAACAGGTAATTATTTAATTGAATATACACGCCAAGAATATAACCACAACTAAAATATGACCAGAGGTTTGAACAAATTTTTTTGTTTCTCTTTATCACTCTCTTAGAGCACTGGTATATTTTAGCCACTCTTAAGGTTTCGTGATTATTTAATGCAGCAGGAGAATTCTTTACTTGATTCACTCGCAATCGGTATATGCCGGTGGTTGCCTATGAAGGATTTACTCCAATTAAATCACCCTTAGGTAGGGAGGCGCTGCTGGAGTTTCTCGTAGACGCTTCAGCCCAGAGTGACTGCGGGGCTTACCTGATCATGTCGGGGATGCCTCGCACTCTCTCTGGGTATTTTTTATCAAAGTTCTTATATGCCGAGACACCTTCACCTATTTTAGGAGGTATATGTATTGGGGTCAAAGACCTTGGGCATATGGCAAGAGTTGTCCGCTGATCCCATTGGATCAGTCGGCCAATTGCCTCCTGAAATTGGTGGAGACACGGAGAAAGGAATGCTGCGTCCCCACAGCAAACTCGTCTCCCGTCATTCGGAAGGGCGTGAGAATAGTGCCCAATGCCCGACCTACCTGATGCAGGTTTTCTAGGGTTTTCCCTGCATCTCTTTAGGTGAAACACCGGGTAGGATCCTTAAACCATAGCCGGGGGCCCTAGTTAACCCTTGGCTACCTTGCTCTACCTTCCGCATCCCCCCAATTTCAATTCCCTTCCTATGCTATTAAAGGGGAGTTGCCTGTTTCAGGATCACCCTCATGTAGTCCGTTACCCAAAAAAAGAAAAAATTAAATCACCCTCAAGTAGCCTGTTAACCAAAAAAAAAAATTAAATCACGCACTGACCAAGAGATTAATGTCGAATTATTATTTTTTCATGTCTGTTACATATGAATAACCGGAGAACGCCCGGAAACCAGTTAGTTAAACAATAAAACTAAGTAATTCTTATAGATGTACAAATTAATAGAGTTAACAAATTTATTTTAGTTTGTTACAGAATTGAATTTATTTGAGAATGCTATCATATAATGATCCTATATTTTCCTTAAACGTGAAATTTTCCATTACGTTAATATTTTGAAATCAGTGTTCTAGGCTTATTCGGAGGAAAGCGAATAAATTCAAATAAGAATCTACAGAATTGTAAATCTTCATTTACGCGACACATTGAAGACATAAAGCTTAGATACATTATGTTCGCGAAAATATGAAACCGGATTAATTATCAGGAATATAATTTTTACAACAATTATTTTTCAACAATTTTT
The DNA here is from genome assembly GCA_034510155.1 of Eucriotettix oculatus. Lineage (NCBI taxonomy): Eukaryota > Metazoa > Arthropoda > Insecta > Orthoptera > Tetrigidae > Eucriotettix > Eucriotettix oculatus. The sequence goes on along the minus strand of CM067376.1, from coordinate 160,705,878 downwards.
AATTCAGGAATTTTAATGGTTCAACGCGCCAGGTTCGTCTCAATCATTAATGAAACCTAAGTATTTAATGAAAGTGGTAAAGCTAAGTAAAACGATTTCTCAAAACATTTTTAGAAGATAACGGAACCTTCCTTTGAGTTCTTAAGAAGATTTAATTTACATTTATCATCCATAATATTTTTCCCCTTTCCTGAACGAAACTCAGGGTACGCTATTTGTTTTCATTGTTTGTTCTACTATGAGAAAGGAAGAAGTGCTACCAATAAAATACATATACATGAAAATTAAATAACTTTAAATTTATTAGTTGACAATATAAAATAATTTAAACGTATTCAAATTACAAAGCCAGCCTTTTTTATGATTAACAATAAATATTTTTTGCAATATTCACAAACATTAAATTTCTTACATAGTAATATTCTCGGGTCGTATATAAGGTCCTTCTAATAGAAACTGATTTAAAGAAAAAACCCTATATGGAATTCGGAGTACGAAGAAATCGGTCGAAAATGTAACAAATGTAGTAATAACGTCTTCAGCTTTGCCTAGAACTCGCAGCTCGTCTTCAGTAAGACCCCGTGCCTGTCCCCTCTCGACTTCCTTGTTGGAAAATGAGCACCTAGCTCATGTAAGCTTTTTATCTGCTGACACAGTCAAGAGCATTCCGCCATGGATCATGAAATTCACGACCACTCAATTTCTCTCTGTGTGCAATAATCACTTACTCCCAAAGCCCACTGCCAATTGCCAATAACTAACTTCTTTGCAGCCCAATTTATAATGCTTCAACGCCAATCGCCGATCTATAATCTCTTAACTTCCATTTTTAAATGTCCAAAATCAATTTACGTCGGTTATTAAAAAATTTTCCCCTCTCCATATTTTTATATCCTTTGGTGACGGGGACGAAGTCGTCTTCAATCAAAAGCATTTATCTATAGCCATTGGGAGGAACCATTTACCCCACTCCACCGATGTTTTGGGGAAAACCCCAGGTGTCATCACAGCTCGGTGTAACGGAGTCTCAACGATTTTATAAAACACAGACCGGTGCCAAACTGTCTAAGTTTTATTACTTTTCAACCTTATTCAACTTCCATAAAACCGACTGCCTTTGATTTTAACCACATATTTCGTTGCGTTTTACTTTTCAACAGTTTCTCAATTCAAGTATTTAATTGCTACTATTAATATGATTTTTATTTATTGCAAAAGAAACATACAAAAACAGCTCTATTTTATTCTGCGTTAATATAACTGACAATAAAACAATGATTTGCTTGTCTGTAACTGGACAATTTAAGATATGGTAATTTTCGTCGAGTTTCGATTCACTTCTACATTTAGGCAGTAATTACCGCACGATTCCCTCAACAATCCGAGGCAACTGAAGTTGTTAATATTAAATTATTGTTATTATTAACTTAGAAATTGATCGTTATTTAAATTATTTGAAATAAGTAATGGTGTTCTGTTAAAAAGTCATCTTTAGTGTTTTTCAATTTCGACGGGTCGATGTTGACTATATGTGGTGGCCTTGTTGTTTTGATGGCGTCTGTCTAAACTTATTTTATTATTCAGTCACTGATGCCAAATCACCATGGCAAGTTAAACGATTGAGAAGAACGTCAACATGGTAAAACTTCATCATCAAAATGAGTGTTCGTTACTGCAAAAGTCGGCCAACTGCCTCTTAAAACTTTTGGAGACACGGAGAAGGGAATGCTGCAACCCCACAGCAAACTCGCCTCCCGTCATTTGCAAGGGCGTGAAAATAGTATGCAATGCCCGACCTATCTGATATAGGTTTCCTATTGTTTACCCTACATCTCTTTAGGTGAAACACCGGGTAGTATCCTTCAATTATAGCCCGGGGGCCGTAGTCAACCCTTGGTCAGCTTGATCTACATTCCACATCTCTCATTTTCAATTTCCTTCCTATGCTTTAAAGTGGGGTTACATGTTTCAGGATCACCCTCATGGAGCCTGTTAGCCAAAAAAAAGTTGGTTGAAATATTGGCTTAAGTTGAATTGTTCGTTAACACTATGCCTTTACTAATTTACATAAATTGTTCGAGCGTTCGTATCAACCGTAATCTGAACTAGCGAGTCCAATTTAAACGGATTCTTCTGGGCTACGCTGGGAGACAGTTTAGCCATCGTGGACTCCGACGTAATCCCAGAAAGCCAGAAGACGCCATCAAGGAATATCCACTTAATAAGTGTCTTTGGCAAAGAGTGCTCTGAAATAATATCCCACATTCCTGTGGACGAAGCTCATGTTTTCGTATGTTTGTGAATATTTACTAGACGGAAGCGAACTGATAGTGAACATTAAAATTTTATTTTGTTTGTTGAATAAATTTATTTATTGTTTACGAAAATCTATTCTGTGTTCCCTTCCTTAAAGGTTCATCGAGTTTATTTAACCACTAAACCGAAGTCGTTTGGGAAGAAATATAAAAACGTCGCACGTGTCACCGTCAGAAACCGCGGCAGCATTTGAACGATGTTATATTCAATTCATGTTGGCAGACATCGGCCATTCAAATTAATAATCAATTTCGTTAACATCTTACACAAAGTTTATTTTATTCCTATTTACATAGACCCGCCCTTTTTAAAAACTCCCTTATATAAATAAAAGGAAAATATTGTGCCTGTATCTGTCTATTCTAACCGACTGCGAGTTATAAGGTTTGCTATCAGGTTGGGCCTTAGGCGTTACTAAACCTATCATCCAATTACCGTGAATTTTTTTTAGCGATGTTGATCTTTTATAATATTTAGGACCCTTCCTTCCACTTCCTATCAGACCAAAAAGATCCCACGTTAGTCATCTTGTCTGCGACTCCATGTTTTCCCTTATGACTTCCTTTACCATACAATCAATTGCCTTGAATGTTTGATATATTATAGTCTTCTATCCAGAGAGGGTTTCTGTCGATCTTTCAAAGATTAATGTTCTTTCAGTTCCCCTTTGAAATCAAAAATGTCCTATCCTAAACAAAGGCAGACATTGAAACTGAATAGATTAATGCCTTTACGTCGCCTGTCAAATCCGTTAATTAAATTGTTGTTTAGCGTGAAATCATGGTAAAGCTTAACTAACATTTAAATCAAGTAGCGATAGTTTTAATTAGTTCACAATAATGCTAAATGTTTTAAGGAATAGTGACTTGGCTGCTCGAGACGGATATTTCTGTAACTAAATTACTAGAGCTGGGTCGTATACACTCAATTTATTTTCGTGGATATGTATAACCTTTGAGTTTCTTTCTTCCTGAGATTCAGGCCAAGACATAAAAAAGGATAGATTAATGCATCACATCAACATACTAGATTCTTTATTTTAAGTTATATTGATATTAGATAAGTTAAGAATAAAATAAACTAATATTTGAAACTTTTATGAAGTCTTTTTCTTTTCCCATTATTTTTTAAAAAAGATAAACAATAAGTGTCCCACTTCTCCCCGAAATATATGCATGTTTCAAGATCTTCTTCTTATAAATATAATTAACTATTTCTACGTATTTTTATGTATGCGTGTGCTTATTTAAGGTATCAGAAGATTTCTTTGATCAAATGAGATACTGCCATCACAATAGTTTTGATGAAATTCTCTTCTCATAAAGTAGGAGGAATGGAAAAGTAAATTATCAAAAAAGTGACGCTCTCGCCGATGGCTGAATCACCTGTTGGCAAACAGATTGTTGTCGAGTTAATTAGTGTTGTGGGTCAATATAATCAAATTCCCGGGAATCGCTTGACTCCAAGCTAGTCTCTTTAATAAAATTACCTATATGTGTACATATGGGTGTGTGTCTGTATGTGTGTATGTACCGCATACAAATCTATACGAGTGGACCAATTTCGAACAAATTTGGTACAGCACTGAAAATTAGCACTGTCGGGGCGAGACTGGTATCACCACTAGGGGCGGGGATGGAAATGGTGCAAAATTAGAAATATGAAAAAACGGCTAATATTTTTATCATATAAATACATTATTGGATCACTTAAGTTGATAGTGTGTCCTGGGGTGGGATTAAGAGAATTTTATATGACATAAGGTTAGAAAATATAAAAAGGGAAATGGATAAGTTAAAGTTAGATGTAGTAGGAATTAGTGAAGTTAGATGGCAGGAAGAGCAAGATTTTTGGACAGATCAATATAGGGTGATTAGCACGAAAGCGAATAGAGGAAATGCAGGGGTAGGTCTCGTAATGAATAGAAGGCTGGGGCAACGCCTAAGTTATTACAAACGATGTAATGAAAGGTTAATTACGATAACGTTAGAAACAAAACCGCAGCCAACGACGATTATTCAAGTATATATGACCGCAAGTGCCGCAGAGGAAGAAGAAATTCAGAAAATCTACGAAAAATTACAGAAGGGAAACGAGAATTTGATAGTAATGAGTGGCTAGAATGCAGTTATAGGAAAGGGAAGAGAAAGTGATGTAGTTGGGGACTATGGACTTGGGGAAAGGAATAAAAGGGAAGATAGGCTATTAGAATTTTGCATGGAGCACAGGTTAGTCCTGACGAATAACTGGTTTAGAAATCATGAAAGAAGTCTGTAGACATGGAAGAAGCCGGGCGACACGGGCAGGTACCAATTAGATTATATAATGGTTAGGCAGAGGCATAGGAACCAGGTAGTAAACTGCAAGACATACCCAGGAGCAGATATAAACTCTGACCATAATCTGCTGGTTATGAAATGCAGGCTGAAAATAAAAAACTCAAGAAAGGAATGAGAAAAAAGATGGTAAATAGAAAAACTGCAACAACAGGACGTGATTCAGAGTTTCAAATAAGATATGAACAGTAGATTAATAGAGAAAGGAGAAAGAAACAATATAGAAGAGATGTGGGCACTTTTAAAGGAAGAAATGACTAAAACAGCAGAAGAAAAAATAGGAAGAAACGCTCAGACCAATAGGAAAGTATGGATGACACAAGAATTAATAAAAATGATTGATGAAGGGCGTGAATATAAAAACGCGAGAGATGAAAATGGTGAAGAGCAGTACAGACGCTTGAAGAATGAGATGGATAGGAAGTGAAAATCAGCTAAAGAGGCTTGGCTTCAAGAGAAATTCAAAGAAGTTGAAAATTTCATGGTGAAAGGAAAAACAGACGCAGCTTAAAGGAAAATCAAAGAATCATTCGGCGAGAGGAAAATTATGGGCAAGAACATCAGGAGAGCGGATGGGAAGCCAATTATGGATAAAGAAGAAAAAGCAGAAAGGTGGAAGAAATATCTAGAAGAGCTGTACCATGGTGGAAGTCTAGATCAGGCAGTGATAGTAGAAGAAGAGGAGGTGGATGATGATGAGTTGGGGGACAAAATTTTAAGATCAGAATTTGAAAGGGCGCTGAAAGACCTGAGCCAGGAATTGATAACATTCCAGCAGGTATAAAATATCGAGAAAGGAGGATAATAAATAACTTCTACAGAAGACGGGCAGCAGTAATTAGAATAGAAAACCAAGAAGAGGAAGCCGTAATTAAGAAAGGAGTACGAGAAGAATGCAGTCTGTCGCCCATGCTATGTAACTTATGTATAGAACAGACGATGAAGAAAGTTAAAACGGAATATGGAAAATGAATCATACTGCAAGGAGAAGAAATAAATACCTTACGATTTGTTGATGATATGGTAGTATCATAAACGACATGAACGGAGTCCTGGAGAAAGTGTTCAAGATGAGGATTAATAGAGGGAATACCTAGTTAATAGTGTATGGTATGGGAAAGAGTGGAATAACAAAGGGTGTCAGATTGGGAAGGGATATTTTGACGGAAGTTACGGACTTCTGTTACCTGGGAAGCGTAATAACTAGGGATGATGAGGGTTGTTCTAGTTATAAAGAAATGAAAATGCTTACGCAAGATAGGTTAGCATGGAGGGTTGCATCAGACCAGTCTTAGGACTGAATACCACATCAACAACATGAAGGCTCATATTTGAGTCTAAAATTACTTGAGGTTAATTACCTTTATTCTTTTTCCTCGAAAATATTTGAGTACATTTTCAACATGTGAGCGGTAGGGGTGGAAATGAGTCACATGAAAATAACAAGCAAACTATCGAGTTTAGTGTCGAAGCCAGTGTAATGCGACTCACCGTGTTACATTATATCCTTAAATATGCGATTTAATTAAAAATTCACACCTTAAGTGGGGGAAAAATGTTATCCTATTAAAAGTCACGTTTGAAACTCTAAAATTTTATTGAAAACCCTTGAACCGTTTCAAGCCCATCAGAGAGAATTTCCAAATAATGAACGTAGACTTTCTCGGTGAATAATTCGGATGAAAACTTCACGGTTAACCAACCGGGTCAGGTTTTTAAAAGAACACGTTTCTGCGGCCGCAGATTAGTCCAGCTCTGAGATTTGCTGCAGCGGTTGTAACTGCCAGACTGTACAATTATGCTATCAAATATATCAGCAGAAATTCCATGGAACTGTCATCTGTGAAATTATTCATTTTTTTATAATTGAAGATTGATTTATATTATTTTTATAGCTTTTTTATTCTCTGTGACGTTCTATAAATGCAACAAATTAACACAATTTTTGTGTAGTTTCCTATTATTTTTAAGTTGTATTTTATTATTCAGATACTCTGTTTTCGCGTGTTTTGTTTTACGCGCATTTTTATTCCGAATAATTTATATTTCGGTTATTTTCTGTTCACTATTATTATGTTCTGAAAATAAAATAAACGTTTGAAGTAGTCCTTTGAATGTATTTATTTTATTTAAAAATATGAACCAACCATTGTTACCAGTGGTCCGCCATAGAGAATTAGGTACGGTATATTAGTAGTCCGCGGTCCGATTTCGGTAGAAACGTAGAGAGGAAGGGATGTGGTGGAGAATGGAAGATATAAGTTGGACGGAAGGGGTGACAAATGAAGAAGTATTGGAAGGGATTCCTGAGAGGAGATGACTTCTGCAATTTATAATAGAAAAGAAGAACTGGCACTCGCTGTGGGGCGGGACTGCTTACAAACGGAAACTATGGAAGTAATACTTCGCGGGAAGACATTTAGAAGAAGAAGAAGACGATATCAAATGAAGCAGAAAACATATTAAGCAAATGGAGAGCTAACATGTGAAAACCAGCATGTGGGTAGAACAATAATGATGATAATGTATGATTATTATAAATTTTGTATGTCGTACCAACACACTAGTGTTTGATTGGAAATGATAAATAATTATTTCTCGTCTCATTATCAGAGTTCATATTAGGTTCCCTGTAATCGCAATAACTCACCATGAAAGAGAGATTCATGAGAAAAAGAAGATTAATTGTAGCTTTCTAGCTAAATCAGTTCTTCTCTGAAGAAAGTGAGCTAAAAATTTAACAATTTTTCATATAAATAGTAGATCAATTAACGTTTGTATTCACAATTGTTGAATAAATTTACAACAAAATAAATCATCAAGCGTTTAATTAATTAATCACTAAATTTCGTTGACTAACATATCTTTTAAAAATTTGTAACCACATATACATTGCTAAATTTATTGAGAAAATAATGAAAATAAAGCCAATCAAATTATAATACTACATTTGTATGCTAAAATTAGTGAAAAATCAAGAAATAAATTAAAATATCCAATTGTAAGATCGTTTTAAAAATAAATTACCAACTTTAATTATAAAAGGAGAAAAAGAAATGTTACAAAAAAATTGAAAGAACATAAACTAATTATAAAATCGTAAACAATAATGTTGTGTCTATACATAAATGAGAGAAAACTCATAAATTTCATTAGGATAATGTATAAATTTTAGATTTTGGATTGAATGACAAGACAGCTGAAATGAAATTTAGAAAAACATCTCTTAACACAGTAAATTCTCATATTGAAACCTTAAAGTTAAGTAATATTTATAGCCGATTAGTTTATATCATTTATTATTTCATTATTGTACAACTATTGTTTCTATTTTTTGTACAAATAATATAATTTTTATTTTATATTTAATTACTGGTCACATAAATTATTGAATTGAGACGTCGTTGAATGGGATATTGTAATTTTTCTTTTACTTTCAGTATTTTCAATTTTGACTTTGTCTAGCTAAATGTTTTCTAGTTAAATTTTTAACTCCACGTTTACTCACTGTTAGGTTTAATAGTTTATATTTCATTGCTTCTTTGTATTTCGGTTGAAACTGTCGGCAGTCCAGTTCAGACTTCTATATTTCATCAAAATTTCACAATGGTAAAATTTATTATTATTTATAATTACTAATGTTATAACATTTTAATAATTTTGAGTTCCTCATTTCCAAAAATTTGTTGTAAACTTTGAAAATATTACTAAAGGAGATCCAATACAGGTTATATGGATTAATTAAAGTAAAAAGTTTATTTCTTTAATTTTGATCGTAAATTTATTTCGCTCAATTTTGAATAGTACTTTAGGGGAGATTGACATAAAAATAAGCAAGTATTTGGTGAAGGTAATGACCAAAAATTATTTTTGTAATAAAAGTCAATTGAAGGGATTATTATTTTATTTTATGTATTTTGTCGATCATTCGAAAAATTTGCGAGAGCTGCACCACATTTGAGAGATAAATAAATTCAGTGTAATGTGGTATAAATATAATTTTGGTCATTCATGACGTAACTCATTTTGATTATAATCTTTTTATGATGCTTAAATGAACTCCACCATGGTTATTGTAAAAGCATATAGCAACGTGTTAAATTCTGAAGTTAAAATATGCCCTATAGCTGGAAACATCCATAATTTACGGTGAATTCGCTGAACTCAGATTCAAGCAAATGGAATATGTAATTTGTTTAGATCATTTTGATGGATGGCGTCAAAGTTCTGGGGACCAAATTTACGACCGTATCATTTTAAATCTGTTCGCATCGGTGCGAATCGATGCATCTAAATGCTATAGTCTTCATAACATTTTGATACCATGACACATGAAACGAATAAAACTATCATTTTTACATTATATAAAAACACTATTTTCCGTTATAAACGTTAGTAAAATTACATTTATAGTTCGGTGGAATAGAAAATTTTCTGGCAGTTTAACGTTATATTGAAACTCATTTCTCTTCTCACGTATTTAAAATCAAAATTTGTTTGAAACGAAAATACGTGTTTAGCAATTAAAATTGTGTAAAATAACTAGAATTTTAATGTGTTAAACAATGTCCGACGATGTAAATATTTTACAAACTACCTAATGGTTATTACATTAATAAGTTTAAGAACAAATCCGTCTGTTATGTACTCCTTATATGTTTAGAAAACAGATATATCATCGGTTCCAACGTATCAACTACATAAATACTTTCTAAATTGCTTCCACACTTATCGCTGTATAGGACAAATCGTTATTAAGTAATAGAAAAATTACACAGAAAGCTGGAGTTCTTTGATTTTCGGTCGCTTGGTGTAGCTTGGGAAATCAAGCGAAATGTTACAGAACAAATCACGTCCTTACACTTCCACTTTTACAGCCAGTAATAACGATACAGAGCGCAGACCACTTTGTCAGGATTTCATGCTTCCAAATACACGTTTAATTTAAGCAAAGTCTGCGTTATAAACCACCGTCATTTATAAAAGTCCCCTTTCACTACATTCTACTTATTTTCCGTTCCTCTTTGGCTGTATTTTTGTCCTATTTCGGATGACACGTCAGATTTCACGCAAGAGTGATAGAGCCAGGGATTTACCAGGAAACGTAAAATGTGAAATGGAAACCGCAGATCTACCTCATACTCCCACAGCAAAACATTATTTGCTGTAGTAATTAAATAAGTTGAATTTAGTTTATTACTTTTCATGAAGTAATTCTTTTATAATTACTTGCGCCATTCCCAATATCTGCTAATTGCTACTCAAATCTAATTACGAGGCTATACAATCATCCATGTTATATATTGCAGAATTAGTTAGGAGACTTCAATATGATCCTTTCTTTATCTGGTATTAATATTATTTGACAGTTATTTTGTATAATCACTTCTTAATACGCGTATTTCAAGAAGGTACTTGTCAACAAAACTGCCCAATTTATACAGCTCTTCCCAAAAAGTATTCAACTCTAGGGGTCCACCGGAAGTGTAATGTCACAACGACATATAGAAAACAATCAGAACTATTACGTATTAGCTGTTATTTATTTGTATGTGCCATAAATATTAATTAATTAAAAAAATAGTCTGGCTGGTGACGTGTGATTTAATTGGCTTATATACTTGATACTCACTCACCGACTTATATCGTTTTGGGGTAAGCTTCAAATTAACCGGAATGATGCCTGATACATTAAATGAGTCAAAAATTTTCCCAGTACATTAAATAAGCAAGGCACCTTAAGAAAGTATACAAATACCGGTACAGTAAAATTAATGAAAAAGTAACCCGATGTTTAAATTTTTCCGGTAGTCTAGAGGGAGCCCAAAAGATACGAGGTACATTAAAGACGTATAGGGGTTAAAAATAATCCTAGTACGTCAAGGGTATGAAAAATATTATTTATTTACTTGGTTAATTTTTGGATACATGTTATATACATTTAAATAAGTTGTTGATGTGGTATTCAGTCCAAAGACTGGTCTGACGCAACTCTCCGTTTCCATCCTTTTGCCTCCCTCTTCTGTTCTTACACCACTAATTTTACAAGAGCTTCATGTCTCAAAACGTGTCTTATCAATCTATCCCTTCTCTTGGTAAACGTCCTCCATATCGTTCGCTCTTCCCCTATTCTCCTTAGAACTTCGTCTATCTACCCATATGATCTTCAGAATTCTCCTGTAGCACCACATTTCAAAGGCTTCTATTCTTTTCCTTTCCACAACTCCCATCGTCCACGTTTAGCACCCAGATAACGCGACGCTCCATAACGATTTCCTAATATTCACACTTATATTACCCGTAAGTAAATTCCTATTTTTCGTGAAAGTTTTCCTTGCCTGTGCTATCCTATTCTTTATGTCTACTATACTTCTACTATTCGTAGTTATTTCGCTTCCCAAGTAGCAGAATTCCTTAAGTTTCCTAAAAATATTCTTCTCCAATCTAACACCCTTTTTCATTCCACTGTTTCCCATAACACACTCATTTACCTTGGTTTTCCTTATACATTTTACTGTACCGGTATTTGTATACTTTCTTAAGGTGCCTTGCTTATTTAATGTACTGGGAAAATTTTTGACTCATTTAATGTATCAGGCATCATTCCGGTTAATTTGAAGCTTACCCCAAAACAATATAAGTCGGTGAGTGAGTATCAAGTATATAAGCCAATTCCTTATATTGAACTTTTTCTCAAGGGTCACGTTCATGCCATTTATTATGGTTTCGAAGTTTCGAAGTCACATATCGACATAAGTATATGACAGAAATAATTAGAAATTTTCGGGCTTATCTTTGTACCTAATTTAACACAGGAGATTTTGAATTCTTACGTTTCTTATATTTATGAAAATATTTACTCCATAGGTACATTTGTCTTTATTTTTTAAAATATTTTAGGCTGTAACTTAAAAGCAATTGTTATGAACTCAAATTCGAGTGTAATATGATGTAAATAATTAATTAATTTTCTGTTATACGTAGACAGTATATATATTATATTGTAAGGAGTTTTATTAGCTGAATTGATAGTTGTTCTTGGTAACTGCTGTACTGCTGTATTTACACATACAGCATGCGAACGTCATCAACTGATGTTGACATTGCGTCATCGGCTGACGATAGTATTCGTTGTGCAAATAATTCGTTTATTAATTAAATTTAAAACTATAAACAAATTATACTTGTTAAAGTTAAAAAGCATGTATTCAGATGTCAAAATTTAGCGTAACATTCCAGAAGATATCTGCTGAGACTAAAATTAAATTAGAATTAACATTTGATTGCATGCACCTTGGAATGGTAGCTCATTGTAGGAAAAATAGACAGGAGATTAAAAACAAAAATTCATTCACTTTTCGTAAGCGAAATGAGACGTGCAACTTGGTCAAATAACATCGATTGTCGGTAACGCGTAGTTGAGTTTATAAATTAATTTTGTGATATATTTTTCTATGAGGGCACGCAGTTTAGGAAGACGGTTTTCTACCCTGATCCTGTGGGAACAAGATTGTTTTGCTGCTGCCCAGGTATCTGCAGTGTTTCGGACATTCTGGCCGGCGGTCACCGGCTGCAGCTCTACAAATTAAGTACTTGTAAATTGACTTCAAAAAGTACATACGTCATGGAACTATTAACGTATTAAACTGTCTGAACTCTTTTAATTTGTGCTAATATTTATAAATACAACATTTAGTTTTTCTTGGTGTGGTTGATATATAGACCGAGTATTTTCGCGTGAAACCCCAACTTTCCGAATTTGGTGTACCATTGAAGTGGACCAGGAAACAAAAACGACTAGCTTCTCACCTGCGTACACAATCATGGCGGGAACTTACAATATATAATCATATCGTCTGTCGTTTAGGTGGCATAAATTATTTAACAGCGAAAGTAATGTTTTGTGATGGCTATTGAAAATGTACAGCGGGAAAAGAAATAAGGATGACTATGACATCTATTAGAAATTGAATTATACGAACCAAAACCCACACGAAATAAATTATCGCAGTTTGTATTTCATTCACTACACTCATGTGAAGCGTGCATACTCATACACCGTTGTATCTATTGGCTGTCGACATAGTGGAATATGATAGAACTTTTCAAAATCTCTGTGCGAATCAAGTAACGTCTTATGGGAATTTCTTGAAACTGTCTTCTGTTAGGACCTTTATTGGTATAATCACAATATCATAAATGATATAGAAATTAATAAGTGATATGCATTTAAACATACATGTATAGATATGTAGAAGATTTCTATGGTATGTCATTTGCGTCACGCTTGAGAAGAACCGTACGTCAAAGATGCCGTAACCGAATAAAGTATTCATCATCATTATAAACTATAAAACAACACAAACACACCCTTAATTCCTCTTCTGGAAATCTAAAATGCGAGAAGGTTTAAAAGAAAGCGGCCAAGTCATCTAAGGAATGTAAGGAGGACTTGCCCCTCATTGCGTGAAATAAGAACTACTCATTTCGTAGACCAGATTTTGCTTATAGATTTATTCCTTTTTATTATGAATGTTGATAATTATATTAATGATTTAAAAAAAATGAGTTAAAGACGTTACTGACAAAATCGAATCCAGGAATACCGAATGGACAGTGAAAAGTAGTTTTAATGTTACTGTAAAGTTATTTGTCAGGTATATTACTGTTTGAGCAAAACAAAAAGAAAAACCAAGAAATGTTAGATCAAAAAATAAACACTGACACATCAGAGTAAGGAAATCAGAACAGACGAACAAAGACGTGTTCACATACAAAAGATCTGGATTAGTAATTCTTGAGTTAAAGTGTTAGAGACGCAGTAATAAATCAACTAGCAAACTCAGTACGTGAAGTTAACTTGTAAGCCTTGTTTTCTCAAACTTTCCCAAAAGCAAAAGATAGAAAACGGTTTGTGGGCTGAATAAAGTAAAACTACACGTACATGACTTTTGGAACGGAATATTTCATTTCTCAGAAAATTAACAGTTTCTTTGCTGTTGGAAACGTTGCAGTAATCTCTACTTATATCTTATGTTTTCATGTTTACGTAATTTTATTCTTGAAGATTAATTATTTCGTGTCTGTAACTTTCGGTAGACCGGGTATGCCTTTTCTTTTAGGATGTTTCTACGTTTTGCTCTGATGCAAGTTTTATAGTTTGTAATGTAGTCATTAATGTAGAAAAGAAAATTTTTTGGAGTTCTTTTTTCATGGCTGCATGACTTAGCTGAGTTGATAATGTTTATCTTTATAACCTCAATATTCCATTTGACGACGGCGTGTGCTCTTAGTTTCCACATAAGTTATAAAACGTTCAGTGATGCGGTACTTGATTTATGAAGTGAAAAGTCGGCTAAAATCTTTTCTCAAATTGTTTTATAGCATTATGAAAGTTGTATGAAGCGCAAAATTTTTTATAACTGGGTAGAATAGTTCAGGAACGTTTGAACCTCCGTAACTGACGTGCAATAATCTGGCCGGTTCCTTCGCTTGAACCCAGATTGAAGACATGATTCGTGATTTCCGACGTATTGGAGTTAAGGATATAGAAAAATAGTTGCATTAAGTGGCTGCAAAGTTCATAAAATTATCATAAGTAAGGCGAAGTACAGAACAACACGTGAAAGGTGGGTCTTGATAGAGTCAACGCAACGACAGAAGGCGGGTGCAGGATTAATAAGAAAGCTATTAAAGGATAGGTGACATTATTCTAAACAAGAATTTAAAAATTGTGATAATCTTTGGGTTCACCATTATGAACCAGAGTCCAAAAACGTTGAGCTTGCAGTAAACCACATGTAGTGGATGTTAGATATTTCGGCTTTTTATATATAATTTCTAAATTCTAGGTACATAAAATATTTCTTTTCTTTTCAAAATGGGGTTAAATTTAACGGCGCGGTATGTTTTCTCTATTTAAGATTCGACATAGTAAATTTTGTATATAGGTCCTGTTATTATTTTATTTAGTAAAAAAATTATTATAAGTCCAATCCCCCCCCCCCCAACAAGCTACGACGGGAAAGTCTAAGAATTTATGGGAAACTTGTTCAAACAACAAGAAAAATGCTTCTTTGCATCACTTATAAAAAGACTAGTTCATCGTTTGGACAAAAATATTATTATTCGTATCAAGTTGAGAAGTAGTAAATGTCTCAATTTGTAAAGTGACAGTTCTCAATAACATTTTGCTACATATATTATGCATCTGAAAACTATGAAATAGTCTATGTCTAGATTTTATTTATATTAATGAACCGGTTGTATTATAAGAGAGCAAATGGATTTTATTCTTAATCTAATCGAGGCTATGCACGTAAGATGTTCCGCTTCACATAATTTAAGAATGGGACTGAGTAATAGGTTCTTTTCTTAACCGATTAAATAACTATTCTTGAAATAGATAACCGAGGTATTTAATTAATTCAAGTGAATGGACGATGTGCAAGGAATATTTCATTCTGAAACAAATTTGAGAATTTGTTTGAGAAATATTCCACAATCTAAGCAAGAAATCGTATTTTTATTTTAGTTACAAGTTGATTTTTGATCAGACTAAATGCCATTTTACCTGGTGATATTTACATTTATAACGGATCTTCCGGAAGAATAACATTTATCCTATGTATCTGCTTCAAAAATATATTTCCTCATTAAATATTAAGTTGTGTTTCGTGCCATTAAAAAAGCCAAGAACATTCAATTCAACTAAATTAAACGTCACCATGGATAACACGAATAAAATTTCATCCGCGGATATGTCTAAGTACCCTTGGTCTGAATTGATCTCTGAAGCAATCATAGGCTGCGACGCGGGACTGATTTCTCATTTTTCTGACATCAAGCACCAAAGCTTATTATATGTCGATAACTTTTCCATTAACTCATATAGTTAATTTTGCATAAAGTAGTTTCAAGTACGTAAGCTGATTCTGAATGTATAAAATAATTTATCAGGTCTCATTATTGTGATCTAACGAGTCTTTAATTACGATTTTAAATCCACGTTACGGTTCATTGAGATGAATTATGTTTTGTCAACAATACTAAATGTCAGTATAAAGGGCATCACGCGATTAAAACGTACAAACCCTGTTCTAGTAACATCAACGGCGATGGAAATAGAGCTCTCAAGTGATTAAAAATAACACTTCCATTAAAATCTTTGCTGCGTACAACGAAAACGCTTCTGTAATTATTGACGTATGCGGCTAAAACACAAAAAGCTGACACCTATTTACTTGTGTGCTAAGTCACATACACTACCTTAAAAGAAACTATTTGTAGCAAAATTTTTCTGTTAGACGCTAAAGCTAATTTATTCTCTGACAAAGTTACTGGGTAAAATGTTTATCAGTACTCAATTTTGTCCATTTTTACCATTAGGAACGAGAAAGTTAAATTTATAGAAAATGTTTGTCATGTTCAAAAATGTCTAAAAAAATCTTGCATCTATTTTATTTTCATAACTGAAAATCGAACTTAATTTGATCCTTACACCAATACATATAATTAAATATTTTTCTTTTAATTTTGCCGGATAGACAAACATGATGATTAGGCCGAAGAAAGTAAAACTAAATTTATCTATTGCACACGTTTTCTTTTTAATTATGAAAAGTACCGTGGTTACCCTTTTTCCGCAGGATATTTCCGGAAGTTAAGGAGCAGGGAAAACGGATTCAGATGTGACAGCGAGATTAAACGTGATAGTACTAACAAAAAATAAATACAATATAGACTCAGATATATACAACAGAAATATAATAGAAAAATTTGATTATTCAAACGTCTCAATATTCCGAAAATGTATTCACTAATACATTTGTTTCTGTGAGTGAGAGCACAGTTGAATCTCAAAATGTTTGAAAGTTCATATGTAAATAAATTCAGTGACGATAAGAATGAACTATTCTTAACAATGCGACGGAAAGCACGCAGCCTAAATTTATTTGGGTTGTTTGACTAACTATGGTGTACGCATTACGGAACACACACATGGTTTTACTGCGCATTCTACACGCCAACCTAATGCCATGGTAAGGCCGCTCTAACGTTAAACTGTGTTAAGGTGCCCCTAGACGGTCAATATTATTGTCAATCTTTTGAATCAATGATTGACGCGCTCGATTGAAGCTCGTGCATCAACATTCTTCAATCAACGTATCAATACTCATTTAATAAAAGAATTCGTGATGAATGCTTACGTTGTTGCTTTGTTGTTAATTGTGAAATGTTTGTTTTTTATTTAAAGTTTGATGTAGCTTCGACATCTACATAATTAGCGACAAACTCATAAATTTTACATAATTTTTAGCTAATAACATTTAAAAAATTACAAAAGTTTAAACAAGGTTTTTCCTCGAGGAGTTCCATAAGAGCGGCCAGGTTAGTATAGAATTCCTCTGCGGTAAAATTTGGTACTACTCTTTCAGAATTTCAGTGTATTGCTGTTAATTCAGCAAGCATGGATTCACTCAATACAGACAAAATTTTTCCTTTGTAAAAAACTATTTGGATTCCAATGAAGAATAAGCATGCCAAGATGGGTGATATGAGGAGTGTTCATAAATCTTTGTGAATTAGTTTTTTAAAACTTTTGTCATTTTGGTTCTGATTGCTTTGTCTTTAATTATTTGCTACAGTACTTCCAATTTTCTTTATCTGCTGGGATGTTGTAGTCTTGGAATATACTTCGAGTGTTTTTGTTGCAAAGCTGTTGAGAAGCAGATCCTTAGTTTGCTTTAAATTTAGGGAGTATTTGAGTTCACTTGCTTCAAAGTTATCCATTATTGATTCTATAACTTCTTCATAGTTTATTTGCGTATTGTTCGACGAGGATTGTTTGGTTCTTTTTGGACGGTTGCGGATTAATGAAGCTTGAATAGTGGAATGTTCTTCTATATGGATTTGGACTTCATAGCACTACATCTTTCACTTTGTGAACAAAACAAATTAAAGAAAACAAAGAAATAGACGATGGTACAAAGAGTGGTACGAGCTGAGAGGTCCCTTTTCCATATGAATATTTGCTTACATTTCTTCGTTCTACAGAACCAAACGACTACAAAAATTTTCTCCAACTGGATAAAGAATGTTATCAACAACAAATAAATACAACAGGGTTAGTTAGACTTAAAATTCAGAAAATAGATGCTATTATGCGAGGAGCTATGACATACCTAGCATCCGGAATGGATTTGGAAGACATGAAGTTTATGTGTGAAATCGTCCCTAAGACTTTTGGAAATATTATAGAAACGTGTGAAGCAATAATACAAGTTCTAAAATGTAATATTCAGGTAAATATTATGTTTTATTTATTATTCTTGAGCTAGACCAATATATGTCGAGACACACTTGTGTGTCGTGTGCGTTCGCAGAAAATTTTAAAATTACAAAAATTAAATTATTATAAATTAAAATATATTTATACGTAATTACATGTGAAAATATAAGAAATATATTCCACAAATTTTGAATAAAAATATGACGTATATTTAATACAATGAGAAAATAGTGCACTTAAAAATATAACAGACGTAAAGCATCATGTTGCTCAGGCATGGCGCATTTTTTGGTGTACCCTGCAAATATAAAACACTATAAAGTGTGTCGCCGATATAAAAAGGTTGGGAAACACTAATATAGACAATAGCGTGAAAGTGAGAAATTGAAAAAAAGGTAAAAAACAGAAAGTAAAGAAGACAATTATATCTAGAAAGTATATAAGCAGGCAATAAATTAAAAATAAAAGAGTCTAAATTACATTGTATTTATTTGTTTATAATAAAAAATTACTTAATTTAATATAAAATTATTTAATTTAAAATGAGAAAAAGTTAGAAAAATATTTCGCTGCTGAAACTTCACCAGTAACCTCCACATAATGCAAATTATGTTATGATGTTGGATTTGTGGACCTATGTGGTTCAGTTGATGAGTAGGATGATCCATAGCTGGATACTGATTGATGGTAGCTTGGTATTGGTGAGACAGCGAGAGCAAAATGGAGCTCGCTGGCGACAAAAACCTAACTCCATATCTGGTTAATGTGCCCAGTTCTGCTTCGAATAATGTGTCCTTTATAATATTTTAGGCAAACCGCATTTGATCCGGAACCAATTTATTTAGTTTGATAGCCTATCCCTTCGCAATGACTTCAAACTCACTTTCGGGCTTCTTAAAGCATGCTTTGGGTAGCCCCCCTCCCCCCAAAGTTGCTTCGTCTGTTTCCTTTTATTTGCAGAGGAGGAACAACTGAGAAGACAGACTGCAGATTATCAGATGTTGAGGGTAATGCCGATGGTTCTTCAGTTACAGTTTGATTCTGCAACTAAAAATAGTAAAACTTAATAATTTCTAATAGTAACAGAAAAATATTGAACAATAATTAAATGACAGTGCCTCAAATAAACCGTTTAACCTTAAACGGTCTGTTAAAAATAGTGGCACGTTTTATTTTATTTTTTTAGGTACCTATCACTGCAGAGAATTGGATCCAGCTAGTCCAAGAGTTTGAAGAGCGCTGGAACTTTCAGTGTTTACGGCAAACACCTATTGATACAGAATCTCGTCCATTCTGGTTCGTACTATTGAAACTATAAGCACTGTGCTTATAGCAATTGTTAAATCAAAATATCATTTTATCATGATTGATGTTGGCGTTAATGGAAGAATATCAGACGGAGTTTTCCAGATCACAATATTTTGGTCTCTAAACCAATTAAGCATTCCTAATAAACGAATTATCGGGTACAAATAAAAAAAATTCCCTATGTGTTAATTGGGGATGAAGATATTCAGCTATTGCCTAATTTTATGAAGCCCTATAACAGAGCTGTACTGACAGATGAAAACGTATTTTCAACTATAGATTGATGGGATATGGAAAATAGGATTACTAATGTTTTAATTATTGTTCAGTAAACAAATTATTAAATCATTAAACTTTACTTAAAGTACCCTCAAAACATTCATATGAATCCATGGCGGCTATCCTTTATGAATAACATTCTTCATAATACCAGGTATTTGGTTCTGGAATGTCTTCTGGAGATACACCAGACCTTTTGAAACTTCCAATGTTTCTGTAATCTCAATTAAAATTTGTTATTAGAATGTTTTCTTGAAATCTTGAAATCCGTTTTATATTGTCGCATTGTAGTGACAATTTTGTCCATCGCCAGTTTCTTTTACTTTATTAAAATAATCCTTAGATTTCACTATCTATAATTATGGATAACCGCCATTGCTAATAGCACTTTCATTTGTTTCACTAGAAGTGGAAGGAGGAGACGCACCATATTCTCAGTTCGCTGTCTTCCAAGAAAGTAATGATTGAAGCTCTGATTGACGTTAACTTCCCAGACATTCAATCGGCTCTTCAATATTGACGCACATTGATAGCATTCCATCAATCTACGTCAATATTGATGTAACGCTTCAATTCGCTCCTAGACGACCAATATTTCCATCAATGTGCTCCTCCGTCAATAATTGAGTCAACAGATTGACAATACATGATCGTTTAGGGGCACCTTAAGAAAAATGGTGGTCTAATTGAAAACTTACATTGTGGTGCGTGCTGTGATAAGTTCGTTAAACAATTAATGTTGATTGAAAATGTCATTAATTATTAATGTGGGTTTCAAGGAGATATGTGTGTATTCGGGACAAATGCCTTAAATAAAGCACGAAAATTACTATAAAGCTTTGCGAATAATTACCGGCACGATTTTGCGATCCACTCCTTGGACACAGTTCTAAAATTCAAACCGATTGGGCAGGTACATATGTTTAATAAGATAACAGCAAATTTAACGAATAATATTTAAGCAAACAAAACTACACGTAAACAAGTTATATTTTTAATTTAACAATTTTTAAAATTGTAATTAACGTGCAATTAATTTTTTTCATATTTATAAAATAAGTTTTTAATTTAAAATATTGTAAATTATAATTATAAAATGTATTGAAATTTATAAAATATATCTACAATTGATTTTTATACTAAATTGTCACACTATAGGCTAACGAACAAAGAAACATCATATATGAAAACTGTAATTGCAAAGCTGGAAAAGATATACTGAAAACATGTAATCGGTGTCTGTATTTATGTGAACGTTGAATGTATGTTACCCATGGTATGGAAAAGGCCATCTAAACCTCATCTCGAAAAATATAAAAAAGGAACCAGAATTGATTAATTTTATGTTTCAGCGTGTGGAGAAACAGAAAAGGAATGCTTCAAGTTGGAGGATTTAAAAAACATATCAGAAGAACAATTAGAGTCAGATAGTCATTTGAAAACATTTGAAATGAAACTAGAATTGCAGCGTGAAAAAGAAAAATAGAAAGTGTTCAACAGAAAATCTTCAACGTGTACTATTATTTGAATTTTAAATTCGAAATAAGAATGCTTATTCAGTAATGCGATACAATTTACCATTATTGATTTGAATTTAATAATGAAATCTATCACTTTTTTTGTAATTCAATAATGTAATATAGCTATATTTTATCCCAAATATCATTGCTCCAAAATTACAACAATTATTAAGGATATGTTTCATGTAATGCTTAATCCTAAAATAATTTCATCCACTAAATACTAGAGATTGGTAAAAAAATGTGTAGAAATTACGGACTACGAGCAATCAATGTTTTATTCAGATCGGTTTCTCATTTACGATTCGGAAAGCTATAGAATTTAAAACCTGGATTCTTTAATGTATGGGGGGACTGAGGAATGCCGCAAAATTTTCCAAAACTTTTCCTCAAAGTTTTATTCCTTTTGTATCATTACCGTTTTTTAAACCGTCAAATGCAATTTATATTGCATACAAAAAGAAAAACCGGTACCACTACTTTAATTACACCGTCCTCCGTCAGAGGTGGCAAGTGTCACAATTGGTTGGGCGTATACAAGATAATAAAATACGGACAGCTGCCCGCGCAGGATATTGCATGTCCAACAGGAATCGCTATCCCTGGCGTGAAAACATGCGATAGAAGGCAAGGCTCGACGCACAACCCATGGGAGACGTCCTCGTTAGAAGTGCATGAACAACCGCCACCGATGGCAGCGGATCGTGAAGACACGGCGCGATCACTATGAGACAGCAACGACAACCCCAACAAATCGGGTTGATGGCTGGCAGATTCATGGGTTAGATAAGGCATAATGATGTTGGAGACCTGCCACCGGGTCGAAGGCCCGTACCAGAGAGAAGTGACCAGCTTCAACATTCGTGCGAGAGAGTATTTCAGTGTCTGTCCTCTGACTTCAAAGAGCTCCGCGTTCAGTAGCGATAGCAACGTCAGGAGACATAATGCAGAGTCAATGTAACCGCTAAATAAATTACAAAAACAAAACCAAAAATATAAATATTCAGATTAGTGATACATTATTAAAACAGAATGAAACGCAATAACAATAATAGGAAATATAACAATAATGCAAGAAATTCAAGAAAGGCCAACAGGCCAAGTTAGGCATGATGAGAAAAGTCTACCATAACTGTAATTTGTCTGAAGTTTTAAACTAATTGCTGGAAGACGATGGAACAATTATTTTTCAACCAAATAGTGGTTCCAGAACGATATTTCAATCCTCAAGCTCTAAAATATTGTATAACTTACCATTTTGTCACTGGTGAATCTTATGAGTTGTTTAACTAATCAAAGTTGTAAAATGACTTTTTTTTCATGTCTCTACAGCCCATTGAGGGCTGGGCCTACCGAATCGACTGCGGACTGTCATCTTGCACGACACATTCCGAATTTGGAGTGACACGTGGTCAGAGTATCGATCCTCCAACAGTCTTAATCTCGGTCTTCTCGACCATGACAACACAAACATCCAAGCCCATGCCAGAATTCGAACCCGGGACCTCTGCGTTGTGAGGCAGCAACGCTAGCCACTACACCACAGCAGGTCGGCTTTATTTTAATGCATATGGGTAACGTTTTCCCCTCTATTATCACCCTCTTTTTGTTGGGTTTGGAGGAAAATGAACTCCAACCTTACGTTTATCCCAGCGGTTCCGAAACTTATTTAGACTGCCACCCCCTTTTTGAAAATAAATAATCAACACCCTTTCGAAATGTACATTCTTAAAGCAAACGTCGAGAAAGATAAATGTATCTATATTTTTACCTACGACAAAAAATATAGTAAATAAATACTTTGTAAATAAGTCACCTTTCAGATTAAAATTATTTATTAAAATCGTTGAAAATTAATATAATAAAGGTAAATATAAATTACGATTAAAATTAATGCAAATGAGATGGGTGAATCTGGTGCGCTGATATCCATAAATGAATTATTGGTTTTATTTTTGTCAGAAGTATTCTCAAAACACTATTTGCAGCCAGTTTCTTCATTTGTTAATATAATTTGTTATCAGAATTCTTCAGTGAGTAAGTATATTCGTACGCTCATGAATTGTTACACTCCATTGCTTCTGAGGCTTCAAAACAATCCGTTATAGTGATTGAATTTAGAATAGATTACAGCTCCAAGAATCTTAATTTCAAGTTACCGCGTTCTAGATGACTAGTTTCAGCAGTGAAGAAATTAATTAACAAGCGGTACTTGGAAAAGGTCTGTTATAAACGGGACGTAGTTTCTTAGATCTCTTGTGATCCACTACATAAAATGAAGAGCAAGGATACAGCTTTCAACGAGGCTCGATCAATCAATTCCCAAATAATTTAATGGGTTGAGCGGCGTTGTTAGGAGTGAAAGATTAAAGAAGGAAACCAATAGGTAATTTTCAGGTAGGTAGGATCGGCTCAGTGTATGCAACAGACATTAAATCGCTGATCGGGGTATTCACCCTTCACAAGTGACAGAAGTCGTAAAAATATTACATAAAAGGTGGTAGAAGGAAGGCTTACGAACATCACAAGCTAGTCGTTAAACGTAACCTGAAGAACATATTTCCATGACGTACACGTCATGCACTGACGCTCGATAAAAGGACAAGGATGAGCTTGAGTTGTAGGATGCTCATATTGAAAATGTTGACCCAAGTGGAGCCCCCTCACTATTTCCCCTCTGAACACATATTCTTACACCACCAGTCCAACTGCCCTATACGGGATCAGAAAATTCTATCGTCGCAATACTTTTGCATATCCCAATAAAGACTAGTACAGATGTCACAGCTGCTACGAAGAAGCTCGTTTTACTTTCAGCTATTCTGCAACTTCAATTCCATTAACTCGACTTTTTACTCAATATAACTTTCAATTTATATAATCTCTTATTCAAGCTCTACCTCCCATATATAAATTTCGTAGCCACCCCTTTGTCTCCTCATAATCCTTTCTCATTGAGTTTTCTTGCACAACGGGATATCCTCTGCTGACTTCGTGCTTCTCACTGACCTTGATGATGCAAACATGCTTGGAGCTACCGTGCGACGAGCGACACGAGTCATACCCACCAAATACAGAAGACCATTGATCCTCCCTGTTACCCTTTCCATTTTCCAAGTCACTAACTGTCTGAATATGTTTACCTTCAAGTAAGATGGTCTATTGTCAGAGCTAACGACGCGTCAAATATTTCCCGTAATATGTCTTGCCAAGATATGACAAAATTGAAATGAAAATAACTAAATTATTTTATAGATATAAAACACCTTTAACGCTTTGTACTCACCATAGTAATGAATGTTTCTTCAACCTAGTTAATGGCAACACAATTCTTTGTCGTCACAATACACAGGCGCTGCGGGAGTTTGATTTTTAAATCAAAGTTCTCACATGCCGAGACACCTTCACTAATTTTAGGAAGTATATGTACTGGGGTCGAAGACCTTGGGCATATGGCAAGGGTTGTCCGCTGATCCCATTGGATCAGCTGGCTAACTGCCTTCTGAAACTGGTGGAGACATGGAAACGGGAATGCTGCGACCCCACAGCAAACTCGTCTCCCGTCATTCGGAAGGGCGTGAGAATAATACCCATTGCCCGACATACCTGATGCAGGATTTCTAGTGTTTTCCCTGCATCTCTTTAGGTGAAACACCCGGTAGGATCCTTAAACATAGGCCGGGGGCCCTAGTTAACCCTTGGCTACCTTGCTCTACCTTCCGCATCCCCCCTTTTCAATTCCCTTCCTATGCTATTAAAGGGGAGGTGCCTGTTTCAGGAAAACCCTCATGTAGCCTGTTAACCCCCCCAAAAAACAAAAAAAAACACAATTCTTTGAACCTCAAATATCGTATACATTCAGTAAATTACATTTAAAACATAATAATACCATCATTTTCTTATATAATCGTTATCTTAGTGGCCCACATTTGAATGTTCAATTGAATCGTTCATACTATTAATTAATTATTACAACTTCATTCCTTAATATCATTCAATATACTACACTTTGAATCTCTATTTTCTCAAACAAGAATTAAGAATCATTAGACACTAACTTAAATTCTATACAAACATCTCTGTAATTGGCATCCATGCTGTGAATGCACAGAATTCCTTTAGTACAGCCAATTTTTATAATATTAGAAATACTTTGTTCTTTTTTTTCCTCTATTGGAACAGGAATACGAAATTAGGGGAATGTAATTTATAGCTCGTGTGACTCATAGCTTCAGAGTAAGAGGACTCCGAACGTTAATCAAGGATTTGAACTTGCTTCATATTCAGTTTAGAACAAGTTTACCAATTTAGGCGGACAAATTAATGGGAAAATTAACGGGGCATATTATGGAAGTAACATGACGGCGTTTGAACTATAACAGATATCCCTCAGATAAACATGTTTCCAAAAGCACTCAGGGACATTAATTACGGAAGAAGCAGACATATATGTGTTGGTAGGAAAACTTTTTCTATATTTACGTATATGTTACAAGTATCATAATTGGTGTTAATTGCATAAAAATTCGACGTATTACTAAAACCACAAAAGTATCTTGTGTCCAAGTGTAAGCTCAACTAAATTAATAAAAATACTCCAAATAAAATTATATTGGTAAGTTTTTCCATCGTGCTTTTCCTCCCACCTTTTGACATTCCTCTGATCTTAGGCCTCATGACGCTTACTCAGCTTCGCATGCAGGCACTCTATATTTTTATTTTACGTACTGTCACTCGTGATTTTATCAATTTTTTAATGAAATCCCTTTTCTAGCAAGTAATAAGTAACTGTTGGAGAACATATATTTTGGAGTATGTCTATAAAAAAAAGTGGCCGACATAGAATTAGCGAGGGTTTAGTTTAAAAATCTTAATAGATTTTATTTTAAATACACGATACCAAGAAATGCATGCCACAACTTGTTTAACATATGGATCTTTTCTTAATCTTGTATGGTCAGGTAAAGTAGAAAATCAACCTAATAGTTAATTTACGTTAGTACTAAAAGCATCATAGAAAATATTAATAATATTATATTTAATATCTTAATATGGGCTTCATTTAAAATATTGCTTTAAACTAATGAAGAACATTCAATTTGAATTTACTTAGCATTAAGTTTTTCATATCTATTCTTAATTACTCAAAATTTCTCTATTAATTGTTTTTATATGTAAATCATCTTCAAGTGGTATATTCTAGCTTTTACCTTCACCGAGGCCAAGATTCATTTTTCTGTTGAACTATCGTACTCCAAACCCGTCATACTATATTCTAAATGATTAGTGTGTGTGTCGTTCAACGAGAGGATGCATCAGTATGATAATGTACCTGTCAGCTATTGTTTGTCTTAGGTATATGGTGCTGTTAAACGATTACCATCACCAGGGCGGTCAATACTTCAAATGAATATCTAAAGTGTTGCTTAAAGGGACGCTGAACCGGTTCAGTAGCTTTGTGTTTTTTTTATTTGTTTTCTAGATGATTTCCCAGAGTGTTCTTAATTATTTCAGTTCTTTATTTCATCATAAATGGAAGTAAATTGACACAAAATTATTTTGTCATATTGAATATTATAAAGTATATCATTTTCTCTCTCCTCCTGCGTATGGGAATGTACATGTCACTTAATTGTCATTAGTCGCATTTATGTCCTTTTCAATGATTTCGAACTGTACGGATTCGATACTAAAATCGGCAATTTTGCTCAAATTTTACCACTCAAATAATCCCCTTTCCCTCCTGACGGGTCCTTAATCTCAAGTGAACCAGCATTATAACCGCGGAAAATTAATAAAGCCATCTCGACCGTGATTGAAAAGAACATTGATGGCCTGAATAGTTCCAAAGGCCTAGTCGGCTTCCTTCCATTTTCTAAATTATGAAACTCATTTTTCGCAATAAATATGATAATTTATATATATTTATTTTCCATTTTGTGCATACGCATACGCTCATTCCTATAGCCCCAAATACGCTGCACCATGCTCTTAAATAGGTCGTACATAAATTTCTATAAGCAAGGGGTATATCCAAACCAAGTGGTCCAGCACTGGTTGTCGCACCATCTCAGAGAAAATTAATTTTTTGTTTGTGTATTGCCTCATGTTTTGGCAGTTCACAACTAATTTTGTTTAATTTACATCCACGAAACGTACACGAAGTAGTAGAACAGAGATGGTTATCTTTGAATGCTGAAGCACATGCATCTTAATTCTTTATTGTTAGAAATTTCATGAAGTGACTCCTACCTATTATGACAATGCCGTTCAACAGATTCAAACGAAATCACAGCGTTCTTTAACGCCCAG